>OX421408.1:22715433-23915433 GCA_949126875.1 Lochmaea capreae
TATCCAATACTCCCACTCAAAAAGAGAAAATTAGTTATGATAAAAAATTTTAAAAATTATTAAAAAAAAACTTGTATGCTTATATCATATTATACTTTGGGGAAGAAGTTCTTTATGGTCCAACATTTGCCGCAAGGATTGGGAAAACCCCAGAAAAACCCAACCAGACCGAACAATTAATTAACCTTATTATTATCATTAATATTATTTGTCTCCTGTATTTCCACTAAGCCCATTTTGAGGCGTAGTTCCTGGAATCTAGGAAATGGGAGAGATTTCGTCAGAGCATCTGCCAATTGGTTACCTGTTGAAATATATTTTAAAATTATTACATTTTTATTAACTTGTTCTCTAGTAAAGTGATATTTAATATCAATGTGTTTGGACCGTTTATGAAAGACAGGATTATTAGCTATTGCTATGCAACCGTTATTATCTTCATATATAATTATAGGCTCTGTTATATTAAAGTTGATGTCTTTTAATAGAGATTTAAGCCATAAAGCTTCTCGTACGCCTTCAAAAAGTGCCATATACTCAGCCTCAGTAGAAGAAGCTGCTACAGAATTTTGTCTTTTGGTATTCCAACAAATTGTACAATTTTCAAATAACTTGAAAATATATCCTGTAGTACTTCTACGATCTGTTTCATTATTAGCCCAATCGGAATCTACATATCCGATTAAAATATGATTAAAATTACCTTGTGTATAAACTAATTTAAGTTGTAATGTACCTTTTATGTATCTTAAAATACGTTTAAGGCATTGCCATAATTCTTTACTATTTTTATTTTGATACCTACTTAATAAATTAATGGCTGTACATAAATCTGGTCGTGTACATAACATTACATACATTAAGCAGCCTATCAAATTTCGACAAGGTGCATCAATATTTTTACCAGAATTTAGGTTGGCATAATTTAATTTATTAGGCAATGGCGTATTAACTGGCTTACAATCGGTCATATTAAATTTATTTAAAACGGTTTTCAAATATAAACTTTGATCTAATGTAATTTTATATTCTTTTCGGTCCACTTTAATACCTAAGAAAAGTTTTATTTCATGCATATCTTCCATACTAAACTGACTTTTTAAATAGTTTTTAAAACTAATCATAGTACCATTATCGGCTGTTGCTATTAACAAATCGTCGACATATAATATTACATAGATATTTTTATTAATGTGGCCTCTATCTAAAAAAATATAAACAACGGTCTACCAAAGAATTTTTAAACTCATGTTTTTTTAATACTTCATCAAAATGTTGAAACCAACATCTTGCTGACTGTTTTAAACCATATAATGATTTATTTAATTTACAAACTTTGTTTTGTTTAGCTGGAAATCCATCCGGTACACGCATATAAATTTCTTCTTTTAAAATACCATTAAGATAAGCAGTTTTAACATCCATTTGATGTAACAATAAGTTATATTGGTTAGCTAAAATCACTAAAAATCTGAATGTTGAAATTCGAGCCACCAAAAGTTTCATCGTAATCCAATAAGTATTGCTGACTAAAACCACGGGCTACTAATCGTGCTTTATATTTTTGTGGATTTCCATATGCATCATTTTTAATGTTAAATACCCACTTACAATCAACTATATTTTTGTGTAAAGGTCGGTCGACTAATGACCAAGTTTTATTAATTAATAAAGAATTTATTTCTTCTTCTATTGCTTGCTCCCACTGGATTTTATCGTCCCTATAATTTATTTCACTGTAGGATTCAGGAACTGTACAAAGAAGGGTTTGTGCACACATTATATAATTATTTATACAGGACTTTTCGTTATATGACGTAGAAGGAAGATTTTTAATTCTTTCGCTCCGTCTTAATTCAGTATTGGGCATTTTATCTGACGAATGTATACTATTGAATTCGTTATCTGTTTTGATGACAGATTTATCTATTTGAGTTATAGATTTATCTATTTCAGGAATAGATTTACCTGTTTTATATTTTACAGGTTCTGTAGGGGTTTCATATGTTTTTGGTGTTATTTTAGGTATTTTATTAGGGATGAGATTTTCAGGGTGAATACCCTCATTAAGTGTTGGTCTTGATGTTTTGAGATTTAATTCGTCAAAAATGACGTCACGTGCTATAATAAATTTATTAGTTTGAACGTCTAATATTTTATAGCCGTTTGGTTGATAACCAACCATTATACCTTTATTTGATTTTTGATCAAATTTATTTTTTCTAATTTTTTTATGAATATATGCAGTTGAACCAAAAACTTTTAAATTAGTTATCCTGGGCTTTTTATTATGCCACAGTTCAAATGGTGTTTTGTTTTGTTTTAGAGATTTAGTAGGTGTTAGATTTATTAAATATGTTGCAGTAAGGACGGCTTCGCCCCAAAATATTTTATCTAATTTTGCACCGTGTACCATTGATCGGGCCTTTTCTGTAATTGACCTGTTCATACGTTCCGCCATTGAATTTTGTTGCGGTGTATGTGGTACAGTTAAATGATAAATAATTCCCCTTTGAACACAATAGTTTTTAAATTCATTCGAAAGATATTCTCGCCCATTATCACAATATAAATTTGTTAATTTTAAATGAAAGTGTGCTTCACTTTTTAACAAAAAATCTTGAAACATTTTGAAGACTTCAGATTTGTACGTTAATAAATAGGTAACTGTGTAGTGAGTGAATTCATCAATGAAAGTAACAAAATAATTTTTGTCATCAATAGTGGGTGGAGTTATTGGACCACACACATCTGAATGGACAATAAATAATGGTCTTTTAATATGAGTTTTATCTTTTGCCTTAGCAAATGGCAATCGTGCTTGTTTTCCATAAATACAAGCTTCACAAATATCATGTGTGAGGTGGACATTTTTTAAATGTTTATTATCGTTTAAAAAATCGATATTTTTCAGCTGTAAAAATTTTTTTTTGCTTATATGACCTAAACGGGCATGCCAAAGTTTATAATTATTCAGTGTCCTTTCAGAAACAACATTAGCTTTATTATCCAATGGTTTATTAATTTTTACTGTAATAGTAATTAAATTATTTTGTAGCTTACCATTTATTATTGTTTCGTTACCCTTCATTATACTCACTGAACCATTTTCTTTAAATATTACTGTCATACCAGCTTCTTGGATACGTCGTACTGAGAGAAGGTTGTACGGGATATCCGCAGCATACAGGACGTTTTCCAGATTTCCAGTCACTCCATTATCAGTCGTAACGTTGATGGTTCCTTTTAATATTGCTGTAATTGAAACACCAACTTTCGCAACTGATATTTCAATTGGGTTATCCAACTGTCTGTACGTTGTGAATAAATTTGCTTGGTTCACTATATGGTCTGTAGCACCAGAGTCTAATATAAATGTTAAATATTTTTCAAATTTACTTACTTGAAGAACTCTATTCACTGGATTTCCGACCATAAAGGCAAACGATTTTTCACTATCTGGTTTTGTACAAATTGTTTGTAGAGTACGTTCACGTTTTTGTCCTTTTTGCTGATATTTCTTGTGAAAATAACAGTCTTTTATTGTATGGTTTTTGCGTCCGCAATGTCTGCACTTTATGCTGTAATGAAACTGGCCAGCTGATTTTCTTTGTCTTTTATTTGGATAATATGATTTGGTTGTTTGATTAGGAAATGTAACCTTTTGATTGTAGCTTTTATATCTATTTGGTGTAAAGATTTTTTTAGTTTGGTGCTTTTCTACTTGTAAGACTTTACTACTGGTGTCACTACTTTCATTCTTTAACTTGGTTTCGTAGTCTAGTAATTTAGTTTTCGTAAATGCAAGACTCAAATTCTTATCTGTTAATGTATGAATTGCAGTTACTATACCATCATAGGAAGGTGGTAAGGTGAGAAGAAGATGGGCTATTTTGGCCATTTCATTTAAATTACCTCCAGCAGCAAATAATTCGATCATTAATTCATCAAAAATTAAAAAATGCTTTGATAATGTCATATCACCTTTAAATTTTAAACTTAACAATTGCCTTTGAACAGCTAGTTGTGTTGCTAAACTTTTTCTCTCGTAGATGGAATCTAGTTTTTCAATAATTTGACGGGCTCGTGTTTCTTCTGTCACAATACCTATCATTGAATCGCTAAGACACTCAATAATAATGCTTTTGGCTAAGCGTTCGAGTTTTTCCCATTTTCTATCGAGTTCTGTTGGCGTTTCCTCATCAATCACTTTTAATGCGTCTTCTTCTGCGAGTATAGCTTTTAAACGGAATTTCCAAATACTGTATCGTTTCGTCGACTTTTATTGGTATCCATAATCACTCCTTTTTATTACCACAAAAACACAAACACGAAAACTATACGAAACCAAAAGTAGAACACCGTATTTTAAACTGGGCCCATAACCTATTAGATTTGCCAATAGGAAAAAAGGCATTCACACAAATAAAACAAATTAATTATTTGTAATATAAGCTGAGTTTTATTTATCTTTTACTTTACAGTTAAGCAAGTGTCTCAAGACTAACAAGTTTGGATATATAATTTACAATTATCATTTATGCTTATATCAGCAGTTTGGAGTTGTATACACAAACGTGACTATCTTATTTTCTCATTTTGTATTTATGAGAATATTCATATGTATATACAGGGTATATCCAATAGTGCACTATAAAAGAGTTTATGGAAAAAGGAAACAATACGTTAAAAAACGTACAAATATGTATTTGCGATATACCTAAGATGGTGGAAGAAGAAAAAGAAAAGCAACAGATTTTAGAAACTTATCATAATGATCCTTTATTTGGAGGTCATGTAGGAAATAACAGGCTATTGAAAAAATTAAGAGCGAATTTTAGATGGAAAAACATGGAAAAAGATGTAAGAAAATATATTAAGCAATGTCACAAGTGTCAAGTCAATAAAGCAAAGAATAATCACAAAGAAGAATTTGTATTAACGGATACAGCAGAAAAACCATGGGATATAATGTGATGCCTTTTGGCACTCAAATAAAATCATCTGCAAGGCTACTCGAGAAGGATGGGAAGGATACCCTTGTAATCCTTTACCGATTTCAGATTCAAAACTCTTAGATAAGGATTTTTTAAACTCTTCTCATTTAAATGTGAGGTATAAAGGGGACGATTTCCAAGTAGAACCAGTTTCAGGAATTTTAATCCCAAAAAACCTTAGTTTAATTTATCAAAAGCCATTTCCTCATCTACTTTTATATCTCAAATCTTATTCAAATTTTGACAATCATTTAAACTACGATTCTAATCTTAATGTTTTAAGCTTTAAATCTCTCACTGTTAACTTAACTAATCATCCCTCCAATCAATTTGACTATTATTCTTTAGAGTGGCAAAGTCCAATGTCGTCATCTTATAGTCTGAAATCGGATAACAGCTGGTTTGAGAAAATTGTTCATTCCCACGGACTGTTGAGCTCAATTTGGAAATTCTTAAGGAGTAGTGTTCTATTCTGGTCCTTCATCTCGATATTGGGGTTGTTGTTAATGATGAAACAAATTAGGACAGATTTAGGCACAGAATATAAAAATGAAATATTCAAAGCTTTATCTAAAATGTTAAATATTAGTCATAATTATTCAACAGCATATCATCATCAATCTATAGGAGGTTGTGAGAAATTACATAGAACGCTTAATGAGTATGTGAGACACTTTATAAATGAAAGTAAGGATGATTGGGATGAATGGTGTAAACTATTTGCTTATTGCTATAATACGACTCCAAGCTCTTATCATGGTTATACGCCATTTGAATTATTGTTCGGTAGACGTGCTAACTTACCCGAGAATCTAACAAACGACATTGAGCCATGCTATAATATTGATCAATATCAGAATGAGTTAAAATATAAACTGCAGTTAGCTCATCAGAGAGCAGAGAAATATTTAACCAAATATAAATTGAGTAGACGAAGTCAAAATAGTAAGGTAGCTAATCCAGTTGATTTTAAAATAGGGGATTCAGTTTTAGTAAAGAGGGAAAATAGAACCAAATTCGAATCTCAATATATAGGTCCATTTACAGTCACAGAGGTGAGTGATGTTAACTGTAAAATCAAATTAGAATCAGGTGTGATAAAAGAAATACACAAAAACAGAATCCATCCTTATTGTAAAATTAATTAAAAATTGTAAATCGAAAGTGCGAGTGAGTTTATAAACATTTCCGAATAGTAAACAAAGTGTTATAACAAACATTATAAACAAGGAGTGATAGTAAATAGATTCGGATAACAAATAATAAAAACATTGAAGTGAAAATAAATAAACATGACAAACAACTAAGTTATCGTAAACAATTTTAAAGACAATGGACATACATCAGTTTATAAATATAGGTGACCATAGGTTAATGACAATATGTAATAATCAATTATCATCTATTCGTAGGATATTTGTAATTCATTTCATTAGGGGGAAAGGAAGCTCAACGGAATTTATTCTTTTTGTAAAAGGGGAAGGTGTGATGCCTTTTGGCCTAAATATTAAGTTATTAATTATTTAAATTATTATTTAATAAATTCCCTTCAGCTAATTCCAATAAACCACGAATTGTTTTATAAATGATAAATATAAAGGTTGCACGTACGAGTCAATGTCAAAGCGTGAATAAATATAAACAGTATTATGTATATTTACTAAATGGTGAACTTGACTCGTCGTATAAATATGTAACGATAGTATTTTAAGAGGTCATTACAATTCAATTCAATTCATTCGATTCATTCTACAGTATTCTAATTCATTCTAATTAGTATTCTAGTATTATTCATATTAGTGTTAGTAGTTGATGTATATGTATTAGTAAAGTTTAAGTAATAAATAGAACATGTCCCAGTGATACAGGTAGTTGTTTTATTCCTGTAAGATGACCCACCGAGTGACCAGCAGCACCTATATATTCTTCAATATCGATTTTTAAAGAAGGCCAAAAATATCTTTTCCGAATTTGTTGTTCTGTTTCGTTAATACCTCGATGATTTGTCTTTCCTTCATGGTAATTTTTTAAAATGTCACTTATGTCATTTTTGTCCGTAACGTCTGTAAGAATTGTGGAACATTTGACAAGATACTATGCATTATTTTTGAAAGTGCGTTGCAATAGAGCACAAGTGGATTCGTAATAAGTATCGGGTGAAAATTGTATAGCATGTTTTACTTTGGGGTTTATAAATTCTTTGAAAAATGTTATAGTATTGTTTTCTATATCGTCCAAGCCTATTTGAGCTTGAATTCTTTTTCTACCTGGAAAAATTTCTTTTATTACAGGTTTATTTGGTTGATAATAAACAAAATCTAATATTATTTGATTTTTATAATAGTTCAAGGGTTTTGTGGATATAGGAATTTCTAGTATAGGATTTTCTTGGCTGCTATGGATTGTTTTGTTATCAGAGATTTCTCTTTGATCGTTTTATTCTGAGATCTGGATTCGCCGACTCACTATGAAACATTCCGCTGAAAAGCAAGCTCCCCAAAATATGCAACCATCCACTTCCTCTACTCCTGAGAAACCTGTTGAGGTTCCACCTGGAAAAGGAAAAAGAGATAAAGCTATAAGAAACTATCATCGTGAAACAAAGTCTATCGAATTTGATCAGACTGTGAAGAAATCGATTTATGATAAGCTTTATTTTGGATTTCGTACCGAGCAGGAGGCTCTTAGAAATCTACAGGTTGTGTCAACTCCCAGAAGTGTAATTCTAGCTGTCACTACACGTGCGGTTGGTTTTATTGTGCGTACTATGATTTGTAAGTTCTATAGACTTGGTATTAGAAACTTACCCTTTCATGAACTGTGCTGTGCTCTCTATCGTGTTACCTTGCGTCAATTCGAATTTAAAATTACTTTAGCTTTACAAGATGCGTCAACGCGAAATAGAGTTGCAGGATTTGTTAATTCTTTTGTAGATTATGAAACTACTCAAGCATTAGGATCCCTTGGTGCAGGTTTCTCCCCGCTTATAAACTTAGTGTCTGCCATTGGAACTTTTAGTGCATTTGGAACTCAGCACATTCCCCGTTTGTCCCAACAGATGTTTCAAGCATTACATGCCACCTATGACCCTGTTCTAGTTACTTTTTCAACTTTAAGACAATATGTTGTTGCGTTGAGCAATGTTACAACACCAGTTGAAATAAGGCGTTATTTTTATTATTATTCGTCTTTCCCTAACGCTCTTTGGGATTTAAGACGTCAACGTCAACGAGATGAAGATGATGTCATTGATCCAGTTCTTCTTAATCCTACTGACTGCGCCAATTATATTTTAATTTTCAAAATTTGCTTTTTTAAAAACAAATTATATTAAATATATTTATACAATGAAACTAATATAATATAAGTTTGAAAAAAAGATTAAATAAAATATTTATGATACAACTATGATTATGAAATAACTTATGCCAGAATGAATATTAATTACTCTCCTATCTTATTTATAAACTTTGATTATCCTCGAATCTTGCTGACACTGCACTTTGAATGTTCTAGATGTGACCGCTGAGATGAATGGTACCCATTGTCCTATTGAAATGTAACTAGCCAGAAAAGGTATACATAAGAACAAAGAGGAAAAAACTGGAGATGAAAGTGAAGGTGGGAAAAAGCCTGAGAAATATAATAAAAAATTAAGAGTCATCATTCAAGACATACTTAAAAATTCAGGTAATTTGTTACTTTTCAAATTTTCAAAATTTTGAAATATATTTAAAGTTTTTCTCTTGTTTTAATGATGAAAAAGTAATAATACATATTGATTGTGAAAAACACAAGTAGGTAATATTAATACTTTGTTATAGAAGTGTAAACGTAACGATGAGTACGAGGGTTGATCAGTCAGGTGCGCAAGCAGGTGAAGGAATTATAGTATTGAAAGAAGAGGAGGTTACTTTCGCGATAAATAGGAATGTTGGAAACGTGAAAATATATATGTTAGATAACATAAATACATATTCAGTTATAACTAGAGTGGTAACTAAAGAGAAAGAAATATCAAGAGTACCTGTTCCAGTTAAGTTTTTAGAGGCACAAGAGTTACCAAGTATGTATGATTTCAAAATGATAAATTCAAACAGTTTCACCTCAAGACGAGATAGACCGATCCCATTCGTGTTAGTACAATTTAACCAGGATTATCAAAGCATAATGCATGAATTGAGCGGCACATTCGATTGTTTCAGATTTCAAGAATTGTACCAATTCATAGCTTCAGTAAATTTCCTAAGTAAACATGGAGCGATGTTATTGAAAGGAGCTCCGACGGTAGAACGCATTGCGACATTAACTAGGAAAGTGTTAGATTTCACTAAGATGGGGAAACGTAATTTAATAGAACTATTTAATGGAATACATGATGAGAGGGTAAGAGAAGGAGCAAAGATACAATTATTAAATACATTTATGGAAAGAGACGCGCCAAACATACCGCGAGAATATGAACATGACTTACCATCATCTTATGGTGACAGCAATTCAAATTTTAAATACATAACAGTTCCAATGTATGGATTTGAAAAGCACTTACTGAATTTGGGAGCAGAATTATTTGAAGGACAATTCTATCATCCAGTAGAGTTGCTGAATGATATAAAGAAAAGAATACCAAATACAATAGTAATAAGTCCGATATTACAAGACGAAATATATAATAAAGCTACCCCAGCATCAAGAGTGAACAGATTACTGTTTGGAAAGGAACAGAATGCTGGGATAATTTCGCTGACGAAAACTTTTAAATTAACCGATTTGGTTTTCTCAACCATGAGCGAAACGGGATCTATATCCCAAGCTATTATATCGCGACCCCTCACTCAGATGGGAAGAAACAATCTCCGGGGCGAAACCCGCCCAACGTCCCTGACTAATGAAAGCTCTACAGCTTTCGGGTCAGCAGTATTTTTCGATTCTCAGCTCATGAAAGAGCAGGGTTCGAACGCTAATAACTCTACCTGGTGTTGTCTAACATTCAGGAACAACGAGACACCAGCGACTTGGATCGCTAATAGAAATAACAGACGCTTGACGATCCCTGCCCCATACTTGGCAGATACTTTCCAAGCCATATCACTAGATGCTGGTACATACCGTACCAACATCATCAAACAGTTAGTGACCGCAAGAAGATAGTGACCATGACCTGGCACTTCTCCTTCCAACGATAGTTCAGCACAACGTAAGAAACCCAGCTGTCTATCTTAACACTTTAAGAAATTAGAACAACGTAAGAAACCCTTTCTAATTAACAACATTTTTAACAACTTTTAACACCGCATGGGGCCAAATTTGTGACGCGTTTTCTCTCCACACTTGGCTCTTGCCAAATTGGTACGTCACTTTTGACACCTCTGAAACCTTACACTTTCTCGGGCGCCAGATTTTTAACGTGGTTAACTCCACGGCCCCTTGACCTCAACCGTCAAGAGTTCCAGATAGCCTCAGATGGAGGTACGGTACGTTCCAGGGGTCTAGTTGTATCCCGTGCGGTCGGGTTTTATCTTGAAAACACTCTCACTGGTCCTGCAATAGAAGTTATTCTCCTGGCATACACTTCACAGCAACTACTTGAAGTTTTAATTCGGAAAGAAAATAAATTTATCTCTAGAAAAAAAACAGACTATACAAAAAAAATTATAAACAACAAATCGTCTAACGGAGCGACGGTCGGTAGCAAGTGGTCACCACTGCAGGCCAGGTGATACTCTCCCTTAATCCCCGAGCTTACTCAAAACCAGCTCCCACTGTCTGTCTTTCCACCTCTCTCGGTTAGTTCGACCTGCGCGCTACCTACTCCACTGGGAGGCATCACTTTTATACACTTCGGTGCATTTTAACATTTTAAGTACAGAAACAGAAATGAATATTTTATATAATTATAATAACTTTTTTAACAGAAGTCAGGGGTTATAACGGTTATAAGCATACTGAAATAAAAAAATATATTCGGTAACTTGAAATAATCATTAAAAAAAACTTCGTTACATATAGTGTATATAATGCCAGGAATTTTGGATAAATATCGGGAAATTGTTAGAGGTTTAGTGGATGTATCATTAGAAATGGATTCATTATCTAATACTAGAAGGAGTATACAACGATTAGTACAATTTAATTCATCTCAGTATAGAGCAGGAGATGATGTGAATGAATGGTTAAATATACCATCAATGGCTAGATTTATAACGATCGCTTTCTCTGCGATGATTAATCCAAATTTATATATAATGGGAAGTAATATTATAAAAGGATTTATTGAGCAATCAACTTATGCATTGCCATCACTGTTAATAGCGCAACTTTTCTTACCACCATCATCAATTGAATATGAATCAAGAATACATATAAATAACACAATAGCACGTTACATACTATTATATAAAGTGCCGTTAACACATCTTTTTTCGATCACAGAACCAACTTCGAAACTTACAAGAATTAGACTAGACCTAGAAGAATACAACTTCGAAATACAATATTTGAAAGGAAATTCAAATTATGCGGACAGCATTTCAAGGATATCCATAAATGAATTAAAAGACTTGTACATTGACAATGCTCACGTTTTAGCAATAACGAGGTCAAAAACTCGTCAGAATAAAGCTCAGCCTATAGGAGAAGATAAAATAGTTTCCACAGAAATAAAGGAAGATATTCGCAAGCCAGCAGAATATAAAGTACTGAATAATTTAGAGGCGCATAAATTACCAATTCTGCAATTTGAAAATAACCGTGTTTCGTCAAGGATGAACATACGGATCAAAAACAGGATGAGATTTAGCCAAGCCTTATTAAATACCGATATAGTTAACTTTGATTTAGGTCAAACGTTAGTTCAGCTTGATAAGCTAGCGGTAAATAATGGAATAAAAGGGATGAAAATTTATATGAATGATATTATTTTGACACAGTGCACTATAAAAGAGTTTATGGAAAAAGGAAACAATACGTTAAAAAACGTACAAATATGTATTTGCGATATACCTAAGATGGTGGAAGAAGAAAAAGAAAAGCAACAGATTTTAGAAACTTATCATAATGATCCTTTATTTGGGGGTCATGTAGGAAATAACAGGCTATTGAAAAAATTAAGAGCGAATTTTAGATGGAAAAACATGGAAAAAGATGTAAGGAAATATATTAAGCAATGTCACAAGTGTCAAGTCAATAAAGCAAAGAATAATCACAAAGAAGAATTTGTATTAACGGATACAGCAGAAAAACCATGGGATATAATGTGATGCCTTTTGGCACTCAAATAAAATCATCTGCAAGGCTACTCGAGAAGGATGGGAAGGATACCCTTGTAATCCTTTACCGATTTCAGATTCAAAACTCTTAGATAAGGATTTTTTAAACTCTTCTCATTTAAATGTGAGGTATAAAGGGGACGATTTCCAAGTAGAACCAGTTTCAGGAATTTTAATCCCAAAAAACCTTAGTTTAATTTATCAAAAGCCATTTCCTCATCTACTTTTATATCTCAAATCTTATTCAAATTTTGACAATCATTTAAACTACGATTCTAATCTTAATGTTTTAAGCTTTAAATCTCTCACTGTTAACTTAACTAATCATCCCTCCAATCAATTTGACTATGATTCTTTAGAGTGGCAAAGTCCAATGTCGTCATCTTATAGTCTGGAATCGGATAACAGCTGGTTTGAGAAAATTGTTCATTCCCACGGACTGTTGAACTCAATTTGGAAATTCTTAAGGAGTAGTGTTCTATTCTGGTCCTTCATCTCGATATTGGGGTTGTTGTTAATGATGAAACAAATTAGGACAGATTTAGGCACAGAATATAAAAATGAAATATTCAAAGCTTTATCTAAAATGTTAAATATTAGTCATAATTATTCAACAGCATATCATCATCAATCTATAGGAGGTTGTGAGAAATTACATAGAACGCTTAATGAGTATGTGAGACACTTTATAAATGAAAGTAAGGATGATTGGGATGAATGGTGTAAACTATTTGCTTATTGCTATAATACGACTCCAAGCTCTTATCATGGTTATACGCCATTTGAATTATTGTTCGGTAGACGTGCTAACTTACCCGAGAATCTAACAAACGACATTGAGCCATGCTATAATATTGATGAATATCAGAATGAGTTAAAATATAAACTGCAGTTAGCTCATCAGAGAGCAGAGAAATATTTAACCAAATATAAATTGAGTAGACAAAGTCAAAATAGTAAGGTAGTCCAGTTGATTTTAAAATAGGGGATTTAGTTTTAGTAAAGAGGGAAAATAGAACCAAATTCGAATCTCAATATATAGGGGTCCATTTACAGTCACAGAGGTGAGTGATGTTAACTGTAAAATCAAATTAGAATTAGGTGCGATAAAAGAAATACACAAAAACAGAATCCATCCTTATTGTAAAATTAATTAAAAATTGTAAATCGAAAGTGCGAGTGAGTTTATAAACATTTCCGAATAGTAAACAAAGTGTTATAACAAACATTATAAACAAGGAGTGATAGTAAATAAATTCGGATAACAAATAATAAAAACATTGAAGTGAAAATAAATAAACATGACAAACAACTAAGTTATCGTAAACAATTTTAAAGACAATGGACATACATCAGTTTATAAATATAGGTGACCATAGGTTAATGACAATATGTAATAATCAATTATCATCTATTCGTAGGATATTTGTAATTCATTTCATTAGGGGGAAAGGAAGCTCAACGGAATTTATTCTTTTTGTAAAAGGGGAAGGTGTGATGCCTTTTGGCCTAAATATTAAGTTATTAATTATTTAAATTATTATTTAATAAATTCCCTTCAGCTAATTCCAATAAACCACGAATTGTTTTATAAATGATAAATATAAAGGTTGCACGTACGAGTCAATGTCAAGGCGTGAATAAATATAAACAGTATTATGTATATTTACTAAATGGTGAACTTGACTCGTCGTATAAATATGTAACGATAGTATTTTAAGAGGTCATTACAATTCAATTCAATTCATTCGATTCATTCTACAGTATTCTAATTCATTCTAATTAGTATTCTAGTATTATTCATATTAGTGTTAGTAGTTGATGTATATGTATTAGTAAAGTTTAAGTAATAAATAGAACATGTCCCAGTGATACAGGTAGTTGTTTTATTCCTGTAAGATGACCCACCGAGTGACCAGCAGCACCTATATATTCTTCAATATCGATTTTTAAAGAAGGCCAAAAATATCTTTTCCGAATTTGTTGTTATGTTTCGTTAATATCTCGATGATTTGTCTTTCCTTCATGGTAATTTTTTAAAATGTCACTTATGTCATTTTTGTCCGTAACGTCTGTAAGAATTGTGGAACATTTGACAAGATCATATGCATTATTTTTGAAAGTGCGTTGCAATAGAGCACAAGTGGATTCGTAATAGGTATCGGGTGAAAATTGTATAGCATGTTTTACTTTGGGGTTTATAAATTCTTTGAAAAATGTTATAGTATTGTTTTCTATATCGTCCAAGCCTATTTGAGCTTGAATTCTTTTTCTACCTGGAAAAATTTCTTTTATTACAGGTTTATTTGGTTGATAATAAACAAAATCTAATATTATTTGATTTTTATAATAGTTCAAGGGTTTTGTGGATATAGGAATTTCTAGTAAAGGATTTTCTTGGCTGCTATGGATTGTTTCGTTATCAGAGATTTCTCTTTGATCGTTTTATTCTGAGATCTGGATTCGCCGACTCACTATGAAACATTCCGCTGAAAAGCAAGCTCCCCAAAATATGCAACCATCCACTTCCTCTACTCCTGAGAAACCTGTTGAGGTTTCACCTGGAAAAGGAAAAAGAGATAAAGCTAGAAGAAACTATCATCGTGAAACAAAGTCTATCGAATTTGATCAGACTGTGAAGAAATCGATTTATGATAAGCTTTATTTTGGATTTCGTACCGAGCAGGAGGCTCTTAGAAATCTACAGGTTGTGTCAACTCCCAGAAGTGTAATTCTAGCTGTCACTACACGTGCGGTTGGTTTTATTGTGCGTACTATGATTTGTAAGTTCTATAGACTTGGTATTAGAAACTTACCCTTTCATGAACTGTGCTGTGCTCTCTATCGTGTTACCTTGCGTCAATTCGAATTTAAAATTACTTTAGCTTTACAAGATGTGTCAACGCGAAATAGAGGTGCAGGATTTGTTAATTCTTTTGTAGATTATGAAACTACTCAAGCATTAGGATCCCTTGGTGCAGGTTTCTCCCCGCTTATAAACTTAGTGTCTGCCATTGGAACTTTTAGTGCATTTGGAACTCAGTACATTCCCCGTTTGTCCCAACAGATGTTTCAAGCATTACATGCCATCTATAACCCTGTTCTAGTTACTTTTTCAACTTTAAGACAATATGTTGTTGCGTTGAGCAATGCTACAACACCAGTTGAAATAAGGCGTTATTTTTATTATCATTCGTCTTTCCCTAACGCTCTTTGGGATTTAAGACGTCAACGAGATGAAGATGATGTCATTGATCCAGTTCTTCTTAATCCTACTGACTGCGCCAATTATATTTTAATTTTCAAAATTTGCTTTTTTAAAAACAAATTATATTAAATATATTAATACAATGAAACTAATATAATATAAGTGTAAAAAAAAAGATTAAATAAAATATTTATGATACAACTATGATTATGAAATAACTTATGCCAGAATGAATATTAATTACTCTCCTATCTTATTTATAAACTTTGATTATCCTCGAATCTTGCTGACACTGCACTTTGAATGTTCTAGATGTGACCGCTGAGATGAATGGTACCCATTGCCCTATTGAAATGTAACTAGCCAGAAGAGGTATACATAAGAACAAAGAGGAAAAAACTGGAGATGAAAGTAAAGGTGGGAAAAAGCCTGAGAAATATAATAAAAAATTAAGAGTCATCATTCAAGACATACTTAAAAATTCAGGTAATTTGTTACTTTTCAAATTTTCAAAATTTTGAAATATACTTAAAGTTTTTCTCTTGTTTTAATGATGAAAAAGTAATAATACATATTGATTGTGAAAAACACAAGAAGGTAATATTAATACTTTGTTATAGAAGTGTAAACGTAACGATGAGTACGAGGGTTGATCAGTCAGGTGCGCAAGCAGGTGAAGGAATTATAGTATTGAAAGAAGAGGAGGTTACTTTCGCGATAAATAGGAATGTTGGAAACGTGAAAATATATATGTTAGATAACATAAATACATATTCAGTTATAACTAGAGTGGTAACTAAAGAGAAAGAAATATCAAGAGTACCTGTTCCAGTTAAGTTTTTAGAGGCACAAGAGTTACCAAGCAGGGCCGTTGGAAGCGGGCGTGCAAGGCGTTCATGGAACGCGGGCAGCCAATTTTTGGGGCGGCCTCACAGGGCCAACTCTTGCTTAGTTTATAGTTGCCAACATTTTCAAAAAATTAAAATATCGGAAGTAACAAGTAAGATCTGTATAAAATTGGTGCAATATTCCATACTTATCCCCACATCATAAAAATTTATTGATTGGTGTTTAAGTACTCAGATCTGGGGCGTAGCAGGTAGCAAAGGCAATTATTTTGTTACTTTACAGCCACTGTAAAGTTCTTTGTTGAGTAGACATTAGACAGAATTACAGGATTTTCCCATCGCCGTCGATCTTATAGTCTTTGTTGATCACGTACTTGCATGTTATTCTCAAATTTAGCATTTATTTTATTACCTTTTAGGGCAAAATATTTTATGAATTCGTAATAGCGTTTATTTTTGGTATTTATTCGTGCTTAACGCCGCCCATTTCTACCCCCTAATTGTGGTAGATTTTTCTCATTGGTTATACATTAATTTTGCAGTAGGAGTAGGTAATAATAATATTTTTGTAATAAACTATTTCCTTTAGTTTCACCAGTCAGTTTCAGTTACATTTTTGCACTTACGTACGAATCAGTTATATCATCTTGAGTCCGAAATTCGTTAGTTAAGTGTCGTGTTTTATAATTACTAATTTTCGTTATTGTACTTATGTTAGTTATTAATAATGTTAGTGTGTTAACTAAAGTTTAGTAAAGACATAAACATCATTTTTAAATTTATTGTTGTGAGAAAAAGACGAGGTATTGAACAGTGAAAATATGGACAATATGGTAAGTAAATTTAGTCTTATTTTTTAAACTTTAAGTTGATGTCTATTGAATTGGATTCGGTTTTCTTTTTTTAAATAATTTTAAGAAGATAACAGGTGCGTTGTTGTTGTTGTTTAGTTTTCGTAAAATAATTAAAATTAATAAATCATTTTACAATCTGAAACTAATTTTACAATCTGAAATTACATCTGAAACTAAAACTAACGATCATCGAAATTCTAATCTTATCGAGAGCGCTTTCTCTCATGCATATTTACAATAATACCAAAAATTTAAAAAATAATAATGCGAATTTTGATTTCCAGAAACGAAGAAAAACAAAGAGATTATCTGGTTTTAATTACCGACAACAAAAATCAAGACGTGAGGAGGAGAAATTGAAATTAGCAGGATCCATGTATGTCTTTTTAAAGAAGGAAACGAATCCAGACGAAGAAACGAATACTGAAGAATTTTCGACAGAAATGCCCTCTACAAGCGGCACATCCATGCAGTCCATGGATGTAGATATAGAAGAAGAAGCTAGAGGCTCTAATGAGGAGGAAACCAGAGATTTTGATTCTGATGAGAAAGGATCGGAATTGTTTAATAAAGTCAATTTAACAGAGATTTCCACCGCGCAAAAAGCCGAACCGCCTGCTGAATTATCTCATGAAGATGAAATTGATGTAAATATTATCAGTGTATCGGATGATCCAGGGACGTGGCCTGAAAACATCACCAGCAGTATGGCAAAAATGTTGGTAGAAAGGGGACCTATTCAAGTTAAAAACTTAAAATATCCCATTAGTGAATCTGGACGAAAGTTTTCGGAAAATTATTATTATAAATCATTAAAAAATGGTGAAAAAATTAAGAGAGATTGGTTAGTTTATTCAATTTCTCATGATGCAGTATTTTGTTTTTGTTGCAAAATTTTTGGCACTTCATTTATTGGCAATTTAAATAACCAAATAGGCTTTTCTGACTGGCACCATCTATCAGAAATATTAGGAAGGCACGAACAAAGTGTTCGCCATAACAAAAACGTTAAACAGTGGATATCATTAATTAAAATGTTAAATCAAAAAAGTACCGTCAACCAAATGGAATTAAGACTTTTAGAATCAGAAAAAAAATATTGGTTTAATGTTATGGAAAGAATTGTTTCAATAATCCAATATTTATCGCGACAGTGTTTAGCTCTTAGAGGGTCTTCTTCCAAATTATACGAACCAGTAGTTAAACAATGTTCCTTCTAAGTTATTTAACACTCAGTATATGCTAAATCCCCATATTTTGGTAGAACCATCCTGTATAAGTGCATAAATATAATGGAATGCACTGTGTGTGTGTGTACAAAGTATAGGAAAATAAGCCCGCCCAAGGCTATATTGCATAAATTATATACGCAATGAATATATTTTCAATGGTATAGTGTATAATACTTTGCTATGGCCATCCTGTTATTAAAAATCCGCCAGAGGCAACTAATGCAGTCGGGAGTCTTACATAATAGTGCAAAGTATGCAATTATTATTAAGGTCATTTTAGATAGTTTATTATTTAAAAAAAAATCTTAAATCTGTGTATATATGTATACCGATAGGAGGCTGTTTGTTTCTAATAAAGTATCACTACCTGAAAACGTAAGAAGAACATGAATAGGACGAAACCAGAAAATGTGGTAAGATTGAAATTTCGTTTTATTTATTTTTTATTAATTTTCAAATATTTAAGGTTTTAAAAGTGTTGAGAACAAGTCCAAACGCTTTTATTCCAACAAGAGCTACATCGCAATCTGCGGGATGTGATTTACAAACACCTATAAATTTTACTATAGGTTCAAGAGAAAGATTCCTTGTGGATAGTGGGTTAAAATTAGAACTACCACAGGGAGTTTATGGAATGATAGCACCACGATCTGGCATAGCGCTTAAAAATGGAATAGAAGTGTTTGCAGGTGTAATTGATGCTGATTATAGAGGTACAATTAAAATATTATTATATAATTCATCAACAAACATAGTTAAATTTGGGAGAGGAGACAAAGTCGCTCAACTTATTTGTGAAAAATGTTCTATTCCGATTATTGAAGAGGTGGATAATTTAAGTTTTACAGAGAGAGGTGAAAATGGTTTTGGATCTTCATCTTGAATTCATATAATTAATATTGTTTTAGTTGTAGAGTCATATAGTAATTTACGTTATTTTTAAGTGTATGTAAGTAGTGAAGGAAATCATTAAAATTGTAAACATACTGTTGAAAAATTGTTAGTATAATAGTTTGCAGAATGAATAATCTATTTGATCCACCTAAGTGTAGAATTTTTGAAACAATAGTTTGTTTAGTTTGTAGAAAAGTGTTACGTAAAACTTTTAAACTTGAAAAAATTTGGAGTTGTAAACAAAAATTAATAATTGGTTTGTGTACGGCTGAATGTAATCAAACAAGACCACTGAGAAAATTTCCTGAATATATAGATAATAATTGGTTTTATGAATTAGACCCATTAGATGAAAGGGAGATATATTGCGGATATTTTTTACCTCCACGACAACGAGATTCGAATATTAGAAGAAAATAATTATAAAACCGTCAGTCTTACAACATCCTCAGAATAAGAAGAAGGTAACATAAATCTAAAAAGAATGACTTCCTTAAATTTAAACTTTATTATTTTGGTTGCCGTTTCAAATAATATGCTGTACACAAATGTACCAGAGAATGTAAAACATGTTGCAATATGTTTTGATATGAAAAATATAAGAGAAGACTGTAATCGAACAACATGGAGTTTGTTAAGTATAACAAAAACAAATAATGGTCGCCTCTCTGTATACCATATTGAAATTCCAGAAACGAATTTATCATATTTTAGTTACAAATTAAAAATAATATTTAATGACAATTCCGAAGGTGATCAAACCCAATGGCAAAATGTGATTATAGATGATATTTCTATGGACAAGACAAACATAAGTGAAAAAGTTGATAAATTGTACATTTTAACATATATAGTATTGATTTTATTAATTATAATTGTTATATATAACTTACTTAAAATGGTAAGAGTATTTACACAATATAAGTTTTACTCAACAGTTTGTAGTAAATAAAACAAGTTAATTAAATAATATTCTTTTATTTTTCATCCATTATAAAATGTTCATATAATGTATAAGCATTTTTTAAAGCGCAAAGAGATGGATTAATCTTATGATAAAAACATTTTGGTGTCGAGGCTGCTAATGGTGGATTTTCATCTAATTCATATACAGGTGCGGTGGAATATTTTTGAATGAAATTAGTCTTTTCTTTTCCTTTCACGAAAACCATGTCAGCATTTTCAGTAATGTCTTTTACGATATTTTTAAATTTGTGTAAATGTGTATAACCAATATTCCAATCGATTCCATGATGATTTTTCATTAACCAAGTTGCTTGTCTATGTAAGTCTGGAGGTAACATATGTAGAGGAAATGGTGATTTGAAAATATAGTGACATACTTGATGACCATCATAAGCTGCAAACTCTTTAACGATGAACTTATTATTTTCAATCTTAAAACCTTGAACATCTAAAACAACTTTCATATTTGTAATTGCTGCAATTTAGTTACCGCACCTTTATATTGTTCATAATATTTTATGTCACGTTTGAGACGTATTAATTTAAAAAGAAACTGACTAAGAGCAGTTTGATACTCATGGGTATTCATATTTAATGAAGAATATTATGTAGTAACCCTACTTTTATATTGCATGTCAATCATGCGCGCTATGAAATGTTTTTTCCACATTAGTATTGCTTAACAATTTTAGTTAATGGATTATAGGAAAATTGTTTTTCATGAAAGATCAAACAATATGCAGAAATATCACTCGTAATGGGAGCATTTAACTCAAATTCTATACGAAGAACTACAGATCCAGACTGTATTAGTTCCTTCTGCCTTGAACAATCTATATGAATTAAGGGAGCTGTATCTCTAAATTCGTCGGGTGTGAAAATAGGTTCACTGTTCGAACGGCTGTAATAAGAAGTTTGAAAATCAGCAAACATTTTATATAACGTAGCAAAACTATTGTTTGTAAAATCTAAAAGTAAATCATTGTATGGATACTTCTCAGAATTGAGAAATACCTTAATATTTTTCAAATTGAGATGTTTAAATTGACTCATATTTTCATTTATGTTACCCCTAGCATTATTTTGAAATCCAATTACAATGTGTCTAGGTGTCTCTACTTTTGTACTAGTTTTTACAGCCCAAGTGTGGCGAGACGTTTTCGGTAAGCTGGGATACTCAATCAATTGCCAAGATCTGAATTTTATTGGTAGTTCCTTGTTACTTTGAATAATTTTGTTTAGATGTAATTCATGTTTTATGTTCGGTTTCACGTGAGGAATTCTCCAACTGATGTGAGTTAATTCAATTTTAGGTTTTTCCGTTTCATCTGTATGTGTGACTGAGTCTCTATCATCACTAGATCTCACCAATATTAGCTCTTGTTTCATGTTTAAGATTATTTTATTGAAATCTTCAAAGAATCCTGACCATAATTTCAAGGGTATACACACGTTAAAATTTCCATGTTTGTCTGACAACTTGACGTCTTTCTTAGGAAACCATCCAGAATTATTTAGAAAAATACTTTCATTTGAATTATAAGATAAATAATTTTTCATTGTCGAAACAAGGCCAATATCTCTTACTGAATCAACTACAACACCGTTCAGTTCATATCGAATTTCACGAAATAAAAAAGCTATTGCATTATTAATGAATTTCAATTTTGTAGGTACTGTGTTGGTTTCAGTTAAAATTTTCCCCGTAATCTCAAGATAACTGTCAGCCGGATATGTTATACAATCTAAATCTTGCACTACAATACGAATCTCATCATTATAATTCAACTTTCCGGTAATATATGGTTGGTATGTGTGATATTCATAATCCTCCACAGCCATGTCATTGAAGGGCTCATGAGTGACTTGTAATATATCCATTTATATTAATAACTTAAAACCGAGTGATTTTAAAAAACGTTTATTTTTGGGCGTTATGACGTCTATTCTCTCACACAAACTAATTGTAGACGGTTTACTCATCAATCTTTTATAGTTTTTTTCAGCATATGGATGGGAAAATTTTAAGACCATTTTTGTTGTCGAATATGTAAAGTAATAGTAATCTCCTCGTCTTGAAAATTTATAACGTTACCACTCTGATCAATAATTTTTACTGTTATGTTGTTAATTGTTTTAACACTTACAGGATAATACAAGATATTTTGAGGAGATTCAACTATTTTATAGCCACTGGGGACAGTAGGAAAAAATTGATGGATAATGTGAACAGGATGTCCATTGAGATATGATCCAACAGCAATATCACAATCTATTCCAATAGAATTAACTTGTAAAATATTTATAGGTTTTGTAGAGGTGTGTGTTACATTGGGAGTTAACAAAACTTTTTCAAATCCAAATACTTTACCAATTGAGTCATCAGTTAAGAATGAAATTGTCTTATTACTAGAAATTGATACGTGAGATGTGTTTAGATTTGGGACTATGTCAATTGTTGAATCTGATGCTATTTCAAGCATGTGTTGTTTGATAAAATGAATAATTTCATTAAGTTCATAAGCACCTTTAGGTATAATTATTGTATGATATATAGTGGGACCTCCAAAAATTAATCTATTGTTAGTTTCATCAATATTTGGTATTGTATTGAAGCTATTAAAATTTACTAAACCAACTTCATAGTCATATTTATCATCCAAGTAAATGGGAGGATTGAAATTATAATTAAGAATAGATGATGCACCACTAAGTGTAACGGAAAATGACATTTCAACTAAAAAAAAAAATGTACAATAAAATATTATAATTGATTGAAATATTTATGTAAAAATTGAAGTGAGTGATGACCACAACTATATGAATTGTTCTGAAGTTTATCATAATTGTATGTTATATATACTGGACCGTTACTATGAAAATACTTGATCAGTTCCATTGGTGGAGGTAAGTTTCCATAACTATCAAAGTATACAATTTTCTTATCTGATTTTATGTATGATGTCCAATGTGTTCCGTCTCCTCTGACTGTATCTATATTCAAAATACCACATTCATTTTTATGAATTTTCTTCGGTAAATTATCTCTCATAAACACCCCTCTAAAAAAAGGTATTTTTAATATTTTAACATATTTCCACAGATCTTTATCGGTAAGCCCACGATGGGGCAATTTCAGTTTTTTGTTGTTCCTTCTCCTTTGTATGGTCTTAGATAAAGACCTTTTCCTTTATGTCTTAGTTGTCTTCTTGGCTTTTTTTGATGTTTTTTTTTCAAACCTTTTCCCTGTTTCAATTCCATAGCCATATCATGTCGTTTTTGTTCAGTTAATTGTTGATTGTTATACTTTGCATCATTTACTGCCTTTGCAATTCCAGCTGCTCCACCTCCTAGAGCTCCTAATGCACCTAACAGTGGTAATATTAATGGTAAAAATCCACCTATTCTCGTCGGTGTTTGAATTATACGTTTTTTAGGTTTTTTCTGAAGTAAATTACCACCACGACGAGAACGACTTTTTTTAATTCCTACACCCATACCAAGTTTACGTTTTCCTTTCATGACTGCAGTGACAAACAATGAAGCTACTTTTTCACCTAATGTAGCGTCCTGGGATTTAACTCGTTTCCAAGCTTTCTCCTCCAATACCTGATCTGCTTTATGTCTTTCCTCTAGATTATTATTTTTTGAGTATGCTATATCGTGTTCCTTACAAGCTTGATCTAAAAGGTTAATTCCCTTATCATTTCGTTGTAGTCTTTGTTCTAGTTTTGTATTTGGTCCACAATATTCGTATCCACCAGGTAAATGAAGTTCAAATGGTAGTTTATTGATTAACGAAACTAAATCTCCACCTTTGTGATGATGATGACGACGACGACGACGATGTGATTGTAACTGTTTACGTTTAACCATAATTCTCTTTATATATCTATATATACTCTGTTCACCCTATAAATACTCTCAGTGTTGTTAACTATTTATATAAGATGAAGATTGCAAAACATTTTATAGCTTTACCTGTTGAAAATTATGATTTGAGCTGTGAACAACAACGTACTGCAGGTAAACATGGATATTTATTTGGTGGAGATTCTAAACGAGCATTAATCATCGGTCCCAGTGGTTGTGGTAAAACTAATGCTATGTTATCCTTAATAGATCATCCTAATGGTTTAAGATTTGAAAATTTATACATATATTCCAAGAGTTTACATCAACCAAAATATGCTTATTTACGTAATTTAATTCAACCCATGAAAGAGATTGGATATGAGGAATTCAACAATTCTGATGATATAATTTCTCCAGATGCCATAAAGATCAATTCAATTATCATATTTGATGATGTAGTGGCTTCCTGCGATCAAAAACCCATTCAAAGTTACTTTTGTTTTGGTCGACATAAATCTACAGATTGTTTTTACTTAAGTCAAACTTATTCGGCTATACCAAAACAATTAATTCGAGATAATGCCAATCTCCTGATAATTTTTCAACAAGATTTCACCAACTTAAGACACATCTATGATGATCATGTTAATATTGATATGTCATTTCAAAAATTTAAAGACATTTGTTCATACTGTTGGGGGGAAAAGTTTGGATTTCTCACTATCGATAAAGATTCTGAAATAGCATCTGGTGGTCGTTATAGAAAAGGATTTGATGGATACATTCATATATAAGGAGAAAAGTATATATAGTCAATTTCAAACCCAGCATGAATCCTAAACTAACTCAACGACTGGTCAAAGCTAGACAGGCGCTTCGAAAAAAGTATAAAAGTTTGAAGCGAAACATAAACCAATCTCAAACACGACTGGAACAAACCTATGAGCCCATTACTCAACCGCTAAAACAACTAATATCAACTATCGAGAAACAAGAATTGATTAAACAAGAACCATCAATATCACCAAAAAAAGAATCCCGCCTGAATCTATCAAGTTCAAAATATCAACCAAAGCCTTCCGATTATGCACTTGCTTTCGATTCACCCCCCAAAGAGGATATTTTCACAAATGACGACGATAATGATGATGATGCGTTTGAGCCAAATAAAACTTTAGGGTACAGTAGTGATGAAAATATTAGTAGATTTATGGATGAAAGTATACGTGACCTCGGTCGAATGACCACCGACCAAGGTATCCAGCAATATTACGAACAGTTTGAAAATCCCTTACCTAGAGTGTACATAAGGGAAGGTATTGCTGACACCGAAGGACAATTTGATAATACTCTTGGAGTCTATCATGATTTGCAGCTAGAAAAATTCTCTATTGGTGATTCTCCAATTGACTTTATCGGACCTGATTTAAAAATACAAGGTATTACCTACAAAGGTACTCCTGGTCTGTATGAACTGTTATTCAAAACAGACCCCCACATTTTTACAAAAAATGATGCAAAGGAATATGTTGACATTTTACAGAGAACGAATGCCTTATACACAAAAAATAATAGAAATTTACCAAAACGAAGAATTTCCGCAAAATTAAAAAATAAATTTACTAACGCTATTCAACCGTTCCTTGGGACTCCCCTTATTGCACATAGAGAACGAGCATTTTCAGTTCCTACTATGACTACAAGACAAATAGCAGCAAAACTAAGGGGTGGAAAAGGTTTAACAATGATGCAATATTCCAATAATCCCATCGATTATAAATATTTTGATGATTTTAATGAATTGATTGATAGATTACGCTTACTTATAGCTTCAAAGCAAGCTGGCAATAATGCTCACCAAAATGAAATAGTGTCTATTGTTGAAGAACTAAGGGAAGGTGGTATAATAGCATAAAATAGATAACATCACTTAAATTCATAATAGTACTAGCTATGCCGTTAAACAAGTTTAACCAACATTATCTCACTTCTACACATTCAAATAATAATAAGGATCATGTTGATGAGGTACTACAACCACCATTTTATATTTGTCAACCTGCAGACATTCGAAGTTTAGTAATTATTAATATTAGCGGACATATAGACAAAAAAGTTAGTAAATTAAACTATGTATTAAATAATAATAATACTGAATATACTTTTCCAGTGGGCGGAAAAGTTGTAAATATTAATAGCAACACATCACCACCACCACCATCAAAAATTGAAGCAAAAATACTTTATCACAATAAGGTTCAAAATTTAAGCGTTCTTAACCAGCAATCTATAACGAAGGGTGAAAAGATTTCTATTTTAATAAGTGATGAAAAATATCCATATATTGAGTTTGTGATAGAATGTCCTCTTCAAGGTGGGTGAGCTAGCTAGCTAGCTAGCGTTATTATAAATATAGTACTTTTCATAGTACATACACCATTCCAACAATGCCTCTTAATAGATTTAATCAACACTATTTACAAACATCATCATCGTCATCGTCTCAGTCAGTTCCAAAACTAAATGCGCAATTTTATATTTGTGACTCATTTGATTATCACGTTAAAAACATTATTAGATTGAAAGGTAAAAAGAAAACTAATTTAAATAAAGATTATTATGTGTTGGACAATCCAGGTACAGCTTTTGTTTTCCCCTTCGATGCTAAAATTGAAAGTGTTCGACATTATTCTGCAGACGGAGACGTTTTAGTTAATGGTAAATTATTCAAATTCCATGAAATTGGTGGCAATAGTTTTAGGCAAGGTGATAAAATCTTATTTAAATTCGGTACACCTTCTTCTATTTGCATTGAATTTTTAGTGCAGTGTCCAGTAGTGAAAAATGAGTAAAGCTCAAGTTGTACGTGAACTTCATAAACCGGCAAGAATCAATTATAGAAGAAGACATGTTGTAATTAAAGGACTTAATGATCTGATTCAGGCTGATCTAGCCATTCTTGCTCCTTTTTCGAAAACTAATAGAGGATACAATTACATCCTCGTTGTAATTAATGCTTTCAGTAAATATGTGTGGGCTGAGGCGATTAAAAGAAAAACAGGTAAAGAAATCACATTAGCTATGAAGCATATCCTAGACCAAATGAATGTTCCACCTAAAAATCTTCAAACCGACAACGGAACTGAATTTTATAATAAGAATTTTCAAGAGCTCATGAAAAAATATGGTATTAACCATTACAGCTCATTCTCCAATTTAAAAGCAAGTATAGCAGAACGAGTAATTCGTACTCTAAAAACTATGCTATGGAAACAGTTTAGCATGCAAGGATCTTACAAATGGTTAACGATTCTACCTAATATTGTCGCGAAATATAATAATACAAGACATTCCACTACAGGTGCCCTTCCCAGTGAAATAAATGAGAAAAATGCAAAGTATATTACTGCATATAATCACCTAAAAACTATTGATCCAAGATCATCAAATTTTAAAAAAGGAGATTTTGTTCGAATTAGCAAGTATAGACATGTCTTTAAGAAGGGTTATACTCCAAATTGGACTGCTGAAGTTTTCAAAATAAAGAAGGTGAAACTTACCAATCCAACAACTTACATACTGGAAGATGATAAGAACGAAGAAATACAAGGAGGATTTTACAGGGAGGAATTGCAAAAAGTTAAATATCCTGATGTGTATCTAATAGAGAGGGTCTTGAAACGAAAAGGTAATCGGCTATTGGTAAAGTGGCTTGGAATGGAATCTAAATCGTGGATAAATAAAAATAACATTGTTTAAAATTATTATTTTTAATGTTAAATAAAATTATACAAACTGATCAACAATTTATTTACACATTTTAATTAATTATACTCTTAATTTTATCATAAACCTTACATCTATGTTTTTCATCTAATATTGGATCTATAATTTGGGAAATTTTAATAATTCGTTGCATAAACCGTAGTCGGTCACATGCGGCAATGATCCATGATGATCCTTGTCTCGCTTGTTGATATGCATATTTCCAAGTTACTAATAAATGAATTTTGTTTCTTGTTTCATCAAAGTGAATAGTTTTCTTCACTTCTATTGTATGCTGTCTATTCTTCATATTTCATAGCTGTAAATCTTCATCTTTAAGTAACTGAGGATATCTATATATTAATTCTAATGCGATAGCGTATGTCTCGTTATTTAAATGTTTTATGGGTTCAATTATATTCAAAGCTGTAGTTACTGGATTGGTGGAATCTTTTATTCCCATTTGTAAAATTTTCAATGAACTAGCAAATAGTAAATTTTTCAAGTCTGTTAATCTATTTTCAATGAGTGGTAACATTTTCCATAACATTGAAGTAGTATCAGCTCTTAGATAAATACAAGAATCACCCCTATAAATTTTCACCACATTCCCGAATGATAATCGTTTAAATATAGAATCAAATTCACCCATATCTAACGGTTCCATAATATTCTTGTTGTTTGTTGATCTAAATAAAAAGTCATCAATATCATTTCTACATGATAAAAAAATGTTCCATTCTTGCGGACTGAATATAAAATAGGTATTTTTGGTTCCAAATATCCCGACACATGGATCGTAATTTAAATAGGGGGATAAACCAACTTTTACATATTTTGTTTTATATGTATTTAGAAACAATTGACGTTCTCCCAAAAATACATCATTATCTTGCAATTGATTCATATATGTAGTCTTTGTGAGTGATTCTACTACTATTACTACAATATACTATCGCTATTAGAATAATTTAAAGATATTTTCTGGTTGAAAAAATATCTGTAAAAAAAAATCTCATTTATTCTAAAATTATTACATCATGCTCTCGAGAAATGGAAAAAATTGTATCACCCCACTCTAAAATAAAGATTATAAACGTTAGAAAATCGTTGAATCTAAACAGTATATTGACAAACTTCAAAAGTGAATTTTTAAAATAAAACCATGTATAATCAACAGCAACAACATTATCATCTAGAAGATTGTATTTGTCCAATGAAGGACCATTGGCTATACAAGCGACGATTATATCAGTTTAATGAAGAAGAACTTGAGAAGTTTCCATTGGATTATTTGATTCAAAAGGCGCAACCACTTGAGTTATTATATGCATGGTATAAATTACCAAGAGCATATCGAGACAATTTTGATTTACAAATCCAACTGCCTTGTTTTATACATTACAATCGTCCTGACTGGCAAACTCACATCGATGGACCACCTACATCACAGTCAAGATGTCATTTATGTAACTTAACTATTGAACAAATACATGTTTGATGTAAATAAAATCTGTTTAATATACTATGTTTTTTATTACATAAATTACAAAGATATAAATTTACAAAGTTATAAAATTACAAAGTTTTAAAATTACAAAGTTTTAAAATTTCCATTAATACCACTTTCAGTTATATTTTATAAATAATTATGATATATCATCATCTCTATCAATCTCATAATCGTCAAGAAATCTACTAAACCTCCCATCAGCGGGTATAGGTGAATTCAATCCATGAGAAGGATGTAAATCCATATCACATTCATATCTTTCCTTAAGCCCAAACAGCAGTGTTGTGAACTGATTTTGACACCACATATTCTTCGACCGATATATTTTATGCAATTGTTTAGTATAGTAATAACCATGAAAATGATCTCTAATTGTATGTAAAGTGAAATTCAAGTTTTTCAACTGTATCAAAAACAAAAGACTTTTATAGCATGATTGACATAAATATAAATTTAGTGAAATTACTTTGTATCGGTTAAACCACACACAATATTTCATTTCTGAATATACCGTCTCCCAATTGCGATGAGCAATTATAGCATTTCGTGCTATTGCTGAGGTAATATCACGTAGGTATAACATGCCAGCAAGAATGTTGAATTCACTAGGAATGTCGGAATCTTCATCTTCATCATCATCATCATCATCATCATCATCATCATCATTATCATCATCGATATTAAGATGTTGTACAAAACTCTTCCATTTAAAATAACTATATTTTCTAATGATATTGAGAGTTAAATTTTTAGGTAATGGTGAATTCATTAAAAAGTCTGTAACTGATTTAATTTTTAGACAAATAATTTCAGTACACATTTCCTCCAAACTCATGATGGTTATCTCTAAAACAAAAACTTACTGACTACTCTTATAACCCCAGGGAAGTGTGTCAAATGACTTTGAAATTAACTGTCGTTTATCATCGTATGGACTTAAAGCAATTTTAGTCTGTTCTATACTAAATACATTGTGAGCATATGAACGAATAGTTTGTTGAGTTATGACTTTTGTGTTGAATTCATTTAAGCATGTAATATAATCTTCAAAAGTAATAATATTTTTCACTACATTTTTTTTAATCCCCTTAGATTTTTTTGAAATACCAAAGTTATTCAGTTCAATAGCTATTTGGTTTGGGGACATGCCCTTCTTTTCAAGTTTTTTCTTAAAATTTAATTTTTCCTCCTCACTGACTTGCATTTTGTAGGTATACATTTTGGAACGAAGACCAGCAAAATGAGTAATAATTTTACCATTTGCCTCATCTTTCATCAATCCCGGTATTTTTTTATTCACCAACGGAATATTATAAATATTATTTTTGTTATAATCTGAAGTATCAAATTTGTGAATATTTTTTTTAATAATATCTTCGTAAACGTCTAGGTTACTTATTTCATAGATAAAACTATCTGTGTCTGTGTACAATAATTTACATTTTTCCACACCTGCTGTTGGTATTATAAAATTATAGTGAAAATCATACATACAAATTTTTGAAAGATCTAAAATAACCATACCAATGTACAGTGGTTTATTAAATATCAATTCTATTTTATTCAACTCAATTGCCATCAAGTTTTCATCAAAAATTGTTCTATTGTGAAATCGTGGACTAGCAATTAAATTTTTCGCACCGTAACGTCCCTCCCACATAGAGCAAAGTTTAACGAGTCTATGTAATCTTATGTTTTCCATAGTTTTTCCAAACACTGCGTTATTAGCAAGTTTAAATTGATTTTTTTCAAAGTTGCTTGTAGCACTTGCCCTTAATCGACTGTTTAATTCAATATAAGGTCTCAACCATTCTGATTGATTGAATTCCAACACTTTATGTATTTTCGTAATTATTAAACCATGTGCCAATGCTTGTTTTAAATTCCTATAATGTATTGTATATTCTTTTTTATCATACAAATCAGCTATCAACTTTGGTAGTTTTGAGGCTGGAGGAATGCGATGGTTGGCACAAAAAGGAAAATCTTTATGTAGAGTATGTAGACTCTTTGGATACTCCAAATCCACTTGTAATATGTACCCAATCGGAGAATTGTCAGCAATTGTTGTTACATCAATGTTTGAACTTGACCATTTAAATCCTCCAAATGGTGATGGTTCACACATTGCGTAACCATAGAGGTTATTCACATCTAGGTAAAGAATTGTTTTGGTGGGTTCTGACGAATCATATCTGTCACCCATATATTTATTGTTTGCCTCTGAAAATCGACTACAGCATACTGAAATTCCACCTCGAATCGCTTTCTCTATAAACATAACCATGTCAACATCCTTTAAAATTTCCAATTTACATTTAGTATATTTTAACATAGCATCCCATGTGTAGCCTGGCATTGTATAATACCATGCAGGATCTAAACCATATGTTTTCAATGCTGTTTCTCTAAAATTATCCATAACATCTGCTAGTAACAAAATATCTATCTTCATATACAAACTACTGTATTCTCCAAGGTGATTTATGTTGAAAGCGGTCCAAACATTTTGTGCATGAGTGTAATCAGTCTTGCACAATTCCACATCATTTAGTTTATTATAGAATTTTTCAATGGGTGGTAGCTCTTTCTCCTTCAATTTATCAACATTATCTACATAATCATAGGGAAACACCCCTTTTCTAGTTAGAAGTTGAAATTTATTATGATCTAAATTCTTAAACTCCTGTTTTAAATTCTGAAAATTGTCTAAGCTTAAAGTCGAAACAAGTTCATTAAGACTACAACCCATAAATCTAAAAGAATCTATAAACCTAAATTTAATTCTACTATCATTATCTGCTAGAGTGAAAGATATGTACTTTTCTTTATTTAGTGGAAGAACAGATACGTGTCCACGCTTAGCAATGTCTTTTATGACAAAATGTGCGTCATAATTTGAAAGATTGTGAAATAGTATTGGAACAATAAACAATTTTTTAAATGAAAGATTACAAGTTTGATGAGCGTAACCTCTAAATAGTCCTGTAAAATGATCGTGGTCCTTAACAATTATGTCTCTTTGATTAAAATGTTTCTCACAAATGTGACAAATATGTACATTTACATTTTCTATCGAATCTACTATTATTGGTATTATATTCACAATTTTGCTCTCAACAAATTGTGCAATCTTTTTAATTTCATTTGAAAACCAATCCATACAATCTTCACCTTCATGATGATTGAAAAAAGAAAAATTGTTGTTAAAAGTACATTTCATATAATATCCTGCGCAAAATGCTTTATGATGTTGGTATTTATTCGTTGTTTTTGATAATTTTGTTTTACATGGTTCTAAAATAGCTTCAATATCAGCATAGATAAGGAAAGGTATTTTTTGTTTATAGACAAAATTTCTAAATTCAACAGCATCATATTTTGGAAATGAAATTTTACAGTTGTTTCTATTTTCACATAACAAATAATGCTTTTTCAACTTTTCCTCACTATAAAAATAATTTAAACAACGGTCACACAAGCTAATTGTAGCTCTATGCTTAGTGATTTGAGATCGAATAAGTCGTGAAAGATTTTTAATTAAACAATAATGAAATTTTATTTCAATATTTTTATCATCATCATCATCATCATTATCATCTTGTTCTGATTCTACAAAATTATTCAACTTTGGAAAATACTTATTTTGAATTAATAACAAATTAACATGTTTCTCTAATTTTCGTTTGGTAAGTTTAGCAGGTACAACTTCATAATATGAACTTTGTTGTGTACAATTTAATTCTAGAGCGTATACGTTTACGGAAATATTATTCAATTCCTCAAATTTGTTAATTTGATTTAATTTCATAGGTAATTCTAACCCTTTGATATTAAACACAAGACTATAGTGTGGATATGATGAGGTGAGTCTATAATTACCCGTTGGTGGGTATAAAAAACTAACAATACTCCAAAAAAAGCATGCGTCATCTCTATTTTGAATGTTGATGCATGCTCTTTTATTTTCTATCTGAGGTGGTAATTTAATATAAGAGGTTCCATTACCAATTTTATATTCGTTTATAGCTACCTCCAATAATAGAATTTTTTGTAGCGCCCAACCGCTTGATTCTTCCGAAAATTCTGACAGTTTATTTAAAATATAATCTGTTACATGTTCTTGAAACCAAATAGCTAAATCAGTTGATTGATCTAATACTGCATTAGGTGTCACAAAATACTTTTGATCAATTACTTCTTGATCACCTGACGTTTTAACAAAATCTGCCCACAGTGTGGTATTAATTTTTACAATTAACTTTTTTTTAATAATTTTGAGAACCTTAATTTTAAAGAGATCAAAAGCATCTGATAAAAATTCTTTTATTTCTTTATGATTCACATTTATAATCACTGCTGTCTGAACTCTACTTTTGAAACAAGAAATTATATTTTCCCAGTAAACTTTTCGATTTTGTTTTACACCAACATGTTTGTTTTTTAATTTTATTAAACATTTTAATCGTTTCAATTGACCAATTTTTGTTAATATCTTACGTTTTTGACCAATTTTTAAATGATATTTTTTCAATGCTATGTTACATTTTTTAATATGTTCATTAATTAATTTTATTGATTTGTTTTCAGCAGAGTTCACTCTAATTAAATTAATAGATTCATCAATTTTGGATAATGTACCGTGATATTTGTCCATAATATTATATCATAACTATTTATAAAAATATAACTCACCAATAATTAGATTTCAATAATTTCAAAAGATGCTGTTGGATTCAGTTTTCCAATGTCCACCGCTCCTCTGAATATTATAGCGTACTTCCCTTCTTCAAAATATTTTATATAAGGTTTATACGTCTCTGTAACCCTCTGTGGAAGGAACGTTATTTCTTTCTCCAGTTCCAGCAGCACCGTTTCCCCAAATTTACTCCGAACTAATTTAGCTGAAATGATTTTCTTTGGTTCCCCTAATATCAAATCTGTTAATTTTGTAGTTGGTTTTGGGTTTCTTTCTAAAAGTGAGGAAGAATTTATGGTTTTTAGGTCCATTTTACTAAAAATAATAATAATATAATTAAATCATTTCAAATTCTGTTTGTTTACTTAATTAAACATTAGAACACATTACTAATTTAAATTCCAAGTAAAATAAAAATAAATGAAAACGTCTTACCTGTTGTTTATTGAAGGTTGTTGATGATGCGATTGAAAACAAGAAACGAATGAATTTCATAAGAAAATCTTGAGCTTAAATACAAAATGAATCTAATGACCTTAATAATAATTGCATAGGTATTTACCTAGTTTCCGCGGCTTACGTAAGACTTTCAACTGCATTAGTTGTCTCTGGTGGATTTGTAATAACAGGATGGTCATAGCAAAGTATTATACATGCATCATAGACTATCCCATTGAAAATATATTCATTCGTATATAATTAATGTATTGTCACCTTATAGATTTAAGATTTTTTTAAAATAATAAACTATCTAAAATGACCTTAATAATAATTGCATACTTTGCACTATTATGTAAGACTCCCGACTGCATTAGTTGCCTCTGGCGGATTTTTAATAACAGGATGGCCATAGCAAAGTATTATACACTATACCATTGAAAATATATTCATTGCGTATATAATTTATGCAATATAGCCTTGGGCGGGCTTATTTTCCTATACTTTGTACACACACACACAGTGCATTCCATTATATTTATGCACTTATACAGGATGGTTCTACCAAAATATGGGGATTTAGCATATACTGAGTGTTAAATAACTTAGAAGGAACATTGTTTAACTACTCGAACCAAATAATGGTAATTTTTTGAAAGCCGTAGAGATGATAGCGCAATTTGATATTGTAATGCGTGAACATGTATCTCGTGTCCAAAAATCACAGGAGAGTCAAATTCACATGAGTCATTATTTGGGTAATACGATCCAAAATGAAATAATTACTTTAATAGGCATGAGAATAAAAACATTTATATTGAATTCGATCAGGGCCGCAAAATATTACTCTGTAATATTAGATTGTACTCCAGACGTGAGCCATACTGAACAAATAACAATTATATTTCGATTTGTTTTTCTAAATTATGAATCTAAAAAGGTAGAAATAAGAGAGCATTTTGTGGGATTTTGTCCAATAACTGATTGTACTGGCGAGGGCTTAAGCGATTTTTTAACTAATTTAATTGTTCAATTAAACTTGAACATTTATAATATGCGTGGGCAGGGCTATGACAATGGGGCAAACATGAGAGGTAAGCATAATGGCTTGCAAAAGAAAATTTTAGACATAAATCCTCGTGCATTTTTTGTTCCTTGTTCAGCGCATACGTTAAATTTAGTTGTCAATGATGCTGCTAATGTGTCTCATGAAACAACAAGTTTCTTTGATTTAGTCCAAGATTTATACGTATTTTTTTCTGCATCGACCAAAAGGTGGGATGTTCTTAAACGACACGTGCCAACATTAACTTTAAAACCACTAAGTGATACAAGATGGTCAAGCCGAATCGATGCATTAAAACCATTAAGGTATCAAATCGGCAATGTCTATGATGCGTTATTTGAAATTTCGGAAAACTTAGTATTATACGATGCATCTACTAGACATAAAGCACAAGCATTGGGACTCAAACTGCACGATTATAAAGTTTTATGCGCAGTAATTACATGGCATGATATCTTATTTAAAGTAAATGTGTTAAGTAAAATGATGCAAAGTTCTTCATTAAATATAAAAGTTTGCGTAGATTATCTTGAAAACCTAATAGATTTTTTTTCAAAAATGCGTTCTGATGAGGGATATATGAATGTACTTGTAGGAGCTACCGAACTTGCAAATGATTTAGAAATACAAACGGATTTCCCGCCCGTTCATAGCATGCGTCGTCGTAGAACCTCGCGTCAATTTGATTACGAGCATGAAGACGAAGCAGTGCGAGATCCCAAAATTCATTTTAAAATAAATTTTTTCTTTAAAGTCCTTGATCAGATATTATCGTCTTTAAGTGACAGGTTTGATGGTTTACAAAGTTATAGTGACATTTTTGGCTTTTTGTTTAAAATCGGTGACATATCAGACCAAGATTTAATGAAAAACTGTAAAGATATGGATTTAAAGCTTCGAGATGAATCCCTAAACGAGTCCGATATTGACGGAAGTGATTTATATAATGAAATTAAAGCTTTTAATTTACATTTTAAGGAGTCTTTACAACGTGAACCTGAGGATATTCTACAATTTATTTTAGAGAACAGCCTTATGGCAACATTTCCTAATCTGTTTGTTGCTTTAAGAATAATGTTAACTTTACCAGTTTCAGTTGCAACCGGCGAAAGGTCTTTTTCAAAATTAAAAATTATTAAAAATTATGTAAGGTCTACCATGTTGCAAGAACGATTAACAAATTTATCATTAATATCTATTGAACATGATATTTTGGACAGTTTGAATATTAATGACACAATTCAAGAATTTGCGGAAAGTAAAACTAGAAAAGTACCTTTTTTATAACGTTTTATTATGATAGACAATTTAGACCTAAGCGTTTATTTCTTTTTATGTTTATTTTTTATTTTTATTTAATATTACTTCCATACTTGCATTATATGTTTAAATGTATTTTATACGTGCTAATTTGCACAAATAATTTAATGTTTAATTATTATTATTAATAAAAACGTTACAAGTTACAACATTTACTTCATTTTTTGAAGTTTATTTTCAGAGCGGGCGGCCGAATTAATTCTAGCACGCGGGCGGCCGAAGGCCTAGCAACGGTCCTGTTACCAAGTATGTATGATTTCAAAATGATAAATTCAAACAGTTTCACCTCAAGACGAGATAGACCGATCCCATTCGTGTTAGTACAATTTAACCAGGATTATCAAAGCATAATGCATGAATTGAGCGGCACATTCGATTGTTTCAGATTTCAAGAATTGTACCAATTCATAGCTTCAGTAAATTTCCTAAGTAAACATGGAGCGATGTTATTGAAAGGAGCTCCGACGGTAGAACGCATTGCGACATTAACTAGGAAAGTGTTAGATTTCACTAAGATGGGGAAACGTAATTTAATAGAACTATTTAATGGAATACATGATGAGAGGGTAAGAGAAGGAGCAAAGATACAATTATTAAATACATTTATGGAAAGAGACGCGCCAAACATACCGCGAGAATATGAACATGACTTACCATCATCTTATGGTGACAGCAATTTAAATTTTAAATACATAACAGTTCCAATGTATGGATTTGAAAAGCACTTACTGAATTTGGGAGCAGAATTATTTGAAGGACAATTCTATCATCCAGTAGAGTTGCTGAATGATATAAAGAAAAGAATACCAAATACAATAGTAATAAGTCCGATATTACAAGACGAAATATATAATAAAGCTACCCCAGCATCAAGAGTGAACAGATTACTGTTTGGAAGGGAACAGAATGCTGGGATAATTTCGCTGACGAAAACTTTTAAATTAACCGATTTGGTTTTCTCAACCATGAGCGAAACGGGATCTATATCCCAAGCTATTATATCGCGACCCCTCACTCAGATGGGAAGAAACAATCTCCGGGGCGAAACCCGCCCAACGTCCCTGACTAATGAAAGCTTTACAGCTTTCGGGTCAGCAGTATTTTTCGATTCTCAGCTCATGAAAGAGCAGGGTTCGAACGCTAATAACTCTACCTGGTGTTGTCTAACATTCAGGAACAACGAGACACCAGCGACTTGGATCGCTAACAGAAATAACAGACGCTTGACGATCCCTGCCCCATACTTGGCAGATACTTTCCAAGCCATATCACTAGATGCTGGTACATACCGTACCAACATCATCAAACAGTTAGTGACCGCAAGAAGATAGTGACCATGACCTGGCACTTCTCCTTCCAACGATAGTTCAGCACAACGTAAGAAACCCAGCTGTCTATCTTAACACTTTAAGAAATTAGAACAACGTAAGAAACCCTTTCTAATTAACAACATTTTTAACAACTTTTAACACCGCATGGGGCCAAATTTGTGACGCGTTTTCTCTCCACACTTGGCTCTTGCCAAATTGGTACGTCACTTTTGACACCTCTGAAACCTTACACTTTCTCGGGCGCCAGATTTTTAACGTAGTTAACTCCACGGCCCCTTGACCTCAACCGTCAAGAGTTCCAGATAGCCTCAGATGGAGGTACGGTACGTTCCAGGGGTCTAGTTGTATCCCGTGCGGTCGGGTTTTATCTTGAAAACACTCTCACTGGTCCTGCAATAGAAGTTATTCTCCTGGCATACACTTCACAGCAACTACTTGAAGTTTTAATTCGGAAAGAAAATAAATTTATCTCTAGAAAAAAAACAGACTATACAAAAAAAATTATAAACAACAAATCGTCTAACGGAGCGACGGTCGGTAGCAAGTGGTCACCACTGCAGGCCAGGTGATACTCTCCCTTAATCCCCGAGCTTACTCAAAACCAGCTCCCACTGTCTGTCTTTCCACCTCTCTCGGTTAGTTCGACCTGCGCGCTACCTACTCCACTGGGAGGCATCACTTTTATACACTTCGGTGCATTTTAACATTTTAAGTACAGAAACAGAAATGAATATTTTATATAATTATAATAACTTTTTTAACAGAAGTCAGGGGTTATAACGGTTATAAGCATACTGAAATAAAAAAATATATTCGGTAACTTGAAATAATCATTAAAAAAAACTTCGTTACATATAGTGTATATAATGCCAGGAATTTTGGATAAATATCGGGAAATTGTTAGAGGTTTAGTGGATGTATCATTAGAAATGGATTCATTATCTAATACTAGAAGGAGTATACAACGATTAGTACAATTTAATTCATCTCAGTATAGAGCAGGAGATGATGTGAATGAATGGTTAAATATACCATCAATGGCTAGATTTATAACGATCGCTTTCTCTGCGATGATTAATCCAAATTTATATATAATGGGAAGTAATATTATAAAAGGATTTATTGAGCAATCAACTTATGCATTGCCATCACTGTTAATAGTTCAACTTTTCCTACCACCATCATCAATTGAATATGAATTAAGAATACATATAAATAACACAATAGCACGTTACATACTATTATATAAAGTGCCGTTAACACATCTTTTTTCGATCACAGAACCAACTTCGAAACTTACAAGAATTAGACTAGACCTAGAAGAATACAACTTCGAAATACAATATTTGAAAGGAAATTCAAATTATGCGGACAGCATTTCAAGGATATCCATAAATGAATTAAAAGACTTGTACATTGACAATGCTCACGTTTTAGCAATAACGAGGTCAAAAACTCGTCAGAATAAAGCTCAGCCTATAGGAGAAGATAAAATAGTTTCCACAGAAATAAAGGAAGATATTCGCAAGCCAGCAGAATATAAAGTACTGAATAATTTAGAGGCGCATAAATTACCAATTCTGCAATTTGAAAATAACCGTGTTTCGTCAAGGATGAACATACGGATCAAAAACAGGATGAGATTTAGCCAAGCCTTATTAGGATGTAAATCAACGTGGATACTACAACTATTAGGTAAACTATGAAAAATTAGCAAAAAATTAAGATAATATATTATACTTACATATGGAAAATTGTAGATCTGGATGGCTGCTGGCAAGAAAAGTATGGCACAATTGTTGAAAGACTCTAAAGCAACATCTCAATCGTATACAAAGGATGCAAATCTGTAGCAACGTCTCAATCGTATACGGATGCAAAGGATGTAAATCAAAGTAGATACTACAACTAATAGGTAAACTATTAAAAATAAGTAAAAAAATAGGATATTATACTTACATATGAAAAATTATTTGTAGATCTGGATGGCTGCTGGCGAGAAAAGTACAATTGTTATAACGAAAGACTTTGATTTCTTTGATTTTATTAATTTACATGGGGGTATTTATATTGATATTCAAACCGAATATTGGTTAAAACTTTATCTATATGATTGTTTTTCAAAATTGTTATTAGACTAACCGCAGAGGTATACCTTATAGAAAAATATCACCTGTTATAAATACTCATATTGATTTTTGCTGTTAACTTGAACAGACCTGATATTTTTTCGATTTTACTAGTGATTTATAACCACTTGGAAATTGTAAGTATATTTTTATAATTTAATTGTATTAGAATTTATATGGATATTTTGAAATCGCAAACTGAAACAGGAAAAACCTCTGAGAAAGTGTCTACTAGAGCTGAATCTCCTCAACCAAGCACTTCAGCATCCATACCGAAAGCACCTCACAAACGTCCTGCAGATCCAACCACAAATACCGACGTCGGAACTGCTAAAAGAAAGATCCTTTCTTCATCTGGTGTTAATCCTGAACAGCAACATACAACGTCTTCAGCAACATCTATCCAACCAGGAGAAACAGGCCATCAAGTTGATACTCCCAACGGTCCAGAAACAAATACAAAAGGTAGCTTACAAGGAGAAGCCGGAAATAGAAAAATCCAACGTCAACGTTCGAGTTTAAGTGAAATACAGGTATGCCATCCGACAGTCAGTCTTACTTATTTGTCTTTGACAACCAAGAAAATGCAGATAATTTAGCTGAAGTAATAGAAATGTATTGGCCTAATGTAACTATAGTTTGCACTAAAATAATAGCTAACAAAAATCATATAGATATTTATTTATGCATAGTTTATTTGGGTTTTAAAATTAATTGGTCAACTTTAAAGAATAAGTTAGGGGAAAAAATTATTAGTGATATACAATTTTGTACTAAAATGATGTTGAATGTAGATATGAAGGATAGAGACGCCATTTTAACTAAAGCTACTAATAATATTGAGACATTATATAGACATAATATAAAAAGTGTTGATTGGGATGCAGAAATTGAAAATTCTTTTAAAAGAAAGAATACTAGTAATGATAACGGACCAAATAATAAACTTTCTCGTTGGTAGGTACCATGGAAATAATTGAATTCAATCACGACGACACTTGGTTTATTGATGAAAACAACGATCGTCAATTAGTATTATACGATGATAATAAATTAAGTCCTCCAGTTATATATGACTTTCAAGTAGATTTAAATACAAACGATCCTTATAGCAAGTACACAGTAGATTTTCCTTCTTTACGTCCAAGTTCGGAAGAAGCGGCTAAACAGTTAAGTAGGGAGTGGACATGCAAACGTATGGCCTGTATGGTATTTATTATAGATAAACTAAGTATGGGGGAAAATAGAAGCTTAATATTTAATATATTTGATCATTTAATAGAAAAGACCATTTTGTTCTTTGATAATTATGATTTGTTAGGGGTAATAGAGAAGTCTGAAACAAAAGGGTATCATTTACATTTGCTGTTAATTTCTACTAGAGTAACTAAAAAAATAGAGCTTAATACGTGGCAAGAAACTTATTCTCAATTATCGTTTTTGGTTAGTGAAACCATAAACGGTGTACTTACGAAAAAAAAATATAATTTAATGTGTACTACACAACAAATAAAATCACCAGCCAGTTACATCCACTATATGAAAAAAGATTTGAGACGTATATATTCTACTAATTCAGATTTACTAAAAATGTTTCTTGCATTTGACAGAAAACATATATTTTCCGATACAACTGTACCAAAAAAACAAAAACTTAACAATAAGTCATTAACTTCACCTGCTAATAGTCTTACAATATTATTCTTCAATATGTTTGATGAGGGACTACTGATGTATAATGACTGCATTAAGGATCCACGCATTCAATCCTACTTAAGTCAAACAAATTTACGCACTGTTTATAACAATTGCTTCACGAATTTTTCTGCTAAGATATCAAATATAAAAAACCTAATCATTATATGTAACCGTTATAATTTATTAGAAGATATGCAAAAGTGTTGTTGCCCGATATTAGAATTTATTAGATATCAAGATTTAGATTTAGAGTTATTCATAAAAGAAATGTTCCTGTGGCTAACATGCGCAGGTAAAAAAAATTGCTTGTGGTTTCATGGTCCTTCTAATTGTGGTAAATCACATTTAGCTAGAGTACTATGGAAATGTTTTAGTTTACATACCAGAATAGTAAGTGACGGCATATTCAGTTTTGCAAATCTTATAAGCAGTGGTTGTGCATTATGGGATGAGCCTTTCATATCTCCAGACTTGGCAGACCAGACGAAATTGATATTGGAAGGCGAGTCGGACATTAATGTAACTATTAAAGCTAACAATTCAGTCGCGTTGAACAAACGAGTTCCTATAATAATTACATCGAATTCTTTGTTATGGAAAGATTGCTCAGCAGAAGAGCAACCTTTCCTGGAAAGAACATTTAAATCCTCTTTTAATAATCACATAAATAAAAAATCTTTTTGTACTAATATACATCATACCTGCCCAAAAATAGATCAGGAAAGCAATTCCGATAATCCATTTCGACGGTCAACCGGCGAAGAAAATCAAGGGGGGCGGGAAGATCTTCCGTTCGAGAGTTGCAAAAAGCTTCACCCAATTAATAACAACCACGCATTAGCATTTATTGTTTTAGTATTAAATCTGTTAAAAAATAATTTTAAGATTGATTTGTCATTAGGTAGTAAACAAGATTATCAACTACTTGCTAGTAAATTAGAATCGTGTGAAAATACATTGTGCTACTCTTCACAAAATTTACTAAAAAATTATGAGTAAACATACGCTTTGTAGATTAGTCTACTGGGATAATCAATTGAATAATTCTACTTACACTAATTTAGGTATTACTCTTGATGAACCCAGTAATGACGATTCTACCAGCGGATACCGTATTGCTAGATTCTTAAGCAGTGTACATAATTGGAGTTGTATTCCTATTAATATGCTCGGGCTATATTTAAAACCGTCAGAAATAGCCCACATGATTTATTATTGTAGTAAAATTATTCCTAGAAAAATATCTGTGTCTTTATCTCATACCATACCTACAGCCACCTATCCTGGTACAACAAACACCACACAACTCTCTTTCAATAATACAATCTACAGTTTAATTTACGAACTAAAGGATACAGATAATATCACAAATGCAAGTGTATTTGCAGGATATGATGAGTTTGCAGCTTTTAAAAGTAGTTTCGATGGAGCATTAGCCAGCAACAACAATAGAAATAACTTACCTAAACCAGATATATTATTCAAATTCCCTTGGGAAGACAGTGTAATGGAAACTGGTTTAGTATACAAAGAAGTAACAAATACTTTAGCTAATACTGTGATAGATAGTAATACAACATCACCATTAACAGCTCGTGCAGTAGCTACTGAATTCATACCTGAATTTCATGCAGATTCAGACAACATGTACATGCTGTATCCAGGTGAGAACCAATACGTATACGAATACGAAATAAATGAGAGTGACGGTGTAGAAATAGACTGTAGTGCTAGTAGCTTTAACTTCCCAAATTCTTATAAAGACAAAAGAGGTCAATTATTTGTAAACACTAAAGGTACGTACACATACTCGCGCTGCGCCGCGCGCGCGCCTTGTGCGCTCCACGTGCGCTCAGATTAGTACGAGGTTTTTGAGTTGCGCGCGAACTGCGCGCACACGGCGCATCACGATCCACCTCAAGTCGGTTTTTTCGACGAACCCTTTGTTGGTTCGCAGTACAGATTTGGACGGCAGTGCGAACGCTTTGATATTTTTGTTAGCAGTTTAATCAAAATGGAGTGGAGTGATGAGAAAGTTATTAAGTTGATTGATTCGTACCGCGAGAAATCTCTTCTGTGGGACCCGCAGCACAAAGAACATTTTAAAAAACCCCTTAAGGAGGATGCCTGGAGGGACATTGCAGCCGTAATGGATGTACCAAAGGAGCAATGTAAAAAAAAATTATTTCCTTGCTCTCTTCATACCGGCGAGAAAAATCTAAAATAAAGAATAGCCAGGGTACAGGAAAAGGTGAGTTTTATTTTTATAAGCCGTAAGTACCTACTACTTTTTTTATAATAACATTGTTTTCATACAGTGTGTATTTTATTGTTGCAGGAAGAGATGAGATTTATGTCAGCAGGTGGTTCGCGTACGATGCTTTCAAATTTCTTGACGACAGGGATGTACCAAGGAAGCGGCTTATGACGGTAAGGAAATATAGAGATTCTTAAGCATATTTGTGCTGCCACTCTAAAAATCCTTCATTCATACAATAATCGGCTATTTCGTCCCTTATTTTCTGAGAGTAATTGGTTGATCTTCGGGGGACATGTCTCACTGGTAACATAGACGTCATATTATCTGCTCCTTGAATCCTCCATGACCCTTCAATTACAACTCCATTCACTTCATGATCCAATGTGCCAGGTGGAGTATATACATTTGGAGAATGTTTTCTTAGATAATTGTGTAATAAAAGCACTGTCATCACTATCAACTCGGCTTTATCAGGCTGCAAAAGCATTGGTTTTCTTAATACCCGAAATACGGCGCTTGATATACCAAAGGCGTTTTCGACTATTCGCCGTGCCCTACTCAAACGATAATTAAAAATTCTCTGGGGAGTTCCTTTGGCATAATCTCCAGGGTATGGTTTCATTAGGTTTTCACTAAGTGCAAATGCACTATCACCTGCAAAAAAATATGGTATTTTCATGGAACGCCCCTGTAGTTTTTCCGGTAGTGGAAGTTCCAATGTGTTTCCTGTTAGCATACTATGCAACTTGCTCCCTTGAAAAACTCCGCCATCAGAAATTCTTCCTTGGCATCCCACGTCGGCAAACATAAAGTTGTAATTCCCATCTACTAATGCAAAAAGCACAATGCTGAAGGTGGATTTGTAGTTAAAAAACTCTGTACCCGAGTTCATTGGAGCTTGCAAAACAACATGTTTTCCATCAAGGGAGCCGACACAATGTGGCAGGTTCCAACGGGTTTCAAATATATTGCTTACTTCTCTCCAAGCTTTAGCGGTCGTGGGTAGCTGAAACAGAAATAATTAATACACTTTATTTGTAGGAAAATGATGATATATCTGAAAATGCGGAAGAGATGGGAACACAATGCCTACGGGAGACGACAGCGACAGCGTCCTCATTTACTAACAGACCGAGTAAGCGAGCAAAGGGAGCTGATGATGCTAATTCAGCAATGGTGAGCAGTGCTTTTAACATTTTGAAAAATGCTGCAGAGAAGTTAGATACAGAACCGGTTAAACCCAACGAAATCGATGCGTTTTTCACATATGTATCTACAAAAGTGAAAAAATATTCGTGCGAAACACAGACCCCTGTGCAGCATGCTGTTTTTGAAATACTCATGAAAGCAGATAGAGGGTATTATAATTGGGCTGCTACAAGTTTTCAGAATTCTAACTTCTGCCAAAATCCCGCGGAAAATGAACTTCCGAGTGTACCACCCGCAGCGTCATCGCAACAATATGTTTTGCAACCCCTGAATAGAGTACCGACTGCTATGGAATCGCCATTTAATCCGCCGGCAAATGTCTCCAGTCAACCATCTCCATCAGAATCGATCATGTCAGAACACTTTGCAGATTTTGTGTAAATCTCTTAATGGTAATGAATAGGGTAGCATGGTGTTGACACATTGTATATTGTAATATGTGTATGTATTAAAGAAATAAAACGGTTCAAAAATAATTAAATTGTTCGTTATATTAGTTACCTTAACATATCCCTGCAGTTCATTAACAATTGCTGCGCAGACTTGTGGTACTACATATCCAATAGACTGCTTGGAAATCCTGAACGTATACTGCAGACTAGTATATGAATCTCCGGTGGCAAGAAATCGAAGTGTGACTGCCAACCTGGAATGATTTACAAATCAATCAAAATTAAAAAAAAACTATACAGAAAAATAAACAGCGAGTTATAAATAAATTAAACAAATTGTGAAAACAAATATTAAAACTTACCTGTCTTGAGCAGAAATCGCAGTGCGGAAATAGGTATCTTCTTTTGAAATATGAGGACCAATCTTTTGCAATAGATTCTCAAAGTCAGAAGGTGACATCCGAGTAAAATTCTTATATTGACCACTTATTTCTTGGGACTTCAAGTCCATCATAAGCTCGGTACCATTCCTTTTTTTAAACAGGTTAGTGTACCACCACCGTCGTTGTTTCCTTTTCTTTTTGGATAGACTTACCATTAACAGGAAAGCACCACTCATAACTGAAACAGCAACGGCGTAAGTTTTATCACGAGAGCGAGACATATTTAAAATTATCGACCTGCACAAATCGTGTTCGTCGGTTTACTATGGATCGCGAAACGTTTTCAAAATGGATCGTTACCAAAAAACATGCACGAGCAACGAACGCGCGGCGCGCAAGTCTATACGCACCTTAATATACACTTAAATGCCGACACTTTCTCATATAACGAAGTAGTACCCAGAATTAGATACAACGCTTTCGATACTAAAGATACAATAAACAGTAAACAATGGACTGATATATATACTGATCAAAATGATGGTGGTTTTAATGCACCAGGTCCGTCTGTACTATGGGTTAAAGGAAATCCTATACTAGACAGTGGCAATAGTTTAGTAACTCATGTCTTCCAAGGGTTACTATCACACACATTAATACTGGACGTTGTACCAGATAAAATGTCTATACCAAGACCTCTACAGTTTGGTTGGGTAAATGAATGTAAGTATGCTGCATACAATACATCTAATGCAATACAAAAACGTACCTTCTTTGCCAAACCATGGCCATTGAAACTTACAAAACAACATTTCCTTAAAAATAAAAACAGTAGAAATAGATATACTAGTGGAAATAATAATATACCCGACAATAGTAACCATGGTTATTATGCTTTTGAACACACTCCAGAAGAGTTTAGAACTACAATACCAATAGCAGATGGTGGCGTAAGACCGTCTAACATATTTAGTAAAACAACAATGCCACCAACAACTATTACAGCAGTAGATACAACTGATCTTACGTTTACTACCACATATACACAATATAAAACTACTAAATAAATAATATTGTAATTATATGAATGGTTATTTTTTATTAATAAATATATATACAACTTATGTCTTTTTTTATTTCTACCGGTCAAATTCGTATACTAGATCGTTTATCATCGTCAGTTTACGCCAATTAGAATACTCCCCACCACTCCCACCCGACTATTTGAAAAATAAGGCGGTAAGTTCAATTCAGTCGCATTGGCAGCTTTCGCTGGTGGTCTTATCTCTTATCTATTGGAGTGTTTTTTTATCTGATTTTAATTTTTTGCTGACCAGCGTTCTTCGTTTGACCGCTATTTAACATGTATATTCGAAAAGCTGAGAAAAAATCATATATAACTGCGACTGAACTAGGCTGTACTCCTTCTTACCATTCCAAAGTGACAAAAAAAAGAAAGTAAATATATCACCTATTTTTTTCCTTAATTTAACGTCACCCCTGTTGTAGTTTATTCTTCTGAAACATAAAAAAGACCTTGTTACAACAATTTCATAATTATTATTTTCATGATTTTACCTTTAATTTTCCATACATATATAACCGTAGGATATAACCGTAGGTGCAGTTCTCATATAGATATAGAACCACCCTACGGTCCCCAATGCCCAACAGTTTGGCGGTCTCTTAGACGGGTACGGGGATGTCCCGTCTAAAATTATTATTGGAAGATTCTAAAATAATGATTGTTTTACTTTTTTTTATTGGAACTATATTTAAACTTACTCGCTCAAACCCTGCGACGTGGTTTCTCACTCGCCTTCTTATTATTTCATCTAAAAAAATATATTGTTTTTTAGAGTTAAGCCATATCTTTTTTGTTTAATCACTTACCTACATTCATTGTAAAGCTCCAGTATAAACCATAAACTTTCGATTTCATAGCGGGTGTATTTATTTGCTTCAGTATAAACCATAAACTTTCGATTTCATAGCGGGCGTATTTATTTTTTATAAACGCTTTTTATATTTATCAAAAAATCATATACCTATCCGAGTGTTTGCTAAATACAACTGTTTTTCTACAGATGTGTAAATGTAGAGGAGAATGTGTGTGTTTCGAAAACTACGAGGAGGAAAAGGAGGAACAGGCAACGAGAGACAAAAAAATTTTGGAGAACTGTAAATGCAGAGGAAAGTGCACATGCCTTTCTGACGATGACGATTGCTATGAGTCAGAGGAGGAGGACTCCACTAACACCAAAAAAACTTAACTAAATAAACGGATATATACAAATTTTTTTTGTTTAATTACTTTGATTCCTACATAAAATTATTAATTTTCATATCTACACCAATGCATTATTTCTGTGGTTTTATATCTTATCACAATTAGACTGCTTGTTATAGAATTTCTTCAGTATACGTGTGAATTTTATTAAAAAAACTTTCAACCTAAATATATTCTTATAGTTCGTCAAATTCTTAACCATTACTGAAATGTTCAAGTTATATTTCATAGTTTGATTTGCTAATACGCATATGTATTTATTAGAGATCTTTCTATGGAATGTTATCTTGGGTCATGATTCTTCCAATTTTGTGTTAGAGTGTTTAAACTTTTTACAACAAGCAGGCAATGGCTTGTAGTTTTCTGTGGTTTTATATCTTATCGCAATTAGACTGCTTGTTATAGAATTTCTTCAGTATACGTGTGAATTTTATTAAAAAAACTTTCAACCTAAATATATTCTTATAGTTCGTCAAATTCTTAACCATTACTAAAATGTTCAAGTTATATTTCATAGTTTGATTCGCTAATACGCATATGTATTTATTAGAGAATTAACTATGGAATGTTATCTTGGGTCATGATTCTTCCAATTTTGTGTTAGAGTGTTTAAACTTTTTACAACAAGCAGGTAATGGCTTGTAGTTCATTAAATTCTTAACCATTACTAAAATGTTCAAGTTATATTTCATAGTTTGATTCGCTAATACGCATATGTATTTATTAGAGAGCTAGCTATGGAATGTTATCTTGGGTCATGATTCTTCCAATTTTGTGCTAGAGTGTTTAAACTTTTACAACAAGCAGCCGAGTTTATTGAAAGGGTATGTACCTCTTGATTAATTAATTGATTTTGAGATTGATAAAGTTTTTGATGATCTTACTATTGTTTCCAAAATCATCATTTATTTTTATATTTCAGTAATTTCCTCACATACAACGTTTTTCATAATCTTACTATTTATTTTTCAAATTTGAGTTTTGTCTTAAATTATTATTCGGAAGGGTGTGTTTCAGTAATTTTCTCACGTGCGTTCTATAACGTTTTTTTTTAAATAATCATACTATTGTTTCCAAAATCACCATTTATTTTTATATTTGAATATGTATTGTCTTAAATTATTATTTGGGGGAGGTGTGTTATAATTTTCATAATTTTATCACGTAAGTGGGTGTTCTTAAACTTTATTACAACAAGCAGTTGAGTTTATTGAAAGGGTATGTACTTCTTGATTAATTAATTGATTTTAAGATTGAAAAAGTTTTTGATGATCTTACTATTGTTTCCAAAATCATCATTTATTTTTATATTTCAGTAATTTCCTCACATACAACGTTTTTAATAATCTTACTATTTATTTTTCAAATTTGAGTTTTGTCTTAAATTATTATTTGGAAGGGTGTGTCTCAGTAATTTTCACGCAACGTTTTTAATAATTTTACTATTTTCAAAGTTTCTGAAATCGTTATTTATTTTTATATTTGAATATGTATTATCTTAAATTATTGAGGGTGTGCTATAATTTGCATTTCAGTAATTTTCTCACGTGAGTGGGTGTTCTCAACCTTGTTATCGATTTTATTTTTGTGGTTTACTTGAATATTATAATCAATTCTGTAAATTATTGTTTATCTTGCTAGCGTGTTATTGTTTGAGGTTTTTATATCTATTTGGGGTTCACCTATTTTTCGAAAGTTGGTTTTATTTATTAAAACTACAACTTTTAATTATGATTGAATTTTTAATATAAGCAGAACATCTGAAGCTGCGGATGATGGAGTAAATCGCTAGGATAAACTATTTATTTTGAGGTGTATATAACTTATGCTTAGGTATATAAATAATACTTAGAATTGCTAAATATTTTTTAATGATAATGATAAATTCGTTGTACTTGTAATAGACATCTCCTTTCAAGAAATATAGGTTTCCATCCGAATGCCGAAAGACTGAGTTTATCAGGAACCTCACCCGGCTTCTTTAATGTTACCTCTCTTTTTTTATTTACTCATCCATATCATTAAAAAGTGCAAAGGATGTTTGATTAAACAACACATAGCTTTGGTACGTAACCTTAATATTTTGTGGTAGATTTAACTGAATGTTTCTAGCCAGGAAACGAAACGGCATTTCTCGCAGTGTATTTTCGTGGAGAAAGCCCTGCTCCCTTTCTCTGAGCCGCTTTGAATTGTGCTCTAAGACTTTTGATGTTTCTCAAGCAGGCCTCCAAATGCTGCATAGCTTTGGTCCGTAACCTTAATATTTTGAGGTAGATTTAACTGAATGTTTCTAGTCAGGAAACGAAACGGTGAAAAATTTACCCTCGATTTCTGCTATTAACGACCCTGCATTGTTTTGATAAATATGTGAATTATTTCTTTCGGTAAATAATTTTTTAAATCTTTCGAACGCTAATGATTCTCGCCTACAATTCACACACACACAAAGATAAGATTATTTAATATCGGTACTATCACAGGTAACCACACACACACACATTTTTATTTTCCACTTTTGCCCATTTACATTCGTTGATAAAAGTTAACTAAACGAAACATTCAAACATATACAGGATGCTTCAAAAACATCGAGTAGTTGAAACATTCTTTTAACTTCATTTAGATTCGTTGATAAACGTTAACTATACGAAACATTCTTTTCAAACATATACAGGATGTATCAAAATGAGGTAAAGACGCTAAGTTGAAACATTCTTTTAACATATACAGCCTGATTGGGTTCCCCATACTTCGGAATAGAATAATTTTGCGTCATGAAGGCTTAAAAGCGTTAACATGTCTGGACAGTTCATCATTCATCATTTATCGCTTGATGTGAGCAAACATGGATCCCATGCGTGAGTACGTTAAACTCAACCTCATTAAGTGTTGTATTGAGCAGGAGTTTATTCGAGCAAACTATTGTGGGGTGTGTCTAGCCGGAAGTTTAATTTTCCACGAAGTGGCTGCAAAATATGGGATAGCAACCAAACTATGTCTGGGTACAAAGGTCTATTCGAATGGCATAAAAATTACACCACATTTCTGGATAGAACACAATGATATAATCTATGACCCCACCCTAGCTGTTATACAACACCACATACCCCATAATCTAGAAGTTACTCATAAAAAAGATGAATTTGGATGCAAAACCCTCGAAGATATAGTCAAGGTGGGTATTTTTGAAAAATTTATGGTGAACGAGTCTACGATTGAATACTTCGCTAAAGCTCCGAAACATCTATCGATAGCGCGTGACAATATTCATGAAGCTGTAGCTAAAATATTTATGTAATATCTTATGCCCTCAGCCCTGAGGATGATAAACGTTACTTGGTTCCTGGAACAGATAACACCTTACCCTGGGGACACTATTCAATAACGAACTCTTATGATTTATGAAAAATTGTCTAAAATCTCAGATTCTGACATTATCAGATTTAATAAAAATTTTGGAGTGGGTAATTGGCTTTTATTTCCTATCACAAGAATTTCTCTTCACATATGACGTTTGACATATAGACTAGTTCGATCGTCTTGATCCATTCAAACTTTTCATCATCATCGTTCCATTTGACGTGACAACGTGACATTTAACGTGACAACGTGACGTTTGTCGTGACAACATGACATTCAACGTGACAATGTGACATTTGACGTGACAACGTGACGTTTGACGTGATAGCGTGACGTTTGTCGTGACAACATGACATTTGACGTGACAACGCGACATTTGACGTGACAACGTGACGTTTGATGTGATAGCGTGACGTTTGACGTGACAACGCGACATTTGACGTGACAACGTGACGTTTGACGTGATAGCATGACGTTTTGACGTGATAGCGAAACGTTTGATGAGACAACGTGACGCCAGTAGCTAGGGCTGTTCAACCTACTCATTGCCTGGAACACCCGGGGGACGCTATTCAATAACGAACTCTTGTGATTTATGAAAAATTGTCTAAAATCTAAGATTCCTCTAAACATCAGCTGGCTTTCGATTATATATGTTTGAGTCTAGTATGCAAAAAAAAACTTATGTAAATTTTACAGCCTTAATAGTTCCGACATTATCAGATTTAATAAAAATTTTAGAGTAGGTAATTGGTTTTTTATTTCCTATCACAAGAGCCATTCATAAACTCGCTTGATATTCATAATGTCTCATAGAGGTCGCTCCCTGTTAAAAGAATGTTTTGGGCCCGCTTGGTATGTCTCATAGAGGACGCCCCTTGTATATATGCAAAACTTTCACGTTTAGGCCCTTTTGTGACATACGCCCGTACAAAAATACGATTTATTAATCATGATAAACGATATTCACACCTACGGCACATGTGACGTTTGAGTTGACACCATTTTTCTTTATACTCTTCGCTATATGCTGATGCCACTAGACGTTAAGACCTTTCGAACGTCGTTTGCTAAAATCAACCTAAATACCATTCAAAGATACTCCACCCTGTATATGATTCAAGTATATACGTTAATGCCTTTCGAACGTTGTTTGCTAAAGTCGACCTAAATACCTGCAATTCATTCAAAGAAACTTTCAATCCACCCTGTATATGATTCACTTATATACTAGACGTTAAAGGCCTTTCGAACGATATGTCGTTACTTTCAATCCACCCTGTATATGATTTATGTATATACTAGACGTTAATGCCTTTCGAACGTTGTTTGCTAAAGTCGACCTAAATACCACCCAAAGAAACTTTCAATCCGCCCTGTATATATAATGAGCGATTCATACTGGACGTTAAAGGCCTTTCGAACGAGTTTGCTATGATTGGATGACTTTTAGTATGAGGGGTGCTGACAAAGAATTTTTCTATTATTTTTCGTATACACTAGACGTTAAGGCCTTTTAAACGAGCCGTCGTTTGCTGTTATTGGTTAACACGAGGGGTGCTGTGTAGAGGGTGAATGGGGGTAGTTGGAATTTTTCTATTATTTTTCATATACACTAGACGTTAAGGCCTTTTAAACGAGCCGTCGTTTGCTGGTATTGGTTAACACGAGGGGCGCTGTGTAGAGGGTGAATGGGGGTAGTTGGAATTTTTCTATTATTTTTCGTATACACTGGACGTTAAGGCCTTTTAAACGAGCCGTCGTTTGCTGTAATTGGTTAACACGAGGGGTGCTGCGTGGGGGATGAACGGGGGTAGTTAGAATTTTTCTATTATTTTTCGTATACACTGGACGTTAAGGCCTTTTAAACGAGCCGTCGTTTGCTGGTATTGGTTAACACGAGGGGTGCTGTGTAGAGGGTGAATGGGGGTAGTTGGAATTTTTCTATTATTTTTCGTATACACTGGACGTTAAGGCCTTTTAAACGAGCCGTCGTTTGCTGTGATTGGTTAACACGAGGGGTGCTGCGTGGGGGATGAACGGGGGTAGTTAGAATTTTTCTATTATTTTTCGTATACACTGGACGTTAAGGCCTTTTAAACGAGCCGTCGTTTGCTGTGATTGGTTAACACGAGGGGTGCTGTGTAGAGGGTGAATGGGGGTAGTTGGAATTTTTCTATTATTTTTCGTGTACACTGGACGTTAAGGCATTTTAAACGAGCCGTCGTTTACTGTGATTGGTTAACACGAGGGGTGCTGCGTGGGGGTTGAAGGGGGTGCGGTCTAGGTGATTTTTGGCTCCTTTGAGGTGGATGCGCTACGTTTGTCACGTGACATGAAGCGCATGCGCATCGCCTCTTTTAGAGTCAGTTTTCGCTAATTTGGACCTTAGATTTCCTTATGGAGATTTACATGTTAAAATCGCAAAAATGGTCCTGAATCGGTGCTGCACAGTTACTTTTGTTAATAAAAACGCGTTTGTTGTTACTTTTTTGTGTATGATTATTTTTGTTTTCAAAATATGTATAACTCAGTTTGGTGATTTTGTGTATTGAAGTGTGTATCGATTAACAACCATTCCAAAGATAAATCATAAGAAAACCTGGATAAAAACTTATGATGCTATCCTGATAACGCAGGTAATTGATTATTGGAAATTTCTCTTTCTAACATTGGTAACCAAATTTGACTACATTTGGCTGAAATACTAGCTACACGTTTATCTGAATTTAGTTGTATTCGAAATAAAAAATAAACAACATTATTGTGGTTTGATTCCCAAAAAAATAAGAAAAAAGAATAAGTAATGCCACAAGGAACTTTTAGAAGATAAAAAAAAACATTTTTACAAAGAAGAGGAAACATCAACAACAGCAGCAGCAGTAGCGGCAAAAGAAGCATCAACAACAAGTGGGGCAATAAAAAAAATAACTCCACACATACAAATTTTTAATGATTTGTATGAAGCCTATCAAAAAATGGTATATTCCATTGAAATGGTTAAATTTGCACCGCCACCGCCACAACACGTATGGGCAGAGTTTTACACCAAACAAAAGCAACAACAGTCGTCTGCTGCAGCCGCAGCCCGAGGACAAAGTATCCTCGTAACCAATTTAAAAAGAGGCTATTATTGTGCGGCATGCGAAACAACCGTGAAAAATATGTATACGCACGTAAAGTCAAAACGTCATGGTAAGAGAATATGCCTTTCATTATATTTCGAAGAATATACCTATTATTATATGTCACGCTTCTATTCATTCATTTTTTTTTCCTTATGATTTCAGATACAAAAGTTCTTGAGAAAATGAAGCAAAATCGTGACGACAGTACAATGAGGAGTACTGTTGCCGACAAAGAAGGTGGTGGTGGTGGTGTTGTTCGTGACCTAACAATGGAGACTGGATGTAGCGGTGACGGCGGCGCAAATGAAAGAAAGCGACTGGATACGAAGGAAAAAGAACAGGAGGCAGAAGAAGAGGAGGAAGAAGAAGAGAGAGAAGAAGAGGAGGAGGAGAACAAAACTAGTAGACAGAAAAAGAAAAAAATGAAAAAACAACCGGCTACCTTTTGCTGTAGTTCCATCATGTGTTTGAAATGTAAAATTTTATTTTTTGCTAATGATATTATAAAACACCGAAAAACATGTGGTAAAAAATTTGAATGCGAAAAATGTAAAAAAAAGTTTGTTCGTAATTACGTGTTAAAATGTCATCAAAAAGATGTTAGGTTAATGTTATTTTCATGTGTTTTTTTCAAGTGTTTTGTTTTGATAAAATCAAATGTCAACTAATTGTACTTGTGTCAATATATCTTTAAATTGTGACATGTATGTTTCCAAGCTATTGGACTTCAATGTATCAATGGTAGTTGCCAATTTATTTTGTAATGCATTTATATTGGTAAAATTATGTGATAAATAATTTGTAAAATCATGCAATGATGAAAATTTTCTTTGAAATATAGTATTTACAACAGTTTATGTGTCAAGACTCATTTGTGATTTATTATCAATATCCTCAAATACATTAAGATTCATTTCATTGTCCATGTCTTCATCGTCATCATCCTCGTCTTCTTCTTCTCCACCTTCAAGTAAATTCAATTCTAAATCTTCAGCAGTAAAACTCGAATCAATTAAATTTTCTTGAACCTTGCTGCTCTTGTTGTCTAGAGCATTCATTCGTTGAATTTCATCGAACAAATCTTTATTTATATGTCGAACATTAATTTCTGCAGGTGATGGCTGCTGTTGTTCTTGTAATAACATATCATGCGATGATGGTACGTAAGTATGTGGATCTATTAAAATATGTTGCTGCTGCTGCCGCTGGTGCTGCGACTGCAAATCTTGAGTATTATTGTGTCGTTTATTTTTAACCGTATACATATCAAACAATTGTTTTATTTTTTGTTGTTTCTCTTTTATAGCATTTTTGCAATTCGCAATTTTGATTCGTCATTCGTTATAACAAATAAATAATTAAAACCGCCAAGATCTTTTTCCGTTACATTAATATTTTACCTTGCGTGTAAAATGGTAAAAAAGAAAATGACTTTTGTAATCTATTTCGTAATACATCATTTACAATTATCACACCGTTTAATTTGATTTGATCATTTTCAAATACGGCCTCGTTAAAAAAATTATAAAATCCATCTTCTATCAATCCTCCCACAAACATTTCTCCTCTATTTTTTATTATCGCACAAAAAAATACAAAACCGCTTATGATAATAAACAAGTGATTTTATATCCGTTGCGGCTGTCTCGTTATACAAGTGGTTTTATGGCCTAAACCTACTACTTATCTCTCATAGATATTTTTTTCAGTGGCGCTTGGTCAAGTCATTTTTATCGCTTTTCGCCGAAAAAATATATATTTATGTGGCGAGCTGTCATCCGTTTCTCCTCTGCTGCTGCCTGTTGTCGAATCTCCGCGGTTTTTTTTATCTCACCACTTCCTTTAGAATATTTTTTTATCATGGTTTCTCCAACATTAGCCATACGTGTTTAGTATATATTATATTATGCATGTTGTAGATTGTGAACCCCTTTGTGATAAAACCTCCTGCTTTTAGGAATAACGTTTTAGTTACTTGCGCACAGCTCTCTAGTAAGCACTATTTCTCTATTAGAACACTTGTAGGGTGTGAAAAAGTTTAATTTTTTTTCTTTCCTTGTACGCATATAAAATACATAGATCAATATGATGACATATTGGAACTATTATTTCCAAATAAAAATCAGCAGTCCACCACCAGTGATGCCGCCGCTAATAGTGGTGGTGATTCAAATCCCTTGGAAGAAGCAGAATACAATACATATTCAATATATTCAAATTTGATACAAACGCCAAAGGATTTGGAGAATAACAATGCTGCTGCAGAAAACAGCAACTTTGCCGCCAATTTCTTCGATGATCCAGTGATAGCAGCAGACGAAGAAATGAACGAAACAACAGTGCCGCCTAGTATCGTCGCCAATTTCTTCGATGATCCAGCAGCAGCAGCAGCAGAGGAGAACGAAGAAATGAACGACGAAAACACAACAGTGCCTAGTATTAATGAGGTAAACAATGACAATAGTATTAATGACAATTTTATTTTGAGCGAACAAGCCACATTACAAAATTTTATAAATAATAATGATATTACAAAAACGATATTATACAATGAACCGTTGCCACCAACACCACTACCGTATTTTCATGTTACTAATACTTTCAATTATGTGGATAATCATCAATCGAGTGTGGAATTTTTATTAAACGTTGCGGATATAATGGTAAAACCATCACAAAATCAACAAATTATTAATAGTTATGATATTAATGATTTGTTGATTTTTCCACCAGAAAGTCCAACAATCGAAACAATTGGTATAATCGATACTACTCCACAACAACAACACGATTCTACCAATTGTATAATTCAACAAACCAGTAATACGAATAATTTTATTAATTTTCAACAAAACACGAATATCAATTATAATAATAATAGACCTTTGCCTTCTTTTGAAACTATTAAAAATAATATGATTAAAAACCGTAAAAATTTTTATATGAAAATAAAAAATTGCAACAAAGTGGCCAGAATAAAGTCTACTAATTTCAAAATTATACCAAGTTATTTCCATTTTAACCAACATACCGATACGTGACGTTTGAAGCGACACGTGGCGTTTGACAAGGTAGAGTTGTTATTTGAAAATATCAACCTCAATTCATGTTATATAAATTATCCTTTAAACATTTGTTCTCCACTAACTTGTGAAAATAATCAGCTTGGTAATAATTGCTCAAAGTCGATACGGATGTGAATTTTTTTTCAGACGTTACCGACAGTGATTATGATGGGTCTGAAAGGGTTACGTCCACCCCCATCCTCTTTCGAAAATATAGGGACCGTAGGCCCCCACCACATATATGTAGAGGTGGGGGCTGATTTTGTGACGGTGTGGGCGTTAAAAGGTATGAGAATGTTAATATACATTGTATTATAATTACTGTATTTTTTTACAGATGTTCCACAATAAATTTTTTAAATATCTGATTTTTATTCATTATTCCTTTCTCAATAAATATAAGTAGACAGCAGTTATCACTTAATTTCCAAACAATTTTAAATGTGTACTATTATAGATGGCTATGGTATCCCGCACATCGTTAATAGTCACATCCGCACCCTCCTTGAAAGTAATCCATCCTACCCCTTTTTTTTCCATAGTGTGAAACTGTTTACTACAAGAGTTAACACAAGAACGTACTACACCGGATTTTACTTTTTTTACAGGGGTTAGTTAACTATGTTCAGTCTCACTATCGAAAAAAAGAAAATATCGAAAAAATTCCAACTATTACGAACCCTTGCTGAAGTCCTGGGGAGTAACGTTCAATTAATCTTTACAATGTTGCAGTTTTCGTGGTCAATATGTGGTAATACTAACTATATAAACAAAAAAACATGTTTTTCTGGATATATATATATATTATATATAGAGGTTAGGCTTTAATATACTAAGTTAGTTTCGAGAATTTTCAAAACACCATGGCTGATTACCTAGTTCGTTGCTTGATTTTTTCTGCAGGTATTGATGACCAACCGTTAATGTGTCATGATGTGAGAGCAGTCGAGGAAGATTTATCTCTTTGCATTATTCTGCTGTTGAGACACGTCAACGATTTACACCATATACCTCTTTATATGTTCGAATTCACCATACCTACCATACCATACCTATATTAAAATAAATTCTGTCTCGGTACCAAAAAGAATTGTTGAGGAAAGTACAGCAAAAATCAATTTTGTAAATGAAAAAATATTACAATTAAGAGAAGGTACAATAAATAAATTAGAATTTGTGAAACTAGTGTCATACAAATTTAGGAAAAATAATTTGTAAGTTTGTAAATTTCTTCTGATGATTTGTATATAAAATTGAATAGTTCAGTCTGCAGACTGAATTTTATTGTTTGAGTCGTAATTTTCTTAAAAATTGGTGTTTTTAAATTTTCTGCGATGATAATATTATGTAATTTTGTAAGTTTCTGCTGATGATTTGTTTTAATAAATGTATAAAATACTTATCATGTCTTTATGTTTTTGATCAAAATAATCAAAATATTAAAACCAAAAAATAATGGTTAATATTGAGTTATTAACGAAATTCTATAAAAGGACGAAAGTTTGGCAACGTCTCACCTTCGTACAAAGATTAGAAGCTGGTAATTTATTTAGAGCTTAGGAGGCAATTCGTATGTGACCCTTTTAGCGACAGGTAAGAAACCCTTTTTCGGGAGGCATTTCGTATCCGGCCACCTCTAGAAGATCGAAGTGAGGGTTCCATCGTTAGCATCCATTTTTATTTGGATAACCAACTAATGCTGTATTACACCTATTACCTTCAGAACCCTCAAGATGGTGGTTTTCTAGAGACATTTTATGACCACGGGGAGAGACAGTTTTCTATCGTTGGGGATAAGAGTAATTGGATCCCTCCTTACGACCGTGAAGAATAACCTCTAACCCATAGTAAGTTTTTTTTTCAATTTCTATATCTTTGCTGTTGTAAAAGTTTAATTATTACTACTTTGATTATTTCAGAAAATGTCAGTAGATTAGCTGTATTATTTCTACACAGCGTTGACTTTTAATCTCAAAACTTTTACATTGTTTTATTATTATTCATATTATTTTTTCTATTTGTTGTAAAAGCATTTTTTTTAATATTGATATTAAAATTCATATAGCAGTTTTATTTTTTTGATTCCCCACCGCTTGTGGCATTATCTTCCTTTATTCCTCCTGCACAGATTTCTAACCACTATGATATCTTTTACGACAACATTAAACATACAAAATAAAAAAGGACATATATTATACATAGTATACATATACACATCGAAAATCATTATATCACCATCCAGCATGGCCGACTACATATATTACGAGATGACCGACCAAATAGATATAGAGAACCTCAGTGGGCTGTCATTCACAAATTAGAAACCGTGTGTGAGATTCCTTTGGAAATGTCAGATATTGACAATCTTCCTTCTTTTCATATTATAAAAGAGAAGGGGAGATCTCAGGCTGGAAAGATTTTGCTATGCTTGGTTTTATCTCAGCTCCACACAAAAGGTAAGGTTGATATCACTAGCCCGGAGGAGAAGACCTTGTCTTATCTACTGAGCGCTAAGGAGGGGATAAAGAAATACAATGCCCATACTGCGCGCGAGGCACCTCCCAACGCCACAATAAGACAGGCAAATGAATTATTCAGCCAAATTCTACCAGGAGATGTCACAAAGGAATTAGAAAGATTCGTGCAACGCCATACCAGTGGGGGTATGTCTTGAGAGGAAGCATTTTTTCTAGATGAGGACTTCCCCATTGAGAGAACATGCCCCACATGCAAGAATAGAGAGTGCGACGGTTCATGTAAAGCAGTCTCCAAAAAAGAACTTTTGAACTTTATGTCATTGAGAGAGGAGCTCAGAACCGCTGAAAAGCCCCTAAAAACTCCACGGAAAGAAATACACACAAAACAGAAAGAACCCACTACAGCCGAAAAGACTCAACTGATACCTCTAGAATCAAGCTCAGAAGGAGAACAAGACCCCCCTCCTCAGACCAATACTGGGGCTTTGAAAAAGATAGTCTCTCACATCCCATCCGCCATGAGCAAGGATGAGAGACTCTACTATGGGATAGAGCATTCGGACTTAATAGACATACATCCAGACGAATGTATCAAGACCGTCTTGGCTGACCAAAATAGAAGACATGATGCAGCATACGCATTAATGCAGGGATTCGCCAAGTCTATTCGCAACGAAATGCACGGGGTAATAAATGCTTGGCAATTTTGGGAAAGAATCCCTAAAGAGTTCACATTTTCCGACATGCTCAAGGTAAAACTCAATGGTGTTTTATCCGAACATTTATTAGTCTGTGCGGGACATGAGATTGGTTACCGAGAAGGGAGAGATAGCTTGGTAGGAGATATTAACATCAAGAAACTTGAATCAATGGTGACACAAATGGCACTCTCTATAAAGAGGCTTGACGAAAAGGTTTCCTCTGTGAATCCTAGAGGTGTAGCGACATCAAGCAGCTACAAATTATTGGAAGGGAAAATACAGGTTCTGGAACAGGACATGAAAAATATGGTGGGGCCCTCCCTCGCGAGGAAAGCTAAAGAATCAGAGAGCGAAGAGAGCAGATCACCTTCCCCTAACTATCCAGAAGAACAGCCTAAGCGGTTTATTAAATCAAGTGGAAAAACAATTAGACTAGTAAGCAGGCCACCAAAGAGTGTAACTTCCTCAGAAGAAGAGGACACAAGTGACAGCAGTGGAAAGAAGAGAGAAATAGGACGATGCAGGCCACAGACAAGGGTGAAGGATATGAGACAGTTCCTTTGAGCTCAGCAGTACAACACACAACACAACACAATACAACACATACACATATTTAGAGAAAAAAAAAAAAAGCCATTTTGTGACGTGCTTTCTCTTTTGACTATGATTACGGACGTCACTATGACACCCACGGGTTCAGTATATACTAGATTTTCTCGGGCGCCAGATTTTTGGGATGGTTTACTCCACCGAACTCTTGAGAATGCAGCGTCTAGAGTTACCAGGGTAGCAACAGATGGAGGTTAAGTAATTCCAGGGGTCTGTTGTTCTTGACCTTGACGTGACACGTAGTGGGAAACAGGCTATAATTGTTCACCACTATCCGAAAATGAATTTGTTTTACAAGATACGTACAAGCTGAGGTGCAAGGCTTACTGTTATGACTAGATGCAGGTGAAAATAGTGAATCTTAACTAGCGGTCAAATGATAAATACACAAAGAAAGCGTTATTAGGGTACTAGCGGGTCTAACTAAGCGTTTCTTGATATTTGTGTACAGATTTAATCAAAACGAAAATAATTTATAAAAAAAAAAACCTTTAGTTGCCGATACTTAAAACGGAAATTTTATCAATTTGCCTGGAAACCTCCCGAATGTTGTACCTGCTTTGGCAGCGTACATGTACAAGATTATTCCAGGTTATCACGGTTGTCGGAACCTGTTTTTAGATTGACGTTACCCCAGCCGTTGGTGCTAAATTACTCACTTAAATGAAAGCTAGACAATAGAGTCCGAAAACCTCTCCCTTGTGATCCTGCTTATGCAGCGAACACTCGTGAGATTATTTCGCTCAACGCCTTGGAAAATCCTCGAAATGTTAGCACCTGCTAAGGCAGCGTGTACGTACGAGACTGTTCCAAGTTGTCTTTGATCAAATATCTCAATTTACTACAATGAACTGTTTCCTTCGGTCGGGTTTGTTTTCAATATTTTCAGAGCCACTCAAGAATTCACCTGCTCAGGCAGCGATCAGCCTTTGAGATTCCTGAAAAGATTTTCCTGTCAGATGAACGGCGGCAGTCGGGTTGCCACGATATACTTTGAAAACCTTTCAAGAATCTACCTGCTCTGGCAGCGACAATCCTTGAAATTTCCCAAATATATCTCTTTTCCCTAAAGCTAACAATATAAATTATAATTCGGAATTGTACACAAATACACAGAAACTTTTACTACAATTAAGCAGGCAATAAGCAAAATTAAATTTTATCAATGATAATGTTAAAATAAAAGAAGTCAGGCGTTAATGAATTTATAACGGAAGAAATTATTTACAATATACTTTTTCAATTCGCTTACCTCGTGCACGAAAATCAGTCTCCGGAAACGGTCGGTCGGGTAACGGTCGCTGGTATTATCAGTGCAAAGCAAAGAGCAAGAAGAACAACAGCAAGCCAGCCAATCTTTCTCTCGCTGCCAAGTTTTATTATTTTTCCGTCGACCCCACTCAGTAGGTCCCCTACTTAAAAATCTTAAGAAATGCGCGGACTGATTTGCGCGTACAGTATCGTAAAACATACAGGTACAATATAACAGATGTTTTAAAACTAATACACATATATCAAATAATTATTAATACCCCAATTTTAACAACTAGATACGAAAGAGGGTGATATTAATATTAAAAAAAATAAAAAATACTGAAATATATACTACCGGATATCGGAAAAATAGTAACAACGTTACAAGAATAGCGACCTTTTACAGCAAACTACATGCAAACTATGGTGAAGGGGATGTTTTGCAAATACAGTTCTACAACTCCGGAACCCGATTTAGAGTTTTTAACTATTATATTAACGAACATGTTTATGAAATGGTCAATGGTACTGAGGGTATATTTGTTGACGGATTTTATAATAGTTACTTTTCTGTCATGCCCATGGAACATATAGTAACTTTCTTTGGTAAGTTTTACTTAAAACTTAACGCTGTTCCAACAGCAGAAACCTTAGCATCTTTCAGGAAACTCTGTTACGTCGGAAAATGGTTAAAGAGGGGTTAGGGAAACTCTGTTACGGTGGAAAATTGTTAAAGAGGGTGTTTCGACAATTCGGGCTATTGAGTTATGGGTGTATGGTGTGTCTTTGTACTAAAATCAGACAAGTTATTGACTTATGGGTGTATACCGTGTCTCTGTACTAAGATCATGCGTCAAAATCATTTTTATATTATTCTAGTGTTACTTTGTTGCTTACTCACCTCCATTTTTGACAGAAAACCTTTTTAACTAATAGCGCTTTTGATGAGATAACCTCACCCGACCTGTATATTTATGTAAGTATTTATATCTCTATATTAAGTTCGAAGTGCATATTTGAACCATGTATAGATTTTATTCGCTTTATGCTAAAAATATCAATGGCTGATTTTTCCCAATGAAAATTATAAAATACTATCTTTTATTGTAACAATTTGAAAAGTAATCTCCCCATATTTTTTAGCTAAACGGGTTGTTATTTCAGAAACATCAAAATAAATTTATGGGGACTTGTTCATACACTGGTCTGATATGAAAAAAAATGGAAAGCCTCACTATCTACACCTCACAGCGCTTCGTGGGGAAAGATATGGGGACGCGAGAAATAGCCTCTCTCAGACATCTTCACATGTAACTTCTACGTATTTATTTTTCTATATGTTAATGTTCTTTGAATTTTACGTGTAAACAATAAACTTTTTCTTTCTTCTTCTTTCTATCACCCAGCAATAGGGAACTTGCCAAAAAAATAAAATCATTTAAAAACAATTAAAATCGTAAGATATTATCATAAGGAACTTCGTAGAAAAAGAAAAATTCCAATAACGATTAAATTACCTGAGAAATAAAGGGTTAAAATTTGAATAATTTGAACTACTCTTAAAACGCGCTGCCATTGGTTGTGACGTCAGACCGCACTTTTCGAGTCAGGCGATTGTGAACCGACAATTCAAACAACACTTAAAAACCGAGAAACTGACGCTAACGATTCGAATTCGATAAAAAATCAATAATTGTTCAAATGGCTGTTTCTGCGGTTACCGATGCGAGAGGTGCGGTGTGACGTCACAGCCGCTGCCGCGCATTTTTCTTCGTTTGAATACACCCGGTGGCGATTCCAACTTTAATTATTTATTGTGAAATAAGTAGTGCGATTTAAGGACTGATATTTGGTATAATGTGTTTTCATATATAAACACACATTTTAGTAGAATAAAAAAAAAATGGGCAAGTTCCCTATTGTCCCTATTGGGTATTATTTTAAGATCGTTATTTAGTGATTCTCACTACATATTGCGGGGGTGTTCTGTTTTGATTTAACAAAATAAAACAACCACAGTAGCTTTTTATGTTTTTTACAAATAATGCAGTGAATATTTTTATATCTACTTTGCGGTTATAACATATTATCGCACAAAAAAAAATATAGGTGGGTGTAATATGTAGCTTCTTCTGTTTTTAACAATTGAATATTTTTATATCTACTTTGCGGTTATCATCGGTCAGAAAATATTTATACAGGAGTCGTTAAAAATATCTCACGATCTACGAGTTGATAATCCTATGACAAAATCGAGCCAAGAATTATGCATCGTTAGGCTGGTGAAGACTTAAAAGCGTTAACATGTCTGGACAGTTCATCATTCTTCATTTATCACTTGACGTGAGCAGACATGGATCCCATGCGTGAGTACGTCAAACTCAAACTCATTAAATGTTGTATCGAGCAGGAGTTTATTCGAGCAGGCTATTACGGTGTGTGTTTGGCGGGAAGTTCAATTTTCCACGAAGTGGCTGCAAAATATGGAATAGCAACCAAACTATGTCTGGGTACAAAGGTCTATTCGAATGGTGTGGAAATTACACCACATTTCTGGATAGAACACAATGATATAATCTATGACCCCACCCTAGCTGTTTCGCAACACCACATACCCCATAATCTAGAAGTTACTCATAGAAAAGATGAATTTGGGTGCAAAACTCTCGAAGATATAGTCATGGTTAGTATTTTTGAAAAATGTATGGTGAACGAGTCTACGATTGAATACTTCGCTAAAGCTCCGAAACATCTATCGAAAGTTTGTGAAAATAGTCATGAAACTGTAGCTAAAATATTTACGTAATATAATATCTTACAGCCTGTGTTTTTTTTTCTTGATGATATCACTCCGCTTACAAAATATTCAAATAAAATATCCTAATTGACATCCAGTGTTCAACGTGTTCAGACAACACTTGTATATAGTTTTTATATTTACCCTAGAATTTTCACACTGTCCGCTTTAATCACCTTGAATATTGTATCAGTATGATTGCCACAACGGCCATGGCCGTGCCGCCGTTTTTTCTCCCAATTCTGTAATTACATCCGGTACGGCACTGGCAAGACTTCGATTTTATCATCCAATTGTACTATGTAATTACCATCTGTATACCACTGACCGCTGGAATCACCTTGAATATTGTATCAGTATGATTGTCACAACGGCCATGACCGTGCCGCCGTTTTTTCTTCCAATTCTGTAATTACATCCGGTAAGGCACTGGCGAGACTTCGATTTTACACCACACTGATAAGCCCGAGCTGATAAGCGGCTGTCTCGTTACCGGCGAGCTGTCTGGCTGAAGTGCTGCTATGCCTACCAACTGCTCGATTGGAAATGGCCACGAAAAAAGCCAAACATTTGAATCAAATTGACGAGATTCAATTAAACCAGAAATTGGCAGGAATAAATAGTTCATTTTTTTATTTGGCCTCGCAACATTCATACAGTGAAATGCATATAGAGGATGGTACGTTGGGCTCCTTAAACTTGATTTACTTTAATGTTGTTGGAAAAAACAATGAAAAAGATACCAATGACGACGACAACAACAATGACGATGACGATGAATTTGTGCTAGACTAAGAATTGGCTCAAAAAATGCCAGCAAAATTATGGTTACTTGTACCGAATTTTAAACATTTAACGCGAGTATTGGAATCTTTAATGCATAAAACTGGTGGTCAGTGCCCGTTTCATTTGTTTAAAAAAAAAGTGTACTTGACATCACAATTTTCAAAATTTCATAATATCGAATACATCTATACACTACAATATCCCGGGGATTTAATTTATATTCAGCCGGGCGTTTATCATTAAATTTATAATTTAACCAGTAATCTTGCTGAAGCCATCAATTTTGCCTTTCCAAATTGGTCTCTATACAATCGCTTTTTTTACATTTCTGCTTGCGATAACAATCACATTGTTGATATTGCCACTTCAACGAAAAGTAAAGCATTTGCTATTAAATTGAAAACTTTTGATATGTATAAATGTATTCATTGTATCGGCGGTGAAGAAGAAGGTGACGACGACATATTGTATTTTGCAAATTTTTTCAAACTACTGACTCACTACAAAGAAAAACTTTTTTTCAAAGAAGAGGAAACATCAACAACAGCAGGAGCAGCAGCGGCAAAAGAAGCATCAACAACAATGGGCAATAAAAAAAAATAACTCCACACATACAAATTTTTAATGATTTGTATGAAGCTTATCCAAAAATGGTATATTCCATTGAAATGGTTAAATTTGCACCGCCACCGCCACAACACGTATGGGCAGAGTTTCACACCAAACAAAAGGAACAACAGTCGTCTGCTGCAGCCGCAGCCTGAGGACAAAGTATCGTCGTAACCAATTTAAAAAGAGACCCTACAAGAGGCCATTATTGTGCGGCATGCGAAACAACCGTGAAAAATATGTATACGCACGTAAAGTCAAAACGTCCTGGTAAGAGAATATGCCTCTCATTATATTTTGAAGAATATACCTATTATTATATGTCACGCTTCTATTCATTCATTTTTTTTCTTTTTGATTTCAGATACAAAAGTTCTTGAGAAAATGAAGCAAAATCGTGACGACAGTACAATGAGGAGTACTGTTGCCGACAAAGAAGGTGGTGGTGGTGGTGGTGTTGTTCGTGACCTAACAATGGAAACTGGATGTAGCGGTGACGGCGGCGCAAATGAAAAAAGAAAGCGACTGGATACGAAGGAAAAAGAACAGGAGGCAGAAGAAGAGGAGGGAGAAGAAGAGAGAGAAGAAAAATTTGAATGCGAAAAAAGTAAAAAAAAGTTTGTACGTGTTAAAATGTCATCAAAAAAAATGTTAGGTTAATGTTATTTTCATGTGTTTTTTTTCAAGTGTTTTTTTTTTGATAAAATCAAATGTCAACTAATTGTACTTGTGTCAATATATCTTTAAATTGTGACATGTATGTTTCCAAGCTATTAAGATTAATTTCATTGTCCACATCTCCATCATCATCCTCTTCTTCTTCTCCACCTTTTAGTAAATTCAATTCTAAATCTTCAGTAAAACTCGAATCAATTAAATTTTCTTGAACTCTGCTCTAGAGCATTCATCCGTTGAATTTCATCAAAAAAATCTTTATTTATATGTCGAACATTAATTTCTGCAGGTGATGGCTGCTGTTGTTCTTGTAATAACATATCATGCGATGATGGTACGTAAGTATGTGGATCTATTAAAATATGTTGCTGCTGCGACTGCAAACCTTGAGTATTATTGTGTCGTTTATTTTTAACAATATACATGTCAAATAATTGTTTTCTTTTTTGTTGTTTCTCTTTTATGGCATTTTTTGCAATTCGCAATTTTGATTCGTCGTTCGTTATAACAAATACATTATTAAAACCGCCAAGATCTTTTTCCGTTCCATTAATATTTTCATAGAGTATACCTTGCGTATAAAATGGTAAAAAAGAAAATGACTTTTGTAATCTATTTCGTAATACATCATTTACAATTATCACACCGTTTAATTTGATTTGATCATTTTCAAATACGGCCTCGTTAAAAAAATTATAAAATCCATCTTCTATCAATCCTCCCACAAACATTTCTCCTCTATTTTTTTTATCGCGCAAAAAAAATACAAAACCGCTAATGATAATAAACAAGTGGTTTTATGGCATCCTCTCTAAACCTACTTATCTCGCAAAGATATTTTTTTCAGTGGCGCTTGGTCATGTCATTTTTATCGCTTTTCGCCGAAAAATATATATTTTTGTGGCGGGCTGTCATCCGTTTCTCTTCCGCCTTTTGTCGATTATTCGCGGTTTTTTATCACCACTTCCTTCAGATTATTTTTTTATCATGGTTTCTCCAACATTAGCATACAGTGTGTAAAAGCCAAATGGAATAAATTCATTATTTCGGTTACTGTACATATTTATAAAAAGTCCCGAAACACGTCAAATTTAAATTATAACTTGACATTCTTTAACGTGAAAATGCAACCCCTACCTTCAACCCCCTTAGAATGACAGGTACAACCCCCAATTTTTTAAATGGGAAGTATAGGCTTGTGATATATCATTTGAAAGGTCTCTTCATTCTCTATTCAAAAATGTTATTGTTTTTAAATTTAATGCAAAAATTAACATAAAAAAATTAAAATCATGTTGTTACCGAAATTCGCTAAAATATACTCGGAACTTATTACAATATTACTCAAAACTTATTTCCCGTTTAGGTCTTGATAATGAGAAAGTGAACAAAAACCGTAGCAATGTGGTTTTTAGATGGTAACCATTAAAAAACTTTAAAGAATTTCCGTGGCAACGCTATTTTAACAAGCAGTGGTAAATTGTTTTATTCAAGTTGTCATTGTTGTAATTTAAGTATAAAGTTTGTTCAATTCAATTCTGAAAAATGGTTAGATTAACGGAAATGCATAAAATAACAGTTTTACAAATGATTGGTTACGGAGATAACATCCGAACACAACAGGAAGTAACTCGCCTATTTCATGAGAAATTTCCTAATTTACCGCCTATATCCCAAGGAACAATAAGTAAAATAGAAAAGCAGTTTCGCGAGTTTGGTCATGTAAGGCAGATAAAAAAAGCAGCTGCTAATGCACTGAGTAATGAACTCAAATTAGATGTGTTGCTTGAGTTTCAGGAAAACCCACATACATCGAGTAGACAGGCATCCACTACATTCAATGCTAGCCATACATCGATAGCAAACATATTAAAAGAAAATAAATTGCATCCGTATAAGATGATACCTACTCAGGAGCTCATGGAAGACGATTTTGATAGGAGAACTTTTTTTTGTGAGCAAATGATGGACATGTTGGATAACAATATTATCCAATTAGAAGACGTTATGTTTTCTGATGAGTGTACTTTTTTACTTAACGGTCATGCTAATCGGCAAAATTGCCGCTACTGGTCCACGGAAAATCCTCACTGGATGAGAGAAGAACACACTCAATACCCTCAAAAGGTTAATGTTTGGGCAGGGATTGTAGGGAACAATATAATTGGTCCCTTTTTTATTGAGGGCAACTTGAATGGCAACAATTATTTGGCACTACTTCAAAATGATGTCATTCCAACGTTGGCAAATTTATATCCTGATCCAGGTAATCCTCAAGTTCCAGCGAATACGATATGGTTTCAGCAGGATGGAGCACCACCACATTACCAACTTAATGTCCGGCAGTACCTCGATACAATATTTCCCAATCGGTGGATAGGGAGGCGAGGATCGATTGAATGGCCAGCGCGATCACCTGATCTTACATTATTAGATTTCTTTTTATGGGGATATGTGAAGAGCCATGTGTACAAAACTAAACCTTCTGATTTAAATGACTTAAAAGAACGAATAACGCTTGCGATTAGGTCGATCACGCCTGATATGTTAAATAATGTTAGAAGACAGTTTTATTTGAGATTAGGATGTTGCCAAGACGTTCGCGGAGAACATTTTGAACATCTACTTCATTAAAATTCATAGTTCTTTTTCGTGTTCTACATTTTATTACGTTTTGCATTACATTTTAGTTTTTGATTGTATGTAGCGAATTTCGGTAACAACATGATATTAATTTTTTTATGTTAATTTTTGCATTAAATTTAAAAACAATAACATTTTTGAATAGAGAATGAAGAGACCTTTCAAATGATATATCACAAGCCTATACTTCCCATTTAAAAAATTGGGGGTTGTACCTGTCATTCTAAGGGGGTTGAAGGTAGGGGTTGCATTTTCACGTAAAAGAATGTCAAGTTATAATTTAAATTTGACGTGTTTCGGGACTTTTTATAAATATGTACAGTAACCGAAATAATGAATTTATTCCATTTGGCTTTTACACACTGTATATGTTTAGTATATATTATATGCATGTTGCAGATTGTGAACCTCCTTGTGATAAAACGTCCTGCTTTTCAGAAAAACGTTTCAGTTACTTGCGCACAGTTCTAGTAAGCACTTCTATTAGAACACTTGCAGGGTGTAAAAAAGTTTAATATTTTTTCTTTCACTCATAAAAAACATAAACGACACAATATAATGGCGGCAGTGAACACCATAGACCAATATAACGATATATTGGAACTCCTATTTGGAAATAAGAATCAGCAGTCCACCGGGTCAACAGTGAATTTCATTTTATCAAAAAATTGTCAACTAAATTCAATATGTACACTTTATAATGGCACCATGATTGATGGTATTCACAGTGAACCAAATCAAATTTTATATATTCGTGGAGACGAGTTGAAAATATTAGTAACTAGTCCAAATTGTAAATGCAACAACAATTGCTGCATAGAAATGTATACGTTGAATATGCCGCTAGATGTCAACGAATCATCGATGCAAACAAATAGTTTACTCTACAGTAAAATTTTTCAAAATTATAACATTGAACTCGTTACCAACCTAGACTTGTCGAATATTATTTGCAATTGTGCAAATAATTATTGTACGTTAAACATACCATGTGTCAACAATTTTTACAACATGATGTATTTTCATTCCTATTTTTTAATATTCATCCTTTTCATTTTAAAATCCAAAACGTATTATAAAGAAAATAAAAAATTCAAATATTGTTTGAGTAGCGCAGCAGAAAAAAATGAATTCAATACAATATTTGGAAATTATGTGAAAAATATAAATCATTATCTAAAAATTAATAGATGAATTGTATACAAATAAATTTTGTTGTGTGCAAAGAATATCCAAACAGAGAAAAGAAACTTGATTGAAACTTGAGTTTCTCACAGATAATCGTTACGCGTTTTGAAGAATGGGGCTTTCAACATTTACGCTCGCCACCACGCCGTGAAAAGTGAAACGTCGCAGGGTCAATAATAGAATATAGAAAGCTTCATCAAACCACCACCACCAATCGGAACGATTCTGCTATATGCCGGTCGGTCTCAGATTATGACCACCATCCATAAGGTCGATAATCGTAACTCTTTCGTCTGAGAACAGAGCGTTAAAGGGTTGATGCTATGTGTACCATAAAGAAAATAAATAAAAAAAATAATTTTAATTATACTAACTTGGACTTGTATAATATCGTTTTGTAATTTTAAACATGTAATATTTATACTTTATAGTATCGTTTGTAATTGTATACATAACTGAGTAGTGCCGAAAAAAATGAACTTAATATTATGTTAAAAAATGAACCAGCATAATAGAATTTGTAAAAAATAAAAGGAACAAGTAGATGATGCGAAAACTTTGTAAACTTTGTTGTTGCAAATACATTTACTTTTTGATGGTCAGTTAACTCGAGTTTACAATTTTTATATTTATGAGGCCGAAAGTGCGCGTATTCACGTAGATTACTTCTTTTCCGGGGTCCAGGAAGTAATTATTACACCTACTATATCTTTGAGTGACGGTTTCATCAGTTCTGAGTTCTCAGAAGAGTGATTAGTGATGTAAGTTGCACTACTCTGTTCAAACCCAAAATTCTCTTTTTTATTTCTTTGCAGAAAGGGGTCATTTGTAATACAGTTACATCTTAATACTTTGATTTTTTACTCTGTTATAATGTTCACATCAGCTTCTTATAGGTTTCCTTGATATCTAGATATTTGTTACTCCCCCGTTTTTTTTCATTGACGTTAGAATTTTAATTTTATATTCCACAGCAAAACCTAAAAAAAAGCTCAGAAGTGGTCACAGAAAGTTCTCACTCTTTCAGACAGCCACATTAGGACCCTTTTGACTCGACAAATTGACATTTCCCACGATCCAGCGATACCTACACCTCTAAAAGCCGCTAGGAGGTGAGAAACTTTTAATCTCTTCCGATTTGTAATAATACCAGGAGTTCTAGAAAAACAGTTGACAATAAATTTTATCGAGTACTGTTGAAAAATTGGTTCAAACCATAAGTTCAAAGTATCACCCAGAGTGTTCTGTAGGAATTAATCTCGAGTAGAAATAGCAGTGAGCTAGAGGATGTAGTACTAATAGCAGGAAGCAAAAAAAAAATGTTAAATTAGAAATTCTAATGTGATATTAATTTGTTATCATGCAGCTTTCCGGTTATTGCGAATTTATCTAAAATTTTTTTTGAATTTCTATTCAGTTTGAGATACTTCAATGTAAGTTAGTCACCTTAATGTTGAAGCTAGAATCTAATAAATTATTTTTAGGGAGGAATTTATTGAAAAGTTCAAGAGATCCGCTGAATATCAGCGGGCTCCAGTGGGGACTCGTTGGGTCTTTTGGCCCAAAAATATAATTGAAAATAGGTGTAAGTGTCAGTATAACTGAGGGTAATTGAAATGGTACTAATAAATTAATAATAAATAATAATAATAATAATAAATTTTCAGCGATGGGTGTTCTGGGACAAAAGACCGGAAGCTTTTAGGAATAGTATTGTATTTATTTCCCAAACAATTTATACATTGAAATTTTGTGTTGCAGCAGAAAGTAAAAGAAGAAATTTCCTTTTTTTCCGGTCGAGAAAACTAGTGAGCTTCAAGCTGCTTCGGCTGTTACATATAAACATGTTTCTTTTTAACTTCAAGCAGTAATTGTTTCCGCGTCGTCAAGGCAAATTTTATATGATTTCATTTTCTTTGTAGTTTTTTTGCTGAGAAGCTGAGAAGGCGAGTTTTTTTTCCAATTAACAACAGTAATTGTTTCCGCGTTTTCAATTATCATCAAATTTGATTTCATTTTTTATAGATGGACCTGACTAAACTTAATGCTGTGTCTCTTGTAGAAAAAAAACCAGTTGTGAAACTGACAGAGTTACCTAAGGATACAGCATTCCAAATAACAGCAGGACAAATAGTGAAGACGAAATTTGGGAAGGCAGTGCTGCTCCAGCTCGAAGATAGAGCGGTATTCCTTCCCCCGAAAGGGTGACCGAAACATACCGGCCGCACGTAGCGGAGTTCAGCAGCCTAAAATACAACCTAAAATTCAGAGGACAAATCGACGTTGGGAAGCCCAATCCGCTAGCATCTTTCGAAATTGAGGAAAATTAAAAAGGTTAAGTGATATTTTTTTCGATTTATATATTTACCGCTCCAATGAAGTCTGTTAACACTTTAATTGAACAAGCCGACCGTTTATTACTTTCGATGAAAAAATTGAGAAAAATACTTTTTGATGAATTTACCAGTAGGGACGCTGAGATTTGGCTAAAACGAATGCATAGACAAATAAAATTATGTAATGCGGCAATTCGTAGAAAGTTACCTAATAAATTATCTATGGGAACTTTGAGAAAATTAGAAACTTACGTGGGGCACTTTGAACATTTTAGGAAATTAATTTTAAATAGACATGTAGGGTCAGGTTTAAATTCCAAATTACAGAGTAGAGTTAAATGGCTGAATGTAGAATCGAGTTTTAAGAGTAGGATTAAGACGGGGGCTATAGTCAATTTACTTCATAAAGATTTGAACCGATTTTTTGAAGATTGTGTAGTTATTTTTCAAAATAAAATTAGGAAACTTTTGACAGAACACTTTGCATTGAGAGTGAATACGACATTTTGTGGGGAATTTTTAAAAAAATCCGGTGAAAATTTGGAACTGTTTGAACACACTAAAAGAGAATTTCAAGTCACAGTTTTATCCTTTCGCAAATTTGGTTGTAGATGAAAGTATGGTCATTTTCAAAGGTCGCCTCAGTTTTAGGCAATATATAAAAACAAAACGCCATCGATTTGGAGTCAAACTATATGTATTATGTGACTGTGAGACTGGCATGGTGTTGGACTTTATAGTGTATGTTGGCAAAGGAACAAATGTACAAGGATTTATTGAAACCATACCTGAATAAGGGCCATACCCTTTTCACTGACAATTTTTATTCCAGCCCAACATTGTCTACATTTCTTTTCGAAAACAAAACAAATTCATGTGGGACTGTAAGACAAAATAAAAAACAAATGCCAATTCTAGAAAAAAAACTAAAGCGGGGTGAATGTGAGTGGAGAAGCTGTGAACACATTTTGGTGGTTAAATGGAGAGATCGTCGAGATATAGTTATGCTGACTACACTACATGAAAATAAGATGGTCACTCTTCCAAAAAAAGATAGGGTCACGAACGAAAACCGTCAGAAGCCATTATGTATTCTGGAATATAATAAGGAAATGGGTGGTGTCGATCGATCTGATATGTTGATCAGCAGCATTGACTCCACACGCAAGACCATCAAATGGTACAAAAAATTGTTTTTTCACACCATTGATATAGCTTTGCTGAATGCTGATGCCATGTATTTGACACAAAATACTTCAAAAGTTCCATTGGCAACATTTCAACTTGCAGTAATTAGACAGTTGTTGGAAAGGTACAAATGTTTTTTTTGTTGCAATATTTCTATACTTATTTATATATTGTTTTCAGGTTTGAAAAAGCACCATCGAGTTCTGTTCATGTGGATCTTGGAAATAGAAGACTTACCCAAAGACACTTTCCCGATCTATTACCAGTCAAGGAAGGCGGTAAATTGAGCTATAGGCGATGCTTTGTATGTTCCCACAGCAAAATAAATCCCAAGAAAAGAAAAGAAACTAGATATATTTGTAAGGAATGTGATGTAGGATTGTGTGCAGCTCCCTGCTTCAAAATATATCACAAAGAAGCTAATTTTTGAAGCCAAGCTTTTTTTGAATTTTTTATACGATACCTACATTCTATTTTGGTTGGACATGGAGTTTATGTTGTGAAGGGTATCGTAAATGTAGTGCCCCAGACATTCTGCCGTATAGCGTTGTCCGGTACAGATATATATAGGGAAGGATTTTTTAGTGATGTTCCTGGTTTTTGGTATGGGCTTGTAGAATATAGGTGCGGAAAATATATGGGTGTGATTCCTAGTGAAGCAAATGAATGTAAAGGATGCTTTGCATGTTATCATGACATGGCTATCTCAATGTGTAGGCCCAGGAAAGCTCTTTTCCTAATAGGTCTTGCATGTGGTTCTCTGATCGTTTTGGCGGTAGATATAGGTCTTAGATACCTCCTTAAAACCTCTTTGATTACAGGATCATTGGCTACAGATATATTGAATTATTGCACCACTAAGAAGGTAAGACGAAAGAATAAAGCTTCAAATAAGATCCATAATGCAGTAGGAATAGCTTTGCGTCAACATCAATTGGCTCTCGAAGCTCCTCCTACCGTGTCTGAAGCTCCACTACCTGTCTATGTGGAGATGCCTCCAACCAGGAGACCACCTATTCCTCCTCCTGGGGAGTAACGTTCAATTAATCGTTACAATGTTGCAGTTTTCGTGGTTAATATGTGGTAATACTAACTATATAAGTAGATAGAGCTATACAGATTCTGCGACACTACTTCAAAAATCTCCGCTTGGTGGCGCAGAGAGTGGCGGCGCGCGCGTTTTAATTTTAGGCCGCCATTTTTAGTCCTGTTGTATATTTAGAAATCTGAAAAAAACTTCAGTGAGATTCGATCCCACAACCTTCGCGTCTCTAGCAAGGCATTCAACACATGCTGCCATAAGCTCTCATGCATATTATTAGCGAAGAAAGGTATTGCTGCAATGTGAACAGCGCGCGCACCGTACGCTTCTTGCTGTAAAATGTGACGTAGTCGAGAAAGATCCGTTAGGATGATAAGGCGGCGCGCTTTGGTTCATACCGGGGGGCTTAAAAGTAACTTATATTGAAATATTACTAAGAATTTCGTAATATACCGGGTGGCTTAAAAAGTAACATATAATATATGCGTGACACGTCGCGTGCTATGTCAAACGTGTAACGGTGGAAGGTTTTTTAAAAAAATATAGATGTTGTTAATAATGTGTTTGGGGATTAGTTTCTTGAGGATAACAGAAGCTGCAGCGCTATGTCCAGCACTTTGTGTTGTCGACCAGCAGTATGCTATGGAGTATTTACAACGCTTCGGATACGCAAATGAAAATAATTTGACTAAACTTGAGGATTATTTGTTGAGTTTTCAAGAAAAATATAATATTCCTGCAACGGGAGAATTAGATGAAGATACAATACAACTTCTGGATAGGCCAAGATGTTCTGTAAGTGAAGCAGCTTCCGACGATGATCATTCTTTTAGAGTTAGATCAAAATGGACCAAATTTGATTTGAAATGGTTCTTTTCTCAGGCAAATCAAGCATATCTTGATGTAATCGAAAAGGCTTTTGAAGTGAGGAGTAACAGTTCAAAGTTCAAATTTGAATTAATACACAAAACAAGACCTTATGCTCCCGATGTAACTATCACTGTTTCACATGGAAAACACTATTTTCGTGCAGATTGCCAAGGTAGAGATGAATGCCCCAGTGAAGGAGGAGTCACTGCTGTACGACTTAATAACAATGCGCCCAACGTTTTGAGGAAATTTTGTCTTTTGGATGAAAGACAGAACCCACACCCGAAGAAATCCACGTCTGGACGTCCTCGTATGGTCCAACGTGTGTGTAATTCACCGTTCTTTGGATGAAGGACAAGAGGCCACGAAGACGACAGCGATGCCAAGGCCCCAGGTACTGTAAACACCTGGAGGACCGAGAAAACCCACCTGGAGATGTTTTCCGCTGTGAGATGTTGCTCGACTAGCCTGTAAAGTCGAGACGCTTCAAGAAGTCCAACCAGTGGAATTCCGGATATTCAGCTTGTGAATTCCAAAGCTGAAAGTTGCAGAGCCGAGCCGCGACGTGAATGGAAGGCACCTCCCGAAAAAAATGAGGTCGGAGTCATCCAGACGCAAGCACCGTCAAACTCCACGTGCCCACTTCAGGTGATAGTCAGTGGACGTCACCCGGCAAGGACCATCTAATTCTCTCGCCTGCAGTAGCCGAGCAACTGGAAGCCGAGGATTCCACAGCCTGGACCGATGGGAGCCCGCTGGAGAAGCCCCACAGAAGCCCGACAACATCTCAGCAACACTCCAGGACCAAGGGACAACGCCAACATCGTCTTCGTAGGCAAATTTGTAAATATTTTTCTATTTAGTCTATTTCTTTTTTTTTGCATACTTTTTTTTTCTCAAACAAAAATATGTCCTTTTTTTCCGTAGTTTAAGTCTCTTTTAGGTTTAATGTAAATTTTCACTATTTTCTCTTCCTTTGATTGTGGTCCAATAAAGAATGGAATTTTTTGTGTTTAATTTAACAGGCTAAATCGGAATTTTGTGGAACCTTCTGGTGGTTTGTTGTGTAAGGGTCGGCAAACAAACACAGAAGTTCCAGTGACTCCATTTTTTAGACTTTAGCCTCTATGCATTTTTAGTAGGTCTTATGTAATTTTAGGTGTGTATTTCATATTTGTAAGCTGTTGTATATATTAGATTTTAAGTTCTTTGTAAGATTTTATGTATATAATAAATATTTTTTCTCCTGCGCCTAACCACGATCTCCGAAGCGGGGGGGTGTTCTCAACTGCGTAAGTCAGAGCTTAAAATAATAGAAAATTGATTAAAATTCAATTTTGAAATGTGGGAAATACGTGGTGTGACGTCAAACAAATCGGGCAATACCCGTGACGTCACAGCGTAAACAGAATTTCCGAGCTCGACAGTACCGTCGAGGGTGCAGTCCGTGCGTCCTGATGTAGGCACCACGGAGGAATTTGATTGGCGCAGTTGTAACTACGCCAATCAGGATAAATACTCGTGAAATTGGCACAATAATTGAATCAGAGAAAAAGTTCTCTACCAGCGACTTGTCTCCGAGCTTCGGCTCGAAACACTTATTATTTTTTTCTGCGAATCGTCTTCGAGGCTGAGCTTTAGATAGCCAGCCAGTATCACAGTAAGAAGTACCGTTTGAAGCTCTGACTTACTTTTGCTAGATCGTGGTAAAGCTACGGAGATGTGTACATTCACAAACAGAGTTTTATTTTTAAAGAAGCCCGCAGAAGAGACAAGTCCCAAGGAAATAAATCGCTTGTCGATAAATCGTTTATCGTTCTACACAGTTCTCCTTCAGCAAACTCAGGGTACTATGCTATAGTTACACCCCGAAGGAGGAGTCACTGCTGTACGACTTGACAACATGGCGCCCAGCATGTTTTAAGAGCACAGTCGTCCAGCGGGACGACCACATCCACGACCCAGAGTAGAGATCCACTGCAGATATAAAGGAAAAAAACCAAAAACATGACCACCAAAGAAGAAGTTACCAAATTATTAGCCAGTCTACCGTCCTTAAGAGGGACCGTGGGAGGAGAGGAGGAATTGGGGCTCATAATAGATCAAGAGAATACAGGCAATTCAGACCCAATTATAATTGATGAGTTTGCAACTCTTGATGAAGATAAAGAAGAAGAATGTGAGCTAAATCTATCAGACACAACAATCCAATCCGAGCCGGACACAACCTCCAGCAGAGCCTCGAGACTTAAAAATAAAAAAGGAGATAACGTCCCTACTACCTATTCTAAACATCAAGACCTCCTTCTTAAAAAAGAGGTGTTAGATTGCGATGCAGAAAATCTAGCTTTAGAGCTACTTAGTAGAAACATTCTAGTCAAGGCTTCTCGTTTTTATCTAACTCACAAAGAAACAATCCCAGACGAATTCTTTGTTGAGTCTGCCATAAAAGTGCTCGAATCTGATGAAAGTCTAACTGAATACCAACTGGAATGGCTCCTTAGAGGAGCTCACGGAGGTATTTCAGCTTATCTTCCTCTACAAAAGGAAAAAATGGAAGAAGAAAAATCTCACATCCTCTCAGATCTGAGGAATTTGTATTTCGAAATACAAGACTCTAGAGTTCAACTGGAATACGACCGCAACGAACAGGTTGAGAATATCAGGTTGATAGACAATAAACTTGATCTCTTGACGAAATATGTAAAAGATGCGGAAGCTGGAGACTCTTCTTCTCAACCATCTCTATTAAGACCTCCTAGCTGCACAACCTCAACAAGCACTTCCGGATCTCCAAAAAAAGAACTTAAGATTCCTGAAGCTTTCTTTTTGGACGGATTAAAAGTAGAGAAAAATACAACATGGCGCCCAACATGTTTTAAGAGCACAGTCGTCCAGCGGGACGACCACATCCACGACCCAGAGTAGAGATCCACTGCAGTTGATAGCCGAAGCTATGCAGCTTCTGGTACAGCAACAGCCAGCACCACGTCCAGCAGAGCCTCGAGACTTAAAAATAAAAAAGGAGATAACGTCCCTACTACCTATTCTAAACATCAAGACCTCCTTCTTAAAAAAGAGGTGTTAGATTGCGATGCAGAAAATCTAGCTTTAGAGCTACTTAGTAGAAACATTCTAGTCAAGGCTTCTCGTTTTTATCTAACTCACAAAGAAACAATCCCAGACGAATTCTTTGTTGAGTCTGCCATAAAAGTGCTCGAATCTGATGAAAGTCTAACTGAATACCAACTGGAATGGCTCCTTAGAGGAGCTCACGGAGGTATTTCAGCTTATCTTCCTCTACAAAAGAAAAAAATGGAAGAAGAAAAATCTCACATCCTCTCAGATCTGAGGAATTTGTATTTCGAAATACAAGACTCTAGAGTTCAACTGGAATACGACCGCAACGAACAGGTTGAGAATATCAGGTTGATAGACAATAAACTTGATCTCTTGACGAAATATGTAAAAGATGCGGAAGCTGGAGACTCTTCTTCTCAACCATCTCTATTAAGACCTCCTAGCTGCACAACCTCAACAAGCACTTCCGGATCTCCAAAAAAAGAACTTAAGATTCCTGAAGCTTTCTTTTTGGACGGATTAAAAGTAGAGAAAAATACAACATGGCGCCCAACATGTTTTAAGAGCACAGTCGTCCAGCGGGACGACCACATCCACGACCCAGAGTAGAGATCCACTGCAGTTGATAGCCGAAGCTATGCAGCTTCTGGTACAGCAACAGCCAGCACCACGTCCAGCAGAGCCTCGAGACTTAAAAATAAAAAAGGAGATAACGTCCCTACTACCTATTCTAAACATCAAGACCTCCTTCTTAAAAAAGAGGTGTTAGATTGCGATGCAGAAAATCTAGCTTTAGAGCTACTTAGTAGAAACATTCTAGTCAAGGCTTCTCGTTTTTATCTAACTCACAAAGAAACAATCCCAGACGAATTCTTTGTTGAGTCTGCCATAAAAGTGCTCGAATCTGATGAAAGTCTAACTGAATACCAACTGGAATGGCTCCTTAGAGGAGCTCACGGAGGTATTTCAGCTTATCTTCCTCTACAAAAGAAAAAAAATGGAAGAAGAAAAATCTCACATCCTCTCAGATCTGAGGAATTTGTATTTCGAAATACAAGACTCTAGAGTTCAACTAGAATACGACCGCAACGAACAGGTTGAGAATATCAGGTTGATAGACAATAAACTTGATCTCTTGACGAAATATGTAAAAGATGCGGAAGCTGGAGACTCTTCTTCTCAACCATCTCTATTAAGACCTCCTAGCTGCACAACCTCAACAAGCACTTCCGGATCTCCAAAAAAAGAACTTAAGATTCCTGAAGCTTTCTTTTTGCACGGATTAAAAGTAGAGAAAAATACAACATGGCGCCCAACATGTTTTAAGAGCACAGTCGTCCAGCGGGACGACCACATCCACGACCCAGAGTAGAGATCCACTGCAGATATAAAGGAAAAAAACCAAAAACATGACCACCAAAGAAGAAGTTACCAAATTATTAGCCAGTCTACCGTCCTTAAGAGGGACCGTGGGAGGAGAGGAGGAATTGGGGCTCATAATAGATCAAGAGAATACAGGCAATTCAGACCCAATTATAATTGATGAGTTTGCAACTCTTGATGAAGATAAAGAAGAAGAATGTGAGCTAAATCTATCAGACACAACAATCCAATCCGAGCCGGACACAACCTCCAGCAGAGCCTTTTGGCCTAAACATTAAGTCATTAATTATTTAAAATATTATCGAATAAATTCCCTTCAGCTAATTCCAATAAACCACGAATTGTTTTATAAATAATAAATATAAAGGTTACACGTACGAGTCAATGTCAAAGCAAATAAACATTATCTAGTATCATGTATGTTTACTTATAGTGAACTTGACTCTTTGTATATATAGGTAACAATAGTATTTTAAGTATTCATTATTAATTCATTATTAATTCATTATTAATTCATTATTGATTCATTAGTATTATTAAGTCATTATGATGGTCATTCATGAAAGGATGATTACAGTCAGTATCATTCATTCTAAGTAGTAATCTAAGAGTAGTCAATTAGTGTTAGTGGTTAATGTATAGTAAATATTAAATAGAACATGTCCCAGTGAAACAGGTAGTTGTTTTATTCCTGGGGGATGACCCACCAAGTGACCAGCAGCACCACCTAGTCAGAGGCCCTTCTACTATCCTACTACACCCAGTATCCTCATTACATTACACATTACATGGCGATCCTGCAAACAATTGGAGTTCTGTAACAATGGGTGGTAAAGCAACGAAACAAGCGGTCCAAGAAAATGGCGTGGTCAACAGTAATTTTATAGTACAAGAAGAGGAACTCAAAGCAGATCTGGAGGTGAAGATTCTTATCTACATTATTGTGGTTGTTTTGGTACTACAATTTGGATGGTCTATATATAAGAATCATAGAAGACAAATGAAGAGGGAGATAAGAAGAAATCTACAGCAAAGCACGCTAAATCTGTAGGATGGTGAGAATATTATTTTTTTGTAAACTTTAAGGGTATATTCTGTTTTGTGGCTAAAATTTTTTTTTGATAATTGATATTTCATATTTTTATTTCTATTGACAATGAATTTTAAATGTCCTCGAGTGATGGAAATGCAGTAACGTGGGATGAATTTGAGATTAGATTGAATTTAATTTTAGAAGATATACGTAGGAATAGTAAGCGTGTGTTAAAAAAGGAGGTTCCAAAAAGCTCAGATAGTCATATAGATATAATAAATAAGTTGTGTGATTCATTTAATAGTTTCTCTAAGTTAATAAATAAGAATTGGTATAAGTTAGAGGAGAATCAGCAGAGTACATGTATTTTATATTTTAACAAAATTAGAGAAAAGGTAGAGAAAGCATTTCAAGTGTTAGATTGTCAGTATGAAGTTCCGTCTCAATTAATTACGCGTAATAATTTAATTAATAATTTAATAGTATTAGAAGCAATGAGCAAAGATAAAAAGGAGAAAATGGCATTAAGTATGAATGACTTTTTCAATTTAGCTGGTAAGATATTACCAAATGAATTTAATGGGGATATAAGCAAATTGCAATCTTTTGTAGATGCTATAAGTTTGCTACAGGTTGGTGCAGCAGAGCATGAGGAGAATGCTGTACTATTTGTGAAAACTAGGCTAACTGGAAAGGCCAGGAGTCTAATCACCACCGAAAAATCGTTGGTAGAAATTATAGGAACCCTTAAAAAGGGACTAAAGGGAGATAGTGCTAGTTTAGTAGGAGCTAAATTAAGCAAATTAAGACAAAACAATAAGGATATAGTTGAGTATGCTTCAGAGATGGAGAAATTAACAGATCAGTTACAAGCCGCGTATTTGGCAGAAGGAATGCCAGTACATTTAGCAACTAAGTATACAACAGAAGCAGCAGTAAAATCACTGATCGACAACTCAGCATCAGAGCGGATAAAAACCGTTATAGCAGCTGGGAATTTTACGACACCGCAAGAGGTGATGACTAAATTGGTTTCCATTAATGTGGGAAACAATCAGTCAACAGGAAGTGTTCTGCATTATAAGGCAGATAGAAATAAGTTTGTGTCAGGAAATACCTATTTTCCACAGCGAAATACCTATTTTCCTCAGCGAAGACACTCTTATGTAAATCATAATGGAGAAAATAATTTCCATAGGAAAAATAACTACGATAACAGTAGAAAATTTCACGCCAATCAAGGCAATAGGAGATTTACTGGTTACAGGGAGAAACCAGAAGAATATAGGAACAAGCCTAACAATAGGTTTAACAATGATAATAAATATAGAAATGTAAGAATGTGTGAGAGTGGAGAGACGAGAGTGGAAGATGAACAGAAAGAATTGGGGTTTTGAAAAAGAAAGGTGAAAAATCCAAAATTTTAAATAACTTGCATAATAATAATCATTACATTTATAACTTTGATTTAACTCTTTCAAACTTTGTGCAAATTAAAACTGACATATCGGATAATATAGATACTTTTATATTAGATACAGGTGCAGATATATCGTTATTAAAAATTTCAGATAATTTTCCACATCACTTAATAAAGACAACACAAATCTTAAATATTAAAGGAATAACTCAGGGAGAAATTAAAACTTTGGGTACAATAGAAACTTTTCTTTTTATTAAGGGTATAGCATTTCAACATTGTTTTCATGTAGTTGAGGAAGAATTTCCTATACCTACGAATGGAATTCTAGGTAGGGATTTCATAAGAAATTATAATTGTATTTTAGATTATTCAGAATTAAAATTATACATAGATTGTAAATCTAGGAATACAGTAACATTAGAAATTCTTGACAATCCTGAATATGATACTTTGGCAATACCGCCTAGATGTGAAGTCTATCGGTTGGTAGAAAGTTTCAAAAACTTAAGACAAGATAAAGTTGTTGAGCAACAAGAACTATTACCAGGAATATTTATAGCAAGATCTATTATATCAAAAACTAATCCTTATGTCAGAATTTTAAACACAAATTATGAAAGCAAGTCGATAAATACAAACAATATTAAAATATTGGATTTAAATTTATTTCATGTATATGCTGTGAAGAATGAAAGTAAGAATAGGTTGAAAGAATTAAGAAAAGCATTAAATTTAGAGGTACCAGAATACGTGAGGGATAAGCTAATAAATCTTTGTGAGAATTTTTCAGACATTTTTGCTTTAAAGAACGACATTTTAACGCATAATAATTTTTATGAGCAAAAGCTATTGGTAAAAGATGATACTCCAGTATATATTAAAAATTATCGCACGCCACATTCTCAATCTTCAGAACTTAATAATCAGGTCCAAAAGTTATTAGAACAAGGTATAATCGAATCTTCAATCTCAGATTATAACAGTCCAGTTTTACTTGTTCCCAAAAAGGCAATCAATGGAGAGAAGTCTTGGAGACTTTGTATAGATTTCAGGCAATTGAACAAGAAAATAGTCACAGATAAATTTCCATTACCCAGAATAGATTCGATCTTAGATCAGTTAGGGAGGTCGAAATGGTTTTCAGTCATAGATCTTATGTCAGGTTTTCATCAAATTCCCTTAGAACAGTCGTCAAGGAAATATACATCTTTTAGTACAGAAAAAGGTTCTTTTCAGTATACAAGATTACCATTTGGTTTAAATATAAGTCCAAATAGTTTTTCAAGAATGATGTCCATAGCATTCTCAGGATTAACTCCAGAAAAAGCATTTCTTTATATGGATGATATAGTCGTAATAGGGATGTCAGAAAATCATCATTTAAGTAATCTCGAAAGGGTGTTTGACACATGTCGGAAATTCAACCTTAAATTAAATCCACAAAAATGTCAATTCTTCAGGCGAGAAGTAACGTATTTAGGACACAATTTGTCCAGCGAAGGGGTTCTACCCGATAAGGCAAAATATTCAGTCATTGAGAAGTATCCAGTGCCCAAAAATTCAGAAGAATCTAAAAGGTTCGTAGCATTCTGTAACTATTACAGACGTTTCATTCCAAATTTCGCTGAAATATGCATACCTCTCAATAAATTATCTAGGAAAAATGTGAAATTCGAGTGGTCGGAAGACTGCGAAAAATCATTCCAAATACTAAAATCGGCATTAATTCAGCCGCCTATTTTGAAATATCCAGATTTCAATAAAAAATTTATATTGACAACAGATGCTTCAAATATTGCGTGTTCTGCAATACTTAGCCAGGAATACGAAGGTATAGATCTACCTATAGCTTATGCATCGCGAGGTTTTAAGAAAAGTGAATTAAATAAACCTATAATCATGAAAGAACTGTTAGCTATCCATTGGGGAATTAATCATTTTAAGTGTTATTTATATGGTTCTACACATTTTATTGTGAAAACGGATCACAAGCCGTTAACACATCTTTTTTCGATGACAGACCCAACTTCGAAACTTACGAGAATTAGACTAGACCTAGAAGAATACAACTTCGAAATACAATATTTGAAAGGAAATTCAAATTATGCGGACAGTATTTCAAGGATATCCATAAATGAATTAAAAGACTTGTACATTGACAATGCTCACATCTTAGCAATAACGAGGTCAAAAACTCGTCATAATAAAGCTCAGCCTATAGGAGAAGATAAAATAATTTCCACAGAAATAAAGGAAGATATTCGCAAGCCAGCAGTATATAAAGTACTGAATAATTTAGAGGCGCATAAATTACCAATTCTGCAATTTGAAAATAACCGTGTTTCGTTAAGGATGAACATACGGATCAAAAACAGGATGAGATTTAGCCAAGCCTTATTAAATACCGATATAGTTAACTTTGATTTAGGTCAAACGTTAGTTCAGCTTGATAAGCTAGCGGTAAATAATGGTATAAAAAGGATGAAAATTTATATGAATGATATTATTTTCACACAGTGCACTATAAAAGAGTTTATGGAAAAAGGAAACAATACGTTAAAAAACGTACAAATATGTATTTGCGATATACCTAAGATGGTGGAAAAAGAAAAAGAAAAGCAACAGATTTTAGAAACTTATCATAATGATCCTTTATTTGGAGGTCATGTAGGAAATAACAGGCTATTGAAAAAATTAAGAGCGAATTTTAGATGGAAAAACATGGAAAAAGATGTAAGAAAATATATTAAGCAATGTCACAAGTGTCAGGTCAATAAAGCAAAGAATAATCACAAGGAAGAATTTGTATTAACGGATACAGCAGAAAAACCATGGGATATAACATATATAGATACGGTCGGTCCTTTTCCACAAAGTGAAAATGGTAACCGTTATTGCATCACAATGTTATGTGAATTAACGAAATATGCAGTAATAATTCCAGTTAAAAACAAAGAAGCGAACACGATAGCTCGTGGAATTTTTGAAAATTTCATACCAAATTACGGTCTAATGAAACAAATTAGGACAGATTTAGGCACAGAATATAAAAATGAAATATTCAACGCTTTAACTAAAATGTTAAATATTAGGCATAATTACTCAACAGCATATCATCATCAATCTATAGGAGGTTGTGAGAAATTACATAGAACGCTTAATGAGTATGTGAGACACTTTATAAATGAAAGTAAGGATGATTGGGATGAATGGTGTAAACTATTTGCTTATTGTTATAATACGACTCCAAGCTCGTATCATGGTTATACGCCATTTGAATTATTGTTCGGTAGACGTGCTAACTTACCCGAGAATCTAACAAACGAGATTGAGCCATGCTATAATATTGATGAATATCAGAATGAGTTAAAATATAAACTGCAGGTAGCTCATCAGAGAGCAGAGAAATATTTAACCAAACATAAACTGAGTAGACAAAGTCAAAATAGTAAGGTAGCTAATCCAGTTGATTTTAAAATAGGGGATTCAGTGTTAGTAAAGAGGGAAAATAGAACCAAATTCGAATCTCAATATATAGGTCCATTTACAGTCACAGAGGTGAGTGATGTTAACTGTAAAATTAAATTAGAATCAGGTGTGATAAAAGAAATACACAAAAACAGAATCCATCCTTATTGTAAAATGAATTAAAAATTGTAAAATTGAAAGTGCGAGTGAGTTTATAAACATTTCCGAATAATAAACAAAAGTGTTATAACAAACATTCAAAACATTGAAGTGAAAATAAATAAACAACTAAGTGATCGTAAACAATTTTTAAAGGCAATGAACATTCATTTATTTATGAATATATTATGTAATCGTAGGTTAGTGACATTATTTAATAACCATCTACCATTTATTTTTAGGATAATTGTAAATTCATTTCATTAGGGGGAAAGGAAGCTCAACGGAATTTATTCTTTTTGTAAAAGGGGAAGGTGTGATGCCTTTTGGCCTAAACATTAAGTCATTAATTATTTAAAATATTATCGAATAAATTCCCTTCAGCTAATTCCAATAAACCACGAATTGTTTTATAAATAATAAATATAAAGGTTACACGTACGAGTCAATGTCAAAGCAAATAAACATTATCTAGTATCATGTATGTTTACTTATAGTGAACTTGACTCTTTGTATATATAGGTAACAATAGTATTTTAAGTATTCATTATTAATTCATTATTAATTCATTATTAATTCATTATTGATTCATTAGTATTATTAAGTCATTATGATGGTCATTCATGAAAGGATGATTACAGTCAGTATCATTCATTCTAAGTAGTAATCTAAGAGTAGTCAATTAGTGTTAGTGGTTAATGTATAGTAAATATTAAATAGAACATGTCCCAGTGAAACAGGTAGTTGTTTTATTCCTGGGGGATGACCCACCAAGTGACCAGCAGCACCACCTAGTCAGAGGCCCTTCTACTATCCTACTACACCCAGTATCCTCATTACATTACACATTACAGAGACTTAAAAATAAAAAAGGAGATAACGTCCCTACTACCTATTCTAAACATCAAGACCTCCTTCTTAAAAAAGAGGTGTTAGATTGCGATGCAGAAAATCTAGCTTTAGAGCTACTTAGTAGAAACATTCTAGTCAAGGCTTCTCGTTTTTATCTAACTCACAAAGAAACAATCCCAGACGAATTCTTTGTTGAGTCTGCCATAAAAGTGCTCGAATCTGATGAAAGTCTAACTGAATACCAACTGGAATGGCTCCTTAGAGGAGCTCACGGAGGTATTTCAGCTTATCTTCCTCTACAAAAGGAAAAAATGGAAGAAGAAAAATCTCACATCCTCTCAGATCTGAGGAATTTGTATTTCGAAATACAAGACTCTAGAGTTCAACTGGAATACGACCGCAACGAACAGGTTGAGAATATCAGGTTGATAGACAATAAACTTGATCTCTTGACGAAATATGTAAAAGATGCGGAAGCTGGAGACTCTTCTTCTCAACCATCTCTATTAAGACCTCCTAGCTGCACAACCTCAACAAGCACTTCCGGATCTCCAAAAAAAGAACTTAAGATTCCTGAAGCTTTCTTTTTGGACGGATTAAAAGTAGAGAAAAATACAACATGGCGCCCAACATGTTTTAAGAGCACAGTCGTCCAGCGGGACGACCACATCCACGACCCAGAGTAGAGATCCACTGCAGTTGATAGCCGAAGCTATGCAGCTTCTGGTACAGCAACAGCCAGCACCACGTCCAGCAGAGCCTCGAGACTTAAAAATAAAAAAGGAGATAACGTCCCTACTACCTATTCTAAACATCAAGACCTCCTTCTTAAAAAAGAGGTGTTAGATTGCGATGCAGAAAATCTAGCTTTAGAGCTACTTAGTAGAAACATTCTAGTCAAGGCTTCTCGTTTTTATCTAACTCACAAAGAAACAATCCCAGACGAATTCTTTGTTGAGTCTGCCATAAAAGTGCTCGAATCTGATGAAAGTCTAACTGAATACCAACTGGAATGGCTCCTTAGAGGAGCTCACGGAGGTATTTCAGCTTATCTTCCTCTACAAAAGAAAAAAATGGAAGAAGAAAAATCTCACATCCTCTCAGATCTGAGGAATTTGTATTTCGAAATACAAGACTCTAGAGTTCAACTGGAATACGACCGCAACGAACAGGTTGAGAATATCAGGTTGATAGACAATAAACTTGATCTCTTGACGAAATATGTAAAAGATGCGGAAGCTGGAGACTCTTCTTCTCAACCATCTCTATTAAGACCTCCTAGCTGCACAACCTCAACAAGCACTTCCGGATCTCCAAAAAAAGAACTTAAGATTCCTGAAGCTTTCTTTTTGGACGGATTAAAAGTAGAGAAAAATACAACATGGCGCCCAACATGTTTTAAGAGCACAGTCGTCCAGCGGGACGACCACATCCACGACCCAGAGTAGAGATCCACTGCAGTTGATAGCCGAAGCTATGCAGCTTCTGGTACAGCAACAGCCAGCACCACGTCCAGCAGAGCCTCGAGACTTAAAAATAAAAAAGGAGATAACGTCCCTACTACCTATTCTAAACATCAAGACCTCCTTCTTAAAAAAGAGGTGTTAGATTGCGATGCAGAAAATCTAGCTTTAGAGCTACTTAGTAGAAACATTCTAGTCAAGGCTTCTCGTTTTTATCTAACTCACAAAGAAACAATCCCAGACGAATTCTTTGTTGAGTCTGCCATAAAAGTGCTCGAATCTGATGAAAGTCTAACTGAATACCAACTGGAATGGCTCCTTAGAGGAGCTCACGGAGGTATTTCAGCTTATCTTCCTCTACAAAAGAAAAAAAATGGAAGAAGAAAAATCTCACATCCTCTCAGATCTGAGGAATTTGTATTTCGAAATACAAGACTCTAGAGTTCAACTAGAATACGACCGCAACGAACAGGTTGAGAATATCAGGTTGATAGACAATAAACTTGATCTCTTGACGAAATATGTAAAAGATGCGGAAGCTGGAGACTCTTCTTCTCAACCATCTCTATTAAGACCTCCTAGCTGCACAACCTCAACAAGCACTTCCGGATCTCCAAAAAAAGAACTTAAGATTCCTGAAGCTTTCTTTTTGCACGGATTAAAAGTAGAGAAAAATACAACATGGCGCCCAACATGTTTTAAGAGCACAGTCGTCCAGCGGGACGACCACATCCACGACCCAGAGTAGAGATCCACTGCAGTTGATAGCCGAAGCTATGCAGCTTCTGGTACAGCAACAGCCAGCACCACGTCCAGCAGAGCCTCGAGACTTAAAAATAAAAAAGGAGATAACGTCCCTACTACCTATTCTAAACATCAAGACCTCCTTCTTAAAAAAGAGGTGTTAGATTGCGATGCAGAAAATCTAGCTATAGAGCTACTTAGTAGAAACATTCTAGTCAAGGCTTCTCGTTTTTATCTAACTCACAAAGAAACAATCCCAGACGAATTCTTTGTTGAGTCTGCCATAAAAGTGCTCGAATCTGATGAAAGTCTAACTGAATACCAACTGGAATGGCTCCTTAGAGGAGCTCACGGAGGTATTTCAGCTTATCTTCCTCTACAAAAGAAAAAAATGGAAGAAGAAAAATCTCACATCCTCTCAGATCTGAGGAATTTGTATTTCGAAATACAAGACTCTAGAGTTCAACTGGAATACGACCGCAACGAACAGGTTGAGAATATCAGGTTGATAGACAATAAACTTGATCTCTTGACGAAATATGTAAAAGATGCGGAAGCTGGAGACTCTTCTTCTCAACCATCTCTATTAAGACCTCCTAGCTGCACAACCTCAACAAGCACTTCCGGATCTCCAAAAAAAGAACTTAAGATTCCTGAAGCTTTCTTTTTGGACGGATTAAAAGTAGAGAAAAATACAACATGGCGCCCAACATGTTTTAAGAGCACAGTCGTCCAGCGGGACGACCACATCCACGACCCAGAGTAGAGATCCACTGCAGTTGATAGCCGAAGCTATGCAGCTTCTGGTACAGCAACAGCCAGCACCACGTCCAGCAGAGCCTCGAGACTTAAAAATAAAAAAGGAGATAACGTCCCTACTACCTATTCTAAACATCAAGACCTCCTTCTTAAAAAAGAGGTGTTAGATTGCGATGCAGAAAATCTAGCTTTAGAGCTACTTAGTAGAAACATTCTAGTCAAGGCTTCTCGTTTTTATCTAACTCACAAAGAAACAATCCCAGACGAATTCTTTGTTGAGTCTGCCATAAAAGTGCTCGAATCTGATGAAAGTCTAACTGAATACCAACTGGAATGGCTCCTTAGAGGAGCTCACGGAGGTATTTCAGCTTATCTTCCTCTACAAAAGAAAAAAAATGGAAGAAGAAAAATCTCACATCCTCTCAGATCTGAGGAATTTGTATTTCGAAATACAAGACTCTAGAGTTCAACTGGAATACGACCGCAACGAACAGGTTGAGAATATCAGGTTGATAGACAATAAACTTGATCTCTTGACGAAATATGTAAAAGATGCGGAAGCTGGAGACTCTTCTTCTCAACCATCTCTATTAAGACCTCCTAGCTGCACAACCTCAACAAGCACTTCCGGATCTCCAAAAAAAGAACTTAAGATTCCTGAAGCTTTCTTTTTGCACGGATTAAAAGTAGAGAAAAATACAACATGGCGCCCAACATGTTTTAAGAGCACAGTCGTCCAGCGGGACGACCACATCCACGACCCAGAGTAGAGATCCACTGCAGTTGATAGCCGAAGCTATGCAGCTTCTGGTACAGCAACAGCCAGCACCACGTCCAGCAGAGCCTCGAGACTTAAAAATAAAAAAGGAGATAACGTCCCTACTACCTATTCTAAACATCAAGACCTCCTTCTTAAAAAAGAGGTGTTAGATTGCGATGCAGAAAATCTAGCTTTAGAGCTACTTAGTAGAAACATTCTAGTCAAGGCTTCTCGTTTTTATCTAACTCACAAAGAAACAATCCCAGACGAATTCTTTGTTGAGTCTGCCATAAAAGTGCTCGAATCTGATGAAAGTCTAACTGAATACCAACTGGAATGGCTCCTTAGAGGAGCTCACGGAGGTATTTCAGCTTATCTTCCTCTACAAAAGAAAAAAATGGAAGAAGAAAAATCTCACATCCTCTCAGATCTGAGGAATTTGTATTTCGAAATACAAGACTCTAGAGTTCAACTGGAATACGACCGCAACGAACAGGTTGAGAATATCAGGTTGATAGACAATAAACTTGATCTCTTGACGAAATATGTAAAAGATGCGGAAGCTGGAGACTCTTCTTCTCAACCATCTCTATTAAGACCTCCTAGCTGCACAACCTCAACAAGCACTTCCGGATCTCCAAAAAAAGAACTTAAGACCTATACCTATAGCTTATGCTTCGCGAGGTTTTAAGAAAAGTGAATTAAATAAACCTATAATCATGAAAGAACTGTTAGCTATCCATTGGGGAATTAATCATTTTAAGTGTTATTTATATGGCTCTCCACATTTTATTGTGAAAACGGATCACAAGCCGTTAACACATCTTTTTTCGATGACAGAACCAACTTCGAAACTTACAAGAATTAGACTAGACCTAGAAGAATACAACTTCGAAATACAATATTTGAAAGGAAATTCAAATTATGCGGACAGCATTTCAAGGATATCCATAATCCATGAATGAATTAAAAGACTTGTACATTGACAGTGCTCACGTTTTAGCAATAACGAGGTCAAAAACTCGTCAGAATAAAGCTCAGCCTATAGGAGAAGATAAAATAGTTTCCACAGAAATAAAGGAAGATATTCGCAAGCCAGCAGTATATAAAGTACTGAATAATTTAGAGGCGCATAAATTACCAATTCTGCAATTTGAAAATAACCGTGTTTCGTTAAGGATGAACATACGGATCAAAAACAGGATGAGATTTAGCCAAGCCTTATTAAATACCGATATAGTTAACCTTGATTTAGGTCAAACGTTAGTTCAGCTTGCTAAGCTAGCGGTAAATAATAAAATAAAAAGGATGAAAATTTATATGAATGATATTATTTTCACACAGTGCACTATAAAAGAGTTTATGGAAAAAGGAAACAATACGTTAAAAAACGTACAAATATGTATTTGCGATATACCTAAGATGGTGGAAGAAGAAGAAGAAAAGCAACAGATTTTAGAAACTTATCATAATGATCCTTTATTTGGAGGTCATGTAGGAAATAACAGGCTATTGAAAAAATTAAGAGCGAATTTTAGATGGAAAAACATGGAAAAAGATGTAAGAAAATATATTAAGCAATGTCACAAGTGTCAAGTCAATAAAGCAAAGAATAATCACAAAGAAGAATTTGTATTAACGGATACAGCAGAAAAACCATGGGATATAATGTGATGCCTTTTGGCACTCAAATAAAATCATCTGCAAGGCTACTCGAGAAGGATGGGAAGGATACCCTTGTAATCCTTTACCGATTTCAGATTCAAAACTCTTAGATAAGGATTTTTTAAACTCTTCTCATTTGAATGTGAGGTATAAAGGGGACGATTTCCAAGTAGAACCAGTTTCAAGAATTTTAATCCCAAAAAACCTTAGTTTAATTTTTCAAAAGCCATTTCCTCATCTACTTTTATATCTCAAATCTTATTCAAATTTTGACAATCATTTAAACTACGATTCTAATCTTAATGTTTTAAGCTTTAAATCTCTCACTGTTAACTTAACTAATCATCCCTCCAATCAATTTGACTATGATTCTTTAGAGTGGCAAAGTCCAATGTCGTCATCTTATAGTCTGGAATCGGATAACAGCTGGTTTGAGAAAATTGTTCATTCCCACGGACTGTTGAACTCAATTTGGAAATTCTTAAGGAGTAGTGTTCTATTCTGGTCCTTCATCTCGATATTGGGGTTGTTGGTAATGATGAAACAAATTAGGACAGATTTAGGCACAGAATATAAAAATGAAATATTCAAAGCTTTATCCAAAATGTTAAATATTAGTCATAATTATTCAACAGCATATCATCATCAATCTATAGGAGGTTGTGAGAAATTACATAGAACGCTTAATGAGTATGTGAGACACTTTATAAATGAAAGTAAGGATGATTGGGATGAATGGTGTAAACTATTTGCTTATTGCTATAATACGACTCCAAGCTCTTATCATGGTTATACGCCATTTGAATTATTGTTCGGTAGACGTGCTAACTTACCCGAGAATCTAACAAACGACATTGAGCCATGCTATAATATTGATGAATATCAGAATGAGTTAAAATATAAACTGCAGGTAGCTCATCAGAGAGCAGAGAAATATTTAACCAAATATAAATTGAGTAGACAAAGTCAAAATAGTAAGGTAGCTAATCCAGTTGATTTTAAAATAGGGGATTCAGTTTTAGTAAAGAGGGAATATAGAACCAAATTCGAATCTCAATATATAGGTCCATTTACAGTCACAGAGGTGAGTGATGTTAACTGTAAAATCAAATTAGAATCAGGTGTGATAAAAGAAATACACAAAAACAGAATCCATCCTTATTGTAAAATTAATTAAAAATTGTAAATCGAAAGTGCGAGTGAGTTTATAAACATTTCCGAATAGTAAACAAAGTGTTATAACAAACATTATAAACAAGGAGTGATAGTTAATAAATTCGGATAACAAATAATAAAAACATTGAAGTGAAAATAAATAAACATGACAAACAACTAAGTTATCGTAAACAATTTTAAAGACAATGGACATACATCAGTTTATAAATATAGGTGACCATAGGTTAATGACATTATGTAATAATCAGTTATCATCTATTCGTAGGATATTTGTAATTCATTTCATTAGGGGGAAAGGAAGCTCAACGGAATTTATTCTTTTTGTAAAAGGGGAAGGTGTAATGCCTTTTGGCCTAAATATTAAGTTATTAATTATTTAAATTATTATTTAATAAATTCCCTTCAGCTAATTCCAATAAACCAGTAATTGTTTTATAAATGATAAATATAAAGGTTGCACGTACGAGTCAATGTCAAAGCGTGAATAAATATAAACAGTATTATGTATATTTACTAAATGGTGAACTTGACTCGTCGTATAAATATGTAACGATAGTATTTTAAGAGGTCATTACAATTCAATTCAATTCATTCGATTCATTCTACAGTATTCTAATTCATTCTAATTAGTATTCTAGTATTATTCATATTAGTGTTAGTAGTTGATGTATATTAGTAAAGTTTAAGTAATAAATAGAACATGTCCCAGTGATACAGGTAGTTGTTTTATTCCTGTAAGATGACCCACCGAGTGACCAGCAGCACCTATATATTCTTCAATATCGATTTTTAAAGAAGGCCAAAAATATCTTTTCCGAATTTGTTGTTCTGTTTCGTTAATACCTCGATGATTTGTCTTTCCTTCCTGGTAATTTTTTAAAATGTCACTTATGTCATTTTTGTCCGTAACGTCTGTAAGAATTGTGGAACATTTGACAAGATCATAAGCATTATTTTTGAAAGTGCGTTGCAATAGAGCACAAGTGGATTCGTAATAAGTATCGGGTGAAAATTGTATAGCATGTTTTACTTTGGGGTTTATAAATTCTTATATATCGTCCAAGCCTATTTGAGCTTGAATTATTTTTCTACCTGGAAAAATTTCTTTTATTACAGGTTTATTTGGTTGATAATAAACAAAATCTAATATTATTTGATTTTTATAATAGTTCAAGGGTTTTGTGGATATAGGAATTTCTAGTATAGGATTTTCTTGGCTGCTATGGATTGTTTCGTTATCAGAGATTTCTCTTTGATCGTTTTATTCTGAGATCTGGATTCGCCGACTCACTATGAAACATTCCGCTAAAAAGCAAGCTCCCCAAAATATGCAACCATCCACTTCCTCTACTCCTGAGAAACCTGTTGAGGTTTCACCTGGAAAAGGAAAAAGAGATAAAGCTAGAAGAAACTATCATCGTGAAACAAAGTCTATCGAATTTGATCAGACTGTGAAGAAATCGATTTATGATAAGCTTTATTTTGGATTTCGTACCGAGCAGGAGGCTCTTAGAAATCTACAGGTTGTGTCAACTCCCAGAAGTGTAATTCTAGCTGTCACTACACGTGCGGTTGGTTTTATTGTGCGTACTATGATTTGTAAGTTCTATAGACTTGGTATTAGAAACTTACCCTTTCATGAACTGTGCTGTGCTCTCTATCGTGTTACCTTGCGTCAATTCGAATTTAAAATTACTTTAGCTTTACAAGATGTGTCAACGCGAAATAGAGGTGCAGGATTTGTTAATTCTTTTGTAGATTATGAAACTACTCAAGCATTAGGATCCCTTGGTGCAGGTTTCTTCCCGCTTATAAACTTAGTGTCTGCCATTGGAACTTTTAGTGCATTTGGAACTCAGTACATTCCCCGTTTGTCCCAACAGATGTTTCAAGCATTACATGCCATCTATGACCCTGTTCTAGTTACTTTTTCAACTTTAAGACAATATGTTGTTGCGTTGAGCAATGCTACAACACCAGTTGAAATAAGGCGTTATTTTTATTATCATTCGTCTTTCCCTAACGCTCTTTGGGATTTAAGACGTCAACGAGATGAAGATGATGTCATTGATCCAGTTCTTCTTAATCCTACTGACTGCGCCAATTATATTTTAATTTTCAAAATTTGCTTTTTTAAAAACAAATTATATTAAATATATTAATACAATGAAACTAATATAATATAAGTGTAAAAAAAAAGATTAAATAAAATATTTATGATACAACTATGATTATGAAATAACTTATGCCAGAATGAATATTAATTACTCTCCTATCTTATTTATAAACTTTGATTATCCTCGAATCTTGCTGACACTGCACTTTGAATGTTCTAGATGTGACCGCTGAGATGAATGGTACCCATTGCCCTATTGAAATGTAACTAGCCAGAAGAGGTATACATAAGAACAAAGAGGAAAAAACTGGAGATGAAAGTAAAGGTGGGAAAAAGCCTGAGAAATATAATAAAAAATTAAGAGTCATCATTCAAGACATACTTAAAAATTCAGGTAATTTGTTACTTTTCAAATTTTCAAAATTTTGAAATATACTTAAAGTTTTTCTCTTGTTTTAATGATGAAAAAGTAATAATACATATTGATTGTGAAAAACACAAGAAGGTAATATTAATACTTTGTTATAGAAGTGTAAACGTAACGATGAGTACGAGGGTTGATCAGTCAGGTGCGCAAGCAGGTGAAGGAATTATAGTATTGAAAGAAGAGGAGGTTACTTTCGCGATAAATAGGAATGTTGGAAACGTGAAAATATATATGTTAGATAACATAAATACATATTCAGTTATAACTAGAGTGGTAACTAAAGAGAAAGAAATATCAAGAGTACCTGTTCCAGTTAAGTTTTTAGAGGCACAAGAGTTACCAAGTATGTATGATTTCAAAATGATAAATTCAAACAGTTTCACCTCAAGACGAGATAGACCGATCCCATTCGTGTTAGTACAATTTAACCAGGATTATCAAAGCATAATGCATGAATTGAGCGGCACATTCGATTGTTTCAGATTTCAAGAATTGTACCAATTCATAGCTTCAGTAAATTTCCTAAGTAAACATGGAGCGATGTTATTGAAAGGAGCTCCGACGGTAGAACGCATTGCGACATTAACTAGGAAAGTGTTAGATTTCACTAAGATGGGGAAACGTAATTTAATAGAACTATTTAATGGAATACATGATGAGAGGGTAAGAGAAGGAGCAAAGATACAATTATTAAATACATTTATGGAAAGAGACGCGCCAAACATACCGCGAGAATATGAACATGACTTACCATCATCTTATGGTGACAGCAATTTAAATTTTAAATACATAACAGTTCCAATGTATGGATTTGAAAAGCACTTACTGAATTTGGGAGCAGAATTATTTGAAGGACAATTCTATCATCCAGTAGAGTTGCTGAATGATATAAAGAAAAGAATACCAAATACAATAGTAATAAGTCCGATATTACAAGACGAAATATATAATAAAGCTACCCCAGCATCAAGAGTTAACAGATTACTGTTTGGAAGGGAACATAATGCTATAGTGTATATAATGCCAGGAATTTTGGATAAATATCGGGAAATTGTAAGAAGTTTAGTGGATAAATCATTAGAAATGGATTCATTATCTAATACTAGAAGGAGTATACAACGATTAGTACAATTCATACTATTCAGAGGCCCTTCTACAATTCTAATGCACGCAGTATCCATACTAGGATACACAGATTACAATTTTATAAGAATAACTGAGATGACAAAATTGAGACCGAAGGATGAGCGATTTCGTTACAAAAAGAAGTTTATTGGATAAATAAACACTAGTCTTTTTTACTGTTGATTACCAAAACAGCAGGAAGAATAACTATCACAATATTTGTGAGTTATTACCTAGATAAAGAGCACACTGGTAGCGGACTACTTTTATACCAACATTAAATAAAGAAGGAAACTCCTACTTCTCCTCTCTTTTATTTTAACCATATAAGTGATAAGGCTTGTAGATGTACACTCAGGTGCAAAAAATTCGATCCATTTCTTTTTTCTCATTTATTTTAAGTCTTGGGACTCTCAAGTTATTGTATGGCATATATATTTTTAGGTATGCCCTCGTATATCCGAAATAAACTCAAATGTTTATATTAGTTCTGCATTTTTTATCACAAAGGCATTTATGTTTTTATTTGAAAAAATTATTCCGATAAGCGAAAAGATAAATCATTGTTTATTGCATTTATTTCAACCCGGGTTACCTTAGTGATCCTGTAGTGTCAAAACGCGTTGCATTCTTAATTCTAATTGCAATAAAATGTTCTTAACTCCGACGGATGCAGCTAGAGCGGTGGTTTTAGTTCAAGATAGTCGTATTATGCAGCTGATGTGTTAGGTGTTAGTCGTTCGGCGGTTCAAAGAGCAGTTCAGCGATTCAATGAAACCGGCAACTTCACAAGGAGGCCAGGTTCCGGTCGTAGAAGGGCAACATCCGAACGAGATGACGGATTTTTGGTAACTTCATGTTTGAGAAATCGGCATAACACATCAGTTCAACTGGCCAATCGTCTGAATGAAGTGAGAAATGTGGATGTAAGCAGGTGGACAGTTCGACGTCGACTTGCTGAAGCTCATTTAGTATCCAGAAGACCAGCCCTATGTCCACTATTATCCGTAGAGCATCGCAGAGCTAGACTTGCCTTTGCAAGAGAACACGAAAACTGGAATGACGCAGACTGGCGAAGTGTATTGTTCTCAGATGAGTCCAGGTTTAGCTTGAGGTCACCAGACGGCCGCGAAAGAGTTTGGCGGAGGCAAGGAGAGCGATTTGCTCAGTGCAATATTGCAGAAAGAATAAGCTATCGAGGAGGCTCAATGATGATTTGGGGTGGTATAAGTTACGAAGCTCGTACTGACCTAGCTATCGTGGATGGCGGTTCTATGACGGGTGCAAGATACATAACGACCATTCTTGATGAGCATGTGATACCTTTTGCCCCGTTCATCGGACCCAATTTTCTTTTCATGGACGATAATGCGCGTCCGCACCGTGCTAGGATCGTCAATGACTATTTAGAAGAGGTGGGAATTGTCCGTATGAATTGGCCAGCTTGCAGTCCTGATCTCAATCCAATTGAGCATCTGTGGGACATAATGGGAAGGCAATATCGAGCACGAATACCTCGTCCAAACAACCTGGCTAAGCTTGGTGCGGCTCTTCAGGAAATATGGAGAGAATTGGACCAAACTGACATCCATAGATTGATTAGCTCGATGCCACGCCGTATTCAAGCTGTTATAAGGGCCCGAGGAGGAAACACTAGGTATTAATTATCACTGCATACACCACATTTTTGTATTGCCATTTTTTATTCAAGAAGTTTTCATTCATTTTTCAATTTTCTGTATTATGGTGAATGGCTCTATAAAATAAAGATTTATTTTCTGTAAACTATGGGTTTTATTGATATTCAATACGTATTTTTCAATCTATAACTTATTTTAAAGTTTAATATCCAAAGATCTTAATTTTTTATTGAAAAAATCGTATGGATCGAATTTTTTGCACCTGAGTGTATTACATTCAAATTGTTCCTGTTATTCAACAGCATTTTGTAAGTATATCCTGTATTCTGGTAAAAATTAATAATACTTCGGGATTGTTAGATACGGTTTTTGACTTACGGGACTAACAGACTTTGGGACAGAACTTGCAGATTTCAATCCTGAACTTGACACTAGATTCTGATTAAAATTTCTAGGAGTTGAAAGTACACTGAAACTAGGGGAAAAAATATTTTAGGTTGTTGATATTAAGACAGGACTAGAAGTTTTTGGATATGCTGGAATAGATCTAAGTCCAAGACTTGAAGATTTTAATCCAGGACTTAGGGACTTTATATTTGGACTAGGAGCCTGTATTGCTGGAGTAACCACTTTTGCAATTGGACTGGTACTTTTTGTAAGTTCTACAGCCTGTATGTTGGTCCACCAACCACAAGGGAACTAGATAAGGAGTAGATGAGCTTTCCCCACCACACGTGCATCAGCCATTGGGAATATCACATAAATAAAGTGACTTTACCAACATATCTTGACCTATCAGACGAGAAAGTTAACCTATTCGTAACAACAAACACCAATCAAAACATAAAAGTAGAAGACAATCTTTACAAGAAAGGAGTTGAAAGCATCGATGGTTCCATGTTTTATACTGTGGAGAGGCACGACAAAATTGTGAGAAAGAAAGTTAGAACAAAGTGTTAGAGCACTAACACAACCATTATAAAATACACGATGCTAATAAATGAAAAAGAAATTGCAATTAACATTGACCCATTAAGCCTACAAGGATCGTATCGCAATAGACTAATGACAGTCAATAGTGACATAATCTCAATCAAGAATGGTAAGCCAATATAAATTGAAGCAATATTCAATTCCACGTCGAGGACTCCAATAATCAACTACAAAGACACAAGAAGAGCAAGCTCAATTGGAGAAGGAATGAAATAATAGATTAAATTTCATGCCTCGACTCGTAAATAGAATAGCATTCTTGCATTGGACCACTTGACAACAGGGTTTCTATTGAGTGGTGCACTTGTTGACGTTGTAGTGAAAAAACTTAATAATTTAGTATAATAGCGCCGTAATAATAATAATAATAATAATAATGGGTTCGGTGAGTGAAGATGACCCATATGCTGGAGATGATTCTGATGTTGATCGTGATTATAGACCTGAGGGATTTGCTGAATCAAGTTCGGAAAACCGTTATGGTGAACCTAACCTCAACAAAAGTAGAGGAAAAAAGCGGTTGAGGAAACCAGAAGAATGGAAACGAAACATACAAAAGGAACGTCGAACATCAGGCAAAGAATATGTGAGTACTTCTAAAGTTGTTGTACCAGCCAGAGTAATGGGAAATGCATGAAACTGCAGACTAAAATGTTTTGACAATGTGCCAGCTGATGTTGGACAAAGAGTTTTCGATGACTTTAATAAACTACAAAGCAAAGAGCTTCAAGATTCTTATTTATGTCGTAACATTGTCGTCAATGATTTCTCACGAAAAAGAAACCGCACAGATGATGTAGAACGCAACAAACCAAAAAGTGTAACTTGCACATTTCTTTTGAAAAGCTCAAGCTTCTTCTTATTATTTTTTCTTATTTCAGGTTAAAGTAGGTGTCAACAATTTTCATGTTTGTAAAAATGCATTACTTGCAATACATGGTATAAAAAAAGGTAGGGTAGATAGATTAATAAGTCACTTGAAAACCAGTGGCACACCTCCACCAGATCAAAGGGGACGGCATTATAATAGACCAAACAAAATTACTCCAGAAACACTTGCTAAGATACGCGATCATGTATTGTGCTTTCCCAGATATAAATCCCACTATAGTAGAAGTGATAACTTGTGCAAATACTACTTATCGCCATTATTCAACACTGCCAAATTACATGAGTTTTACCTGCAAAAACACGAATATGCAATATGAATTTTTCAGGAAATAATTCTCGGAAAATTTTAATATCAAATTCGGTAATCCAAAATCTGACACGTGTCAAAAATGTGACAAAATGATTAATCAAATTGACGGTGCAGATACAGAAGCTGAGAGAGGCAGACTTAAGGCAGAAAAATCATTGCATGTTGCAAAAGCCCAAACCTTCTACGAACAGCTTAAACTGAAGTCGGAACTATCTAAAACTACTGCTCACATGGAAGTTATAACTTTCGACTACCAACAAAATTTTCCGTTACCAGTATCATCAAGTGGAGAAGTATTTCATAAGATTCAAATATGGGTCTATAACTTCTGTATCCATGTCGCAAGCACTGGCATAAGTTATTTTTTTCTATATGATGAAACCATTGCTGGAAAGGGACAAAACGAACGATCAGTCGATTGAATTATTTCTTTGAAAATATTATAAGACCAGAAGTAACTGACCTTTACATGTTTTCAGACAACTGTGCATCTCAAAACAAAAATTTGGTCATCTTTATACACTTGTAGAAACTAAAAAATTTAAATTTATTCACCACCGCTTCCCTGAACCAGGCCATAGCTTTCTGCCGTGTGACAGGAGCTTTGCGGCTATCGAGAAGAGAAAACGGAAATATGATAAAATTTACCTACGAAGCGAGTATGCCAAAATCATTCGAGAATCTGGAAAAAAATTTAAGGTGATAACACCTGACCAAAACATGTTTTTAAATTTTAAAGAACATTTTTTGCCAAGTTTCAAAAAGAATCCAAGCGTGAAAGATAAGAAATTTACAATTTCGAAGTACAGAATTTTCCAATATGACATGTCAATATTGCCAAAGATTTCTTGTAGCATCTTAACATCGCTACCACTATTCAAGGAATTTGAACTTAAAAAAAATAAGAATAGTGTTCTCAATATGCCCGATAATACCAAAACCTTATATACTGGAAGAAGGAAGTTAAAAAAGAAGAAGTTCGACCATGTCATGGCACTGGCTGCTGGTTATGTAACACCAGTTGATCAGTGGTTTTATAATGAGATAATAAACTATCACTTGGATTTTGCTGAACGAGAAGCTGCCACATCGTGCTCCGAATTCGAAGATAATGATAACTAATGTCTGCCTTGGATCTATATTATATTGAAAATAATATTGTTAGGTTATTTCAATAAATTAAGAATATCATGTACTGATTTTTGCTTTAAAATAAATATTGTAAAAAAATGACAGCTAAACTGTGCAAAAAGTGGACATGTCCATTATTATTATTATTATTAGACACATGTGAATCCACAAAGTCAAATAGTCGGTCAAAATATTACCACAAGTCAATAAGCTTTAGCTGACCAATGTCAAAAATTAACTGTTTTTCAATAAAACCTAGAAACGTTTTTTGTCTCTCCTGAAAAATTTATAAAAGTGGACTTGTCCACTTCTTGCATTGACCCCTTTGTTATATATCCAGTTCTATTAACTTGTATAGAATGTTTACAATGACAGTATCGCGTTGTCGGGGTTTGGAACATCTCCCTTCTGTAACTAGGGTTCGACATGTTTTGAGCACTTGTCAGTCATCTAATAAAATAATTTCAAAAATTCACAATCCAGCAATTATTATTAACTTAAAGACAAACATATAACATGGCGTAGTCAGTAAATTAATAAAAACCTTAGTCTTCGAACCATATAGAATCGAAGTAAGTGTGGTAAGAGCCACGTGTTCAGGATGGAATTTTTGAAGCAGCCTTCGCCAATTGCTACTGAGGGGGACCTCAGTGCTAACTGGAAAAAATTTAAGTATAATTTTCAATTATTCAGGGTGGCGACAGGATGCAGTTCAAGAGATGCAGAAGTTCAAGCAGCAACATTCTTAGTATGTGTAGGAGAAGCAATATTAGAGCAGCACGAGACCAATCTCCAGTTAACAGAGGATGATAAGAAGGACTATCAAGTATTAATTTGACAAATTTGATACTCTATTCAATGCCAAGAGCCATCTGAGTGTAGAAACACATAAATTTAATACAAGAATTCAAGGGCATGGAGAATCATTCAACACATTTTTAGGAGATTTAAGAAAACTAGCACAAAGTTGTGATTATGGAGACATGAAAGACAGATCCTGTAATTTTAATTGAAATTTTATTAAATCTTAAGTTTTTTCAAAGCACATAATTCATACAATTGGATTTAGACGATCTTATTTCTATTCTACATTCAATCTCCTTATTTTTTCTCTCATTTTAATTATGGAGCTTAAAACCATACACATGCTCTGCTCCATTCTAAGTATTCAAGGGATACTGTCTTGCGAGAAGACCTACTACGTTCATTCCGACCAGGAAATATGCCTTTCTCAGAACTGCTCCTCTGGAAGCACATCCATGATGAGTCTACGCTTGGGACAAGAAGCATGCTTAGAAGTAAGTTAGTGTACTGAATTCTTTCAACTTAATAACAGGTATGAGTAATAAAACATTTTATGCTAGAGTATCTAAGTCTCTTAATAAATATAATATTAAATGGACTGATTTTAAAAGAAATCCAGCATTATTGTTTGTTAAAGATTCTTCATTCCGCCATTGGTGGATTAATAGTTTCGATTATAATCAATCTAATCTTTGGTATAATAGAAGATATAATCTTGCAGATCATTTAAGTGGATATCAATTAAACGTACTAAAATCTGAAGATGAACATGTCGCTAAATGGACAAAAGGTAAATATGAAAAAAAAATAAGTATATTAATATATAATTATTTAATTTCAGGTTCTGTGGACGATCAACTATCTGACCAATCACTTGACCTCGATCAACTCGATTTCGAAAAACTCGACGAAGAAGAAGCAAAGGCTCGTCAAGAAGTTTCCAAAGCGAGCACTTCCACTGACCAAAGCAGTGAGCATCAACAACCTACGAAAAATAATCAAACCAGTCGAAAACGCCCGTCAAGTAGTCAAGATAGAACTGCCACTAAGAAACAACGTCTTGAAACGGAATCTCCTAAAACAAGAACTGTATCATCTCCGCCAACAACTCAAAAAGGCCCTGGAACATCTAGGAATACCAGCACTCAAGGAGTTAAGAGAAAATTGTTTCCATCAGCAGGAACTGATCAACCTTCAACGTCGGGAGTTAATAGAGGCGATCAATCTACAACTGACACCGCCACTTCAGCAGATCCACAAACTTCTACAAATCATCAGCTTGACACATCGAGAGGACCTTCAGCCAATACTAAAGGAACTCTTCAGGGCGAGCCTGGAAACCGAAAAATCCATCTGGTATTTTCCACCATGAGTGAAACCGGATCCATCTCGCAGGCGATCATATCTCGACCCCTAACCCAGATGGGTCGAAACAATCTCAGAGGCGAAACCCGCCCAACCTCTCTAACACACGAAAGTACCACCGCTTTTGGTTCTGCTGTGTTCTTTGATTCACAGCTGATGAAAGAGCAAGGTGCCAATGCAAATAACGCAACTTGGTGCTGCCTTAGCTTTCGTAACAATGAGACACCCGCCACGTGGATTGCTAATCGCAATCACCGAAGACTTACTCTGCCAGCACCCTACATGGCAGAAACTTTCCAAGCTATATCCTTGGACGCTGGTACGTATCGTACCAACATTATCAAGCAGTTAGTTACTGCGAAGAGATAGCGACCATGACCTGGCACTTCTCCTCAAACGATAGTTTTAGAGTTTTAGCAAAACGTCAGATACCCAGCTAACTATCATTAACTCACATTCAGACGTAAATTTTTTGGACGAAACTTTTTAGTGATTTTGTGATTTAGTGATTATGTGTGAAAATTATAAAATGGGAAATTCCCCTTCTTGGAAAATAAAAAAATTTTCATATTTCGAAAATTCGAACGACATCCGTAAACTAAACACTAAAATTACTTTTGTTATTTCTGTTGGGTTAGATGAAAAATAAATTAAAAATAACTTAAACTTTAACTGACTAACGCGATTGCTTTATGGCTTCCTTAGATTCAAATGATGCATATTTTCTAGTATCCATTAACAAAACATACAGAAAATACTACAGGTTTTACTTTAAAGATTTTTTGTATCAATTTAACTGTTTACCCTTTGGCCTAAACTGTGCACCTAGAATTTTTACCAAAATTATGAAACCAGTTTTATCCTCTCTAGGAAGCAGGGGACTAGTCTCGAAGTTATATTTGGATGATTTTTTACTTTTTGGGGACAAATTCGCAGATTGTCAAAATAATGTGTTAGTGACGCAGAATATCCTTATTAAATTAGGATTTGTTATTAATTTTAAGAAAAGCTGTTTAGTTCCAAAACAGAGTTGTGTATATTTGGGTTTTAAATACGATTCCAGAGAATTTACAGATGAAAAATTTTCCAGATTAATTAAATTAACAGAAACATTCCAACAAAAAACTATTTTCAACATAAGAGAATTTTCTTCTTTTATTGGCTCCATTACTTCCTGCTGTCCAGCCATACCTTATGGTTGGGTTTACTTTGCTTAAATTGAAATTCCTTGCCATGTTTCTTATGACCTAACCTTACTCTTTTATGTTTTTGCTAAAAAACAAAGCAAATCGATATTCCGATGAATAAATGAAAATCTGCGGGTCCACCTATGGATTTTTTTGAAATTTGGCATGTTATATGGATCTGACGGTTCTTTATTCTCTTCCAGGAGAAATGGACCCTCGAGAAGAAGCCAGGTTACGACGACTCATGGACGGAGTAAGCTCAGGGAAGTCTGAGCCGTCATCTCAGTCAGAAGCATACAGCAGCGATGATGGTATCAAAGACCCAAATTACACTATGGAGAGCTCAAGCAGCGCTAGTGAGGTGAGTGATGCCCCAGGAACGAATATATGACGATGTGCAGGACATTCCTGTACAGAATTTGAATAACACGAGACAAGATGTAGGCAGACTCACAAGACTCTAGTGAAGATGAATGGGAGGATGACGTAGCGGACATTCCAAATTTCAATTTTGATGGTACCGGAGGTGGTTTCGAGAAATTGTGGGATGATGAAGTGATGCCATTGATTACCAATTTAATGAACAATTATCGATTAGTTCTCCAGAACACCAATCGTCCACAGAGAAAATATGGAAGGTTTGCCAACATAAAAATTATATCTACGGCCGAAGTAAAACAGTTCCTTGCTTTGTGCATTTTACAAGGTCAAAAAAAGTTTCCATCCATCAGAAAAATGTTCTCTATGGACCCGCTTCATTATGCTCCTGTATTTCACCACACACTTTCGGGCAGACGTTTTGAAGAGCTGCTGAGATGTTTTAGTTGTGATCTCGGTTACTACCATCCTAACAATAAACTTGATAAACTATACCGAATAAAGCCACTTATGGATACTTCTGAAATTTAGAAATGCCTATTTTCCTGAAGAAAATTTGTCTCTAGACGAATCTCTTATGCTTTTTCGAGGAAGATTAGGTTTCAGACAATACATAAAGGGAAAAAGAGCACGATATGGCGTGAAATTTTATTCTGTTTGCACAACTGATGGCTACGTTTTGAATCTTCAAATCTACTCTGGAAAAAGTTATGAGGCTGAGGGGCTTTCTAAAATTGAAACTCTAGTACATTCTTTGCTGGAACCATTCCTGGATCGTGGGCATCATGTTTTTATGGATAACTTCTACAACAGTGTTGGTCTGTCTAAAAAGCTTCTAAAAAGAAGAACGCATGTTACAGGAACTCTAGAGAAAAAATCGCAAAAAAATCCCACGAACATTACTGGCGCCAAACTAAAGAAAGGGCAGCATGTGTGGAAAAGAAATAAAAATGTCTACGTCTCAAATTGGAAGGATAGGCGGGAAGTTTTAGCGATTACTACTAAATATCACCCTCGGTTAGTGACTGTTCAAAATAGATATGGAAAAGATAAAGTGAAGCCTGTGGAAATCTCCCATTATAATACCAATATGTCAGGAATCGATCGCAATGATCAAATAATCAGTTATTACTCTTCGCCCAGAAAAAGTATAAGATGGTACAAGAAAGTAATGTTCCACCTATTGGACATAACACTTTGGAATTCGTACTACATACATAGAAAGTTTGATAAAAAACAGACCTTCCTACAGTTTCGCGAAGATGTTATAAAACACTACCTAGGCATACCAAATACAATTGTTGATGGCAGAAATATAGTTCATTCTGGGCCCATGCGTGGAGGAAAAAGAAGACGCAATGATGAGCTGCTTCACCCAGAAAAGAGAGATGCACAACTTCAACATCACGCAATGCATTTTCCTGATACAATTCCTAATGCTAATAATTCTCCAAAGAGTCACCATATGAGATGTAGACACTGTGCAGCGCAGAAAAAACGAAAAGAGACCAAGTTCTTATGCAAAACCTGCCCCGAAAAGCCTCCTCTTTGTGTAGTGCCATGCTTCGAGGAGTTTCATAAGTTGAAGAACTAGTAACTACTTCTTTGTTCCATTTAGTTTTCAATAAATAAAGGTTTTCTGTGCTTTAATTATGCGACGGCATTTGCCGTCTTTGTCCCAGCAGAGCACATTTACGCTTGCACTGGGACAAGACGGTATTTGCCGCTGGTTGTTTTTTTGACGTAAGGTTTATCCCCACCATTTTTGCAACACATACGTGTTTTCAAAATGATCCTAGTCTCTCTAGTTCATCAAATATTGTCATGACTTTTTCGCAGTCGCCATTTTTCGTGTTTGTCCGCGAACGTGTTAAATTTTAAACATAGTGTGTGGTTAACGCAGTGCTGAAGGTACTACAATTTCTATTCTATTTACTTCGTCGAGAGATGAATATAATTTAGATCGAACATCACTTAGGTAAGTTCGTTTGATCTAATAATTATCTAGATACCAGCTGCTGCAACAAATGCAACAGAACTTTTGGCAACGAAAGTCTCAAGAGTACATCAGCGAACTGCAGACTCGTACCAAGTGGAAATTTAACCACCAAGTGCTGAAGCTGGGTGCTTTAGTTCTAATAAAAGAAGACAATTTGCCTCCTCTTGAATGGAAACTGGGCAAAATAACAGATCTTCATCCTGGAAATGATAGTGACGCAAGGGTAGCAATGTTTTCCACTAGAGATACTAATAAGGTTCGGTTTACCAAGTTTCATCTAGTGGATATTGTTCAACTCCTAGGAAGGTATGGCATTATTTATTTCTTGGTGTTATTCACTCCTTTCTTCCAGACATTCAAACACAATAAAACGTGCTCATTGCAATTTGGGTAATGACAAGCTTCACCAAACACTTTCCAGTGTTGGTTCCACGAAAACCAGGCAATTCTAAAAATGGGTATAGATGATGTTAGGTTTGTTAATATACCAAGGAAAAAAGAAACCAGTTATATGTGCCAACATTGCGGCGTTGTAAGTTTTCAGAAACAGGTCGTACCGAAAGGGTGGAAGATTCACGTAGTCAATTGCTTGAAATCATTGATCACACGACTAATAACTAAGAAAGGGAAAGGATATAAAAAGGAATTCAAGTAGTGATATGCGGGCAATCATCGATTAACTTTTAAATGTCAAGTTAATGCTAAATGCTATGATGATTGCTTCACACGTACCATTTCCAATATTAGATTCTTTTTAGAACAAGAGCTCAAAACAAAATAAATCGAAATATATGATCATAAGTTACAAGTTTTGCTTCATTTTCATGCTGATAAATTAACTCCCATAAAAAATGTGTTATTTAATGATGCCATTTTGACAGCATTTGCAAGAGGAGCATTCCTTTCGATACAATTAAATATTTTCGAAGAAATGCCCAAGGTGGGTCGAAAAAATTGGCTAGGTTAGGACAACACAAATGGACAACAAAAAATTGGATAAATACCTAGATATAAATTCTGCAAATCAAACTAGATATAACAAATATTCAAATTACCAATTCTTCAAACCTTGCTAGTAGTTTTCAAGTAAGCCATAGCTGGAGTAAGTGACCAACAGCTTATAAAATATAACGGGACACTTATCGTTATCTTCTATTGAACCCTATTAAATTATTTCCACACCAGTAATTTTTTACTTTACACAGCTGAAAAAGTGACTGAAGATGGGGAGGTATAAATTCCAAATAAAAGTGCTCATTATTTGATCATCTTGTATTTGGGATGTGTTACGTCACAATTCCAGTTGTTTTTTAGATCTTGTCAATATAAATTGTATCGGTATCAACGTGTAAATTAATCATTCCTTGCAGGTAAAACCTTCCTTATTATATTAGTTGTAGAATTCATTGTTAATTATTTGCAGAATATTAAAATCCATCTGAGAAAACCAACTCACATGTATTTAATAACTGTTCATTCATATACTAATTTATTTTATCAAAAAAATACTCGAGCTTTTCTTGTAAAGATTAATTTTTTTCTTATGTTTCCGTACGTTATTTTATAATAAAACTGACATGACAAAATTGAGACCGAAGGACGAGCGATTTGTCGGATAAAAAAACACTTGCCTTTTTACTGTTGATTACCAAAACAGCAGGAAGAATATCTATCACAATAGTTGTGAATTATTACCTAGATAAAGAGCACACTGGTAGCGGACTACTTTTATACCAACATTAAATAAAGAAGGAAACTCGTACTTCTCCTCCCTCTTATTTTAACTATGTTGTAAGTGATAAGGCTTGTAGATCTATTACATTCAAATTGTTCCTGTTATTCTAACAGCATCTTGTAAGTACACCCTGTATTCTGGTAAAAATTAATGATGACTTCAGAATTGTTGGATACGGTTTTTGACTTACGAATAAAAGCCAGAAGGTTTGAGTCCGGAACTAACAGACTTTGGGACAGGACTTGCAGATTTCAATCCTGAACTTGACACTAGACTCTGATTAAAATTTCTAGGAGTTGAAAGTATACTGGAACTAGGGGAAAAAATATTTGAGGTTGTTGATATTAAGACACTGCTAGAAGTTTTTGGATATGCTGGAATAGATCTAAGTCCAGGACTTCAAGATTTTAATCCAGGACTTAGGGACTTTCTATTTGGACTAGGAGCCTGTATTGCTGGAGTAACCACTTTTGCAATTGGACTGGTACTTTTTGTAAGTTCTACAGCCTGTATGTTGGTCCACCATGAGGGAACTTGATATGGAGTGGATGGGCTTTCCCCACCACACGTGCATCAGCCATTGGGAATATCACATAAATAAAGTGACTTTACCAACATATCTTGACCTATCAGACGGGGAAGTTAACCTCTTCGTAACAACAAACACCAATCAAAACATAAAAGTAGAAGACAATCTTTACAAGAAAGGAGTTGAAGGCATCGATGGTTCCATGTTTTATACTGTGGAGAGGCACGACAAAATTGTGAGACAGAAAGTTAGAACAAAGTGTTATACCACTAACACAACCATTATAAAATGCACGATGCTAATAAATGAAAAAGAAATTGCAATTAACATTGACCCATTAAGCCTACAAGGATCGTATCGCAGTAGACTAATGACAATCAATAGTGACATGACATAATCTCAATCAAGAATGGCAAGCCAATAAAAATTGAAGCAATATTCAATTCCACGTCGACGACTCCAATAATCTACTACAAAGACACAAGAAGCGCAAGCTCAATTGGAGAAATAAATGAAATAATAGATTATCTAGATACCAGCTGCTGCAACAAATAAACAGCACTTTTGGCTACGATGGTCTCAAGAGTACATCAGCGAACTACAGCGGTCAGTTTGTAGCCAGGTATACCCAAAATGTTTCTTTTTCATAGGTACATTGCGCACAAGTGACCCTAAAGAGGGTCTAGGTAAATGGCATACAACTTTCTACCGATTCCACAAATTTTAAAAGTCACCAGAGATGGGCAACGGTCAGTTGGTTTTAAATTAGATACGTCAAATTTTACAGTGCAAACGCTGGTGGACTTATTCTTTTCGGAAGAGTTTCTTGCATTACTGGTCGAATAAACTAATTTATATGCTGCGCAAGAAATTGCAAAACGCACAGCAATAAAAAAATCTAACAGGGTATCAAAGTGGACAGACGTCAGTGCTGCAGAGATGAAAGTTTTTATTGGATTTTTGTTACAAATGGGGCCTTGTTCTTTCCCATCAATTGAACATTACTGGAGCACAAGCAAGCTATATAATGTAATGTTTTGGCGCTTAAATATGAGTCGAAATCGATTCCAGTTGTTACTTCGTTATTTTCATTTGGTTACACAATAACACAATATCAGATATTGTCGAGTGCTTCACATTTACATCTTTCTTGAGTGTGTTGTTTTATAATTATTGTTATAATTAAATTATCAAGAAACCAATATGGATAAGAAAAGACCACTGACTGAAAATAAACTTGAGTACTACGCTAATCTAAGTGATTCAGAATTGAGCGATTATGAACCTTCTGAGAATTCAAGTGATAGTGACGATGAAGTCGTCTCCGAACCTGAAGATGAAGTTGATCCCGATCCCGGTGATAATGATGATGACTTCCAAGCGAAAAGAGTCCAAGATTTTTACTATTTTCCTGTCGACTTCTCCAATATTATTGGAATGATGTGAACATTTCAATACACTCAGGTATATATATACAGGGTTAGTTTAAAGTATGGAAACATCTGAATATCTCACAAACGGAAGAAGATAAAGAAAAGATTTTAACACGTGTTGCAAGGTTGCCGTATGAGCATGTTTTCATGATACAACAAAACTTACAGGGTGGTTATGAAAAGCGTAGTGACTGCAGATATTGATTTTTTAAATGGAACACCCTGTATAATATATCATTTTATGAATCCTTTCAACTTCTAGATTAACTTTTCTAAGAGGTACCCTATTCCTAAATTCTATGGTTAGGCAGATATCGACAATTACAAAATAAGTAATTATTCTCACAAAGCTGGCTATGCTTTGCAAATAAATATTAATGAACTGTCAAAATTAGTTAACGTCAATCACTTTATAAAATGGCATATCTTAGTGGTACAGAACGCATACAAATCCTAATTTTACGAGGCTTTGGCGACAAGGAGAGAACGTACGAAGAAGTTACACGCATATTTAATGAATTGAATCCTCAACACGTTATTAACAGATCAACCGTTTTCAAAACTATCAAGAGGTATAGAGAGACTGGAAATGTTAGAAACTGTCCTAAGCCTGGCAGGCCGAAAACTGCTACAGATGATGAAACAAAACTAAATGTGCTACTCCAAGTTGAGGAAAATCCTCAAATATCTTCAAACCAGTTGGCGCTAGATAACAATATCGCTCAAACGTCCGTGGTAAGAATTATGAAGTCAGAAAAAATGAAACCTTATAAAATTCACTACAGTCAAGAACTTACAGAAGATGACCCAGACCGCAGATTGCAGTTCTGTGAAACGTTGATGTTAATTTTGAAAAAAAAATTGTATTTTCTGATGAGGCAACAGAGATGGATAGGACGTCGAGGAGCAATAGACTGGCCGCCCCGGTCACCAGACTTGACCCCATTAGATTTTTTCTTGTTGGGATACCTTAAAAATAAAGTTTACAAAAATAGACCACTTGATTTACAAACTCTACAAAATCGTATTTTGGAAGAGATAAATCTGTTACCACAAACATATTTACGTGATTCAATTGACAATTTTGTAAAATACTTGAATACTGTCAAATCGTAAATGGTTTGCACTTTGAACATTTACTATAGAATTTGTTCAGTTATTTTTCTTCATTTCTTTGAAAGTTGATTATTAGATATCATTATTATGATTCAAGATGTAATACTAGAATAAACATTTAGGGGCTTACTGGCTACGGTTTTCATTACCACTCCGCGTATTTTATATTTCCGTGGCAACCCTGCAACATATGTGGAAATATTTGTATTTGTTGATTTCCGTGCATAAGATATTTATGGTTACTATTAGTTTTATCAATAGGTACATGTAATGCAATAATTAAAGTGCCGATATCTGCGTAACCATAGAATTTGGGCATAGGGTACTTAATAACAAAGTTAATCTAGAAGTCGAAAGGATTCATAAAATGATATATTATACAGGGTGTTCCATTTAAAAAATCAATCTCTGCAGTCACTACGCTTTTCATGACCACCCTGTAAATTTTGTTGTATCATGAAAATATGCTCCTACGGCAACCTTGTAACACGTGTTAAAATATTTTTTTTATCTTCTCCCGTTTGTGAGATATTCAGATGTTTCCATACTTTAAACTAACCCTGTATATTTCAACATGTTGAATGAAAAATAAATTAGTTACATTGTGTTTTTCTCATTCATCCAGAGTTTGTTCAACTGTTTTGAATATGTCCCTTTCATCACTTGAAGTGTCCCTTTCATTACACCTGAGTGTATTGAAAGGGACAATGGTATTATATCACAAATTGACTTCTAAAAAGTGATAAGATTTTTTTTTGTGCTTTTTGACTCTCGCAGTTTGTAATATTTCAATCAACCATTCATCTGGATAAAGAGGAACATATTAATGAATTAAAAATGAGGTATTCCTACAAATATGCTAAAAATGTCCCTTTCATGCCACTTCTCCCCTAATGCTTCGAAGGTAAATGCACGCCCCATAGGCTTCTAGAGACGCATCACAGAACGCATGAAGTTCAATTACGGTTGGATTGGCACAAAGAGTTATTCTAGGTATATGACAATCATTTAAGTATTGCCTAAAATTAACCCACCTTGTATATAATTCGGAAGGTAATGACTCATCCCAATTGAGTTTTATCATCCACAATTGTTGCAAAATAATGTTTCCTGCAATGATACATGGAGCTAGGAGACCTAAAGGGTCAAGTAGTATGCTGTAGCTCAATGACAGTAAACATTGCAATTGACTTTTAGAGTGGAAGTTTATCAAACTTTATCGACCCTTTGAGAAATGGAGGGCGATCCGTGTGATTTTCAATTTACAAATACGTCGTCTGATATTAGGGAACAAGACAACATAGTCTCATTAACCTTATTACCACAAAAATTTGAAAACAAGTATAAAAAATAATATATACAGTATAATATGCAATTGGCTGAAAACAAAAAAAAGTTAATAATAATTCAGAAAAAGGTTTTTAATAAGTGCGTACTAGGAAAAATTATATGTAGTACACAGGAGTCTGGCACTTTACCCCCTTGAATGATTATTGCCCTCCGCTTTACGAGAAAAAAAGTGGTACTGTGCTCCCTAGTTCCTGGAGAAAAAGCACAAGTACTAAACGAGAAAGGAATGAGGAAAGGATACACAAAAGGCAGAGAAAATAATTGTATCGTTGTTGGGAAATTGGAAAGACAAAATATTAGGGAGCTTTATCACATATTGTGATATTTCTGAAATTTGTATAAACCAGAACCTATAATTTTTTACAAAAGGCATAAAGCAGTTTTACGTCGATCTATTATATGATACCACGAAGCTGCACCTGAATACAGGGTGTCTCATAATAGATTAACGGTGTGAAATTATTATGACCCCAACCCTACGCCAGCTAGGTGGTCTAGACAGATAGCCTGAACCTGCAGATTCCAGTAAAGATGTCATCGTGGCCACATAACAGTATCGGACGTTTAAACGATGCATCGTCGTCAGATGTAGTGTACAGTTGGATAAAAATATTCCGAAAATATCAACTGAGTACGGAGCGCTGTAAATCGCCATCCCAGGTTGTCGGTATTTAAATATATGAAATTATTGTGCTAGTTTTCAAAAAATATTACGAAGGGATTTGAGACCAACTAGGTAGCACCCAGTATTTTCCAACGGCAGGTTGTCTACCACATTTTGCACCATTGCAATGTTTCTGTTCGATCATATGTGTACAAAATCAGTTCATATTTAGGTACATTGGAATGTTCAATTTTAGAACTGCTTATAGAAAAACTCTTTGTTATTAAACAGTCAAAACAAAGACGAGAACAAAAACATTCTTGTTCTAAATGGAGTTATTCCTTTGCTATTTAGATATGTTCAGGTAGGTTGTTGGTGCCTGAATAAAGATGAAAGTAGTAGTGGTCCAAGTACCTGAAATAAAATTTGAAATTAAAACAAGTAACTTTTTTAACCTTAAACTAATAAACTAAATATATTCTTTACGTTCCTTGTGGTGTATTAATTTTTCTTTTTGTTAGTTTTTGGTAAATTAAACCACAATCTTTTTCATGTTTTTTTTCCGTAGATCCCAGATGGGGACCAGAATTTTATAAAAAAGTTAATTATCCTTGATGACGGTAACTGGAACGCTACCGAAACGTCGAGATAAAAAACATTAAAAAAGAGTGTGGTTCAGTTTCCCAAAAAATTAACAAAAAGAAAAATGAATACACCACAAGAAACATACAGAAGATATTTAGACACAAGGTATGGGACATGTATTTCAGAAAAGTAGATAACTTATACAGCGTGTCCACGGATTGGGTATCCTATAGGTGGAAAATATTAGTTTTAGTGAAAAATGTCATTCTCGATAAAAAGTTTTGGTTGTTCTAAATAAAATTCATGTTTTTCAAAACCTGTCTCATTTTATAGCTAGTTTTATGAACACCATATGAATTTTTGCATTGAGTTCGAAAATAATGTATTAATCTAGTGAGTGACGTTTACGATGTACAAAGTAACTGTCAACTTTTATAAATAATTTTCAAATTGTCATCCTTTAATAAATATTTGACAACAATGTTAACCATTCAAGAATTATAATCACTATCGAAAATAACAATACAGAATAATAATGTAAGAAACACTAAGTAAACAAAAAACATCTATTCAATATATCCTCCCCCAGCTTCAAAACATCTCTCAATTCTCTTTCTAAATTCTTTCTTAAGTATTTCGCAGCATTTCTGGGAAAATTTCGTTAACGGCATCAATGATAGCTCGTTTCAAGTCTTCAATATTATGGTTTAAATTATTTGCGTAAACTTTTTGTTCCAATTAGCCCCATAAAAAAATCTGAAATAGTTAAATCAGGGATCGGGGCGGAAAAAATATTGGTCCATAACCCATCCATCGCCCAGGAAATTATTCATCCAACTAGCCTCTAATTAGCAAAGTCGAATGTGACGAACATCCATCATGTTAATAGTACATTATGTTACAAGGAGTAGAAGGCTATCATTATTGTTGAGCCCAGATTCTTGCACTGCCGAGGCGTTAGCCGAGGATGTGCAAACTGGGCGAAACATATAATGTGTCTTCTGCTCCGAGTGACATATACTATTTTTCCTTCAAGCGTAAAGATAATGCAAACGTTGAAATAAGTAAAAAAAGAATCGGCTGGCGCTAAGAATCGAACCGCAGACCTCCGAGACGGAAAAGACACAAAAGCCGTTTTAAGTTCGAAATATGTTAATTGTTGTTAATCCAAATATTAATCTTCCAAAGGATATTATTGTCAATGATTTAATGAATATAATGATAATAAAAAAAATAAGAAAGTACATACCTACTTTTGTTGCTAAATAAACATTATTCGGTGCATCCTGAAGAAATTTATCAAATTGGTCTTTTGTTAATACTTTTGATTTTTTCGCGGTATAATTTTCTCCTTGTCGCTTTAAAAATGCAGCTAATTTGGTATAATTTTCCATTTTTACATTATGTTCGATGTTTAATTGAGTTTTAATCATTGAATATTGTTATAGTTTCGAACTTTTAAATTTTCTTGACAAATACGTAAAATAAGCAAGCATAACATTTTCTATGTATCTTCGTACAATATTTTCTTTGCACCATTTTATAAATTTTTCTAAGCAAAATCATACACTTCTCGTGACTGCGTCGGAATTAGTGTTTCAATAGTGGAATTAGCTATTTCGACTAATTCCGGAGGTGTAAATTGAAATTCTTGTTCTTGAGACATTTTTACAATACACTTTTCAAAACTGACAAACATCAAATAAAATAAAAATTAAATGACAGTTCCTGCCTACTTGGTTACAACGCCCGTAATAAGACTTTGCTATCGTTTCTCATTATTTTGTTACTAGTACAATAATGAGCGTTCATTATTTTACTAGTAAAAGAATAGGTTATTTCTAAGATCTGTGTTGCCGAAAATAATATAGATGTTATTATACGCTTGAAGAAAAAAGTACATTTCACGCCTTTGCTCCAAGGGAATATTTTCTAACTCAGATATTAAGAAGTTGTCCAGCAATTACAAATATACCTCCTGATTTAATGTATCTTCCAAACATTAACTTTTTCAGCAAATTGACTATTACAGTTGTTAATCCTGTTGCTCGGGTTTTCACTAGACAAATATCGACATCGTCGCTTCATCAGAAAACAAAATATTATTGTGAAAGAATCGGTCATGCATAAGTTTTTCACCAATCATCGCACAAAAGTCTAACCTTGTGTCATAATCATGTAAAGTATGAATACATTTCGGTTTGAATGGATGAATTTTGTTTTGTTTAAATATTTTCTGTAAGAGATTCTTGCAAAAACCGAACTCCACTGCTCTTTTTCGTAGACTCAACTTGGGATTTTCCCTTAACGAATGCATAGATAGTGCACTAGCTGCATCATCCTCCTCAACGTACGCCTTTTTCAATTTCTTTTTGTCTTGAACAGATCCTGTCTCATCAAACTTTTTCATTAATTCTTTCAATCCACAGCGTCTAATGGGTACAACTGGATATTTTTCGTGAACTTTTGCAATTGCATACTAGTAGGAAATTTTCCCAATACTATAACAATAAGATACAGGGTCCGGCAACCTTTTGTCGTAGCTCTATAACTTTTATTGTATGTAACTTATATATTTATTTAAAAGGTATATGGAAACAGTAATCAAAATCAAACTTTTTAAAATTATGTTCATGTATACAGGGTGGTCCATTAGTAAACTGGACTAATGACGTAATTTTTTTCAAATGTAATGCCATACTTTTTTCACATTTTAGGATCCGAAACAGTTGGTACTGTACACTCCCAAATTTTTTTTGTAAAACTCCCAGCCATCTCGGAGAAAACCACCTTTTCCCAAAAAATTTGAATTTGCACATCCCTTTTTAAAAAACCGCAATTTTATAAGATTTGAAGCTAAAGCTTTAAAATTACCAATGTACAAAGACAAAGGACCGAAGATTTTTTTAGACTCAGTTTGAAATTTTTATTCTGTACAGGATGGTCTTGAATGAATTTTACATTCCAAAAACTTAAATGGAAGTTATTCTAGTTTTTTCAAACCCCTGTGTAAATATTCATAAATGGATACTAAATTTGATCCCCTTCAACTTTGCTATTCACTCTCAGTACCTAATTTCCGTCGTTTAAAAGTTATTTAAAGAACAACAGATTTTTGATAAAAATGTAAGTAGGTTGTTATCGCTTATTAATGAAATGTAAGAATACTTAAGGTTTCTTATAATGACAGTTTAGATTAATTTTTGTTGGTTTATTGTGTTTTTCAAGCTTTGTGCGTTAAGTAACAATGACTTCACACATCTCAGTTTTCCCAAAAACTTAGAATAAAAGGTTAGCTCATTTTTAATAGTACCTAATTTTCAATAATACATACCTAATACATAAAAAAAAATTCGTCCATATATTTGTCGATAAAAACTTAGAGTAACCATAAAATTTATTATGACATTCAATAATGTTCCAAACATTATGTATGTGTTATAGATAATGACGACGATCGCCTGCCCCCACCACCTTGTATACGCGCCTTTCATTATTTACTTGAGGCAGCTGATGAATTACATCAACAGTTTCCTAATAGATGGATCGGCAGAAATGGTCCAAAAAAGTGGCCAACTCGATCATCGGACATAACAAAACCTGAATTTTTCAAGTGGGGTTATGTTAAGAATCTTGTTTATCAAACGCCACCTACAACACCTGAAGATATGAAGGAGCGAATAGTACAAGCATTCAGCTCTATTACTTCTCAGATGCTCTAAGATTTATGTATAAGAGAAAATGGCAGACATTTCGAGTACCTTTATAAGATAAAACTGGAGAATTTTTAAATAAACTAGAATGGCCTTTTATTAATATTAAAAACATGTAAAATTGGTATCTTGAAAACAAAAGCATTGTTCATTAAGACTATTGATCGATTATTTACTTATTATCTATTTTTACCAAAAATGTGTTTTTTTCAAATAACTTTTAAACGACGGAAATTAGGTACTGAGAGTGAATGAGAAAACATATTTTCAATTAAATAACGATTTTTAACAGAATTTTGGTCCTGCTATGGACTCTTGCCTCTCACCAATTTCATCAAATTTTACATGGAACATTTTGAAGACGAAATAGTAAATAATCAAAAATTAAAACCAATTGTCTGGTGGAAATATGTAGACGATATTTTCGTAAAATAACCTTTCTCTGAAAGATTTTTTAACAAATATAAGTGTTCTTATCAATAAAACATCTACAGGGTATGAAACAAGTGTTTACCATAAACCAACACACACTAATAGGTATTTGAATTTTGAATCCAATCATTCTGTAAGTGTAAAAAAAGGGATAGTGAAATCTTTATACGATAGGGCCAAATTCATTTATTCTAAATCATAATGAATTCACAAAGGAGAAAACTGTACAAAAATCAGTTTTGAATAACAATAATTACCCAACATAATTTATAAACAAGGAAGTTAGGAATATAGAGAATTGCTCATTGTTAATATACAATAATATTAATTAAAGGTGTATCAGAAAGAATTAAGACAATGGGGCCATTTAGGTTAATTACAGTTTTACATTATTGGTTAAAATTCCAATAGATCCGCTTCATTTATAGTTACCCTGAAAAAATTAAATCGATTGAATCAAAACTATCCGAGAAATTAGAATGTAAAGTTAGCTCCGCCCCTTGAACTAAAGGCGCCAACACCAACGCCAACGCCGTGGAGCTCGGCAGCACAGAATACACCAGTCGACAAGAAGCAAAGCTTCCGATCATTTTTTTGTATGTCATATTTCACTTTGTCGTCTGTCAACCAACTTGGTAAACAGAATGCATTTTTCAATTTTTTTGTTAAGTTTCACTTTGTCTCTTGTTTCGAAAAATATTACTGAATTACTTGAAGCTATGGGAAGAATAGCTTGTGCTGTTCGGGGATGTCACTCAGGAACAGGAGAAGGTATATCTATGTTTGGATTCCCAAAAGACCCTGTTAGGTAAGTGTGTATTTATGCAGACACATTTAACAATTATCAATTAGCATTTAACAATTAACATTTATCAATTATAAGTTGAACTACTCATTTCACTATGACTCCATTTATGCACACAATTAACAATTATCATTTATCATTTAACAATTGCGAAGTTGGCCAACTTTTAACTTCTTAAATTAATTGTACCGAATTTTCATCTAGTGCGCAACTAGTACGCAGATCCTGAAGTTAACTTCACTTTTTTCATAGAAAAGTGGTTGATAGGTTATATTGTGTGTTTGTTTGTTTTGTTTATTTTTAATTTTCAAGTTGTAAAAATGGATGATGCTACTCTTATCGACATGACTCTCTTATGGACATGAAAATATTGAAAATGTAGGGTTAATGGTTATTGTAAATAATTGTAAAGAATCTCGGGCTCGTGAGCATGCTTACTATTTTCTCCTAATTTATAATTGTGTCTGCATAAACGATGGCAGTTTTACTAATTGTTAATTGATAAATGTTAATTGTTAAATGCTAATTGATAATTGTTAAATGTGTCTGCATAAATCCACACTTTGTCTTTAAGTTTCTTTTGCTAATTTAGGCATAAGTATAAAAGAATACACAAATAAATATTTGATTAGGGTATTCTTTGACATTACATAATGTTCGTGTATTATTTGATATTAGCATATTTTATGCTGTACTTATTATTTCTTAAAATGTTTTAGATCCCAGCTATGGTTACAGGCTTGTAATTTGTCTAGAAAGACGACAGTTCAACTTCAAAAAAATTACAAGCTGTGCGAGCTTCATTTTGAAGACAAATTTATCACCAAGGGTGGAAGCTCTAGGAGATTGTTCGAGTTAGCTGTTCCTACGAAATTCTTAGGACTAAAACGACACAGTCATGTTTTGACAAATGATCTCCCAAGAAATATAATTGTTCACTCTGGTAAATATTGAGCTTGATTATAGTTATTGGAATCAGTTGATATATTTTATTGTTATTTGTGGCAGTACCAACTCTTACTTTGTTTTAAATGAGTTACAACAATTGATAACATTATAATTGTAGATAACATACCATCACCTGAACCAGGACCTTCTTCATGTGGAACAGAACATTTCCCTAGCTGTCAAGCTTTGCCATTATTGGGTAAATATTTCAATTGTTCAAATTCATCTGTATATGCAATGCATCAAAATGTATAGTTTATTTACAAGTATGTATATACATAAAAAAACTACACATCCTACAAACCATTTGCGGAATTGGTAAAAACACAAATTAAATTAATCAATGTTAAGCCATCAGGAAGGCGTTATTCTGACGAGTTTAAGAAGGTTGCCGTCACATTGTATTTTTTGGGACCCAAAGCATACTCATTTCTTGGTAAAATAATAAATCTTCCAACACCAAGAACTTTGCAAAAATTGACTAAGGGTTTACTTTCTCAACAGGGTTTGGGGAATGAAGAAGTTTTAGAAGCCATCAAAATTAAAACTAAAACAATGTTGCCTCAAGATAAACACTGTAATTTAATTATAGATGAGATATCATTAAAATCTTTTTTATATTTTGATATTGGAACCGATGAAATAATTGGTTTATGTGATATTGGTACTGAAAAAAAAGAGAAATTGGTGGCCAAACATGCTTTAGTAATGATGGTACGAGGTCTCTATACCAATTATTGGAAATTACCGATTTCTTACTTTTTTGTTGAATCTGAGTTTGGGGCTGAAACATTACTACCTATTGATATGTTCTAGTGTAGATTGTCGAACGCAACCCTTAGCTAATGTCATGTGTCACCGGATACAGTAGCGGGGTGTGACACATGAAGTGACAATCCACACATGGTAAAAACACATGTAATAGTTAATAAAAGAAGGTTAAATAAATAATTGTCTAAATGTTAGTATTTCATTAAATCTATAATACATAGCACCTATAATTAAAAAATGCATTCAAAAATTATTTGATTGTGGTTTAATTGTGAAATGCTTAGTAAGTGATATGGGATCCAATTTCATAAAACTTAGCAAATTACTTGGAGTAACTAGTACAAATCCAGAGTTTCAAGTGAATAGTAAGAATATTGTATATATATATATTTGATCCTTGTCACTTGATTAAGGCTTTCAGAAACAATCTAATATCTAATGTTATTAGTTTTGATGACAAGAAAACGTCCTGGACGTTTGTAAAAAGTTTTTATGAGCAGGATAAAAAACAATTTTTCAGATGTGCTCCTAAACTTACAAATTCTCACATATATCCATCAAATTTTGAAAAAATGCGTGTTAAATTTGCATCTCAAGTTTTAAGCAATACTGTGTATAGCTCAATGAATACGTTTCTGAGCTTAGGAATACTACCACAAAGTGCCATAGGTACTATAATATTTATTGAAAAATTTGATAAGCTTTTCGACATGCTTAATTCAGTGGACCTAAAGAATTAAAATCCTTACAAAACTGTCTTTGAAGGCACAGATTTTCAATTGAAATTTTTGGATGAAATGTTAGAGTTTATTACAAATTTGAAATTTTTTGATAAAAATGATGTAGATGTTACTGCCAGATCAAAATGCAAAAGATGTTGTGTCATAACAATAAAAGCTTTGAAGATCCTTTGGAATCGACTTTCATTGGATAATTTTAAATATCTACGTTGTAGAAGAATCAACCAAGATTGTCTAGAAAGCTTCTTTGGTTCTATAAGACAACAAGGTGGTAATTCAATCAATCCAACTCCCATACAATTTCAAGGAGCATTCAAAAAATTATTTAGTCAAATATTCTTACATTCCAATAACATGAATTGTATTAATGACATGGATGAATTATTATTAAATTTAACATCTCAACAATCTAAGCAAACTCAAATTCAAGCTCAACAACCAAAAGCTAGTATTTCTATGAAAGCAATATCACTTCCAGATAACGATTATCGTCAAGAACCCTCAATTATACAAAATTCTTTTAATTATGTTTGTGGATATTTAATTAAAAAATGCATAAATGTTCATAGTTGTAAGACCTGCATTAGTTATTCTTGTGAAGTAACGGATTTGGATATTGGACATTTATTAACATATTTTAAAGCATACAATACTGATATTAGTACTATCGGAGGTTTAAGAGCTCCAAGTGAAAAATTCGTGGAATACATATATATATATATATATAAATTAGAAATGTTATTCACTTCTTCATTTGAAAATATTTCAACAGAAAAACATATTTCACATTCATTACTAAGAGAGATGAAAAAAATAGAATTCAAACATCCATGTGAATTATTTCCAATGGAATATGTCATCAAATTATTCATTAGATTAAAAATATTTTACTCTCTCAAATATTGCAATAACAATTTAAAAATTAAAAGCGTGGTCAACAGAAAGAACATAGAAAAATGACTATTTTATCCCATTTGTAGACACTATTTTCATTTCTAGTGAATTAAATAAAAAAATTTATTATTACATTTGTTTGGATCAAATTGTGATTTTTTGGCAATCGTCTTTTCGAGTACAGAACTTTTTAAAACTAAAATAAAAAAATTATCGAAAATGGCCTCATTGGTAATCAACTCAGTAGTCAAACTAGCTATAAATCTAACAATACATAGATTTATACTAACAAAAACTATACAATCTTCAAAAAACTGCATATAGGGTCAATTCTATAAGAAGTGGTTAAAAATTAACGGCAAGCCGTTATATTTCACGAAGTTTACGCTATTAGAAATGTTTTAATCTATACATAGTCAAGATTAGGATTTGAATTTTAACAGATTTGGTGTCCAATTAATAGTTTTCAGTTCATATTTTAAAGCTTATTATGCGTACAGAATAGTAAAATGGAGTTAGAAGATTGTCTAATTTTTAACCATACGTTAACATTTAACATTTGCTTACAGAATTGCACCTTATATCAGATATCCTGTGAATGCGACAAATTCAGGTTTAGGTGAAACATCTAGACCATTGAAAATCCGAATAAATGAACACAAAAAGTTTATTAGAGATAGTGAGTTTTTCAAGTCTAGTATTTGCAAACATGCTTGGGAAGAGTGCCATCAAATTCAATTGGTTGGTTGGTTGGTTTGTAGACAGACGAAAACAGGCCGGGTTAGTGGGCCCCAACACTGCAGCCGTTGGCTTATTGTATTGTCCTGTCTGTCTGCTAGTCTGTGAGAAGATTTGTGACCTTGATGAGATCTAGAAGTCTCTTCACAGTATCTCTTTTGGTGAGGTTGTATATAGGGTCATCCGGCCCTATCAGTCTATACCTCCACCAACGTAGAGCCTCACATTCGAAAATTATATGGGTGGCTGTTTCGTCCTCCTCGCCACATAATCTACATGTAGGTTCTTCTTGGAAGATCCCCATTGTGTGAAGGTGCTTTCTCAGGCCACAGTGTCCGGTTATAAGGCCGGTTACCAGCCTGATATCTCTCCTATTTAACTTCAGAATTTCTTCAGTAAGTTTTGGTATGGGTTGTTTGACCATCATTTTACTGTGTTTGAGCTTCGGAATTGTTTGCCAGTATTTGAGGTGTTGTTTGTGCACCCACTGGTTTAACGTGGTTCTTACCGAAGCCTTTGTTATACCGGTTGCCGGTTCAGGACCGGTGTAGCCGGTTGCCGATCCTTCTCGTGCTAGGGCATCTGCTTTTTCGTTCCCTTCAATACCCTTGTGACCTGGCACCCATTTCAGGGTTACCTTATTTGTGGCACTGAGTTTTTTAAGGTTTTCTAAGCACTCCCAGACAAGTTTGGATTTTATGGTACTACTATTAAGTGATCTAATTGACGCTTGACTGTCTGAGCAAATAAGAATGTTTTTACCGCTGTATCCCTTCCTTATGTTTTCTCTCAGACATGTGTCAATTGCGTAAATTTCTGCTTGGAATATAGTGGTATTTACTCCCAGTGAGTGACTAATGTCACATCTGGGGGATTGACCGTATATTCCAGCGCCAGTACCAGTGTCCGTTTTGGAACCGTCAGTGAACCAAACTATTTCTTGTTTGGGTGTTTCCTTGAATTCTCCTTTCCAATCTATTTCGATATTAAAGGGTTTTTCTAGTGATGTGGTCGGCGTCATATAATCAGTACTAATTCAATTGGATTCGACGCAAATAATATTGAAAGAACATAATAAAAAAAGAAGAAAAATCAAAGAAAGTTAGGTTCTACGTGAGTGGGGCCTTCTCGCCACCTCCACTGCGACCCTCGTTGAGTCTAATCAAAGAAAGTACTTTAATACAACTAAATGCGGATAAATGTGTAGGTAGTATTTCAGCCGATTGTAGTCAAATTTGGTTACCAATGTTAGAAATGAATGTCATACAATAAAATATTTTATTTCACATTCTACCAAGGATATGATCTACTGTGAATGGACCTTAGTCTTAAACTTCAAAATATTATTGCTGAAAACCTAAACAATGAAGCGCAACTTTTTAAAAAAATACCAAATTTCATTCATTTTTTGCACCTACTTCCAACATTTCCTCCCTGAATGTGGTTTCTAATACAGACATTAGAGTGACTTTAAACGAATGTGAGCATGAAGCTAATTTAACATGTTCAATATCAGCTGAAGACATAACCTTACCCAATAAGACTGAACTTGAACTGTGTAGTAGTAAAATGTAGTTCCAGAAAATTCCCTTCAGTCGAGGTGCCCTCTTCGTCGAGTAATGGAAGTAAATGAGGTAGGCCTAAGCTTATGTTGAAAGGAATTCGTGTTAGAAGATCCTGCAACGTGGGACGTTGATAAACCTGGAATTACAAAAAAGATACTTAAAGATACACCAAAACAAAATTTACATGCAGATTTTTCAATCTCTCAGCGTGTTTATAACGATCAAAAGCGTTGTCTGTCTACTAATTTGTTTAAGCGCACTGCCTAATGGAGAAATAATTTTAATAGATTGTTTTCAAAGTCCACTGGCAAAGTGTTTGGTTTTCAGTGCTGTTTGTTTCAACCAGATCATAAGAAAACAAAATTTTCTTCTGGATTCAATGATTGGAAGCACAGAAATGATCTCATTAAAGAGCATGAACAGTCGTCTGATTACAGGCGTAATATGCTAACTTATATCACTAGACAGAAAATGGATTCATCATTTAATGTGATTTTAGAGACCCAATATGAAAAAGAGCTTAAATATTGAAGAAATGTCCTCTCAAGAATTGTTTCTGTTGTCAGATTCCTTGCAGTGAGAGGGTTGACTTTTCGGGGAGATAATGAACATATTGGATCTACATCTAACGGTCTTTTTCTGTAATGTCTTCAATTAATAACTGAATACGACCCCTTTCCTGTTTAGCATATTTCAAAGTATGGAAATAAAGGAGCGGTAGACAGGATTAAAAAGCACAGCAGAATATGTACCATGCTAAATCTTGTAAGTTCTGCTGCTGCCGAATGATGCACTGAAATCGTCAACTTTTTTAGGTTTGTGCAAGAGCTGTAAAACTTTTTTCCGCTTCTACGTATAGATGGGAGATTTTAAAACAGAACTTAGGCAAACACCTTACTCATGTCATAAAGTCGCTGGCTGATACCAGATGGTCAGCTATGGCAGATGCTTTAAAAGCTCTTGTTGAAGGATATAAAGAAATCCACGAATCTCCTAAAGACATATCTTCAGACATTAGTGTTAAACCTGCAACTCGATTAAAGGCACAAGGACTTGAGAAACTTTCAAAGCTTGGAAGATCAGTAGTTGCTTGCAAAGTCAATCTCTTATACCCGTATTCAGAAATATCATTTAACGGTACCGTTGCGATAACGGTCCCGTTACGGCAATGACTCCGTTTGATATAGTTGGTATTCACAACTTGACCAGACGAGATTATAACGGCACCATTACAAAACGGGCGGACACACTATGGTAACGTTGTGTCGGTAACTAAATCTGTAACGTAAGTGTCAATCATACTTCAACTTCAAACTATCTATAACCGAAGTTTGTTTTTGTTGGTTATTTCAGGTTTTGATAAAAGTTTTTGGATATTTTGAATTATATATACGCGTGTTCGCAGTAAGTTGAATATTTACATTGTAGTTTTACATTAACTTATTTTATATTTATGGCTAGTAAACGAAATAAAAGAAAAAATTATACAGAGCAAGGAAAACAATTGTTTCTGAACATCGTTGAATCGTAAGTATTAAAGGTGTTAAGGAAATATGAGATTAGGATATTACGAAAATGCTGTGTAACATTGAGATAAAGAATCATTAGTTAATCATAAAGCATTTAAAATAATTTTTATTTAGTTCCCTATTGCCAAAACATAACTTATGTAGTTAAATAATACGAGAACTTCATCAATTTACACTCACCTATTTTGAGAGTAAAGGCTCGTTTTCAGAGACGCGAAATTCGCAATTTTTTACCGAAACAAAATTGAAAGTTCAATTAATTTCAACTTTTTTGCGAATATCGCTAAATATGACCACGGAACACCATTTTCTTTTGGTTTTATTATTATAATTTTGTTATGACACCTAACTTAAATGTCTTTTCAATTTTAATGGTTAGGTTTTCGCTAAAAAATTGCGAATTTCGCGTCTCTGAAAACGAGCCTTAATCCGTCAAAAAATTTGCGGGTTATACATATTTTGCTGAGAAAAATCCAAAAAAAGTTTTGTTTTCGCCACTTGAGCCATCACTTTTGGACTAGTTATTTTATACAACCCACAGTTTAAATGTATTGCACTGTACGGAAAAGTGATCAACAACATGTGTTCTCGCTGATTATAACATTTCAGTTAGTTTGCTCATAATATTGTTTAAATTACCACTTTCATAAATATTTATTTGACAGGCTACAAAATTGTATGAAAACAATTAAATCAAATGACAGAAGCTCTAGCGTAAGCAGTAGTGTGTAACAACTGTTAAAAATTAGTGATAACCACAAATCTACACCAAATTTGTAGTAAGTTTATTTCTATCCCTTAGGTTCGATTTCAAACAGAAAATAGAAAATGTTGGTCGTAAATATAACTACTTTAATTTGACAAGACTAATAAAACTAAAATCTATAGTTACCCTCGCCGCGAACACTATTGCCAACATTTATTTTTTGATGGGCATAAAACAAGATATTCTGTTCCTATGTGTGACATGGTTGCCAGCTGTGAACGATTACGTAAGAGTCATGATATTCTTAAAATATTAATTAATTATTGCATTCGCATTTCATCTTAGAAAGTATTGGATGGGAGGGATGAATGCATTGTAATGCACATCAATCTATTCAAGAAGAGGAAAAAATATAATAATTGGATTCACCTTTCCCCTTCTAGAATAACTCAATGTGGATTACAAAGATTTGGATATCTTTTGAGGGGAAGGCAAATGCCTTCTTCTCAAAAGATATTCAAGAAGGGGAAGGGAATATAATAATTGGATTCACCCTTCCCCTTCTTGAATATCAAAAGATATCCAATACTTTGTAATCCACATTAAGTTATTCAAGAAGGGGAAGGGAATGTAATAATTGGATTCACTCTTCCCCTTCTTGAATATCTTTTGAGGGCAAGGCATTTGCCTTGCCCTCAAAAGATATCCAATACTTTGTAATCCACATTAAGTTATTCTAGAAGGGGAAGGGTGAATCCAATTATTATATTCCCTTCCCCTTCTTGAATAACTTGATGTGAATTACAAAGTATTGGATATTTTTTGAGGGGAAGGCTGAATGCAATGATTATACAGGGTGTTTCAAAACAAGGTAACATCATCTCTAGGATAGGTAAAAAACTGAAAAGTAATTGGGGTTTGCTTAGTAAAATTTTTTTCTAACGCCATCCGTTTTCAAGATAAAGGGCGTTGGAGAAGATAAAAAATTACACATTTCTTACGATTTTGCCGAAACTACTGGCACCATTGTAATGAAATTTTATACGAATATGTTTTGGAAGCTGATATATCCCATGAATTTGTTTTTATATCTAACTCTCATAGAGGGCGCTAGTTACACGATTCATACAACGTATTATTCAACATAACTTTTTTAAGGGTAGAATTATTAGTCAAAACTCCAAGTGAACATAAACATCGTTTAATTTTACACCAAAAAGGTACTCGATATTATGTACCGTTTTCGGAATATTTTGATTTGAAAATTATGAAGTAATAATCGCTCCTCGTATAAGTTAATGATAAAGTTCGCTTTTCTCTAAGTTTGCCATGTAAAATAATTGACATTTATTGATTGTTATGACAATAAGTCAACAATAAATAGAGTTTTGAAACCTTGTTATTTGTAAAATTAGATATTGTTAAACAAAATGTACTCAAATGTTGAATACACCGACATGTTATTAACTTTAGGCGAGTGTTTAGGAAACTCTAGTGCAGCTTTTACGCGTTATGCAGAAAAGTTTCCTAGAAGAAACTTACCAAGTAAAAAAACATTTAGAGCAGTTGAACGACGTTGTCGAGAAACTGGGAATGTAAGACCAAAGAAAATAAATTCAGGTAGACCAAGAACAACAAGAACAATTAATAAAGAAAATATTATTTTAAATTTAGTTGATCAAAATCCAACATTAAGTGTAAGGAATATGGCAAGACAAACAAATACATCTTCTTCAACTACTTGGCGGATACTTAAAGAGCAGCAGCTACATCCTTACCATTACAGACAAGTTCAAGAACTCTTGCCGGACGATCTACCGGTTAAGAGTCGATTTTTGTGAAACATTGCGAGAAAGGACAGCCCTCAATCCAAATTTTTTTAAATGTATTCTTTTTACGGACGAGGCCACCTTTACGCGACAAGGTATGTTTAACTCCCATAACGCACACTACTGGTGTGATGAGAATCCACAAGCCAAAAGGGTATCACATTACCAACACTCATTTAAAGTTAATGTTTGGGCAGCAACTTTAGGTAACAGATTAATAGGTTATCATATTCTACCTGGAAATTTAAGTGGTGATATGTACCTTGATTTTTTAAATAATCACTTATTTGAGATATTAGAAGATTTATCGATAAATGAGCGAACATCATTATTTTTTATGCATGATGGAGCTCCACCGCACTTTGATAGAAGGTGTCGTAATTGGTTGAGTAACAATTTTCGGAATCGATGGATTGGTAGAGGTGCAGAAGCTCCGATTCATTGGCCTCCTCGGTCATGCGATTTTAATCCTTTGGACTACACAGTCTGGTCGTATATTAAGGAAAAAGTCTATGCTACAGAGGTAAATTCTCGTCAAGAATTAATAGACAGAATTTAACGTCACTTTAATGACCTCATAGCTGATCCCCAACCGTTAAGAAGATTAATGGATTCTTTAGAAAAAAGGATAGACTTGTGTATTCGTGAGAACGGAGGACATTTTGAACATTTACTCTAATTGAATTTTATGTTATGTTCTTTGTCTTTATTTTAATTTTCTTATTGTAAGTTTTTTTAATTAATAAATTTATCATTAACTTATACGAGGAGCGGTTATTACTTCATAATTTTCAAATCAAAATATTCCGAAAACGGTACATAATATCGAGTTTTACCAAGAGTACCTTTTTGGTGTAAAATTAAACGATGTTTATGTTCACTTGGAGTTTTGACTAATAATTCTACCCTTAAAAAAGTTATGTTGAATTATACGTTGTATGAATCGTGTAACTAGCGCCCTCTATGAGAGTTAGTTATAAAAACAAATTCATGGGATATATCAGCTTCCAAAACATATTCGTATAAAATTTCATTACAATGGTGCCAGTAGTTTCGGCAAAATCGTAAGAAATGTGTAATTTTTTATTTTCTTCAACGCCCTTCATCTTGAAAACGGATGGCGTTAGAAAAAAATTTTACTAAGCAAACTCCCTGTATATTTGTTTCCCCTTCTTCAAATACGCAATATAAGGATATCATCATAATATATAAAATGTGTTTATAATTTCATTTATGTTCTTGGGTTTGTCTTGAATGAATCTAACTAAAAATATAGTCTGATACAATATTTAATTTCGTATGTCATGTAGCATGATGTATGTATGTATGTATGTATGTATTTTGGGGTAACATTCACTGAGACCTAAAAGATCTATTGTGCCCCCTTACTGTAGCATGATTGTGGACATAGATAAAGGATTATATATAACGAGATAGATAGGAAACTGTTCACATTATTTTTGAACACTGCGGACAGCGCCACCTTGCGGGTTTAGGAAATAACACCGACTAAAGATTTGGCGGGATGTTTAAAAGTTTCACTTCAAATCAATATTCAGGTTAATTTTTGAACATTTCGATTAAGGAAAGCAAGCGTTATGTAAAGGAAATAAAACATTTCTACAATATATTATTTTTATTAACACTAAGTATATAATTACATAGGTAAAATACTTAAATTATATTCAAAAATTTTAGTTTTTTCATGGGCAAGAATGTACCTATAACATGAATGTTAGGATAAAGTTAATGGAATAATCTTTCGCTTACCACTTGTTCTTTTGGAAAAATATGCATTTGGGCATCCTTGTTATAATTGTTACAACACTTAACGCAACAATTAAAAATCATGTCGAAAAAGTTCTCAATCAATAAGCTTTAAATTTTAAATAACAAAAAAAACTGCGGATTTCAAATGAAAGAATAACACAAAAATTTTAACGCACAAATCAAACTACCAAACACAAATAATGAAATAAAAATAATACTTGTTGCTGTACCTCTCAGCTGATCAATTATAAACGCTGGTACACAATGCGCAATCGCGGAGCTTTGTTTCGCCCTCTGGTGAGTTTAGGAAATACAAATGTTTAGTGAACTAACACGCTAATTGAAGTTACCAGAGCATGATTGTGGAGTAGTCGATTACAGCTGGCAACCACGCTACAAAGTATTGTATTTTGTTCTATGTTTTGTAGGTTGCATATCTGTGTATGCGATACTCATATACATTTTTATGTTTTGTTGTCATGGCAAGAGTATAAAATAATGAGACCCAAACGTGATATTTATTTAAAAATGAAGTAGTATAAAGAATTTTATTTTTTATTATGTCCTAAAAATTTTGAATGTTCTCATTTACATTGTACATAAAATTTTAGAGAATGCTTATTTAGATTTATGGTTTTGGTTACGCATTACGTTTCACGAAAGGATATCTGTCAGTTATGTCATTAAAATTATTTATATCCAAACTGGTTGCCTGTCAAATATATATTTATAAAAGTGGTTATTTAAACAATATTGTGAAGAATCTAACTGGATTTTTTTCATAGATAGCGAGAACACATGTTGTTGATCACTTTCATGTACAGAGCAATATACTGTTTTTTGTATGAAATATCGTGCCAAAAAGTGATGGCTCAAGTGGCGAAAAAAAATCTTTTTTTGGATTTTTCTTTGTAAATTGTGTATAACCCGCAAATTTTTCGACAGATAATCATCAAAATAGGTGAGTACTATCGATTTTTCGCAAAATCAGACAAAAATTCGTGTTTCCCTATAGTTCAACGGACCCTAACTTTTCAGTATTCAGATTTTGAATTGGTAGTTAGGCAAATTAGTTTTAAATGTAAATATAATTAACCTCTGATAATATACACCCGTTAAGGCAAACATGCCAAATGTTGGTAAATATAACAAAAAATATGAAAGTCGGCAAGGAAATTCCCATTTTTTCCTAACCTAATCCTTTTTCCTAAATTCCTTAACTATACAGAAAAAAATACATTGTGGAAAGCAAGATAACAACTATTAAGAAGAAACAAGAGGCTTGGGAGAGCATTACGAAGCAGTTCAATGCTTCTGCTGAAGAGCCCAGAGATGTGAAGCAGCTGAAAACCCTTTACGAAAATTGTAAAAGAAAAGCTAGGAAGGATGTTGCAGAAGAAAATGTAAGTCCTACTTGATAATTATTTATTATTTCCATAAAAGTATAAGTTTTGAAATGATAATTTATTTTTGCTTTTAAACTCAATTCAATTAGGGTCCCAATAGTATGCAAGTTTGAAAAAGAGAAATTTACGATATTCTGAGTATAGTAGATTTATTTACCTAAAAGAGTTAAAATAGAATTCCAATTGACCGCTAATACATTTTTGTTATTAAATATATAAGAATGACAATAATTCCAGATAACAAAATATTTTGCTTCAATTTTAATAAACAATTACATAATTTTCTTTTCATCTACTTTATGTATCTATGGATTTAATTGATCTTTTTAAAAACAGGTGTGAATATTTGTAGAGATATAATTAAATGAATATGTATGCCGTTCATTAATGTTATTAATAAATTTCAAGCTTATAATTTTGATTGAAATATATGTCAATTATTGCTCTTGCAAGGAAATTAATTGTGCCAGTTGCCAGATAGGCAAGTTTTATAATTTACTCACTCATTACTATGTTTTTTATCTGTCAGCAATTTTGATATTCAGCATATAGCTGTATACTATAAACTGTTTGCATAAACTCCTGTACAATAAGTAAATGTATCTGATATTTTTTTTGCAGAGAGCACAATATGAACAGGTCTTTATGGATATTGATGTCGAGGTGGATGCTGCACAAGCCATACACATACCAAAAGAAGAAGCTAAGCTTCAAAAGGTAAGAAAATATTATGTGACCAATACATTTTAAAAACTAATTTCTTTAGAATGAGAGCAATATATTCTGCTCAATTTCTATGTGGTACAATTTTCATAAAAAATTATAATATTGTTTTTTTTAAATGTACCAATTTCAAAGTATATTAACATTTTGTCTGAAATTGCTGACAATTCACTCATTTAATAAAAAATTTATAAAGGTATCAATTGAATTTTTTTCAACGAATTTTTTATATTCACTTTATAGATTGAAATTTTTGAAACGGGAGGAGGTGGCTGTGTTCCAGAAATGAGCAACACTAGTCAGCAGATACTAGGCATAGTGGGAGGCAATATTAAGCCAAATGCCAACATGTATGATTCAGCTGCTGACTATTACAATGGTAACATATTTTCTTAAGGAATATTCATTATATGTACAAACTATTATCTACATATATCTAAAATTTGCTCAAAGTTTATTTTTAAACAAACATTACTAATTAATTACCTATTTATGTTGCAGATGCTGAACATTCACCAATAATTATAAAAATATTATTTGCTATTCATACTTTTACTCGTGTATTGACATATTATACACTTTTTTACTTTTCAGACATGGAGCCGATTTTAGTGACTGAAGTCACTTCTGTTGGCCCTAACCCCATTCCACCTGAACAACCAACCCCTTTGACCATACCAACTCCAAACCCTGTATTCCGTGCACCGCAGAATAAAACGAAACCTCATAAAAATGTCAGTTCAGAGGCATTGAAAAAAATGTATTTTAAACAAAAATTGAGGAGCGCCCAGTTAGAGGCAATGTCTCAAAAAAAATTGTTTCATCTGCAAAGACAAAATTTAATGTGGGAATTAAAAAGAAAAAATATGACTTATTAAAAAATTATGATTAATTGAAAAGAGTTTTATTTTGTTTACTTATACAGTTTTTTTTTTGTTAAAAGTGCTGATATTAAAGAATTAATTTGATAATACAGTTTCAAATAAAATGCAGTACCAGAAATGATCGAAACTTATCTTTAGGTGAAATAACTTTCAATAATGGCATTTCTAACTGTTGTGTTTACATTGTGTTGACGAATGGGTGCAACATCATTATTTTCAATAATTTGTAGGTATTCATCAGGTTTGGACGGTTTTATGATAGTGTCGAGAATTCGAAGAGCAGTGCAGGAAGTTCATCCGTTCAGAGGTGGTACAGTTGCTGTTTGGGGATGCGTTTGTTTTAATGGGCGTAATGGGCAGATTTATGTACAAGTTATTAACAATGCTATACATTTGTTTCTGTTGGACCGACTTTCCTCTTTTTAGAGAATAATGCTCGTCCGCATCGTGTAAGAGTATTAGAAGACCCTTTAGACAAAGAGTCTTGAATTCCCAGGAACCACCCCCATAAACACTACAAGAGCTTAGACAGCTTTTACCTTAACTTTGGAGATAAAATTATTAAGGCTACTTCAACGACCTTATTGAAAGTATGCAGAGTCGTTCGGCTGTTATTGACATGATAGGAAACCATAGGTACTCGTTGTACGGTAATTTTTAAAGAAATTTAATAGGTACACATCAAATTGTTTTTGTTGTTTAAAATTGCAAAAGTATAGCGCAAAGGGGCAGACAAATGCTTACATATAAACACTTGGTAACCAAAAATCATAATTTGTTCAAACACAATCAACGAATTTATGAACTTCCTTAACTTTTGTAGAGCAGTTTATTTATATTTCGTCTTACTCACCGAAAGATGAATTTCCTATAACATTCAATTGGTATTCCCATGAAATTTGAAGTTGAATCTTTCCATCAATATTGTGGGGTCCATCCCATGCATCGGGTGTCTACGGAAATAAATCAGAAGTAAGTAAAAAGAACACAAATTATAGAAATATAGAAGTTACAATAATCTTATATATTTAGGGTGCATCTTTTCTCGACTTATTTTCTATTTTCTGTCACCACTAAAAATCTTGTTGGAGATTTCTTGGAAATTTGATCCACAAACCGTAAAAAGATTTATTTAAAATACACCTAATCTTTGATGATTTTTTTTTTCAAATATCTATATACAGGGTGACACCATGTATTTTACTTCAAATTTGAATTCTGCTAGACTTCGCTATTACAATGATATAGGGTTGTAATAGGTTCTACGGTGTATTTAAAAAGTTCTGTCCGCTTGTTCCTAAAAATCGTAACGAGTTCAACGCTCTGTATACTTTAAACTGCACAATTTAAAATTAATCTTTTATAGCCATACGTATTCGATGGTCGTCTAGTACCACAACTCAATCAACCTGATTCGATACCTAAGAAACCCTATAGAGGGCTAGCCCAAACTCGAAAACATCGGTTTCACAATTTATTTAAATGGTTCACCCTTTATTTTATATCTGTAGGTAAATGAAAATTACTTTTCCACACTTGAAAATTTATCAAGCATTCCCCATACCAAAACTGAATAATTTTTGTGGAATTTCAATTTTATAATTAAAAAAATCCAACAATATTAAATCTACTCACATTTTTCAAGAACTATACTAAAGATGTCGAAAGGAATAATTATAAATATTCAACACTCTATGAATTTTTTGAAAAATAATATTTTTCAAAAACAGTGGCCGTTCAACTAAGAAGCAACAACTACTTCCCGTGCATATACACCGCCGGATATTGAATTACACCCCAAAGTCGAACGGGGTTGGTATATCTACAAGATATTTTAAAACCAACCTTTCTGGTTTGCAATTATAAGGGACAACACAACTTGTATTTGCGCCTCACCAGTACAAGGTATGTGGTGTCTGTCCGAGAATCTCTAATCCCGGACTGAAGAGTACACTTAAATCACAATCAATACATGTCTTCCAGTAACGGAAATGTAAAGATTGTGAAGGTAGCGACCTCTTCACTTCCAATCGCAAACCAAAAACCTTGAATTTTTGACAACAAGCCACGTAGGCTTGAAACAATAAATCTTATTACAGTTTCCTGTAATATTACACATGAATATGAAATATGTCTTATCAACACCACTGAGGTATTTCAATTTTGAATCCAATCATTATATAAGCATAAAGACAAATTAAAACAAAATTTATAACACGAGGCTAAAAATTAAAATTATAATGTTTCTAGTATACATATTGATTTTAGATAAGAAAAAATTCAAAATTGGTCCCATGACTCATTTACACCCAGTGTACCAACTATTTCTAGTTTGTCTGTACTCACCAATAGTTGAATTTCCAATAACAACCAATAATTGGGATTCCTATGAAATTTGAAGTTCATTCTTTCCATAAATAGTCACCGAAAAATTGTGGGTTCTATCCATCATATGCATCAGGTCTCTAAAGAAATAAATCAGAAGTGATGAGATCATAAAGTACAGAAATGCACAAGTTACAATATTAATGCAATAATTTCCATGGAGTAAAAGTATATTCTTCAACGAGTGTAGAATGATGGCTATTATTCACGCGGATGAAGTTTCCAAAACGAGCGAGCGCAGTTTTGGAATCATTCAAGTGAATAATAGCCATTCTACACAAGTAAAAGACTATACTTTCTCCACGACTGTTTAAAAAAAATTCCATCGGGAATCGAACATTCCTACCATTGAACTATCAACCACATTTACTTTTTGAAAAGTAAAGAACGTATATATAGGTAACTTATATTTTTGATGGATACATTTAGATTTTTTAAAGAAATTATCACATTATTAGAAATAATGAGAGAGATAACATAAATTTACGTAATTAAACATATTAAATCTTCACTATCGCAACTATTGTCCATTTTGTTCTCTATATACATACATAAAATTAAGATTATATTATAATAATTTTGACGTTTCAAACGACACTCTGTCAGAAGCGATTCCTAGTTAGATATTTGACGTTTTAAAAGAGACGATTTGATTTGTTCATTGTAGCGTGAATTCTGATAATTATAGGATGTCATTGGCTAACGAGAGTGAATAATACTTTATCATTCACTGGCGTGAAGAATTTACATCATTATACAGCTAAATATGTAAAAATAATTTGTGCATTATTATATAGTCAAGGAGAAAAAAATATTATTGTATAACATTACTGGTCAATCCAGATTTATAAAATTATGAATAAAATATATAAATGGCTGTAAAAATCAGAAACAACAAAATACAATTGCAACTGACTCATACCCTAAGTGAACACATATACAGTATGGTGCAAATGAAAGGAATAAATTCGTTATTTCGTAAACCGGCGACTTAAGGAAAAATCCTGAAATCCGTCGATTTTTATTTTTATACAGGCTATTCGTAAGGACACCTTTTTATTTTTGACGTCATCTATATAATCGTGATGACGTCATCACTAAAATTTTTAAATGGAAATGTGGGTATTGTAATACATTATTTGAAACGTCTTTTAAATACTTATTCAGCCATATCAATATGTCTGAGTAATTGATTTTTGTATTTGTTTAAAAAATTAATAACATTTTATTATTACAATAAATATTTAATATGTATTACTGATTAAATACAACGAAACCTAAATTAAGTGCTCAAATTGTTTACCTTCAGCTAAAATACAATGAGAAAGACGTGCCGCGAACTCTTTTCTCTATAACTTCCGGAGTTATTTGTGCAACCTCAATACGTATCCTTTCTTTGAGTTCATTGATATTATGTGGTCTGTTTTGGTACACTTTAATTTTCAAGTATCCCCATAAAAAATAAATCAAGAGGAGTCAAATCAGTTGACCTAGGTGGTCATTCTATTGTTCCTCTTCGAAAGACGTTGTACAAATAGTTGCGCACCAAGACAGCATAGTGTGGAGGCGCACCATCTTGCTGCAGCCATAAATCATTTCTGTTTGGAAACAGCCGGTTCAATTGGGTAGCAAGAAGTTTTGAAGAAATTCTAAATACCGAGGACCTGTTAAGGTTTACTCGAAAAAGTATGGTCCAATAATCCTATTATTCCCGCCTAAACATTAACTTTCTCTGGGTATTGAGTACGGTACTCTTGTATCCAGTGTGGAGTTTCCGTAGCCCAGTACCAATAAGTTTGACGATTGACATGACCGTTTAATGGAAATGTAGCTTCATCCAAGAAATGAAACTTTTTTAAAAACATCGGAACTCTGTTATTTTGTTCCATCATAATTTCACAAAACTTTATTCGTCTATCAAAATCATCTTCCATAAGCTCTTGTACTAAACTTACTTTGTAGGGATGCCACTTTTCCTTCTAATACTACTTGCCAAAAACTGGTATGGGGATTATCTTGAAAGGCTAACAGAGCATCTAGTTGTTTGTTTTCTGATATTGGTTTTCTACTACCTTTGTGGAGGTCTTTGACATGACCCGTTTTTCTGAATTTCTTCTCAATTTCGCTTATAGTGGATTGTGAAATTGGTTCTCGGTTGGGGTATTTATTATCAAATAACGTACAAACTTCTTTCTGCATACGTGCTTTAGTTCCACAACCAATCATTATTAAAATTTTAATTCTTGTGTTTCAGTCAGCTTCATGTTGATAGATACAAAGACTTTTTGAATTCGTCTAATACAATAATACTATCAATCACTTGACAGACAGTTAATCATGTCCAAGTGTCAATGTTGATGTTGATAAGGTAACTAGATTTTTAAAAAAGGTAAAAAGTAGGTAGATAAGACATTTCATAACCAGTGACTGCCTTCACAAATTTTATTTTTGGGTGTCAATAAATACATCATACCAATACTTAATACATTTTATTAAGAAATCTGTTGAAATTTCATCAATAATATTTGTGATAATACGCAAATCAATTACTGTACATATTGATATGGCTGAATAGGTATTTAAAAGACCTTTCAAATAATATATTACAACACCCACATTTCCATTTAAAAATTTTAGTGATGACGTCATCACGCTCATATAGATGACGTCAAAAATCCTTACGGGATTTTTCTTCAAAGTCGCCGGCTTACGAAATAACGAATTTATTCCTTCCATTTGCACCATACTGTATAGGTCAAAATTTTTAAAAAAATGGCAGATTTTTAGTACTTTCAATTGCGATTTTCTGTTTCAAAAGTGCATGATCCAAGAATTTTTTTTATTAAAATGTTCTATAGCAATGGGGCTTTTTAATAAAAAAAGGATCATTGTAAAATTCCTAACCAACAGTGAAAGAACAAACAACACCCAATACAGTTAACCACCTCATTTTTATGGTCTACTAAAAATGTATATACAAAACATACCAAAAAGAGCAATTTATACCACTATTAATTCAACAGACTATTGAATCGTATGTTCAAAATTATCAAACCTCTCACAGGACAAGCCAATTCTTATTCTAAAAGTATCTAACATTTTTTAGAAAAGCTATCAAATTAAGTACTAAAACACACGGAGCGGTTTCTGGCGAGTCGGCAGCCGACTTGGCTGCCGAAGCGGTGCATCCTTTATGGCAGTTCTATTGAATGAAACAGACGGTGCGTCAACGCGCGGTTCGTGATGGCGGTGGCAGCGCGTACCCTGCTGGCCAGCATGCACTGCGCGCGGGTTTACGACTGTAGTTGGAACATCAGTACATGTTTGCTTATGGGTTTTTGTTATTAATAGTGACCTCGGCGTTGTCAGACCAGTATGGAAACTTTGGACGTTGAGAAATTAATCAATGAGATTCATATTCGACCAGCGATTTGGGATATGCGTTCAGAGGATTATAATATAATCCCATACAGTCACCAGCCCCCTCTGTATACTCAACACAATTACCGTATAACCAAATTCCCACCCAGGCTCCAAGCCACCAATCTGGAATACTACATCAATGGCAATATTTAAATCCACATGCTGGACCTTCCGGACTTCCAGACTTTAACCAAAGTCCTTCACAACAAGAGCCCCAACCTGGGCCTTCTGGGATTCAGCGGCAGAGTACTGAATCCCCTTTGATTTCGCCTGGAAGCTCGTATTCCCAAGATACGGATATAGCCCAATTATTGTAAATGCTATTTTGCTAATAAACATGATAATATAATACTTTTTTAAGAATAAATTTTTTTTTTAGATTTTATTTATTTATCTTACCTTAAAGTTATAAGAAGCTTTTGTTATGCTTTACCTCATGGTAGTATTTCTTTTTGAACATGAATCTTTAATTATTGACAACAATTCTTGGAATGTTTCTCTTGACATTCTGGTAAAATTAAAGAATTAATCTGGATCACCGTTAAGTTCGTCATACAGTGTGTAAAAAAATCATCTATTTTTCCTCTCATTTATTATGGGATGAATCCAATATTTGCGTTTCTTTTTTTTCTTAATTTTGTTATATAATAAGCCTGTAGTTATAAGAAAAAGCAAATCATCATCACTGTCAGAAGAAGTCATACTGCGAACCACTCAGACACAACTAGACAACTGCGAAATATGTCTCGATAAAAACGTGTCGGTCGTAAGCTGCGGTGACGCCTCGTGTGTTTTGAGCAATGAACTATTAATAGTTCATTGGTTTTGAGCCGCTTCTCTGCCGAGTCGGCGCCGACTCGCCAGAAACCGCTCCGTGTGTTTTAGTACTTAAACTTTAACAAAACCCATTATTTAATCAGTTTTGATGTAGTTAACCTTTTTATAAAATGTACCAGTCCAAAAAACTCATCAAATAGCCAATAATCAAAATTTAAAACCCATTGTCTGGAGGAGAAATTTTTGCAATATGGCCTTATGACCATATCTTGGGAATATTTTTTAACAAACATAACTAAATGAGTAAAATCTATGAAATTTGAAATTGAAAATAACAATTTTTTATTCTTTGTAGATATTCTTATCAATAAAACATCCACAGGATATGAAACATGTGTGTTATCAACACCACTGATGTATTTTAAACAGAAATTATTAAATTTAGCCTGAATAAAAGATAAAAGTCGAGTCGACTATAAATTATTTTGTTTATTATTTGTAAATCTGCAATAAATATCATTCATCGGCACAGCCGGATGAGTGACGTAATTTTAAAATGGCTGATTAAGAAAATATAATTTGTTGGGAAGAGAGATTTCGATCTTTTAAAAATGTACTAAAACTATATCTAAACGAATAAAGACCTATTGTCAGGGTGAGTAGATTTTAAAATAGGGAAATAATATTGAACAAGGTTGATTTCAAACTTATATTATAAAATCTCTGCTACAACGAAGAATTAGTAAAGAATTAGTAAAGAATTAGTCGAAGTAATCTGAAATATGGGGGCGATAACATAAACAAACCAATATTCGTGCCGATAGTGTAAACAGTTCGTCTGGGGCCTCACAAATAATTCGGGGGTTGATCATAGTACTTTATGCTTTCGATCATATAAGAAATAAAGACCAAAATTGCGTATAACGTCTTTTTCATAGCAGCTCGGGTAACGTTGGTTCCTGGTTTCTTAATAAGGAAGGTATTATTATTAAATAGAACAGAGTTAAATAAAGCTTGATAAAAGAAAGTGTGGTGACTGTGAGAGTTAAAGAAAACGATCTCCAATAGCCTAGGTGAGTTTTTCTCTCACGGGGTAACCAATTTCATTTATTGTGATTATTATTATTTTTATATTTTAATGATTTGTTGAGCTATTATAATTTTAACTATTTAATGATTTACTCTTGAAGTTGACAAATCCTTTTATACATATTTATATTAAATAATTGTTTGACAATTCATTAATTTTATATCTGAGATTACAAACAATACATTAATTGAGGTACGTCGCGAGTTGACCCTTCGTACTTCGCTAGTTGAAAGGAGTGGATACTTTGCGAGTTGACCCCTAGTATCTTAGTGAAGGCCTATTGTGGGCCTATTACACTGTTTATCATGATAAATACTCCGGACTAGCAATTTTGTGCTCTTGGAGAGGTATTTCGCGAGTTGACCCTTAATGCCTATGACCCGAGAGACGTTTGAACGTTATTATGTGTTATTTGTACATTTCTTTTAAATGTATCAATCTAATTATGTTTGGTTTTGATATGTGAACTATAAATCAATTATATTGATATATTGAACTTTTGTTGTTGTAACCCAATTTCCATATCTCTTATGAACTGGTTACACAGGTACTTTTATTTCCTTTTCAGAGGTGTCATCTCGAGAGAGCACTGTTCCTGACAACCGCCCCACCTTTGTTTTTATTTATGTTAATTTAGTAATCGTTAATTTACCATTTTAATATTTTGTTTTGCTTTTATTATACTTTGTTTGCTTTAGTGAATTACTTTATTTAAATTTTGCTCGGACTAATCATTTTATACTTCTCATACTATTTTTAAAACTACTTTTCTCACTTCTTCGTAATATACTAGTAGAAAATTATATTTTTAAATACAAGTTGTCAAAAACTAAGCAAAGCAAAAATACTCCTTGAAGTCCCTGGATTTCTTAGGAACTAATCCAATTATGCAAAAAGAAAGAAATGCGTTACAAAAAATGGCAGAGAGATGCTTCAAACATATCTTTTAAAAATGAATGCAAGATATTTGAAAAAGAATTGGAAAAAAATTTAAAAAAAAGCTAAATATGATTTTGAGAATAAGGAAATTGAGAAGAATTCTGGGACTAAAGGCGACTATGGGAGCTCATTAACGATAAATTGAGTAAACACAAAACCAAAAGAGATGAAATTAAATGTATTATTGATGAAAAACTTAACTTAAAAATTACAAACCCTCAACAAATACCTAACGTTATGAACAGTTATTTCTGCAATGTTGGTAGAAATTTAGCCAGCAAAATAAAAGAACCTACAAACAAAAAACTTACCATCTATGAATCAAAAAACTATTTTCCTGCATTACACAAATGAAATGGAAGTACTAAACATAATAAGAAAAAATTGAAAAATAAAAAAGGTGGAGTTGATGGGATAAACACAAAAATTATAAAAACTTCAACTGAATTTCTTGCCGAGCCTCTCTCACATATAGTAAACCTCTGTTTTTCTAAAGGTAAATGGCCTAAGGAACTTAAATGTGCTGAAATCGTCCCATTTTATAAACCAAAAGAAAAATACAAAGCTTCTAAATATAGACCTATTTCATTGATCTTAAATTTTGCCAAAATACTTTAAAATTTTTTTTAAAACAGGTTATTAAAATTTATTAATAAATCAAATATAATCGCTAACAAACAATATGGATTTTTAAAAAACAAAAGTACCAAAGACGCATTAAACTTTATTATTGATGAAATACTACTTAAGCTTGACAAAAGTAAACCAACCAATCACTTTCCTAGTAGACCAAGGTCGATAATTTTTGAAACAAAAAAAAAATAATAGTGGGATGTAGGGAAAGGGGTGAGTTTTTATGGGTAAAAAACGGTTTATCTCGATTTCCGGCAAAACTACAAGTCCTATGGAAAAAAGTCAAATGGCAAAGTTGTAGGTAATGAAAAGATCTACAACTTTTGTAAGAAAGTGTGAATAAAAAAGTTGTAGATCTTAGTCCGACCCTGTACATTATTTTTGCTTTCAAATTCACAGTCATGCTGTGGACATGTTAGGTTATTAGCCCTGCAAAAAGAAAATAAATCGCCCAAAAAACAAAAAAAATACTTTCAATTAAAAAATGTACTTTATTTCGGCCCACAGTGCATATTAAGTACTGTTACTTTGATAAAACTAAAGTAATTTTAATGGGGTTTGCGTAGAAATGTTGGGGAAACTTCTAAGATCAAGAATATATAATCACAAATGTCAGTGTGAGTAAATTTTAAAATAGGGACATAATATTGTTCAAGGTTGATTTTAAACTTATATTATAAAATCTCTGCTACAACGAAGAATTAGTCGAAGTAATCTGAAATATGGATATTAAGGGCGATAAGTTCGTCTGCGGCCTCACAAATAATTCGGGGGTTGATCATAGTACTTTTTGCTTTCGATTATATATTAGAAATAAAGACCAAAATTGCGTATAACGTCTTTTTCAAAGCAGCTCGAGTAACATTGGTTCCTGGTTTCTTAATAAGGAAGGTATTATTATTAAATAGAACAGAGTTAAATAAAGCTTGATAAAAGAAAGTGTGGTGACTGTGAGAGTTAAAGAAAACGATCTCCAATAGCCTAGGTGAGGTTTTCTCACGGGGTAACCAATTTCATTTATTGTGATTATTATTATTTTCATATTTTAATGATTTGTTGAGCTATTATAAGTTTAACTATTTAATGATTTACTCTTGAAGTTGACAAATCCTTTTATACATATTTATATTAAATAATTGTTTGACAATTCATTAATTTCATATCTGAGATTACAAACAATACATTAATTGAGGTACGTCGCGAGTTGACCCTTCGTACTTCGCTAGTTGAAAGGAGTGGATACTTTGCGAGTTGACCTCTAGTATCTTAGTGAAGCCTATTACACTGTTTATCATGATAAATAATGCGGACTAGCAATTTTGTGCTCTTGGAGAGGTATTTCGCGAGTTGACCCTTAATACCTATGACCGGAGAGGCGTTTGAACGTTATTATGTGTTATTTGTACATTTCTTTTAAATGTATCAATCTAATTATGTTTGGTTTTGATATGTGAACTATAAATCAATTATATTGATATATTGAACTTTTGTTGTTGTAACCCAATTTCCATATCTCTTATGAACTGGTTACTCAGGTACTTTTATTTCATTTTCAGAGGTGTCATCTCGAGAGAGCGCTGTTCCTGACAAACGCCCCACCTTTGTTTTTATTTATGTTAATTTAGTAATCGTTAATTTACCATTTTAATATTTTGTTTTGCTTTTATTATACTTTGTTTGCTTTAGTAAATTACTTTATTTAAATTTTACTCGGACTAATCATTTTATACCTCTCATACAAAATTTATTAATTTACATAATTTTTGGATTCAATGATTATATATATTATAAGCGAAAATAGCAATTTTTATAGATTTGGGTAGGAAGCTTCTTTATTTTTTCAAAATAAAATTTGATACTCCTGTAATATAAAGATGAATATTCAACGAATAGAATGTATATAGTGAAAAGGAATAAAAGTATCTAGGTATAAAGTATTTTATGAATGAAAACAGGTATAATAATGCACAAGATGCAGATGATTAATTTATAATTTCAAGATATAATTTTTTGCATACATTTTTCCAATAAAAATATGTAAAAATTGAGTTATTACCTTTTATTTATTATTTACAACCTTGACTCTTACCAAAAATTAAAAAAAATCTGATTGAATATTTATATTTTTTTCGCGATTCAGAAAGTAGGTCTTCCGCAATGCAGCAGAGTCGCGAGGATGCGGAACACATACTTCGTTTACCGAATTTTTTCCGGACAAACCATTGCTCGGACGAAAAAAAACGCAAGAGACCTTTTTTATTGCAAAACACTTTCCCTACACGGTGGGGTTTTTATTTTTCTCTATCTTCCTCCCAGCGCGAAATATTAAAGAATTTCAATTTGGGAAATCGATAGACTGGTAAACTTTTTTTATATTAATCTACATACTTTAAGGTACTTTTAAAAAAAATCAGCAGTATTGATAATTACTTGTAATTTTGATCAAACATTTCCCCTACCGACTGGCCTATAGAGGCCTCACAAACAGTTAACTGTGAGGATATACAATATTTTTGTGAGGATATACAATATTTTGTATACCTTGTATACTATGTAGATTTTCTGTATATTTTCAAACTGGTAAATAAATAAATAAATCACTATATAAGCATAAAAACCAAATAAAACAAAATTTAAAACACAACATTTGCTCCTGAAGCTAATAATTAAAATTATAATGTTTCCAGTTTACATATTTATTTTAAATAAGAAAAAATTCAAAATTGGTCCCATGACTCATTTACACCCAGTGTACCAACTATTTCTAGTTTGTCTGTACTCACCAATAGTTGAATTTCCAATAACAACCAATAATTGGGATTCCTATGAAATTTGAAGTTCATTCTTTCCATAAATAGACACCGAAAAATTGTGGGTTCCATCATATGCATCAGGTCTCTAAAGAAATAAATCAGAAGTGAAGAGATCATAAAGTACAGAAATGCACCAGTTACAATATTAATGCAATAAGGTTCATGGAGTAAAAGTATATTCTTCAAAGGCTATTAATGGCTATTATTCACACGGATGAAGTTTCCAAAACGAGCGAGCACAGTTTTGCAATCATTCAAGTGAATAATAGCCATTCTACACAAGTAAAAGACTATACTTTCTCCACGACTGTTTAAAAAAAAATTTCATCGGGAATCGAACCCCGATCGCCCGCACAAGAGTCTAGCATTCCTACCATTGAACTATCAACCACATTTATTTTTTGAAAAGTAAAGAACGTAAATATAGGTAACTTATATTTTTGATAGATACATTTAGATTTTTTAATGAAATTATCACATTATATTAGAAATAATGAGAGAGATAACATAAATATATGTAATTAAACATATTAAACACATTACTGGTCATTTAAGATATTTTTAAAATTATGGATGAATATATACTTAAATGGCTGTAAAAGTCAGAAACAACAAAATACAATTGCAACTGACCCATACCCTAAGTGTACACATATAGGTAAAATTTCTTTTTTAAAATGGCAGATTTTAAGTACTTTCAACTGCGATTTTCTCTTTCAAAAGTGTATGATCCAAGAATTTTTTTCTATTAAAATGTTCTATAGCAATGGGGCTTTCTAATAAAAAATCATTGCAAAATTCCTTACCAGACCCCAACATTCCATACAATATTTTCAGCGAAACCAAAGATTGCCTCCTAAGTATATGTATCTACTGAATACTGAATTATATCCATTTAGAAGAAAATACTTTTGAAGACCAAAGTTATCAGACCAGCCTAGATCATATAAACCAACATCATTGGCATGTTGCATCATACAAATTTGACAGGATCATCAGGAACATTGTCTAGAAAATGAACATTTTTTAAAATGCTTATTAAAACTCTACATCTACATACTTCCACGTTAATATTTACTTTACACCAAAAACTAACATCTGACAGTTTAACAATAAGCTGAATCTTAATAGATTATTCTCAGTCATCTATTACATACATTAACCAGATTAGAAAACGACAAAAAAATAATACAATTCACTGATTGGATATCTGTGCGCTGTTGCCGGTTCAGTCACTTGTCGCAGATCTGCGTTTGGAGCTAGGAGCTAGCTTCACGTCGATTTCACTGATATAGTCATGTACAGGGAAATTGATTATGAAATACCCAATGGCAATTTTCTAGCATACTTCCAGATTAGGTAAAAAAAAATATTTTTATGGGGATGTATTTGTGGATGATTATTTTTGATTTTTACATAAATCAACCATCCCCCCCACCCCCTAAGGGTAACTTTGTGAAATAGTCTTAAAATTTTTTTTTTAATTTGGCATCAAATTCTACGTAATTTTTCACGTATACAAAAATTTGGAATACAAAAAAATTACACGCTTATATCATACAATAAGGGTGGAGAGTGGGGGTGAGTTAAGAAAATATTGGGGTTGGGGTGATTTTGAGTGCGAACACTTTTTCAAGTATGCATACCAAGTTTCATATTTCTCATTTTTAAATATGACTCCTAAATGGTTCAAACCCGTTATCCGAAATCGAGAGGTTTTTCAAGAAAATTACAAGTCCACAAATTTCAAACACGTTTTAATGAATATCTTTGGCAATAATACAGAAAAAAATATGAAACTTGGTATACATACTTGAAAAAGTGTTTAAAATTTGATGACGCACTCAAAATCACCCCAACCCCAATATTTTCCAAACTCATCCCCACGCCTCTACCCTTATTGTATGATATAAGCGTGTAATTTTTTTGTATTCCAAATTTTATTCTGTAGAATATACCTACATAAGCCAAATAACAAATTTTTTTCCTATTCCTAAAGCCGCAATAGCGATATATTCATTAAATAATCAAATTTTTGATAACATTTTTTTTGCATAACTAAAAAAAAAGTTATCAAAATGAAATTTTGGGTGTATACGTGAAAAATTACGTAGAATTTGATTCCAAATTCAAAAATTTTTTTACGACTATCACCTCCCTCAGTGGGTGGAGAAGGATGTTTTAGTTAGATTATTTCTCTAGGTGATTCTATCAAATATACACATGCCAAATACCAATTTTTTTTTTCAATTCGTATGTAAAGCCGTAATAGCGATTTTTATACTAAGTAAATAATCAGTTTTTTGATAACATTTTTTTTTGCATAACTATAAAAAAAATAATTATCAAAATGAAATTTTGGGTGTATACGTGAAAAATTATGTAGAAGTTGATTCCAAATAAAAAAAAAAATTTACGACTATTTCAAAAAGTTACCCCACCCCCTCCCTTAGGCGGTGGGGATGGTTGATTTATGTTAAAATCACAAATAATCATCCACAAATACATCCCCATGAAAATTTTTTTTTTACCTTATCTGGAAGTATGCTAGACCCGAAAGTCCTACATCAACCGTTATATGTCTTGTTCAAAAAGGTCCACCATCACACAGATCAACGATCCCAATTTGCATACAACGCTATCGATACTTGCAATGCGCTGAAATCTAATTTCCACAATAATAAAATACACTTACATTATTCTTTATTCTCCATTAGTAAAATATATTCCGCATGAGTAAATTCACATACATGTTTGCAATGTGTTGCACTGTTGCGGCCATTGTTTAACACACGACGTGGCACACATAGAATAAGGTATGTGGCACATCTGCTACTATCACACCTCAGTCCATAGCCAGTCACATATTAAAATATATATTATAATATATAAAGAATTTAATCGAGTAAAAGATTAGCTTATCTGTACTAAGATGCGAAAAATGTTATCCTTTTTAAACCGAAATTTTAAACCCATCTTACTTCACTTCACTGTGCACACTTTTACTTTTTCTATCAGTCTGCTATTTTAGTCAGAAATGGACTGCGCAGTAAGAATGTAAGAAGTATCAATGATTGAAAAGTCGTCTAGAAACTAATTCCGTGCGCATTTTTAAAATGATTTGTACTATTTATATGATAATTGATAGTGTATCCCTTCCTAAGTCGAATGGTTATCTATGGTCGAATGTACCCGACAGTATAAAAATCGTAACGGTAGGAAGGATGGGGGGAGCATTTTTGTTAAAAAAATTTAAAAAAACAATTTATTCCCCAAGACGAGTTCTATCATCTGGTCAAAAGCGGATCCTCTAGTATAAACGTAAACTAACAAAAAAAAAGTTTTCTTTTAAAAATTACATTAGTTTAAACGGACAATGAATTTTATTTCTGTGATTTGTGGCTAAACGGTAACAGTAGCGTTTGAAAGACACCTTTCAATTGTTATTCATCGCCATTGCGGCGAAACAAGAACTCCAATCAAAAAATACCTTGAAACAAACAAAATAGCCCTTTCTTTTCTGCTTCTAATGGTTTTTTGTTTGGTGAAATTGGCTGGATAATAAGCGAGAAATCGAATATTTTGATTAGGAGGATGTCACTAAAAACGCGGCGCACTCGATGCAATCGGCACTTTCAAACGCACCCCGCCCCGCCCGCTATTTCACAAATGTATGCAACTAATACTCTTTTTACATTCTAAAGGTTAGTTCATATAGATGCGAATCGCGAATTGCGAAAGCGAATTTAATTCCTATTGGTCGATTTTGGTGACGAAACAAGTGACAGCAGGCATATTTTAATTTTCATGCGATTCGCAAAATTTGAAATTAAGAGGGCGGGAAACTTGGACAGGTTTTAATTTTTTGCGAAAATCGCTGAGAATTTTCTGTCAAAACTGTCAACGCATGTGCATTAAAGATGTTTGTTGTTATTATTTACTCTTCGACCGCCATATTTTCATTCATTTCAGCTTTATTTGTTTATTATAATATATATGTATCTGTAGTTTAATGAGTGAAAATAAAAGTATGGATTCAGAGGTAACAGAGAATAGAAGGTAATTAAAGTTTTTCCAAATAAAAGTAGTACTAAAACTATACAGTGTTTAATATTTTAGTCAGTACCTATCTTGTGGAGTGCCAATGTGGAGAAACATTTTCATTTGAAAAATATCAGTACTATTTTTGCTTGGAATCAGAAGCACAACCCATATCCCAACCCTGTTCATTATCCCCTCAAGGAGACAGTAACTGCGAGAGCCCCAATATCTTCAACGGTAGCGGGGCTTCTCAAATTCCAGGTAAAATTTTTTATGTTTGATAAATAGTTTATGAATCTTTTTACGCCAAGACTCGGAAATAGCAACAATTTAACATGCCACCAAAAACATTGAAGTTAAATGTTCCTAGAGTGATTGCGAAATTCGTTCCTATATGAACGGATTGAGAAAAACGCGATTTTCTACATTCCAAGTTGCATTCGCAATTTCGCGATTCGCATCTATATATGAACTAACCTTAATCGTGATTTTTTAGTTCTTTAGTCATAAAGAAATTCTTTTAATTTACCATAAAATATTAATAGTTAAATAAAACTATCCATTAGTTACTGTCATTATTGTACACTGCCATAGTGAGACCAATTATCACTTATGGAGCCATTGCGTGGAGTAGTAGAACTAGCCTCTTGACGACGAGAGAAAACCTCTCTAAAATTCAAAGACTAGCCTGTATATGCATAACAGGAGGAATGAGTACATGCCCAACGGCAGCAATGGAAGTGATTCTCAACCTCACACCATTACATATGGTGGTGGAGAGTGTTGCAGAAAGAACAAGATACAGACTAAGTAGAGAGGGAATCATTAAAAAGAAAACCACCTCTTCACTTCTTAGAAATCAGACAACATGGGACATGCCACAAGATGGTATGATGAAAAAGTATAACTTTTCAAAGAAATTCGTTACGGAATTAAGCAACAAGAAGGAATGGGATCCAAATACCATTACCAGACTTGGAAAGAATGCCATTCAATGGTACACAGACGGCTCAAAAGCAATAGAAGGAACTGGGATAGGAGTGTACGGGCCCGGCACCAAACACTCTGAAAGCTTGGGAAAAACCCCAAGTATCTTTCAAGCGGAAATTCACGCAATAAGAAAGTGTGCCCAGTTCAATATTGACAAAGGATATAGAAGGCAAAGGATTATCATAATGTCTGATAGTCAAGCAGCCATTAAAGCGCTGAGTTCCTGTGTAATCAGTTCCAAAATGGTGTGGGAATGCCTAGGCAAACTTAATGAACTAGGCGAGAACAATATAGTCACCTTACTGTGGATTCCAGGACACACTGGAATAGAAGGAAACGAAATAGCAGATGAACTAGCAAAGAGGGGGAGTGAAATACCCTTTTGGGGGCCGGAACCTTTTTGCGGAATCAGCTCCAATGTAATATTGGAAGAAATAGGTAAAGCCGAAGAAAAGAGAAGATCTGACAATTGGAAAGATCTAGTAGGGCTTAGGCAATCAAAGATTCTTCTGGGTGACTACAACCTGTTGAGATCAAATGAATGCATAAGTCAAAGAAAAACTGCACTAAGAGTTTTAACAGGAATCCTAACGGGACATTGTCGCCTGAATGGACACCTTAAAAAGCTCAAAATAGTGGAGGAAGAAGATTGTAGATTTTGTGGAATGGAAGAAGAAACCTCCATCCACATACTTGCGAACTGCACAGTATTTCAGAATCCTAGGGCACAGTACCTGGGAGACTACTGGATAGAAGAGGGACAGTTACCTAAGTTGAGGCCTGCAGATATCCTAAAATTCCTCCGGGAAATAGGACTAAAGGAGCTACTAGTATCTGAGACTCTCCTCAGAAACTAAGTAGAAGTAAGGGGGCACAATAGATCTTTTAGGTCTAAGTGAATGTTACCCCAAAATACATACATACATACATACTGTCATTATTGAAATATTCAAATAGTTTTTAATGTCTATTTTGATTAATTGGATCAGCACACCAGTCAAAGGATTGATGTCCTAGGCACCTCAGCCTTAAGGCTTTTTGTGCTCTTGGTTGTGCCGTTTATGTGAAGAGACCAGTAGCCCTTATCAGGCTCAGCAGACTTTTCACTAGGTTCTTCTTGGAGAAATCCTCCCTTGGAAATTCAAGTCCTAGGAGTCTATATAGTGCTTCACAATCAAATATAATGTGAGAGGCTGTTTCCTCCTCTTCCATGCACAACCGACAGGTAGGTTCCTCCCTATATATGCCGATTGTATGCATGTGCTTCCTTAGAATACAGTGACCGGTGAGTAAACCCGTCAATATCCTTATTTGGGCCCTGCTAAGGTTTAGTATTTCATTGGTCAGCTTCTCCGAGGGTTTTTTAACCAGGAGTTTGCTGTGTTCCTGTTTTGGCACGTGTCTCCAGTACGACTGGTGTTTAGTTTGAGTCCACCGAGATATACAACCACGTGCAGCAGTTTTGGATATCCCAAATACTGGTTCAAGACCAGTGAATGCTGTCTCAGACCCCAGCTTTGCTAGGATGTCTGCCTTTTCATTTCCTACAATGCCCTTATGCCCTGGGACACACTTAAGAGTAACTCTAGCCAGGGTTTTAAGTTTCTGTAGACAATCCCAGACCAGTCTAGATCTGATCTGAGGACATGCTAAAGCTTTTAATGCTGCCTGACTATCGGAGAGAATTAGGATCTTTTGACCCCTGTACCCCCTTTCAATATTCAGTTGCAAACACATATCGATAGCGTAGATTTCTGCCTGGAATACAGAAGCAAGATTCCCCAACGGTGCATGAAAATTGCACCTGGGTCTAGCACTATGGACTCCGGCACCTGTTCCAATGTCAGTCTTTGATCCGTCAGTGTACCACATCAACGTTCCTTCCTGACTGCATGCTTCCAACCCGTCCCAGTTTAGCTGGATTTGGTATGGTTGGGTGTCGTTACATCTTGCCAACATGTTGTCACTTCTCATTCAATTCTATTCAATCATCAATTAATCAATCATTGTCTATTTTAGTTTTAGCATAAAAGTTTTAAATTTTAATCACATTCGGAGCTGGAATCCATATCTGATACCACATTTTGTTGTATCGTATCATTACAACTTTGTCCCAGACAATAGGGAACTTGCCAAAAAAATAAAATCATTTAAAAACAATTAAAATCGTAAGATATTATCATAAGGAACTTCGTAGAAAAAGAAAAATTCCAATAACGATTAAATTACCTGAGAAATAAAGGGTTAAAATTTGAATAATTTGAACTGCTCTTAAAACGCGCTGCCATTGGTTGTGACGTCAGACCGCACTTTTCGAGTCAGGCGATTGTGAACCGACAATTCAAACAACACTTAAAAACCGAGAAACTGACGCTAACGATTCGAATTCGATAAAAAATCAATAATGCTTCAAATGGCTGTTTCTGCGGTTACCGATGCGCGAGGTGCGGTGTGACGTCACAGCCGCTGCCGCGCATTTTTCTTCGTTTGAATACACCCGGTGGCGATTCCAACTTTAATTATTTATTATGAAATAAGTATTGCGATTTAAGGACTGATATTTGGTATAATGTGTTTTCATATATAAACACACATTTTAGTAGAATAAAAAAAAATGGGCAAGTTCCGTATTGCATGATCCAATATAGGTACATGATAATTACCTCTAACTTTATGCACGAACAGTTTCTTGATTTGCAACCTAAAAGCAATTTTTACGTAGTATTTAAAAAAAAATAGTAGTGTATTATATACCGCGAGGCTGAGTAAGTAGTCCTTTTAAAACCCGAAGGGAAAGTTTTTGTTTTTCTTATAATTTTTCTGAAGGATTGAATACTACTTCAGCCTCCAGGTAGGTATATACAATATTTTTCGTGCAATCGGAAGCGAAGTCAGTATTTCGCGTTCTCAACACAGTCCGCGAAATTCAATTTCGCGGCCGTTACCCATAGCAACGGCTGCGAAACCAAACGTCACTTCCAAATTTGAATATCACTTCAAAATTTGACATTTCTTAAATACTACAAAGACAAGGATTATTTTTTATTGAATACCAACAAATACATAATATTATGTACTTATATTATTTAGGATGAATATTAACATTAATTGTGTTAGAAATGAAACACGATGGTTGGTTTCTCAACACAGACTAACTTTATTGTTAAAGTTACAAGTACCAAAAACACATGGCCCTAAAACTGAAAGGGACCTTTCGCTACAAATACCTACACGCAGTGGCGTAACAGCCTTTATATGTTGGGCTAAATTACAATACTCCCACTGCACAAAATATTACTGTAAATTCATTAAACCTAATTTATTTACAAATCTGTTATGATTATCTGAACTAAGTCCTTTAGTTAAGATATCAGCAGGCATGTCAGCTACTAATTTCACTAAATCATCAGCAACGATTTGTCTTATAAAATGATGTCGAATATCAATATGCTTCGACCTGTTATTAAACATCGGATTTACTGCCAGCTTTTATGCACTCTGATTATCGTTATATAATCTAACACATTTACTAACACCTGTAATATCAGATATAATATTTTTTAAGTATATAGCTTCCTTAGAAGCTTCAGAGAGAGCCATATACTCAGCTTCAGTACTCGAGAGAGAAACAGTTCGCTGTTTTCTGCTCTCCCAAGACACCGCAGATCCAGAAAGTTAAAAACAAAATCCCGTATATGACTTTCTGTCAAAAGAATTACTTCCCCAATCGGCATCTACAAAACCTTCTAGATCCGCATCGTCTTTAAGGAATTTCAAACCATGATTTTTTGTCTGTTTCAAATACCTTAATACACGTTTTGCCTGCTTCCAATGACTCTCGTTATAACAATTGTTAAATTGACTTAAATAACTAACATAAAATTAAACGTCAGGCCTAGTTAATAAATACATCAAACTACCTATAAGTTGCTGATACGGCAACTCTTGTTTACAAGTATCTGTTTGTCTGACGAGATTAACATTTGTCTCCATGGGAGTAGCCACAGTATTGCAATCTATCATATTAAATTTTCTTAATAACTGCTCAATGTATTTTTCTTGATCTAAAGTTATAGATTTATTAATTTTATCAACTGTCACTCTCATACCAAGACAATTTTTAATCTGTCCCAAATCCTCAATTTTAAAAGCTTGCCCTAATTTAAATTTTACATTTTTCTCTTCGCTCACATCATTCGAGAATATAAAGAAATCGTCAACATAAACCGTTACAATCGTTAATAAACTTTCATTCTGCTTTGTATACAAGCAAGGCTCAAATTTAGATTTATTATACCCCAAATTTACTAAGAAATTATTGACCCTTATATTCCATGCCCGCGATGACTGTTTAAGCCCATAAATTGTCCTCTTAAGTTTCAAAACTTTATTTTTGCACCCATCTGTTTTATACCCCTCAGGCAATGTCATAAAAACTTCATGTTTTAGATGACCATTTAAAAAAGCCGTTGTTACATCTAAATGACATATGCTTAAATCTAAAGCCATTAATAATCGCAAAGTACAGTGACGTACAACAGGTGAAAAAGTTTCATTAAGGTCAATACCTTGTTTTTGAGTATATCCTTTAGCAACTAACCGCGCTTGGTATCGCACTTTGTTTTCACTGTCACTTTTCCGCTTAAACACCCACTTACACTGCACTACCGTTTTACCGTCTGGAATATCGACTAACTCCCAGGCCTCATTTTCTTCGAAGGAGTGTAGTTCCTCTGCCATTGCTTCTCTCCAACTTTCTCCGTCTGGTCTCGACAGAGCCATCTCTACTGAAGTTGGTTCATTCTCCAGCTCTATTTATTCTGGACAAAAATAAGTCACATCATTCTCTAAAACTCGAGGTTTAGGTGTTCTTTCAGACCTTCTCAGTTGTAGAGGTTCATCGTAATCGCTGTTACCAGTCTCAGAATTCTGCCAAACATCTCCTGAGCTATCACTAGACACATGAACTTCCTCTGTCTCAGCTCTCTCAGTTTCATCAGTGTCTCCCACTGAAACTGGCACTTCTAGATTTTTTAACTGACTGTCCAAAAAAATGTCTACATGGTCATTAACATTTTCTATGATGGTAACATCTCTGATGGTTGTGATATCGTTCTTCACTGGATCGAATACTCTATATCCTTTCGTAAATTCATCATAACCAACGAAAACACATTTTTTTGGCTTTTTATCCCATTTTAATCTCCTTTCTTTGGGAACATGTACCATGACAGGACTTCCAAAAATTCGTAGATTGCTTACATCTGGTCTCCTGCCACTCCATAACTCGTATGGTGTCATCTGCAGTCCTGCTGCTAAACATCTATTACGCAAATAGACTGCTGTGTTTACTGCCTCAGCCCAAAAACGCTTTTCAATGCCTCCATCCAACAATAAACATTTGGCTTTTTCAACAATTGTTCGATTTAACCTCTCGGAAACGCCATTTTGTTCTGGTGTGTATGCGTTTGTTTTCTGGTGAATGATACCACTGCTTTTGAGAAATCCATCAAACTCTCTGGAACAAAATTCACCTCCATTGTCAGATCTGAGCACCCTAATCTTCTCGTTCGTCTGGTTTTCAGCCATACTCTTAAATTGTTTAAAACAGCCAAATACCTTGTCTTTCGATTTAATAAAGTAAACAAATGCCATTCTACTAAAATCATCTTCGAAGACTACCAAAGATCTCGTCTCCATTGGTCCACAAACATCGGTATGTACGAGATCTAACAATTTCTCTGGAACCCCCATGCTTGAAAGGTAGTCTAGTCTGCTTACCTTCACAGCAAACTTTGCAGTTTTTTTAATATAACTGCACTAGTTTTTAATGTAAAGTCCATTCACCAAACCATTCTGCATTTTATTAAGGTAATAGTGTGTGGTCTTCTAAGTGAATAAGTACTTCGAAGTGGCTCCCGAATAAATTTCTCAAATCTGGTATGTCAAACACAAATATAATTTGAATCAAATTGAATAACCATTCCATGTGATAAACCACGTCCATGTAATAAAACATAATTAGTAAAAATAGTGGACGCACCGGAATTCGGTCCCGCTACCTGCGGAAGGGACTACCTGTAACGGATTAAATTCGAAGTGTGGTCACACCAGCGAAAATGCGATTTCGGAATTGGGTCCCATGTACCTACTATTTGTTTAATTTGACTTTTATTTTCCTTCACATTTTTTTGGGCTTAGGACCAACAGTACACACTTATTGTTGTTATACTGGCATGTTTAAAAATGTACGCTAAATGCGTATCGTCAAAAATAAAAACAGTACGTGAAATAATAACCCAACCAAACCTATTCCTACCAAACCACCTTCGTATTTTTAGTCAATTTTTTTGTAGAATGAATTATAATAATTTTCAATAATAACCCAACCAAACCTACCCCTACCAAACCACCTTTAATGTCCACATGAAATCTACCTGCTTACAGCGGACCGAATTACGAAATCACCCTTTCGGATTTGGACAAGGTCCCTGTGAGCAGGTAGCCCTTTTGCTAGGTACCCGGACCGAATTCCGAAACACCGAAAATAGTAGTACTACCGTCAGAAAGATAAATTAAAAACACAAAACCCATAAACAAACGGATCCTTATCACAATAACTGAAGTGTTTTTACCGATCCATAGAAATAAAAATAAAAGTGACCATACACGAAAAGAAATGCCCGATTCAGAGATAACTAATAAACAACTGCTTGATCAATTATTGAAAGGAAATACGGAATTAAAGTCGGCAGTACAAGCGGTTGAAGTGAATCTTTGCATGAAAATTTAGGAAATCAATCATCGCCTAACTATAGCTGAAAGGGAAAACGAAGAATTGAAGAAAAAAATAGAGCTACTCGAAAGGAGTCAGAAGAAAAATAGCATAATAATATTTGGATTAGAGAGGAAAGAACATTATATTATAACTCCTGAATATATCATTGAATGAATGAAAAACCTCTTGAAAATTGAGCTTGTTGAAAACGATTTCAACAACATATATCCCCTAGGGTCAACTTATAATATCCCAGTGAAAGTTGAATTCACCTCCTATATCAACAAAGATAAGGTTCTGAGAAACACCAAAAAGTTGAAAGGATCTACAATACCTATAGCACATGATCTCACTGAACATCAGCGAACAGAACACAGAATATCCAGAAAACATTTACATATCGCTAAACAGAAAGACAATAATATTTGCTTCACAAAGAACAACAAGCTCCACCTCAATAATAAGATCTATACTGCTACTCAACTTGAAACTTTGGAAGACGCAAGCGAACTTTATCAACACAAACCACGAAGTGATCCAGGCACACCAGTCCCTGAGTATCTTACTCAGGAAAAAAATAATCTAGAAGAAGCTGCTTTCACACTTATAAAGTCAACACAAACAAAAATTTCCAACTCATCTGATTCCACTAATGAAAACTCAAATACTCCGAAAACCGGTGCAACGAAAAAAATTATCAAGGAAACAGTACGGGAAAAACCAAACTTGCGAAAACACTCCGCTAGATAAATTCAACGATCTCACTATCTTTCTGCTCTATTTTGTGAACGTGTTAAGCTTTGGGATATAGTCCAACAAAACAAAAATAGATACTATATAATATTAATTAAATCTTGTTTTATAGGTATACGTTATTAATTGTAAGTATTGTTAGGTTTTAATATTAAATTCTAAACATTTTATATACACGACGAGTGAAAACTATCTGTATATGGCAAAATACTCATAGTAAAATCACGAAAATTTCTACGTTTGGGTTTTCGGATACGATCTTTTCAACTAAAATATTTTCAAAGATGGCCGACTTTTGTTTCTACCGGAAGTCGACTGTAACTTTGTTATTTTAAATGGAACACCCTGTATATTAATACATTTTTGAAATCTACGTAATATTTTAGTATACTTTTGTCTAAAAACTTTTTTCGAAAAATGCACACTTTTTGAGTTATTAATTTTTTTGTAGAAAATTTGACCGTTGAAAACCCTTATAAATTATTTTTTTACGAGAGGACCCTTGAAGATATGAAAATGGTTTCTCTTCGGTTGCCTTAAGCAAGGTCAAACGTATTCGAATCTATGTTGAAAATTTTTTCATTTTATACAGGGTGTGTATAAAAAGTGTTCAAAGTTTAACTTTATAAATATCAAATTTCTTCATTTTTTTAAATAGAACCACCCTGTTTTTTCTATTTTAATGCATTCAGGAGAAAAAAATAAGGCAAGTTCATGTATACTTTTCTATACCTAAACCTCACCGTTATCCAGATATTAAATATTTTCTGTAAATTTTTAGAGATGCAGGTGTAGTCTAAATAATAAAAAGAATGATGTAAATTTGCTTTTAATACATGGTAAATATGACAAAGTTGTTACAAGAACATGTGCTTTATTTGCAGTAAGATATCCAGATTGACTGCGGTCGAAATCGCACATTGTTAAAAGAATACTTAACAATTTGAAGCTATTTGGTTAATTTTAAGCAAAAGTTAATCGAATTAAACCATTTGTGACAATAATAAGATATGCTACCAAATTTTATGGAAAATTAAAAGTCAAAGAGAAATAGTCTTATGTTTCAAAGTAAATGTTCAAAATTGCTACCTTGAACTTCAATGCATTTTTCAACCCTTCTCAGTATGCCTTCATTCGTCGCACGGCTGATCATCATCTCAAAAAGAGAATTGAAGGAATTTCGAACTCTTAGCTCACAATCTTCTTTAGATGTTAAGGCTTGTGAGTAAACCTCTTGTTTTATGTGACCCCATAAAAAAAAATCTAAAGGCGTCATGTCGGGAGAACGAGGGGGCCACCGAAAAGGACCATTATTTGCTAACCACCTGTCTTCAAATTGCGCTTCTAAAAATGTATTTATGACAATTGAACTGTGAGCAGGAGCACCGTCATGAATAAAAAAAAGTTTGCTTAATTCGTCTGGTGGCAAGCGGTCTAAATAATTTTGTTTCAAATTTCTTAAAATATCAAGATATATTTCACCTAAAAATACAACAAAAAACATTAAAAAATACAAAAACAGTGTTTTTTACATAATTAATTAGGAATAATTGATTGTGTTTCCTAACCATTCAAATTCCCATCGTAAAAATGAAGTGCTATTATTTGATTATTTCTAATAGCACAAAAGACATTGAACTGCCACCGATCTTGAACAGCACGTTCTTTGGAATACCTTCCAATACAGCCTCATGCAGTGATAAAAATGTTAGAAGAAGTACGCGCATTGCGAATTTAAAAACCAATTTAGAATAGTTATGATTATTATATTTTACTAATTAAGTTAAGTTTCTTTTAATCATCTGCTATTTACCCTAATATATATTATGATTAAGATAAGTCCCTTTTTATCACCTGTTATTTAATTTAATATATATGTATTTGTCCTCGAGAAAGAATTTTTTTTGAAAAAAAATTCTCCCTTAGGGGGGAGGTGTAATGCCCCCATCACTACGTCTATGTAAGTTAATGAGATCTTGGAATAATTTCGACTATCTTAGTCAAACTTCAATTGAAATCAGTATATAAAATAAACTAATAATATTTAAATATAATGTGTAGTAAATAAATACTCAACTTATTCTTTGTTACAGTATCAAAATCTCATTAGCAACAACAAATGTTTGTATTTGTATAGAAATATGTTGTTTGCCCAAATTCAATGTTTCTCATAGATATCTAATTTAATCTTGGTACGACCATGTTTTGGGAATGGTTTAAATACCATTCCAATTCATCCAACAGTAAGTTAAAACTCAGCTCTAGTGTTATCCACATAATATTCTAAATATAAGGCTAGAATTAAGTACTTAGTGTGAACCTTCAAAGTTAATAAATAGTGTATACAAATCAAGGGCTCTCATTCCTTCCGGCACATTACAAAATTGGTGTCAGAAGTGGGATTTACTGGGGAATTAATATTGATAATTTTATAGGGGCCAGTGTAATTCTGTGAAAGTTTCCTCGATTTATGAAGTTGGGTGACATTATTTTCTAAGTAAACGAGATCTCCTACGGAAAATATCATCGGTCGGCATTTCTTGTCGTAATTTGATTTATTGGTTTCCTTTGATTTTATCAAATTTTCTCGTGCAAGTTGGTGGCTTTTTTGTAGTTTTAGCGTCAAGTCATCAAGGTAGTTATCGTAACTATATTTGAATTCTGGGTTTTTCGATAATTGAGAAGGTATTGAAGGTTTTGTGCCGAATACTAGTTCGTATGGAGAGAATTTTGTGGAAGTATGTGTACTCGTGTTATATGAGAATGTTGCGAAATCTAACCAATCGTCCCAATCTGATTGATCCTGGTTAACATAATGTTTTAAATAATCAGCTAAAGTGGCATGTGACCTTTCTAAAGCACCATTAGTTTGGGGATGATAGGCTGTTGAGGTTAAATTCTTGATTTTAAAAAGTTTAGAAACTTCCTTGAAAGTATTTGACATGAAGTCACGTCCTTGATCAGTTAAGACAGATTCCGGTATACCGTAATTACAAATGAAACGATGAACGAAAAGGTTGGCAATAGTAACAGCTTCGTGATTAGGACATGGATAAGCTTGGGAGAATTTCGTAAGGTCGTCCTGTAATGTTAAGATATATTTGTTGCCAGAAAGAGTTAGCGGAAAGGGGCCAACGATATCTAGAGCTATGCGTTCGAAAGGTTTTTGTGACGTAGTTGTTATTTCCATTGGTTCTCGGTTCTTTTTCCTAACTAATTTATTCTTTTGACATGGTTCGCAATACTTAATGAAGTTTTTAATATCTATTTTCATGTTTGGCCATTTATAAATTTGTTTGATTCGTTTATATGTTTTATGGAAACCCGAATGACCTGAGGAAGGGTTTGAGTGATTTACTTTAAGAATTTGGGGAATTAAAGTTGAATTCGGGTGAATAAGTACGTCATGAAATATATTTATTTTAATATTTGATCCTTTAAAGATGAATCTTATTATTGCCCGTAATTTTTTAAAATTAAGGTGATCGTAACCAATACCCAATCTTGGTAGATTTATAACATTTATATTATTTTCAATTAAAATCGTTTTAAGATTTAGAAGTAGGTTAAACATTATATCGTATTCTACTTTTTCCCAATGATATCGTTTATGTATTAAATAAAAAATGAAATTATTTCCTTCTTTTTCCATTTTCACTTCGCCTTGTTTAACGGGAGTGTTAAAGAAACCTTTTATATGGTCAAATTTTTCGTTTAGTAATAATAAAGATTTGTCAGTTAATTCTAAATCTTCAGAAAGGCAAACAGCACAATTGTTACCTGCACCAACTGGAAGCTCGGTATTGTGTTCGTTAATATGTTCATAGGATATTAAAGTAGTTTGATAATGCTTTAGGAAATCTGAGTAAGAAGGAACCGTGGAAGGTTGCAAAATATTAACTGTAGCGTCTTCTGACTTAATACGACTAAGAGCGTCAGCTACCTGATTTCTGTTGCCGGGGCGATACTCGATATTATAGTCGTACTCCTCTAAGAGTAAACGCCATCTTACTAGACGAGAACTAGGGTCTTTGACGTTGAATACCCAAGTCAAAGGAAGATGGTCGGTATAAATATTGAATTTTCTACCATAGAGGTAGGGAAAATGTTTGACAGACCAAACTATAGCTAATAATTCCTTTTCTATAGTGCTGTAATTTGACTCGCTTTTATTTAGTGAGCGACGATCATAAGCAATAGGTAAATCATTCTTGTTTTTGCCTTGAGATAATACAGATCCGATAGCGAAGTCACTTGCGTCGGTAGAAAGATTAAAAGGTTCATTGAAATCGGGATATTGGAGTAAAGGTTCACTTGTTAAAGTGTTTTTTAAGGTTTCAAAAGAATTTTGTTGCAAACTAGTCCAATTGAAAGGTACATTATTTTTCAAGAGTTGTGTGAGAGGTTGTGTAATTTTACTGAAGTTAGGAATGAATCTCCGGTAGTAACCAGCAAGACCTAAAAAGGAGCGAATGTCCTTGACATTCTGTGAGATAGGGTAATTGATAATGGAGTCAATTTTCTTAGGGTCTGGTTTTACTCCAGTTTCTGTTATAAGGTGACCCAAGTACATAACTTCCTTTCTCAGAAATTCGCATTTGTTCGGTTGTATTTTCAATTTGGAATGAGATAATCTGTCGAAAACTTCTCTTAACCGTTTATTATGTGTTTCGAGATCGGCAGCATGAATGACAATGTCATCCAAGTAAACAAAACATCTGAAATTTTGAATACCTACAAGAACTGTGTTCATTAACCTCTGAAAGGTGGAGGGAGCGTTCCGTAGTCCGAATGGCATTTTCTTAAAGTGGTAGTGCCCTGAGGGAACGGAAAATCCGGTTTTTTCGGCGTCTTTAGGATCCATTTTAATTTGGTGGAACCCTGAGGCAAGATCAAGGGTTGTAAAATATTTAGAATGTCCTAATTGATCTAAAATTTCTGTAATATTTGGTAATGGGTAAGAGTCTGCAATGCTGATATCGTTCAATTTTCTGTAATCGATTACCATACGCCATTTTTTTTCGCTCGTGGTAGATTTCTTTGGAACAATCCAAACAGGGGAATTCCATGGGGAAGTAGAGTTTTCAATTATATCGTTTTCTAACATGTGTTTTATTTGTTTATCAACTTCGGCTTTGTGGACCTCTGGATACCTATATGATTTGACATTTATTGGAGTACTGGAAGTGGTAGGAATGCGATGCATTATATTATCGGTGGAAGTAAGTAAATCACCTTCTAAGTGAAATATATGATTATATTCGTGACAGATTTTGATGAGAGATTGTTTTTCTTCTTCATTTAAATGATCAACACATAAGCTATAAACTATTTTGTCTAGACGACTAGAATCGTAATTTGAACTATGGGTAGTGGCGCAATGGAATTTGTGTCTAATATTTCCTGTAAATCTTCAATTTCTTCAAGGATTACAGAAGGTATAGGGATTTTTATGATGCTCTCAGTGGTATTTAATATGGATGTGATAGCTTCGTTATTAGAATTGATAGAAACTAGACTTTCGCAACGAAATACTCCTTCAGATATTTCCCTTTTTTGTATAATGCCTTGTTTATTAGAAGGATTATTTGAAACTTTCACTTTAACTAGATTTTCACACCTATCGGCGATTGTAAGGTAATTTTGGGAATCCATAGATATATAATTAGGGCTATCTGTAGTGCCAGAACTTGGCACAGAATTGAAGGTGTGGTGAATTGGAATTTTATTATTATTAATTAGAAGACAGTCGGTTTCATAGTCAATATGTGCGGAGAAAGATTTTAATAAATCGTTGCCTATAAGACCCTCGAATGGAATGGGAAAATCATTTGAGACAGCGTGAAAAATGTAAGGGTTTTTTCCGAAGATGTTCGAGTAAAAATAAGAATATGAAAGAGTTTTTGTTGGGTTGGTAGAATCAGAGTCGATGCCTTTTAAAATAACTGGGTGATCGTTATGACATTCTGTATGGGGGTTTAGATTATTAATTTTGAAAAGAGATATAGTAGCACCTGTGTCTATAAGAAAACGAGAAGGTTTTTTTAATTGAGGTGAGTCAATAAAAATATAGGAGGTTAAGCTTCGAAAATTTATTAACGAGATTTGGCCTGGGTAAGGATTGCGTTCCTCGAGGTGGCCTATTCCGGACGAGGAACTCTGGGGTTTAACGAATTGCTAGTTCCTGGTTGCGAGTTATTTCTTTGATTAAAATTGCTAGAGTTTTTATTAAAATTTTGATTAGGAAAGGAATTCACATGACCTGATGGTCGATTTTGTCTAAGATTGTTATTGTATTGTCTTTTCCTACATTCATGAATAAGATGACCCGTGTTTTTACAATAATTGCAGATTTTAATGTTAGTTTCTGTTCTATTAAGGGTATTTACCTGTCTAACGTTATGTTGAGAGTTATGATTATAATTATTATTTGATTGTGTGAAGTTGTTAGGATGATTTCGATTGCTTGTATATTTATTCTGATTTTTATTTCGACAGTTGAAGACAGTGTGCCCACTTTTATTGCAGAAAGTACAGTGACGTGTATAGTTAGAATTTATATTTTGGTATTTAGAAATTTCGCGTAGAGACTTTACTTCGCGTTCTTCATTCAAAGCGAACTGTACAGCTTCTTCTAAGGTTGAAGGATTTCTAGCTTTAACGATAATAGCCAGGTCTCTGGATAATCCCATCAAGAACACACTGAGTGCTTGATCTTGCAGTAATTCTGCATAGCCTTCGCGACGTTCTCCTCCAATAGAATCATCTAACGTCCCTAAGAGTTTAACGTAGCAATTCTCAACTTTATTGGCAAAAGACATGACGTTTTCGTTCGGATTTTGTTTACAAGAATGTAATTCTAATTGCCATTGGCCTTGAGTCCTTTTATCTGAATATCCCTCAAGAAGGTAATCTTTAAGCGTATTCCAATTTTCAAAATTCCTATTTTTAATTAAAATTCTGGCGCGATCAGTGATTTTGGATAAAATAATTTTAAAAAGTATTGGTTTATTTTCGGGTTTTGAAAGAGACATAGCCATGGAACAGTTGTCAATGAATTCGTGTAATTTACTTTTATCACCGTCGTATTTGATTAACATTCTTTCGGCCATTTCTAATGAGATATAAGTGGTTGTAGAACTTGGAGTAGTCATTGTTTATATATTATACTAGAGTTTCGAAAAAATGTATAGAGATTTTTGAAATAGTATTAAGGTTAAAAGTATGAGACAATTGATATAAAAATAAAAATCCAATAACTTACATGAAAATAGTAATCATTCTGGTATTGATGTCTTGGAGTCAGCAGAACTGGTGAGATTTTTGATCTTCGTAGAGATGTGGAACTTGTAGAACAGTGGATATAGTGAAGTCGGTGGATGTAGTAGAATCAGCGAATGTAGTAGAGTTAGTGAATGTAGTAGAATCAATGAATGTAGTAGAAATAGTAGAATCAGCGGGTATAGTAGGATCAGCGAATGTAGTAGAGTTAGTGGATATTGGTTACAAATCAGAGTCGAATCCTCCGGTGCACTGGATTGAGAGTTGAATGGTTTCCTTATGGTACTTTCCGTTTCAGACTCGATATCAATCCTCTTCGAAATTATCCCACTTCTGACACCAATTTTGTAATGTGCCGGGAGGAATGAGAGCCCTTGATTTGTATACACTATTTATTAACTTTGAAGGTTCACACTAAGTACTTAATTCTAGCCTTATATTTAGAATATTATGTGGATAACACTAGAGCTGAGTTTTAACTTACTGTTGGATGAATTGGAATGGTATTTAAACCATTCCCAAAACATGGTCGTACCAAGATTAAATTAGATATCTATGAGAAACATTGAATTTGGGCAAACAACATATTTCTATACAAATACAAACATTTGTTGTTGCTAATGAGATTTTGATACTGTAACAAAGAATAAGTTGAGTATTTATTTACTACACATTATATTTAAATATTATTAGTTTATTTTATATACTGATTTCAATTGAAGTTTGACTAAGATAGTCGAAATTATTCCAAGATCTCATTAACTTACATAGACGTAGTGATGGGGACATTACATCTTTATAAAAAACAAAAAACAAATGTATGATAATATATTACCATTAACAGTAGAAACAAGTATTTCAGATCATTATACAACGATAACTCAAATTGTACTCTCAAATCATATACAAATGAGGGAGCCATTATCTAATAATCTCATAAAAACTATAATAGATGAAAATGTATTCATGCAAGAAGTCCAAAAAATTGATTGAAATATTATCTTTGAAAACGGTAATGTGGAAACTGAAACTAATAAATTTATTAATGTAATAAGAAAATGTTTAGATCTATCTACCAAATATAAAAAAATAAAACGGCAAAACCTAAAACGAAAAAGCTGGATAACAGCAGCAGCTGGTCTTAAAAATTCAATAAATGAAAAAAATAAATTATTGCATCTTCTCAAACATAATCCAAATAGTCCAATATTAAAAGAAAATTACAGAAATTACAAAAAGTTGTTAAATAAATAGATCAAACAAACAAAAATTGATTTTTACCGAAATAATATTCAGAAAAATAACAATAACACTAAAGCCATTTGGAAAAATATAAATGATTTTTTTGACAGTCCCTGAAAAAACAGCAACAAAACAAATAAAAAATGGAATAATTACCGAATTTTTTGAAGTAGCTAACATATTCAATGATGACTTCGTGTCTGTTGGTAAAAACTTTGCTAGCAAAATAAAAAAAAACCAAAACTATAATGAAAAAAAGAAAATCTGTTATCATTCAATTTTCTTACACTCTACTGACGAAAATGAAATAAAAGAAATCATAATGCAACTAAAAAATAACAAGGCGCCAGGTGCCGATGGACTCAAATCTGAAATGTTAAAAAAAGTGAAAGACTACATTTCTATACCAATGGCGTATCTGATCAACAAATCATTATCTGAAGGACATTTTCCATCTGCTTTCAAGATTTCAATAATAACTCCCATTTACAAACAGGGTGATAAAACAGATAAATCCAATTATAGGCCAATCTCCATAATTAGCAGTTTGGCCAAAATTTTTGAAAAAGTTATCCAAAACCGACTGAATCACTTCTTAGAGTCAAATAAATTACATTCTTCATCACAGTACGGATTCAGGAAAAACTGCTCTACCCAAGATGCCATTAGGATACTAACTAATAATATATATAATAGTCTTGATAAATCCATGCCTGCTGTTGGTGTCTTTGTCGATCTAGCTAAGGCATTTGATACAGTTGACCATGGTATACTTATAAGCACTTTGGAAGATCTAGGCATACGTGGTATACCCCTCCAACTCTTACGAAGCTACCTATCAAATAGACAACAAAAGGTAAAAATAGAAAATACATTGAGTAATGAACGAATTGTCTCATGTGGTGTACCTCAAGGCACGGTGTTAGGACCCATACTTTTTAATGTTTACCTGAACAACTTATTTTTATTAGAAATAAATTGCAAAATTATTAGTTTTGCTGATGACACAGTACTCTTTTGTAAAGACAGTAACTGGTTTAATTTAAAACAAAAACTAGAACAAGACTTGCAAAGCATTAAAGAATGGTTTGATAACAGATTGCTTTCAATTAACTTCAAAAAGACTGTTTATCTCCCATTTAGTTCATATAGTACCACTCTTCCGAATTTTAACCTTCAAGTAGGAACTCAATTCACAGTTACAGCCCAAACTAGTGTAAAATATCTTGGCATAATATTAGATTCGAATTTAAGATGGGATCAACATATTATGTATCTTCTAAGGAAGTTGAGGGTTATACTATTTAAATTCAAGCGAGTATGTAGTATACTCAATTTTAAACAAAAAATAATAGTTTATAAGAATCTAGTTGAATCTCACTTGAATTACGGCATTATAGGATGGGGTGGTTTAGCAAAAGGATATCTATCCCCTCTAGAAATATTCTAAAAAAGATTCTTGAGAACAATACTTGATAGGGGTTATGATTGCTCCAGCAATGCACTCTATTCAGAGACAGGTATGTATGACATAAGACAATTGTATTTTCTAAATGTAAGTATTGATCAATACACACATAACAACGAATTACAAGCATTAATGCATGCATATGCCACACGCAACAGATCCAAATATCATATTCCTCCACACATAAAAAAAAATTGGTCAAAGAAGCTGTGCGTTCCTAAGACCCAAAATATTTAACTTCTTACCTGTTGATATCAGAGATAAGACAACATTTTCTATATACAAAAATAAAGTTAAAACCTTTTTGTCAAACACACCACGCGATTAAGTGCGTGGACTATTTGACAAGCAATATTAAATCTACGATCATAGAGAAAGGATCCATATAATGTGAAAGCTGTATGTAAACATGTACCCGTGTTTCTGTGTTTACATAATAGTCCAATAAAAATCCCCGAGATTCTGCATGAGAGACTGTATGGCCGCGAATACGTTTATAAGGGTATTTTAGGGACGGGGAATCGAATGGCACTATTCGCAGCATCCAATTTTCCCGGGAAACAGTGAAAATTGCGGAAAATTTCTTAAAATTCGCTTTTTCTCGGCAACTATTCGATTTTTTAAGAAAAGTTTCCAATAAATGTTGTAGAGCGCAAAATTTTACGTCAAAATATTACCTCACTTGTTGAATTTCATTGAGAATTATAGATTTTCTCGACCATTTCCGAATCCGCTGGAAATAGACGCTGAGTAGCAAAATAATGATTAAGGATTTATTATATGTAACATTTTTTTGTATATGAACAAATGTTTTTCACACTGGTTTAGCAAAAACTAATTGCTTTTACTATTTTTGTATTTTTAGATCTATTGAATCATAAAAATGTTTGCTTCCAGCGGATTCGGAAATGGTCGAGAAAATCTATAATTCTCAATGAAATTCAACAAGTGAGGTAATATTTTGACGTAAAATTTTGCGCTCTACAACATTTATTGGAAACTTTTCTTAAAAAATCGAATAGTTGCCGAGAAAAAGCGCATTTTAAGAAATTTTCCGCGATTTTCACTGTTTCCGGGAAAATTGGATGCTGCGAATTGTGCCATTCGATTCCCCGTCCCCAAAATACCCTTATACACGTATTCGCGGCCATACAGTCTCCCATGCAGAATCTCGGGGATTTTTATTGGACTATAACTAAAATATGTCTATGTGTTATGTTCGATTTTAAAATTTCAATTTGTAATTATTGTTGTATTTTTTTAGTAATTTATTTTAATCTTCCTATATGTTATACCACATACAAGTAACTTGTTTCACTTCGTGGTTTGCTAAGGTTTATTTGTATATTTGTAAAAAGTATTCAAACAAAATTACTGTATTTATCTTGTAAAAATAAACATTATTATTATAATTACTGTTTATGTGTCCAAATCTGCGATGCCAAATTTCTCCTGAAATGGCTGTTTGTGTCAATAAACATTTTTCAGACTTAAAAATGTTTAATTTATACATCCCATTTTCCAAATCAGCTATGGCAACTGGTTTCTTCTGCTCATTGAAAACTGTACAACGATTATCGTTAAAACTAAGGGAATTTCCATTTTTAATAAGCTGACTCACTGACAATAAATTTGTCATCAAACCAGGAACACATAAAACATCTTTTACAGGTATATCGTATTTACCATTTCTCACTATAGTTGTGATCATCACTTCACCTGTAGAAGCTGTTGTACTTGATGAATGCGTTGTAGTTCGTCTAGATGAATTTTGTCTAATTTGATAGTTTTGGTTTTTGTAGAGGAATAATGAGCAATTGTTTGAATTTTTGGAAGGGTGAGTGGTTCTTCTATTGTTATTTCTTTGGAATTGAAGTAGTTTTTCATAGGGAGTGTTGAATTCACATCCTAGTGGAACTTCGATTAGATAAACACCATGTAGAACTTGAATGTTGCGAGTTGAGCACTGAATTGAAATTTTCGTTGATGACGGAAAGATGCCAATATAATGAGAGGTTGTCATCGCTTCTATTAGTACATCATGGATTAAAACTGGAACATGAAGGCTTCTTCTTCGGAGACTTGAAGGATTTGGCTGATACAGTCTGGATATGTGCTATGAAGTTGTAGAGAAACTTTTTGACATAGATAAGTAATGTCTTACTTCTTGCAAGCTTTATTAGAATATTGGAAAAGTTCCATACTTATTGTCAGATAAGGTAGAGGGGGTATAATTGTGGTCAAATTTTTTGTAGGTATTGAATATACAGGGTGTAACAAAAAGGCAGGTCATAAATCATACCACATATTCTGTGGCTAAAAATAGCTCGATCCAACCCAAGTTACCCAAGTACAAATGTGCATGCGAAAAAAGTTACAACCCTTCGAAGTTACCAAATGAAAATTGAATTTTTCAAATATTTCTACAGTTGTTCGATATATTATAATGAAAGTTGACAAGTGGCTTTCTTATGATTAGAGCATCTTAAAAAAAAATTAAAGAATTATTGCACCCCGTTAAAAATTTATGGGAGTTGAGATCCCCTAAAACCCCCCCAAATTTTTTTCGAGGGTGTATGCTGTAAAAATGACGAGCGAACAACAACTGAGGAATAGAATCCTTAAGGCTGCAATTAGATATCGTCAGAAGCCATTGCCCTTCCAGAATATTCGGTTTTCGTTAGTAGAACGGTGCCGACTGTGTATTCAAGAAAATGGGGGTCATTTCGACCATCTAATAAAAACTACACATTTGTAAATAAATAAGATTAAATCAAAAATGTGGGACCCTCGAAAAAAATTCATTGACTTTAATTTTTGTTACTCGAAATTTTTGAAGCATAATGAAAAAAGGGCCGTACCTCGATAAAAACTGATAATTGTAAAAAGTACTAGGGGGCAAAAAAGTTTCAAAAATAATGTGTTTGAATAATGGTGCCACAATAAGCATTAAATTGCAACGTACACAAAAATTTTGGGGAGGGTTTAGGGGATCTCAACTCCCATAAATTGTTAACGGAGTGCAATAATTCCTTAATTTTTTTTTAAGATGCTCTTATCATAAGAAAGCCACTTGTCAACTTTCATTATAATATGTCGAACAACTGTCGAAATATTTGAAAAAATCAATTTTTATTTGGTAACTTCGAAGAGTTGTAACTTTTTTCGCATACACATTTGTACTAGGGTAACTTGGGTTGGATCGAGCTATTTTTAGCCACAAAACATGTGGTATGATTTATGACCTGCCTTTTTGTTACACCCTGTAGGTGGTAATGATTAAAGGATTCGGGATGAAGGATTAGAAAATGCAGAATAAATACAACCATAAAATTTGAAAAATAAGCGTCGATTGAGTTAGCGTCATAATATTTTAGTAAATGTTCATTGTCAATATATAATATTTGTTTTGGGTTATAATGCTGAAGCATTTTATTAATAATTATTTTTGTCCACGACTATTTGATAATTTTTACATTCTACGTGTGTTTCTTCAAGTATAATGACGTACATTATGTGTGTGTGCTGCTTTAGTGTATGGCTAGAAAATCTTGTGCTCTTGTTTCACGGACCTAAAAGACAGTAAGAACACACAAAAAATTACTTATCTGTATATAGTTGGTTAAATAGGGCTTTTAAGCATACATCCTGATAAAAATCCAAACTCTTAGTAAGAAGTTCAAGCACAGCACACACGCGTGGTGCATGCAGAACTAAATATCAAAACAAAACAATTTCGTTCTTGAATGTTCGATATCAGTGTATAAGAACTAGAAATTGATCAAGACCGGTATTGTTCGAGAAATAAAGGTGGCCATACACACAGAGTACGGTTGGAGTACTACTCCGGCAGCGGTGAATTGAGCAGTAAATATAATGGATAATACGATAGTCAAACAAATATTGGATGAAATCAGGAATAGTAAAATTGAATTGAAAAATAGTATCGCAGCTAGCGAAGCTAATATTTTATTGAAAGTCGAGGACCTAAAGTTCAATTAAGATAAACTGCCTTGAAAAAGAAAATATTTGACTGAAGGAAAAAATTGAGAAACTAGAAAGGAACTAAAAACAGAACAATATTATTGTCTTTGGATGGTCTGCTCCAAATGAAAACATAACTTCAGAATTTATCTGTACCGAGCTCAATAGCATGTTGAATGTATTTGTAAGCGAAACAGATATAAATAATTTTTACTGCCTTGGAAAAACTATAAATCGACCAGTGAAGATAGAGTTCATATCACATCTGAAAAAAAAGGAAATCTTGAAAAACTGTAAAAAATTGAAAGGAAGCAGTATAACAATAACTCACGACCTAACGGACCAGCAACGCTGCGAATACCAAAGCCTACGGAAATTTCTACTACGAGAGAGGCAAAAAAATAAACACTGTTACATCAAAGGTAATAAACTTGTTATAGAAAATAAAGAAATTTCTCTAGAAGATCTATACGAAATAGACAACCAGGTAGACAAGAAAGCTACTAGTACTCCGTCGACCCCAACTCAGTCACAAGCCCGAAACTCTGAATATCATACGAAAACCAATCAAGAAAATCCAGAACAACTCTACCAGAAAAACGCCCTACAGAATCAGTCAATCAATCAAGTCGAACAGCCTCCCAAGTCTATTGGAACCTCAAAAAAACCATTGAAGCCAGTCAATCCAGCTCTTGAGAAACTCACAAGATCGAGAACAAATTCACAAAAATAACTTTTTTTCCTTTTCTTTCCATTCCTAATCTAGTGATGATAAACCAGTCTCTAACTGTTGAATTGTAGAATTTTGACATCATGTGTGCGGTACTCTCTATCAAACATTGAACTTTTTTTTCCTTATTTTCCTTAACTTAGTCACCATACGAGAAATGGATACATATATTAAGGATTTTGAAGTGAAGGAAATGGAAACTTTCACCTTGCAGAATTCACAAGAGTTTGATGAGGTCCTGAAAGTCAACAGCTCTAAAAATAAAACATTTTCAATACTTCACAACAACATATGTAGTATAAACAAAAACTTCGATGAGTTTAAAGTATTTTTTAGCGAAATAAGCTCTGACATAAATGTTGTGGTACTTTCAGAAACCTGGCAAATAACTGATACAGACTCTTTCAATTTGGAAGGATACAATACTGTCTACAACCAAGGAACTTTCAATCAGAACGATGGTGTTGTTGCCTTTGTGAAATCAAACTTAAGCTTCACTTCCTCAATACATAAGCTTGGTTATATCAGTATGCTTCAAATTAAAATCAAACTTGATGGGAAGAGCATAATAATTTCAGGAATGTATAGATCACCTTCGCTTGACCCTTCAGATTTTCCAAACTTATTGCAAGAGTATCTAGACGATAATGAATCGAATAGAGATGATATACACATTTTTATCGGAGACATTAATATCGACCTATTGAAAGATAATGAATGTACACTCGAGTACAAGAGTACACTAGAAGAACATGGGTTTATTTCTACCATTAATGGTTGTACAAGGCTGAGTGCATGTCTGGACCATATATTTTTGAAATCAAAAGCCAATCTCTACGATCAAAGCATGTCATTTATTATCAATACCTGTATTACAGATCATTCATCAATAGCTCTACAAATAATCACTGACGAGGCTAAAATAGAAAAGGATACTAATAAAAAATTTATCTATCACGTTGAGTACAAAAACCTTCGCGAAACTTCTTCAAAAATCTTCTTGGAATTCAGTATATCAGGCACAAGACGTTGATTCTGCAACAAAAGAATTTATAAACATCATGACAAACTCGATAAATGAATGCACTATTAAGAGATTATCAACAAGAAAAAATACAAAGAAAACTCCCTGGATCACTCCCGCACTAATAAAATCGATTAATTCCAAACAAAAACTATTCAATAATCTACAAAAAAATCAAAATAACGAGCTATTGAGGAATCAATTTAAAAATTATAGGAATAAACTTACTGCTCTGATCAAAATAACTAAATATAACTACTACAAATCGCTAATAGAACAGAACCCTAACGATTCAAAAAATATTTGGAAAGTCGTGAAAGAAATCAACAAAATTAATGAAAGCTCCAAATGCATCGATTCTATTAAGAATAAACAAGGAGACCTATTGACAGATACAAAAGACATTGCTAATGAGTTCAACAACACCTTTACAAACATCGGGAAAAATCTAGCAGAAAAAATATTGCCTGTCCCTAATTATCACCACAATAGACGTCGTATGCCCAATAGCTTTTTTATTATTCCAACCGACCGCGACGAGTTAAAATCATTGATCAAAACCCTCAAGCCTAAAAAATCACCAGGACTAGATGGAATTACGACAGAAATTCTCAACGCTACAATCCAAGAAATCATTGACCCCTTGGTATACATAATCAATAGAAGTCTACAAGATGGAGTATGGCCTACGATGCTGAAAAACTCAGTAGTGGTAGCAATACACAAAAGAGGAGACAAATCAGATACTAATAACTATAGGCCCATATCACTAATTTCCCACCTGGCGAAGTTATTTGAAAAAATCATTAAGAAACGCATAGACTCCTACCTAAAAAAATACAAAATCATTGCCGATAACCAATTCGGCTTCAAAGAAGGAATTTCTACCCAAGATGCCCTAATTTCTCTGTCAAACAAAATTCATAGCGCCTTTGATCAGGGTAAACAATGTCTGAGTATTTTCCTCGACTTGAGCAAGGCATTTGACACGGTCAGTCACCAACTACTCCTGCAGTCACTGGAGGATATCGGTATAAGAGGAAACTAATTGAAATTATTTCGAAGTTATATTTCCGACCGACAACAGACTGTAAGAGTTGATGGGGTTCTGAGCGATGTATCAAAGATGGAGTACGGTGTTCCGCAAGGCACGGTGCTAGGACCAGTTCTCTTTAACATATATGTTAACGATTTATTTTTCATTCAAAGTTCGAGCGATATTATCGCTTTTGCCGATGATACAGCATTGCTCTACTCAAGTAACTCATGGGACGATTTGAAATCAGAAGTAGAGGATGATTTCGCTCACATAAAGAATTGGTTTGATCACAAGCTACTCACCCTGAACCTTGAGAAAACCACTTATCTCCCCTTTAGTATAAATAAAACAAGAACACCAACATTTCAAAGCCTAGACTTCATTACATCAAACAAAGCTTGTTCAATCTCAGCTGAAAATGAAGTAAAATACCAAGGTGTGTTTATTGATAGTCACTTAAAGTGGAACTCACATATAAATTTTATAATAAAAAAAATCAATTGTATATTATTCAGATTTAGGTTACTGAAGAAGATCTTACCAATTAGACAACTGAAAATATTATACTACTCACTTGTAGAAAGCCATATCCGATACGGTATATCTGCCTGGGGTTGCTCGTCTAAGGCACGCATCCACTCACTTGAAGTTCTACAAAAAAGATTTCTGAAGATTATTTATTCAAAAAGACGAACTCACCCTTCAGATCTCCTCTATGAAGAATCAGGTGTTCTAGACGTCAGCCAACTTTTTGCACAAAATATTATTTGTCATTATCATCAAAACAAAACAAAAAACCAAATTGCCTCTCACAGATACGAAACAAGACAAAAAGGCAACTATGTAGTCCCGTTCATGACAAAAACATTCGGACAGAAGTCTTATGATTTCGTTGCCCCAAAACTCTATAATGTTATACCCAACGAACTGAAGGAGATTGTCAACATTCATGTCTTTAAAAAAAAATTGAAATGTTACGTCATCTCAAATCCACGTAACTTTTTCAATAACCTTCTTGAAAAAGAATAAATTCCCTTTCCCCCCTCCCTTCCGTAAATACTTATATACTCAGCTTTAAGATAATCCTACATGTTCATTGTCCTGTCCATTCTTTTATCTCAATTGTGTTACATTATTGTAGTTGATCTTACTTGTAATCGAATTATTATTATATTATTGTATCTATTTTACTTTAAATGTCTTCTTTGTTCTTGAAACAAGTGTTCAATCACTTATCAAGATTTCTTTATTCACATGGTATTCTTAGTTTATTATTGTATTGAATTGTATTGCATTACTGTATTATTGAAAATGAATGTTTGTGAATAAACTACTACTACCAGTGAATAATAGGTGTGGATAATGGGTGTGGATAATGAAAAGGTCACATGACACATAATTATATTGAAGATTATTCATATACAAATGACACAATATATTTATATAAAAACTTTCACCGCGGCGGGGATTCGATCCTATGGCTAAAATTCCTCATTACACCAAGTCAGAGCCGTAAACCATCAGGCTATGAAGATATACATGGATGGTTTATCAAGCTGTTGTATATATACGAGTAGATCGTTTTATATGCAGTTTTTTATCTAGTGTGTATGATATATGTCAAAAGCAAAAGCGACATTTTATAGTATATTACGTAACAAGAGTTGTAAGTAACCCATTACGCACGAAGTGAAAAAGTTTACGCACGAAGCCGCACAGCGGCGAGTGCGTAAATTTCACGAGTGCGTTATGGGATTACAACTCGTGTAACGTACTATACTTTTTCTACGCCCATCTATTTTCTTCTGAGTGCTCATAATTTCATCTTTTTCACTACTAACAGACATATTCGTAGTTAAAGTTGAGAAAATGTTCGGATACTATAATTTGTTACCAAAATTGACAGCATAAATGAGATAACGTTTATTCCCTTATCCCAAAAATATGAATTACTTTTTTTAAAATTGTTAAATGTGTTGCCGACATTTAGGGGCATCACTCTTTTAATCTAAAATGTATTTCACTAATGCTATGAGCTTTTAAGTTTTTCAATTAATTAAAAGTATGTAAATAAACCAAATAAAGTATTACGTAAATTTGATTGCAATTTGATTCAACAAAGAAATCTAAGTTTTTCTATCTAAACGCACGTGTATGTTATGAGATTCTCATTACGTGCATGTAATTGTTAAATGTCACTTACAAGGAAAGTTGTCAGTGCGATTTTTGACGTTTACGGACATGGGCGTAGAAAAAATAATTTATTGCTAATTGCCAGAATTCCAATAACTATACTGTTGTTTAATTTATATTACTAGAAATTTTAATATGAAAAGTGAATCAGACGGTGAATTGAATGATACCCCGCCAAGCATAAGAGAAGCAGCACAAATAGTTTTCTTAAACTCACTGCCAGAAAAATCGAAAAAAAAATGTAATAACAGGTAAGTAATTAATAGTCGTGGACAAAATATAGTATTCTACTCGCATATAATGGCTATTATTCACGAATGGTGCGTTTATGTCGCGAGCCGCAGGCGAGTGACCTAAACACCATCATTTATGCTTCTTAAATAATATACTATTATTTCATATACCTTAATAATACTATTGTGTAAGGTACTGATTCGAGCAAAAGTGATAGCGTTTTCTAAGTCAGTTAACAGTTGAATAATTAATTGCAAAGAAAGATTTAGTTGATTCAAGGTATTTTGAATGTAGATAAATTCAAATACTTATTTGTCCAGTACCGTACTTAATTTTTCTATTTCTTTAGCTATTGATTTTTGATTATTAGTTAATGAAGTAATAGTTTTATTATAGTTATCATGTGTAGTTACTGAAATTTGTTGATTTGCTTTTGAAATAATATTTTTTTGATTGTTTTGGAGAGATTCTATGGCTTTATCATACCTTTCAGCATCTGCCTGATCAAGGTTTCCAGAAATTGCTTTTATTATACTTCCGAGACCGTTAATCAAACCTCGCTTAATTCTATGTGATGGATAGAGGGTTTGGAATTTTGGTTTTGCTAATTGTAATTGATAATAAATTCGGTTATCTAAATTTTCTAGGAAATTCCAATGTAAAGCTGTATTTTGTGACTTAAAAATAGTATTAGTAATATTTTTATAGTAATATTCTAAAGTATCTAATTCTAATGATATAGGGATTAAGTTATAATAATGAATAAAATCATGTTGACTAATTTGGACCTTGGCTGGGCCCAGGTTCAGGGGTAGTATACCGGGGTTGTCTTCCAGGTTCTGGATTTTTATTTCCTGACATGTCGTCGTTAATAACCTGTAAGGAATTTTGTCTGTTAGAATTCGTTTTATGTTTGACATTCTTTTTATGTACTGTTGTAATTGTCACTTTATTGTTGGATCTGACTGTTTTTGGTGCAAATCAGGGAAGTAATTTGTTTTTTTTCTCAGTAGTTTTGGTAAATATTTTAGTACTAGGTTCGTAATTAATTGGGGGATCTCTGTTTTCGTTTCTGGTTTGACTTACTTTTTCTTTTCTTTGAGTCATTTTGTGTCTAAGTTGGTCATACATTAATTTAGTTTTTTCACAATGTTGCTCTGTATAATTTTTTATTAAAGTTCTATTAATGTCTATGTCAAAAGGATCTTGGGTGTCTAAATGTCCGTTTAGGATTTCGATAGGTTTTCGCTTAGTTGTACTGTGAATTGAACTATTGTAAGCTAAAATAGCATAAGGCATAATATATGTTCTCGAATATCAAAGGAATTTTTATATTTTTGTGTTAGGGTTCTTAAATGTTCGATTAGTGTAGAATGGAATCGTTCAATCATACCATTTGAACTGGGGTTATCGAGGGTTGCATAATGTGTGTGTCTACAAATTCTTTTACAAGTCCATTTTTAAATTCTGTGCCACTGTTAGATATACTATCATATGTGGTATACCGTGGTGAGTTATAAATAAAAGAAGTGTCTTAACTACATTTATTGCTGTAGCTCCGTCTATAGGGTATGCTTGTCCATATTTAGAAAAAGCGTCAATTAAAGTTAGAAATTTCTGTCCATTTGCTTGAAATTTGTCAATGTGTAAAATTTCAAGGGGTTTTGTTGGTGTTGGCGTTAGCATAAATTTTGGTTTCGCGGCGTGTCTGATATTTATTAATCTGACAATTTTCACATAAGTCTATATCGATTTTTAAAGAAGGCCAAAAATATCTTTTCCGAATTTGTTGTTCTGTTTCGTTAATACCTCGATGATTTGTCTATCCTTCGTGGTAATTTTTTAAATTGTCACTTCTGTCATTTTTGTCTGTAACGTCTGTAAGAATTGTGGAACACTTGACAAGATTATAAACACTATTTTTGAAAGTGCGTTGCAACAGAGCACAAGTGGATTCGTAATAAGTATCGGGTGAAAATTGTATAGCATGTTTTACTTTGGGGTCTATAAATTCTTTGAAAAATGTTATAGTATTGTTTTCTACATCGTCCAAGCCTATTTGAGCTTGAATTCTTTTTCTACCTGGAAAAATTTCTTTTATTACAGGTTTATTTGGTTGATAATAAACAAAATCTAATATTATTTGATTTTTATAATAGTTCAAGGGTTTTGTGGATATAGGAATTTCTAGTACCTATAGGATTTTCTTGGCTGTTATGGATTGTTTCGTTATCAGAGATTTGTATTTTGAATTGGGTTCTTTTAAACTAAATAACCATTGTAAGGGTTTGTGATCTGATACCATTTTAAATTTTCTGCCAAATAAATAAGGTCTAAAATATTTTACAGCCCATACTATAGCTAACATCTCTTTTTCTATAGTAGAGTAATTTTGTTCTGAATCATTTAATGTTCTAAAAGCAAATGCGATGGGTTTATCATTACCTATGGGTCCTTGGGAAAGTATTGCACCAATTGCAAAATCACTTGCGTCCGTTGTTAAGTTAAAGGGTTTTTCAAAATCTGGGTATTGTAATAAGGGTTCATTAATTAAAAGATTTTTACAAGTTTCGAAACACTCGATAAATTTAGAAGTGGGTTCAATTTTTGCATTATTTTTTAAACAAACAGTCAATGGTTTTGTAATATGTGCAAAATCTTTAATAAATTTTCTATAATAACCGAGGAGTCCTAAAAATCCTTTTATTTCTTTAGTTGTCTTTGGAATTGGGTAATTTTTAATTGCTTTAATTTTGTCGGGGTTTGGTCTTATTCCATCTGGGGTTATTATGTTTCCAAGGAAGGCTACTTCCTTTTTCAAAAATTCTGATTTATCTAATTGTATCTCCAAGTTTGAATCTCGAAGTCTTTGAAATACTTTGGTAAATTTGACTAGATGTTCTTGTAACGAAGTTGAATATATTATTATGTCGTCCGAGGCATATATTTCCTTATAGTCCTCTTAAAATAGTATCCATCAATCTCTGAAATGTGGATGGACTATTTTTCAAACCGATCGGCATTCGAACATGTTCATAATGACCATGTTCTACTGAAAATGCCGTTTTTGGAATGTATTCTTCTGCCATTTCAATCTGATGAAACCCGCTAGCTAGATCAAGTGTCCTAAAATATTGACATCTGCCTAATTTGTCAAGTAAATCAGATATATTTGGAATAGCGTATTTATCGTCTATTGTTTTTTCGTTTACTTTTCTATAATCGACTACAATTCTCCATTCAATTTCACCTGAGGCGTCTGGTTTTTTAGCCAACCAACCAACCAAATTGGTGATGACCAGGGTGATTGACTATGTCTTATTATACCTTGGTCTAACATTGATCCAATTTGTCTCTGTACTTCTTCTTTTATGTACGTGGGGGTATCTACAGATTGCGTAAATTACTTTGGAACCCAAGCCTCGGATTACACAAGTACGACAAGGATATATGAAAGAGAGAGAAAGAATAATTGTGCGCGGTCATCACTTTGTTTCATCTTAGGGGTGTATACTTATTTCCCGAGACTGGCCGAATGGTCCTTTACAGAGAGAATTCACTAGTTGGTGGTATTCAGTATGCTCCCAACATGGAAGGAGTGAGGGTGTTAAAGAAATAAAAAAATACAATCGTTATTACGTAACATGTACATCTTAAAATTCATTTTAGTCAACATGATCATTTCAGATCAAGTTGACAATTTCTAACTACAATAGGATATTATTTTAACCATTGTAACTTGAAAATAAAACAGCATTTCTTGAGAGAACCATAATTAATAAACTAAAAATCCCTTCCATTCATAAATTAAATTGAAATAATAAAACAAGTAGTTAACATAATTTTAATGAATTATAAGTGCTTAAATAAATCACCTTCCTGTGCCAGACAATAACCAAATCTGTGATAAAGATTTGATCTCATATCTCTAAGATTATTTGGCGTAATGCTGGCACAAACATGCTGTATTTTCACCCTCGAAAAAAAGTCAACGATAACGGGACAAAAATATCATTTGTACAAATTAATCTGCGCTTCTGGCAACAGCGGTTAAAATAGGGGGGCAATGAGCATTCGGCCAGTCTCGGGAAATAAGTATACACCCCTAAGGTGAAACAAAGTACACGCCTTAGTGACCACGCATAATTATTCTTTCTCTCTCTTTCAGCTGTTTTTCTGTCGTACTTGTGTAATCCGGACGGTTCGTATGTAGTTTACGCAATCTGTATATGACTTTGTATGTACTGGTATTTCGTCAGTTGTTCTTATTTGGTGTTTTATTTTATTTGTAAATGTCAAGGGTGTATCTGGTCTATGAAATACGTCTGAAAATTTTCTACATAATTGAGTTATTTTTTCTTTTTCTTCTAAGTTCGAATGAGATTTTTAATGTCTATTTGTTCATCTGTGTTCGGGGATTGAATTGGTATAACGTCAGCTGTATATAAATGATATTCTCTTAAGTTTATGGCGTTACTTTTTAGAGGATTAGTTAAAGTCATTGAAATTGTTTCACTACTGTCATTAATTAATTCGACCCAAGCCATACCATTATAGTAAAAACCAAATAAAGTTGCGTTTACGTCACCAAGGTCGTATTTCTATCGCATGTGTGGCTAAATTTCTATCGAAAACTGCTTATACTTAAATTAGTTAATTAATCGGTTCTAAAGATAACCCAATCAATAAAAAAACTTTTGTATCAAAATAATGTATAAGCAATATAGCTTTATTGGGTTTAGACGTCCCTAGATGTAAAAATTTGTGTTAAAATTTTCATAAAGAAGCCTGCAATTATTGACGGTAAAATAGTCACTGCCAGAAATAATGTAATGTTGCCGCGTTGTTTGTGACTTTTCTACTCGTGTAGTGTCATCGATTTTTGAGGTTATAGTTACGTGCTTTATAAAATTTTCTTGTGACACATATTTATAATCAAAACTGTTTTCTTTCAAAACAACAAAGCATTTTCTTCTGTGATTGTTAAAATTTCCAAACAGCTGAATAGCCAACTTGTGGCTTCATTAGTAAATTATTTTGAACAAGGAAGGAATAATAATGGTCATTTGTTGCACTTAAATGCTGTACAAGAGGTAGGTAATACGTGAATAAAATATCCTTACTTAACTTTACGAAAATTTCTATTATTTTAGCGTGTAGCTGCTGCTTTAAAAATCAGTGTAAGAACGTCTTCCTCCTTACCATTGCATATTCAACTATACCGAATTAATTTGGGGCATAGCAAAAAATTACTACAATAGGCATACTGGTAGGGATGGTAACAGTGCGAATAAATGCCTGAACATGTGGAACGAGGCACTGCACATGATAACTCCTGATATGTGGAAAAATTCTATACAACATACTGAAAGAGAGATATTTAAATGGTATGAGAGGGAAAGAATATTTGATCGTCCAGAAATTAGTCCGATAGTTATAAATTTTAATAGTGAAGAGAGTGACACTGATGTTGAATCAGATGAAGAAAATGAACAAGAATTTGAATCTGCCTAGTTTCATTTCACAATATGTTGATTTGTTTAATGTTAGTTTTTGTCTTTGAAAATACGTTCATTATTAAACATATTTTATTTTAGTGCTTGTATTTTTATTATATTTATTTATTAAAAGACTTGGTAACTCAGTAATAACCTTACCACTTTTATTCTAGAATTCCTTACTTTGTGAAATCTATTCATAAATTTAATTAACAAAAAACGTAAATGAAAAACTATGAAGTAAAACAAAAAAAATTTTTGTTTAAACCTTCATTATAATTGAACTATGTTCAAATACAATTTGTGACGCGTTTCGCGTTTCGTTTGTATTTGAACATAGTTCAATTATAATGAAGGTTTAAACAAAAATTTTTATTGTTTTATTTCATAGTTAAGTATGAATCTTCATCAAGTAAAAGCCTCATCTATTCAATTAGTAAATGAAAAAACTTCACACTATATTAAACGAAAACTATCAAACTATCGATAATTTTGTAGTTTTCATTTATAATATTGTGAAATTTTCTACATTTACGTTTTTTATTGACTTCAGTTATTTTCTGTTAATTTCCATATTTCGTGAACAATCTGACAACGCTGCAAATGTTCACAATTATGACGTAAACGCAACTTTATTTGGTTTTTACTATATGTGCTTCGGTTAGGGTTCATAGGCGTGCGCAGACTTTTTTATTAGGGGGGGCATTGATTCATTTGAGTATGCCAATTAAAAATGATAATTAAGCAATAACGCTTCCTTTTCTATAACGCAAAAGCCCATTGTAGGCTCATCGGCGAAATAAAAAACGTCATCGCCCCATTTCTAATTAAAAGATTTAGTAATTACGCAATTATAAGTAATAGAACAAAATATATTGAACCAAAAAATAATAAAGTAGAAAAACAAAACGTAACATTCGTTACAATACCTGGAATCCAGAGGAAAAAGGTATGGATAATGATAATATCCTATTAACTAATTTACAAACGCATTCGACGTGTTGCTTCGGATAACACTTTAAACTCGTCTATTACATTGTCATAATTCACATTCGCCGTTTTCTCTTGTTTAATGAATAAAAAGAGAAGTGAATCGAGTCTCTGTTGTGACGTGGTACTCCTCAGTTTTGATTTAACTTGTAGTCCGGTCACTATAGACATTTGAATTAACAAAAATTAGGGGCAAGCTGAAAATTGGTGGAGTCCCCATCGATCCCGCGTGTGCGTTTCGAGTTATTCGGGGTCAAATATCAAAAATTGAGGCTTTTTGCGTTTTTACGGAAACGGTGAGTTTTTTCGAAAAAGTACCTTAGATCAAATTTGTAGCTTTTCAAATTCTCTACAAAAATGGTCCTTATGGTTGTTTCCAAAAAACTAACCATTTCCGAGATATCGCCATATTAAGTGTCACGTTACACATCAGCAATGTACAAAAGAGGCAAAATATCTGCACTAAAATTATTTGAAAAGAAAGATTTGATTGAATGCGCAAAAGTATTTACTGATAGTAATTCTCAACCTGACGCAATTTTATTATCACACATGGAATCAGCTTTCTTCTTGCTCTTTATGGAGCTCCAAAAAAAATTAACTGCCTCGATAAATACAGGTACTTAACCTTCGTCAAAAACACACGGAATAAAAAACAAGTCCAACTGTCGTGCCTTCCTCCTACATCCGCATCTGCCATACAACATTTTTATCGAGTCTATCATCAAGTTCAAACATGGTTAGATAATGAACTAAATCCAGAAGACTGGGGTTGGAGGTTAGTTGGTAATACTTTGGAACCAATCCAAACTTTACTTCCTCCCGCTCCAGATAAACTTCTTAACATTATTTTCTGTAATTGTAAAAAGGTTGTAATGCCAAATGTGGATGTAGAAGATTATTGTGTTCGCTAGCGTGTACGAATTGCCAAGGCTAATCTTGTTCAAATGTCCTACTCACTACAACAGAAGAAGATTCGTGTCATTTTGATGGAGAGACAAATGATTCGTGTCCATTTGAAGAGATTTTGAGCATCCAGCAAGAAGAAGAGGAAAAGGAAGAAGAAGAAAAAGAAGAAGAAGAAGAAGAAATCGAAGACATGACAGTTGGAATAGAATTTGAAGACTCGGATTAAACCAAAATGATATCTTGGAAATGGTTAGTTTTTTGGACAAAACCATGAGGACTATTTTTGTAGAGAATTTAAAAAGCTACAAATTTGAACTGAAGTACTTTTTCGAAAAAACTCACCGTTTCCGAGAAAAACGCAAAAAACCTCAATTTTTGACCTTTGACCCCGAATAACTCGAAACGCACACGCGGGATCGATGGGGACTTTTGAGGTTTTATTTAGAATGGTAAACCCAAGGTCTCCACCAATTTTCAGCTTGCCCCTAATTTTTGTTAATTGGATCCTATTTTTATGTCTAAAGTGACCGGATTATTGAACCATTTTTGAGAACAAACGTTCACAAGAGCAACCAGTAACTGGTATGACAGCAAACATTTTCAAAAGCGTGAAAAAGCTAGTGTATATTTTGTAGATGTCTGAGGAAAGGATCCAAGTCATCCAATCATCAAGATTAACACATTTGGGAATAGAATTATCAAATGTTATTACACTCAGCAATTCTTTTTTTTTTATTTTACTAGTAATTTTATTTTCAATTAAAGTGGAATTAAAGTGAACGTTAAAATTTAAAAATTATAAAATGTTATTAGTAGATTGATATTTTGGACGGATTAGGATGGGCCATGGACAACCCTGCCCCACTGTAGGCACGCCTATGTTAGGGTTTCTATTGCATGCATTATAAATTTTTTGACTAGGTAAATACAGGGTGTAACAAAAAGGCAGGTCATAAATCATACCACATATTCTGGGGCTAAAAATAACTCGATCCAACCCAAGTTACCCTAGTACAAATGTGCATGCGAAAAAAGTTACAACCCTTCGAAGTTACCAAATGAAAATTGAATTTTTCAAATATTTCGACAGTTGTTCAATATATTATAATGAAAGTTGACAAGTGGCTTTCTTATGATTAGAGCATCTTAAAAAAAAATGTAAGAATTATTGCACCCCGTTAAACATTTATGGGAGTTGAGATCCCCTAAACCCCCCCCCCCCAAAATTATTGTGTACGTTGCAATTTAATGCTTATTATGGCAACATTATTCAAACACATTATTTTTGAAACTTTTTTGCCCCTTAATACTTTTTACAATTATCAGTTTTTATCGAGATACGGCCTATTTTTCATTATGCTTCAAAAATTTCGAGTAACAAAAATTAAAGTCAATGCATTTTTTTCGAGGGCGTATGCTGTACAAATGACGAGCGAACAACAACTGAGGAATAGAATCCTTGAGGCTGCAATTAGATATCGTCAGAAGCCATTGCTTTTCCAGAATATTCGGTTTTCGTTAGTAGAACGGTGCCGACTGTGTATTCAAGAAAATGGGGGTCATTTCGAACATCTAATAAAAACTACACATTTGTAAATAAATAAGATTCAATCAAAAATGTGGGACCCTCGAAAAAAATTCATTAACTTTAATTTTTGTTACTCGAAATTTTTGAAGCATAATGAAAAAAGGGCCGTACCTCGATAAAAACTGATAATTGTAAAAAGTACTAGGGGGCAAAGAAGTTTCAAAAATAATGTGTTTGAATAATGGTGCCACAATAAGCATTAAATTGCAACGTACACAAAAATTTTGGGGAGGGTTTAGGGGATCTCAACTCCCATAAATTGTTAACGGAGTGCAATAATTCCTTAATTTTTTTTTTAAGATGCTCTTATCATAAGAAAGCCATTTGTCAATTTTCATTATAATATATCGAACAACTGTCGAAATATTTGAAAAATTCAATTTTCATTTGGTAACTTCGAAGGGTTGTAACTTTTTTCGCATACACATTTATACTAGGGTAACTTGAGTTGAATCGAGTTATTTTTAGCCCCAAAACATGTGGTATGATTTATGACCTGCCTTTTTGTTACACCCTGTATATTGTACCTTTATTTTCTTCAACAGGAACACGAATTGGATTTATTGAATGAGGATCTAGTTGAATAAAATAAAATTGAATTTTATCTGGTTGGTAATATTTGATACGTAAAATTGAATTTTCAGTTATTAGTTTTGAATTTGAAAAATCTATATGTGCTTTTAAAAGTTTAAGGTTATCTAAACCTATAAGTCCGTCAAAAATCTTGTGGAATTTGAAAAGTCCAAATTGCAAAATTTAATTATTGTTGAATTCTTTAAAACTTGGAATTTGAGCAGAATATTCCTGAGAATGAGTTTGAAAAACTGAACTTACTATTAATGGTTCGTGCTTAATGTTATTTTTAAAATGTTTAAAGCAAATATCAGGGTTTAAGAATGATTTTGTTGAACCAGTGTCAATGAGAAGTTTTAATGGGGGATTTTGGATAACAATGTAGAGTAGTTCTGTTTTGTCACAAAGGGCGTTAATTTCTGTTACTTGTTTGTTTTTGGATTCGGATCCAACTGAAAATTTATAATCGTCTATAGTACTGGCGATATCTTCACTTTCATAATTTACGTTTTTGTCAGTGTTGGCATTGTAATTGTCTTGGTCAAAATTAAAGAGTTCTTCAGAAGTCCAATCTCTTTGAGGAGATTGTCTCTGAGGTATCTGTAGAAGAGTACTTGAAACACTCATAGGAGTAAGTATTAAATTTTGTGTGGGTCTTTGTTGAGGTGAATTTTTATTTGTCCACACGTTTTGGGATTTTTGGGGTTTACCAAAAACTTGTTGATTTGTAAAATATCGTTGTGGGGGTGGTTGTCTAGGATTCACATTAATTGGACCTTGAGAAAAAGGTCTCTGTTGATTAGTTTGCCATTGCTGTGGTCTGGAATTATTTTGAAAGGACGTAGATGGTTGAGAAAACTGAGGTTGAGTTCTCATAGGAAATTGATGTCTTTTATCAGTCGAAGACTGATGTGGGGGTGAATTATTACTTTTTTGTAAATAACGGATATTATTTTCTTCTTGAATATATTGTATAGCAGTTGCTAAAGTGGGGGGTCTCATAGCTCTAATTGTAGAACCTAAAGGTCTAACATGCCTATCGACCTGTTTCGATTTTTCCAAATAAGTTCACTAATTACCGCTCGCCGTCATAGTAACCACTTCCAACAATTATAGTTCTGTGATCTAAATTTCTCCTACTCTTGTTGTCCGTTAAGACAATTGACATATTATGTCAACGGCCGATTTCATTTTGAAAACGATCGCCCTTTCTTTCCGTTACCGACAGTCTTACAGTAAAGACATACCTTATCGCCTTCCCAATTTTACCTTAAGTTTTACCTTAAATTGCTGTGGTAAGTCCAAAATTATAATTTATATTTAATAAGCTTTTTCTAGAGTAGTGGCTGAGATAATTTCTTTGTGCATTTATTATTTTTTTATAGAGATAGACGAATATACACATACCACGTGGTCACCTATATTTCTTTTATACTTGTACCTTACTTTTAAACTAAATCTTTCATCATAAATCACTGTTACCTTTTTTTAATACAAACATTTGCTAGATTCCGTGTTGTAGAATACCTAATTATTTCCAAAGATAGATAACATTTGCATTTTAACCTTTTCAAATATTCCTTTCTCATAAAAACCTGCCAGTGCCGGCTTCACATTTCATTGAATATTTTATTTCTTAGAAATGGTTTATTCATAACTTTTTGCTATAATTAATTCTTTCCGGTCATTAGTACTTTCTTAATTTGGCTGATAATTTTTACTGTTTTAATATGGGACATATATGTTGGAAAGCTTTCAGTAAATTTAAATTTCATTATTTCAAACAACTGCCATCCTTTTTTTACCTGGAAAGCTAACCTAACATTATGTGCCCCATTACATTCAAGTTCCTACATATCCCTAATCCACCTGAACTTCTAGGTAAGCACAGCTGCCAAGATACACTTCTAGGAGGATACCGTTACACCACTAGGATACCCCTAGGCGTCTAATTTCCATTTCAAGCCATCTCTAATTTCACTTTCAAGACAACTCCACTTCAACTTCAAGACATCTCTACTTCAACTTCAAGACCACTTTAGTCTCTTCTGTTTCTACCAGACCTCTTCATTTAAGCTAAGTACCTTCATAAAGTACAGGTTTCTTACTCTTCCATTTTTACTTTTCCTCAATGGCAGAATAAAGTTAATATTTTAAATTTCTTTTTTAAATTTCTTTTTTAAATTTCTTTTTTGAATTTCTTTTTTAAATTTCTTTATTTACCCGGCTGTAAGAGCTGTAGGGGATCGTGTCCGGGTTCATGTAAGTTTGTAACTTTTTTATTTTTAACTTTTATTAAATTCTACAAGGTGTTTCTACCTTTCTCACCTTAGTTTCTTTTTTTTAATTTAAATTCTTTTTTTTCGTCGATGTCTAAAAAGGTAGTGGCGCCCTAAGTTCTTATAGTCTGTCAACCCTCTGGCATACCTAGTGTAACACTAACATGGAGTCGATCCACCCTTGAGAGAGTCTCTAGCCGGGATCTGTCTCTTGAGGAGAGAACAATGTTACAAAGGTTTCTTTAGACCTGCGAGAAAGGTAGTTAAAGCCTGTTGTTGGAAAACAAATTTATTTTCTATTATACGATGATCATGATTATGAAGATCTATATAATTACATATTATATTTAAAATTTCAAGACATCTATGATAAAATTGTTGCGGATGTTCATTAAAATTTTGCCTTAAATTAACTAAATCTCGTGTCAAGGAGTTTTCATCTCTTTGATCACCAACATTTTGTATTAAAATCGTTTTTAAATCATCCCAATCATTATAACCATAAATTGAAATAACTTCTTTGGCTTTGCCAATAATTTTTGAAACTATACCGTGTAATAACAAAATATTTTGAATGCAGTTTTCATTACCGGCTCTTCTATCATAATAATGATTTAATAAAGTTGTAGCTACTTTAATGAAATCATATAATTCACTAGGTTTTCCGTCAAAAGGAGGTAAAATACAAAAGAGTCTTAACATCAAATTGTGGGACTGCCAATGTATTGTTGGTTTCGTTAATTATTAAATTAGAATTTGAAATATTTTCACTTAAATTTAAATTAGCGATTAAGGTTGCTAAAAACTCTGCAGATATATCACTTGAAGGATTATAAGCAAAAGATTCTGACATAAGTAAGTACTCACTGAAAAAGGTCGATGATCAACTGCATGTCCAGTAAACTGTAAAGACTGTATTATATTCTAGATGACGAGCTTTAATTGCTCTTGTCCAGGAAAGTTTCTTCTTTTCACTTAGTTTCAAGTTGAACTGTATATTGATTTTTTTAAAAAGTTCAAAACGCGAACAAACGTTTAAAAACGACGAGCTTCCACTACTAGGACTCTTTCGCGATCCTACTGACTGCGCCAATTATATTTTAATATTCGAAAATTTGCTTTTTTAAAAACAAATTATATTAAATATATTTATACAATGAAACTAATATAATATAAGTGTAAAAAAGATTAAATAAAATATTTATGATACAACTATGACTATGAAATAACTTATGCCAGAATGAATATTAATTACTCTCCTATCCTATTTATAAACTTTGATTGTCCTCGAATCTCGCTGACACTATGAATGTTCTAGATGTGACCGCTATAATGGATGGTACCCATTGTCCTATTAAAATGTAACTCACTATTATTTTGAAGTCTTAGCCTTAGCTGTATTGAATTTATTGCTTGTAGTTCTCCACTTCATGTTGATATCTTCATTTATAGCTTCCCTCCACCCAAGAGAAAAAGTCAAGTCAAGTATCATCTATTCCATTAATTATGTATTCTATACTAATGGAAAGAATTATCTCAAAATAATATTTCTCTATAAGGTATTTAGTGAGCGCACAATATGTAAATTCCACAATTACATAGAACATATCTAATTACTCTCAATTACTAACGTGTTTACTGGAATATGTACCTACCACAATATCCACATAAATACAAGCATTCCTTATTCTTTTGAGAAGCTCTAAACTCTTTAAACTAGCTATCAACATAGTTTTTCGAGTAAGCAATTGTATCAACGTTACACCCAATGAACTAATTTCCTTATGCACTTGTACGTCTCAGGGTTGTGTCTGGTAAACAGTCCTTTATAACTGCAGTAAAGTCATTTGACTTTCCAATACTGTCATTGCAACCGTATAGTATTTTAAACGAATAAATGTTTGTAACTCTGTTTTACTTGAGGAATAATAACATTCGCGTAGTTGGTTTATTGGTTTATTGAAAAATGGACAATTCAAGAATACCAAGATCAAGAGCATGTATGATCTGTTTGAGAAAAGCTTGGAAAATATTTAGAGAAATCTTACAAAATTATTTATTGGTGACAAGTTTGCGAGATAATTGGAAAGAAACCGAACTTCACATTATAAAAATTGGGTCAGAAATAGAAATAACTTTTGTATAAAATTTCAACTGTCTGCGCTAATATATCAGTTTTTTCAATTTTATCCTAAAGGTCCTATATTATATTGGTGACTATTGTAAGTTTTTACGTTTCCAACTAAGATTATTCATGGAACATTTTTACAGTTTATTCCACTTTCTCAAAATATATCACTTTCACTAATGAATATTCAGTGAGGTTGTAAAGTAACGGATTAGTTCAATTTCTACGTAATTATGAATTCAAATGAAAAATCCTGAAACAAGTCAATTTTTACATATATGTGCCAGCTGAACGGGCAAACGTTTTTTGCCATATAACTTATATCTAGTGATAATTTTGGTTGTTAATTGAAGAATAACGAATGTTTTCTGAATGTGTGGGGATAGGACCTTGAAGATAAAAATTTTTTTGGTTAGAGTAAATATAAGGCAATTTTTAGCGAGCTGCTGGTTATAACCGCGCACTCATTCGGATCGGCACGGCAGTGACCATTCGACTCGGCGGAGATTCCTTGGGATGGCAACGTCTGCCGAACCGAACCTCCAGTTGATTATTTGCAAAGCAACAGTGGTGTCAATTCTGTATTTATCATGAAGGAAAACTAGCTGCTAGTCGATTCAGTGCACGGGTAATAGTTATGCCGATCCGATCCGTTCCGTGTCGATCCGAGTCGAGCGGATTCAGTGCGTGGTTATGTTAATTAGGCAATCCAACGACCTGTCAAATAAATTCAATATGGCGCCTGGTTGGCAAACAATTGTTTAATACGTTTGTTTACTTGTTCAGTTTTGTTAATTGTTGAAGCTTTTTTGAAGTATTTGGGTATAATTACCTTTGGTTTTATTCAGATTTATAGAAAATAGTGAGACCTAAGTTCAGTTTTGAAAAAAAATGCCAGTAACGTGTATTGTGGTGGGTTGTGGAAGCCGTGCAGATCGGGACCATTTGCTTAGTTTTTTTCGCATTCCCATTGAAAAACTTTGTACATTGCCCACATATAAACGATTGATCAAGGAGGGATATGTGGTTAGCAGCCATCAAGAGGGAAGATCTAACACTTGAAACTCCTTGAAACAACTAACGATTACTTCGATAATAATCAAAATGCAAAATAAATACCATTAAAACTTGCTGTATATAGCTACCTTGCTACGGCTTAAAAGCTTTGTTTGCCAACCAGGCGCCATCTTGACAGTTGGAAAGTCACGTGGTTTGGATTCCCTAATTGGCTGTAAATGTCACAATATAACCTTAAAATATGTTTTGTATCTGTTAAGTATTGTAGTGCAAGACTCTTAGCATTACTGTTTCATTAGAGGCTGTCCAATAATTGGTAGATATATTTTATAAAATAGTTTTATTCCCTTGGGATATTCACTAGCCAAATATATATTAACTGAACATTTGAGAGAATCCCTCATAAACTAATATTCACCATTCGTATTTCTTCCGGCACCCTCTTCAAATTCGCACATAAGATACCAAAAATTTAAGAGATTCAAATGTCAATTATACACGTTTTAAAACAAGAGTGGGGGCTTGAACGTTATCTGTGGCTTGAACCACTGCCAGTAACCCACGTTTTGACTATGGTAACTGAAGTTAATACCGTGGTCACTGATTTGACAATTCGGTATTTACCACTTGTGGCAAAAAATTTAACTTTTCACGAACAGTAACTTGCTGAAATTAACCTATAGAAAGGCTTGTATGTCAGCGGTGCATCCCTAAAATAACGCATAGAAAATCGAGGTACCAAAAATATATAAAAAATAAGTTCTCGGTATCTATTTGCTATTTTGAAATTTATTTGTTAATAACAAATTACTGACCACTCGTACTCAAAAAAGTCACTGAGGTTTTTTTGTTTGCAATAACTCAATGCACCTACTGCAATAGGTTCCATCCTGGCACCACTTCGTGGTCGGTTCATTTATTACGTGCGGTCTTCAGGGAGCGGAGGGGATCGAGCAGAATCGTACCAAATATCACTTGGGGAAGAAGAGGTGTAACACCCTGTATATCAAGTAATTCGTTAGTGATTAACATTCAAAGATATGTTGGTCAAGGGCCAGTAGCGTCAGCATTTAGACATATAACAATATTTAATATAAATATTAAATATTGTGTTAAAAGCGTTAAATAAACAAATATATACAGGGTGTTTCACAGTTAAACCACCACAAGGTAACTGCAAGTAGAGGACACTTTGGTGGTTCCAAATAGCCTTGGTTAATTGGTCTAAAATAATTATTAACAGAGATACAGGGTGTATTATTCATTTAGTCCAATGCTTTTGTAGGCCATAACTTTAGAACCACCCTATATATTTCTTTCATTTTTGTTAAGGATATATTGCATTGATAACACAATAAGATAGTGTAATAAAAATAATTATAATCCAGGTCTGGTTTAAGAAAAATTTGCAAAATTCGATAATCTCCAAAACAACACCCTGTATATCAGAATTTTTAAAATTCAATAGGTTATTCGAAAAGAACAGAAAAAATAGAGCGGCACCAAAATATTTTTCGAAGTGCACATCCCGTTTTACTGCTTAACTTTTAATGTCAAAGCTATTTAAATGTATCATTGACATTTTCGTACGTAATAACTTTAGAACCACCCTATAGATTTCTTTCATTTTGGTGGGTGTAAGTTACATAAGCATCAAAATCTTATCATGTAACAAAAACAGTTATAATCCAGGTTCGGGTTAAGAAAAAAAAATATTTCATCAAGATTTTTATAAATCAATAGTATATTCCAAAAGAACAGAAAAAATTAAATTACACAGAAATGTTTTTCGAAGTGTAAACTTACTAAAATATTCAAGTCAAAATCATTAACAATTATCAAGTAGGTCTAATATTCTGAAGGAACAGAAAAATTATCAAATAGGCGTAGACTGTTGAAATACGGAAAACTTTGACAGTTCGTTTTGTTATTGGTAGTTAATCGTTTGTTGTTAGTAAATTTCGCAAGAAATAATTTAAATCATTTTGAATAATAATTAATTATGCCTCATAAATTTACAAATGTAGAATATGCAGACATATAGTTCTTCCAAAGTTAATGTGATGACCCATATTTTTAATCCCTTTGAAGGAAAAAGCCGCCCAATGGCTTGCATATAATTTTTTTATAAATTCGAATATTGTGAAATAATGTTTATCTATTATATATCTATTATATATATCAATTTGAATGGAAAAAATTAACCTGCATACAAAATTCATAAAATTTGTGATACAATAATAAAGCGCTTTCCTCTAGAACACGTAGTATCTAAAGAACAGTTTTTTGTATCGTCAACCCAACCATATTTTAAAGGTGGGTGTATATCCTCATACAGTTTTAATTATAATATAATTACCATTACTACTATTTTCTTACATATTAAGTTAATATGTATTTTATTTTATATATTTATTCATGTAATAAAACCGTAACAATTGTTTGAATAACAAATAAATGAATAAACACTTGACAACATCATGTGTATCAAACCAAGTTTCGTCTAAATAAATTATAGTTCTATTTGAATCACGGTACCCTTTCATTTTGCGCAAATACTCCTGTCTAAGTTCAGCGATACGCAGAGATTCCATTATTACCATTCGATTATCTAACTTCTTATATTTAAATCCACAATTCAATAATCCCGCGCATCATCTTGGACTGTTGTTTCAAATGGTCTCCAAAATGCCATTCTAATTAATTATATTATAAAACTTACCCTAACGTCTACGAACAAATGAATATTATATTCATATCAATTCACTGACGCCACCTAACCACTACACCATCAAAAAGGTATTATATTAATGATACTTTTCTACACTAGATCACCTACACTTTCCTATAAATACCTATAACAATTCACTAAACTCACTCAACCAAGAAATAGATATTATATTAAATATTTCATTAAAACAAAATTATTCACACCCGACACTGAATGATACTAATGGATTATAAGCCGAACCACAACACAACTCCTCCGAACACCCTCAAGACCGTAGAATTTCTTCTGCGAATATCGTCAAACGGAGTATACTTCGGTTATTTCGTAATATTACGATGAATACTGCAGTTGATGACTGGTTGTTTCGAAGTCTTGACTGCACGTGCTACTACGTTGCCAACTCTTCAAAATTTTCTTAAATATAGTAACATATAAAAAGTGGTTTTAATTAATTTTTCTTTTTTCAGTAATTTCAAGCGACTTATTTTAATGTTTACTAATATAAATACATTATGTATGTTTTTAAAAATATTTCCAAACTAGTTTTCTTATAACATCACGAACTAATTTTAGAAAATATATCTGACAACATTGCTTTATTTTATGGTCATTACACTGAAAATAGTTAGAGTATACTATTTGTGTATGGTTTTTGTAACGGAAATGGTAGAGAAGCAGTGAGGGAATATGAAAGACGCTTCCCTAATCGTCGCACTCCTCATTACCAGACATTTGCGAGAGGTTTTGATTACAGTCGGCAACCAATGATTATGGTGAAAGACAACTCTTGAATGTTGAAGATGATATACTAGGTAAAGTAAATTTCCCTTCTGTTTATTACATTAATATGTGATACTAAATTAGTCTCCTCCAGTGCCATAATTTCATTTTGTTCCAGATATGGTTAACAACAACCCAACAATCAGTACAAGAAGGATTGGCCACGCATTAAATGTACCCCATACTACCGCTTGGAGGAGATTAAAAAAATTTAGCTTCTACCCTTATCATGTTCAACAGGTTCAACGACTAGAACCACGTGATTTGGAACCGCGATTAGACTAGTCGGTGGATACTTAGAAGGAGAAGAATAGTTAGCACGTGCCTATTCACTGATGAGGCCACATTTACAAGGGATGGGGTTTACAATCAAGCAATTCCCATGTTTGGGATCATGAAAATCGTTTTGCTACAAGACAAACACATTCGCAGTATAGGTTTTCGGTTAACGTTTGGTGTGGAGTTTTAGATAATCACCTTATTGGACCATATGTCCTACCCCGTACACCTACCAAAAATGAAAGAAATCTATAGGGTGGTTCTAAAGTTATTACGTACGAAAATGTCAATGATACATTTAAATAACTTTGACATTAATAGTTAAGCAGTAGAACGGGATGTGCACTTCGAAAAATATTTTGGTGCCGCTCCATTTTTTCTGTTCTCTTCGAATAATCTATTCTGATATACAGGGTGTTGTTTTGGAGATTATCGAATTTTGCAAATTTTTCTTAAACCAGACCTGGATTATAATTATTTTTATTACACTATCTTATTGTGTTATCAATGCAATATATCCTTAACAAAAATGAAAGAAATATAGAGGGTGGATTTAAAATTATGGCCTTCAAAAGCATTGGACTAAATGAATAATACACCCTGTATCTCTGTTAATGATTATGTTAGACCAATTAACCAAGGCTATTTGGAACCACCAAAGTGTCCTCTACTTTCAGTTAACCTATGGTGGTTTATCCATGAAACACCCTGTATAAGTTTTGATTAGTTCGAATAAGTGGGCTACGAATCGTTATTTAACACATCTGGTAACTGACTAGTTTTGATTGTGGCAATAATAAATGACCTATTTGTTGAAACGAGAGTGATTATTCCCAATACCTTACATGGACATTACATTACATTACGTCACAAGAGTTGTAAGTAACCCATTACGCACGAAGCCGCGCAGCGGCGAGTGTTTAATGGGATTACAACTCGTGTAAGGTACTATACTTTTTCTACGCTCATAATTTCATATTTTTCATTACTAACAGTCATATTCATAGGTAAAGTTGAGAAAATGTTCGGATACTATAATTTGTTACAAGAATTGACAGCATAAATGAGATGGCGTTCATTCCCATATCAAGAAAAACCGAATTATTTTTTTTGAAATTGTAAAATGTGTTGCCGACATTTAGGGGCATCACTCTTTTAATCTAAAATGTATTTCACTAATGCTAATTGATTAAAAGTATGTAAATAAACCAAATAAAGTATTACGTAAATGAAAATTTGATTGCAATTTGATTCAACAAAGAAATTTAAGTTTCCGTATCTGAACGCACATGTATGTTATGAGATTTTCATTACGTTCCTGTTATTGTTAAATGTCACTTACGAGGAATGTTGTCAGTGCGATTTTTGACGTTTACAGACATGGGCGTTGAAAATAGTATATTACGTAACAAGAGTTGTAAGTAACCCATTACGCACGAAGTGAAAGAGTTTACGCACGAAGCCGCACAGCGGCGAGTGCGTAAATTTCACGAGTGCGTAATGGGATTACAACTCGTGTAACGTACTATACTTTTTCTACGCCCATCTATTTTTTTCTGAGTGCTCATAATTTCATCTTTTTCACTACTAACAGACATATTCGTAGTTAAAGTTGAGAAAATGTTCGTATACTATAATTTGTTACCAAAATTGACAGCATAAATGAGATAACGTTTATTCCCTTATCCCAAAAATATGAATTACTTTTTTTGAGATTGTAAAATGTGTTGCCGACATTTAGGGGCATCACTCTTTCAATCTAAAATGTATTTCACTAATGCTAAGAGCTTTTATGTTTTTCAATTGATTAAAAGTATGTAAATAAACCAAATAAAGTAGTACGTAAATAAAAATTTGATTGCAATTTGATTTAACAAAGAAATTTAAGGTTTTCTATCTAAACGCACATGTATGTTATGAGATTCTCATTACGTGCATGTTATTGTTAAATGTCACTTACAAGGAAAGTTGTCAGTGCGATTTTTGACGTTTACGGACATGGGCGTAGAAAAAATACATTACACTACATTAAATACATTACAGGGGTAAATATCACGTAATTTTTTTCTATCAGAGAGCGATGTAAAACTGCGTCAAAGTTCAGTTAAATTGAAATAAAAAATGTGTCTAATAAAATCTGACACAGGATTACGTTAATATTCCCCAATACTAGTCTTTGTTAGTGCTAAATAAAATTAGCAAATTGTTTTTTTTTTAATAAATCCGACTCATTCACAAACAAAACAAAAATATTTAAAAATCTCACGTAAGATTAGGGGCGAGGTGTCGAGAAATATCTCGCTACATCTCACCAAAAATGGCTTACGTAATTAATGGACGCCCCCTTACATCGATTTTCTATGCGTTATTTTAGCTGACATATTAAGCTAGTAGTTCACTTTTCCTATATGTGATGCAGGTTCGATGACATGAATGTCGCGCCATTTATCATACAACAAATGAATAACTTCTGTTTGAAATACGAACAACGGCTTCATTATTTAGATGTTCATACAAAAATACTAAAATGGCGATTTAGTCCATTTAAATGTTACAATTTAAGGACCGAATATTGCATTTTTTAGAGGACGCAATTTTATTTTTGAGACATGTGTGGGGAGTTAATAGAAGCTCAAACCCAAGTTGGTGGGGTTGCCATCTTGGAAAAAGGGGTGCAAACACTTTTTTCGTGATATCTCGAAAACTATGCGTCCTACAAAAAATTCGTGAGACATAATTTGTAGCAAATCGCTTTGCCTACAAATATGTTCATATAACTTTTTGTCCTAAATTTAAAATTAAAGAAGTTATAAGCAAAAAAGAAAAAAATTCCTATGTAAATTTTCTTTTTTGCTCTTACTTTCTTTTATACATTTTACAAAAAAATTACCTTCGACCAATCTTGTAGATGATCTTTTGAGGAACATGTTTCTTCATAATTTTTTTTTTAATTTCATTCATTTAAAACGCTGTTACAGCGCTCCAAAGTTGACCGGGTTCGTCAATGCTCATGAGAATCAATGATCTTATTTTTAATTGTAAATACATTCTTAAAAAATGTTTTTCAAATCCCTCCCTACAACTTTACTTATTCATTGCTAACTCTTTTCCCCGCCACCTATGAGGTAGAGTCTGTAGGCGCGGTTTTTGTACGTGGTATCCCCAGGTCAACGAGCCAGGTCTACAAGATTGGTCAGAGGTAATGGAATGGATTAAAAAACGTTATAGAAATTTTCTCACTTTTTTAATTATAACTTCTTTAATTACAAATTCAGGACAACAAGTTATATTAACATATTTGCAGGCAAAGTATTGTCTTACGAATTTTTTGTAGAACGCATAGCTTCCGAGATATCGTGAAAAAGGTGTTTGCACCCCTTTGTCCAAGATCGCGGCCGGGGAACAAGGGCGGCAACCCCACAAACTTTAGGTTAAGCTTCTATTGACCCCCCACACATGTCCCAATAATAAAATTGCGTCCTATAAAAAATGTAAAGCACATTTCAATGGACTAATTAAAAATGGAAGAATGAGGGTACAAGGGTGAATTCCTAGGGCTGTAGGTATTCCTATACCTACCAAATACGCACGAACACAAACACCATGAAACGAGATTTATATATACGAGGTGTGTTCAAAAAATAAGGTGACCGTAATTTTCTAAGAAAATTTTTTATTCATCAATATTTATTTTGTCGCCTTCAGAGTAATCCCCCTTAGATATAATACATTTTTGTCAGTACTTTTTGGTATGTCTTTGAGTTGTTTCAGAGATGCGGTCTTTATTTCCTCAATCGTGGGAAATCTCCGTTAAAATATGGATCGTTTGTGTTTAGAGAGCAGAAAAAAGTCGCATTCCGGTGAATATGATGGTTGAGGCATGATTATGGTGTTGGTTTTAGCAAAAAAAACTACTAACAAGCAATTATCATGATGCAATTATCGTGATGCAATAGCCACGAATTGTCTTTCCACAAATGAATGTGCTTTTTTCGTATCGCATCACGCAAACGGCGCATAAGTTCAAAGTAGTACTCCTTATTGAACGTACGATCTTGTGATAAGAACTCGTGATGCACGATGCCGTTGTGATAAATGAAAACGATAAGCAAAACTTAAACATTTGACCGAACTTGACTTGCTTTTTTCAGTCTTGGCTCGTGTGACTGTTTTTATTGGGAAGAATCAGATTTGGTTCCGACGTCCTAACCCTACACCCATGCTTCTTTACCAGTTAATAACGTTTTGAGCAGGTCTGGATCGTCATTGACGTCATTAAGCATCTCCTGAGAGATGGACAACTTTGCTGACTCACGTTTCATGCCCGAATTATAATCGTCGACTGGAATATTATAAAATGGCTACGGATACAGTGTGTCCAGGAACTTAATGTTAAAAATTCGGGGGCGGGTAGATGAGGTGAAAATAATGTTAAAAGTTCGAATAAAATTTTGTAATACAAGCCTTCGATTCGAAGTTGTAGATCTCTAAAGTTTAAAGATGAAAATTTATGTTTATACATAATTTCTAGAATATACAATGGAACATTCAAAATTTTTGGTGATTAATTACGTATATCTAATATACAGGGTGGAACAGCCAAATGGAATAAATTCGATAACGAATAAATGAGGACGTATTAGGAAAAACGCTTGGACACTTCGATTTGTATTTCTGAATACGCATTTTTTAAAAAAAAATATTATATAGGATGTGTCATGTGACAGTGGCCAATACCAACTTTCTTATTTTGAATGCAACTCCCTGTAAATTATTTATTTTTTGAATTCTTCAGAAAATTCTATATATAATTCATGTACAATGTCCTTCAACAAATTCGGAAATATTAAGTGTTTTCAGATTTGTTACAAAAATTAAAACTAAAAAAAGAAAATTATTGCATTTCACAAATTCACTACATTACACTAAAAACATAATAAGTAAAACTGTGAGTGTAAGTAGAGGGGTTAAGTTTTGTATACAATACTTTTGACATATCTCCACAAAAAGTAGTCTAATGGCGTCAGATCAGGAGATCGTGCTGGCCATTCTATCGAACCGCGCCACCCCATCCATGTTTTTAGGAAATTTTGGTTCAAGTGTTGACAGGAACTTGTGGATTTACGGGATCGAGATATAAGTTTATCAAAGTTGGCACGACATTAATTTGGAGCTAAATATTTATCTTCATTCAAGTTTCTACCAATGAAAAAGGGACCTACGATATGATTTCAAACAATTCCTGTCCAAACATAAACTTTTTCAGGATATTGCGAATGCTCTTCTCTTATCCAGTGAGCATTCCCATTAGACCAATAGCGGCAATTTTGACGATTAACATGACCGTGAAGTGTACATGTGCTGTCATCAAAAAACAAAACATCTTCTAATTGGATCACACTGTTATCTAGCATTGCCATCATTTGTTCACAAAAATACGTTTTCCTATAGAAATCGTCTTCCATGAGCTCCTGAGCTGGCATCATTTCATAGGGATGCATTTTACTTTCCTTTAATATTCAAAAAATTGATGTGTGGCTAACGTTGAACACTGGGGCTGCTTTTCGACCAGAATTACGGGGGTTTTCTTGAAACTCAAGTATAATATCCAATTTCGTATCATCACTTACTGCATTGACAGCTACTTTTTTTATCTGTCTCACATGACCAAGCTCGCGACACTGCTTTTCTATTTTGCTAAATGTTCCTTGGGATAAAGGCGGCAAATTTGGAAAATTTTTCGTGAATTAAGCGAGAAACTTCCATTTGTGTTTGTGTTTTATCTCCATAACCAACCATTTGTATAATGGTTATTTTGTGCAATTCTGTTAAATGCAATATCACTGACACTTAGCACTACTGTCATGCAGGCAGACAACAAGTTGGTAAGGCTATGAGTTTTATAGGTGAATAAACAAAACGGTTTTTCTATTCTTTTTATTCCATATCAGTAAAAATTAACGCAGGAATGGTTTTTGCTTACTTTCTTAATATCGAGAGTTAAATGGGAAGTAAGTATTGAGTGTAATGTAGCGAATTTGCGAAATAAAATAATTTCCATTCTTTCCAAAAGTTTTTCTCAGGTATTTCATTTCCCCAGCTTGTATTTTGCTCTTCTGCTTTTTTGTGAGCGTCCAGGATTCGCATCCATATGTTAACACCGTCACTAATTCCAGTAGATGATGGACGATTACACCTATCCGAACATTTGGGCATAGGACTTTTCGTCCGCTAAAGCAATAAAAATAAAAGGTCGGAAGGAACTGTTTACCTGACTATGGGACTTTTCGTCCGCTGACTGAAAACAGGTAGGTTGAGTTAGATTTCATTCGCTTTCAATGTACTTCACAAAAATTTATGAAATTTCCCTTAAAAAAAAGTGTATAGAAAGCGAGGACATCTATGAAAAGAACATCTCCTCGCTTTCCATACACTTTTTTAAATATATCGTTTGAAAAAGTGTATAGAAAGCAAGTTAATTCTTAATCTAAACCACCCTACCCTACCCTACCCTAATCCGAATCGAAAAATTGAATTGTGTAATTGACAGACTCGCTTTCTATACACATTATATTTACTTTTGCTGACCTAACCTAACCTAACCTAACCTAACCTAACCTAACCTAACCTAACCTAACCTAACCTAACCTAACCCATTATTATAGTTTTTAGAAATTGTACATAATAATAACTGTAAATACAATAGTTGCTAATAGTAGTATTATTATATCTAGCATTGGTAATTATAGTAATAAATTATTAATATATTATTATAGTATATAGTTTAATTATGGAAAATAAATTAAAAATAAATAAATCTTTAAATTTTATTATGGAAAATCTTATTTCATATCTTCTCTATCATAATGTTCCATTTATAACAATTCATGCCGCATCTATCTAAGTTGGGTTTTTTTTACCTGGAAGCCGGCCGGACGAATAGTGCCATTTTCAAAATTTCACATTTGGGTCAGCGGACGAAAGCGACCATTTTAACAACACTTGGAAAGGATTACGGACGAAACACGAATCGCCCGAACATTTATGCTAAATCCTTGCTTTTGTCTCATCTCTTTCATGGCGTGCGGGTTTTCACCAATGTGAGTATAATGTTGTGTATCATGTAAATTAAAATACAATTTTTGAGAAGAAAATGGGATCTTTGTTCTTTTTATCCTTTAACTATCAGAAACTGTACTACAATAGTACAGTTCAAAAAAGTTTTAAAATTATTTTTAATTGAACGTTGTTTTTATTCCACAAAAGAATTTTTAAACATGTGAATGTTGTATGGATAATTATTTATTTATTTGTTCGTATTATGAGTTTTGTTTAGTTATAATTTGCATGTCAATTTTAGATTATAGGATTAAGTTTTCGTTATGGCTAATTCTATACAAATTTGGTTTGTCAAAAATAAAATAAAGAATTTATTTACTTATCCAAAAACCAGTTTGCAGGAAGTATTTGAGCAGGGAAATCACCATCGATCAGCGCATGCAATTTTTGAAAGTGGATCGGATGGAAAGCTTTATTTACAGATAATATTCCATCATATGGAGGATTTAGAAATTGGAGAATACGTAGTCACGAGTCTTCTAGAACTAAACTACGGATTCTGTTCTATTTCGTCCAAAATATAATTTTTGCGTACTTCCGGGTGCCTACCAGTTTCAGTACTACGTGAGTACTACTGAGCCGGTTTCTCTGCGTGCGTGCGTTGGTGGAGAGCCGTTAATGTTGATAGATTGGGATGTTGTATGTTGGGGATAATTGGTTGTTTTGATTAAAAATTATGACTATTTTACCCTTTTTACTTAACAACAATAACTCTTTCACTCCAAAGAAATCTGACATAATTTAAATTCTTGTTAATTTGTTAAAGCCAACTAGGTACTGAAAAGATCGTTTAGTAACCAAATAATGATATTGACTACCAAAAATACGAAAAAACTAAATTCACTTTTTTTCAAAAACGGTGCGTAACAGCGATTGTAGTTTTGGAATTTATTGTAAATTTGGTCCAAAAAAAAAAAATTACCGTTTGTACTGCCTATATGACAAATAATTAATCTTTTACCTTTTCCTATAGGTTCCTTAAAACCAGTAGTATATCCTTCTAGAAAAGCTTGGTGGGATGATTTTATATTTTTGTCTTTCCAAACTCTTCCTACACAATGTCCTTCATTAACCCATGTTTCATCTAAATAATAAATGTTTTTATTTTGAGCTTTAACTTGTTGTATTCTTCTGAGGTACTGTCTTCTCCAACATACAATTTCTTCAGAATCAATTAGCATTGAGTGTCTGCCCATTTTTTCAAATTTAAAGTTTAACTCATGTAACATTTTCCATAGTTTATCCCGGCTTATTGTGGGTAAATCAACATCATTCGTAATGGCTTGCAAAACTTTATCCAAAGTTGGTATTTGCTTGTTTATAAAAAATGAGTGAACAAGCTTACGAATAGCATTTTTTAAAAACTCGTCCACGTTGACTTTTAATAGTTTTGGTCTACCTGGTTTCGGCTTTGGTGAGGTTACTCCACCTGATTTTTCCTCCTTTAGAACTCTATATATTGTAGATTTTCCATATCCCATTGCCTTAGATGTTGTTTCAACTACACTGTCAATGGTGTTTGAGGGATTTTGATGTTCAAAATAGTGGTACACATTCACTACAGCACTCTTTTCATTGAGCGATAAAATGGTCTAGTTTTAATTGTCTCACTGGCGTATACTCACAAACTGCTTCCATTTTTAGTCACTACTATTTGTCACGTTTATCGAAAATCAAATAACTGCATTTCTAGAAACTTAAGCACTATTTATAAGTCAAAATATCTGTCATTGTTGCCATTCGGAGGTCGTTAAATAACAATTATCCCTTTCTAATCTGGTTACGCCTATGACGCACGTTAATCCTCTCAGGCCTACACTAGTAACAATGAAAGATCATAAAATAATGTGATAGTCCAAGAAATTTAATAAATTTTGTATTGAAATTAACAAAAACAATTTAGAATGCATTACAAATATTGTTATATAAGTTTTACCGCACGTACTGTACTATAGTTTTGCATACCGAATTAGTTTTTATTCTGGGAATTTACTCTCTCTTGATTTTCAAATACAGTATAAGTTTATCCGTTGCTCCTCCCACGTTGAACGCATGTGATTGTAATAAAAAAATGCGGGGTTGTAGTTAACAATTTATCACTGCAGGGTTATACAATGTACTCAGTTTTGAGTTTGTGGGTTGCGGTTGTCTAATATTAAATAAGGTAAGATGTACATAAAATCACATCCAGTATCTGCGTTTGGCATGAGAGTTTCTAGACACCATATACATAAGCTGAAAACCAATGCAGCAGTAGTAGTACAGGGAATGAAGCATTTCACCTGGCAATTTTTTCGTCCAGCATGGATTGACTTGAAATTTTAACAGAAGGTACGTGATAGCCCAAGGATCAAAATCTATAACGAACCGAAGGGCGCTAAAGCATTGGGGGTGGTTGCCACCCCATCTCGGGGGCGAAAATTTTTTATTACGTTTTAACCACAGGAATCGATTAAAAAAGTGATTCTAAGCAAAAAATGTTCTATACCTTTTTTTTTTTGTGAAATCAATATTCTCTAAGTTATTCGCGATTGAAAGTAACGCTTTTTAGAGGAAAAAATTGACGTTTTTGATATGTTTTTCGTGGATAACTCGAAAATTATGCATTTTATTAAAAAACTGTAGAAAGCAAAATTGTAGCTTTTAAAAAAGCAAGCAAAACCCTTTTTTTATAATTTTTCTAAAACCAATGGAAACCGAGATATGGCCCATCAATGATTAGCTTTTTTCCCAAATGCAAAATGTGGTAGATTCAAAGTCAAATACCGGAAAAATGTTCGTAGAAAATTCATAGAATCTTTTTCAAAGAGCATAATTAGACCTTTCTTTTTTAAAAAAAAAGGTCTGTAGCATCAAAATTGAGTGAATTATGACAAAAATAATGTCAGTACTGAATTTTTTATACAAAAAAATCGATGAAAACAACCCCCCTAAATAAAATTGATCTTTACCCTTGTGCAATTCTCTTTGTACATGTATGGTTAATATGTCCAAGAAGTTTGACCAATTTAAAATTCATAGTTTTCGAAAAATTATGGCTTAAAGTAAAAAAGTTATTTTTCATAATTTTGTATATTTTCCCTTTCTTTCAAAATAACTCCGAAAATATTAGAGGTACAAGCAAAGTTAAAAACGAAATTGTAGCTTTTTTATGACAAAAATTTTCCTGTAAGTAGATTTTTTGTACAGTTAATATTTGACGAGATATAGCCGTTTAAAACGTCTATTTACGCACGAGCACCACCTTTTTTTAGCCCTTTAAACTCACCCCATTTAAAAACGAAAGGGTCTAAAGAGATTTAACTTACAGATCCTTGTAGTTCTTGAAAAACCCTACAAAATCGTTTTTGAATAAACTTTTTATCATCAAAAATGAAGGAAATACGTTAAAAAAACCAATCGATTTTTTTTTTCGAAAAATTCCAATAGTACACTTGGAAGCATAATAATGTACAAAACCGGTTCATTCTTCAGTGGGGCGTTATATATACGAAATGTTTCGTGTTCTTTTTTTGAAATACAATTGGGGATGGTATGTCAAAGATGCGAGGTTTTACCTTTTTTTGAGCTTCATTCCCTGTACTATAGATACTTACTTGACTGTGATCCTTGATAACAAGATTGCACATTCTAAGGTTATGTTTCAATCTGAACAACTTCATATAATTTTAAAAATTGTCAAAATTAAACGCACACTATCCGAGTATGAAATTTGCACTCTTAGTCGAGCCCTGCAAATGATTGATACATTTTAAATTACTCGAATTTTGGTTTGCAATTGGAAGTGAAGATGTCGCTACTGTCACAAATTTAACATTTCCGTTACTGGAAGATATGTATTGATTGTAGTGTCTTCTTCAGTCCGAGATTGGGCTCTTTGAACTCTTGGACGGAGAACATATACCGTGTACTGATGAGGCACAAATACGCCGAAACCAATCTACAACTTATGTCGCACCTTCTAATTGCAAACCAGAAAGGTTGGTGTTAAATATCTTGTAGATATACCAACCCCGTTTGACTTTGAAGAGCAATTCAATAGCCGTCTGTGCCTATAGCCTGGGAAGTAGTTGTTGCTTTTTAGTTGAACGTTCACTGTTTTTTAAAAATATTTTTCAAAAATTATAAAGCGCTAGAATATATAATTATTATAATTATTCTTCGATAACATTTGATTTATTTATTTGAATTTCAGAATTTTTCATGAGATCACCAACTCGAGTCACTGAATGGATTAGAATACATTTATGCCAACAAAACTAAAAAGATACAGCATATAAGAAGGATAAGAAAAACATTTTTGTGAAAATAGCAATCATTTATTGAAAATACTTTGCAATTTTGAGTTACTTTGTCACATTTCGACAATTTACTTGAAAAATTAACATCTAAACTTTTTGTTGAACCATTCGATAACGTTTTCATTACGTTTTTAAAACCAAACCCAAGGAATATGTTCAGTTTGTCACACTGTGAATAGAATACATTTTACGCATTTTCAATTTTTCTCACATCTCGAAAACTGAATGCAATTCAACAATAAATGCCACACTGGTTATTTACTATGGCAAACAGTCTTACAATTTATTTACTATCAATAATTTTCAGCTGGACGGTATATTTGTAGCTCAAAAACTCCCATAAACATAGCACAGCTTCGCTGATTTCGTGGTCACCAAAATTAATAATTTCAATATAAGATTCTACTGCTAAAGATCTGTGAAATCATTTGATTTGAAATTATTCATATCAGTTATTGAATCAATATTCATTAGAAATAAACTATTGTCCAACTCAACAAGGGGAGATCCCTGATCTACATTGCTCACCATTTTCTCAAGTTCATCACTTTTGACGTTGTTTGATAGATTATCGTCGACGAGTGATGCAGGCATCTAGAAAATAATTATTTTCAGTGATCATTACATATTATAAATATTTCTACACAAATTAAAATTAAGATGTAAGTTGTCACAATAGAGTGGGTGGTATGAGCGCATTTTTAGAATTAAATTCTACAAGTAGAGCATAATAATGGTTCATTCTATTCAGGAAAAAGTAAAAATTGTTAAATATTATTTAGAAAATAACGAATGTGCCAGCAATACCTACGATTTTGAGTAAGCGATAACCAAACAAACACGTTAATCGTAAGTACGTTTTGGAATAAATTTAAAAATGACGACAAACAAACCGTATGTTAAGGGTTCATCAGAAAGAATTAAGAAAATTGGTAATCAGTTCAATATTCGAACTAGCTTCAAATCTAGCAATTCGTTGAGATCTGTACTAACAAAAACAAAGCCAAACAATCTTCAAAAAACTGCATATATCAGATATCTTGTGAATGCGACAAATTCTATTTAGGTGAAACATCTAGACCTAGGGTCTTCAACCCGCGGCCCTCGGGCCTCATGTGGCCCGCCAGCTAATGTCTTGCGGCCCGCGGCCACCAGAGGCTAAAAAAAATAAAATATCGCGCCCATAGTGCTATCTGTCCTCATCGCGCCGCGTCCGCAAACGCTCTGGGATTGTACAGAAACGGCTACAGCGCGCGCAGCTAATTTTACAACCGTGCCTAACCTCCCACTCTTTGACACTCTTTGGCTTGGCGGAGAACCTGTGTTGTGGTGTGCAGTTACGCAAGTTTAGTTATATCGTGGACATTTTTGACATTAAATATGGCTTCTACGTCGGGTAAAAAACGAAAAGTTAGTGAAGAAAACCGCATATTTCAAGAAAAGTGGACTGAGTTGTACTTGTTCGTCAGTGTTAATCAAAAACCTGTCTGTTTGGTGTGTCATGAATCACTCTCAGCCATGAAAGAATACAACTTAAAAAGACATTACGATACAAAGCATGCAACAAAGTTTGAGACATTCAAAGGACAGTTACGGCAAGATAAAATGAGAGCTCTGAAGAGTCAGCTTCAACGCCAGCAAGATAGTTTTCAAAAGCAGAACATTGAAAATGAAGCAAACATGAAGGTGAGCTACATTATATCCGAAAAAATAGCTTTGAAATCAAAACCGTTTACTGATTGTCAATTTATCAAGGAATGTATGGAGGCCGCCGCTGAAGTATTGTGCCCTTCTCAAAAACAACTTTTTTCTAAAGTCAGTTTATCCGGTGTTACTGTCGCCAGAAGAATCGGAGAGTTAGCGACAGACTTAGAAAATTCATTAAAAGAACGTGCGTCGAAGTTCGTATACTATTCTGTTGCGCTCGATGAAAGCACAGGTATAACCGATACTGCTCTATTAGCTATGTTTATTCGGGGCATTGATAATAACTTTGTCATCACCGAAGAGATGGCTGCTCTTTTTCCGATGAAAGGAACTACAAAAGGACGTGATATTTATGAGTGCTTGATGACAGTACTAAGACGATATAATTTAGAATTGACAAACCTTTCTGCAGTTGTAACAGACGGTGCACCATCCACGGTAGGAAAAAATGAAGGACTCGTGGGTTTGATTAAAAAACAGAAGAACGATCTTCCTTTGATGCATTACCATTGTATCATTCATCAACAAAATCTTTGCGCTAAATCCACAAATATTGATGAGGTGATGAAAGTGGTCGTAAAGACCGTGAACTTCATAAAATCACGTGGCCTCAACCACAGAGAATTCCAAAATTTTTTACGCGAAATTAATGCGGAATATGGTGATGTCACATATTTTTCCGATGTTCGTTGGCTGAGCAGAGGCAAAATGCTTAAACGCGTTTTTGAACTCAAGACGGAAATCGCCTCCTTCATGGAAACCAAAGGAAAACCAGTTCCTCAATTTAGTGACCCTGACTGGCTCTGCGACTTTGCATTTCTCACAGACATCACGCTGCACCTCAATGACTTGAACACCAAACTACAAGGAAAAGAAAATCTCATCCACAACTTACTGGACACTATTTAAACTGGATTTATGGAAAAATCAGTTGTTGAAAAAAGAGTATATCTATGCACTTTCCTAAACTGAAGAGCTGCGAATGTACAGATGTGGATAAATACGTTGAAGCAGTAGATTTACTCAAAAAAGAGTTTCAATCGAGGTTTTCTGACTTCAGAGATAATGAAAAATACATCAGTCTCTTTGCCCGACCATTCGGTGTATCTGTTGAAGACATGCCGGAAAATTTTCAGATGGAGCTTATAGATTTGCAGTGTAATTCGGAATTGAAAGACAAGTTCGACATGGGTGTTTTTGATTTCTATGTAAAATATGTCGATCACAACTCGTTTCCTGAAATCCGAAAAAATGCCCAGAAAATGATGTCATTGTTTGGGAGCACATATGTGTATGAGCAGCTTTTTTCTCGTATGAAGTATGTGAAATCGACAACAAGGTCGAGAATTACAGATGCACATCTGGAAGGTAGTCTGCGGGTTGCAACCACAAAAATGAAAACAAATATTGACACACTTGTAAAAAATAAACAGTGTCAAAAATCACATTGATTAACTTTAATTAACCAATGAAGATTGACTTTAATTAACCAATAAAGATTATTGAAATTTGAAATTATGTATGTCTTTTATTTTATTGATAAGGTGGTAAAGTTTCGTGAAAAGTTATGGCCCTTCGGACGATGTGAAATCGATGTTTGGCCCTTGCACTAAAAAAGGTTGAAGACGCCTGATCTAGACCATTGAAAGTCCGAATAAATGAACATAAAAAGTATATCAAAGATAGGGAGTTCTTTAAGTCAGGTATTTGCAAACATGCTTGGGAAGAGGGGCATAAAATTTAATGGGATTCGACAAAAATAATATTGAAAGAGCCCAATAATAAAAGACGAAAAATCAAAGAAAGTGCTTTAATACAACTAAATTCAGATAAATGTGTAGCTAGTATTTCAGCCGAATGTAGTCAAATTTGGTTACCAATGTTATAAAGAGAAATTTCCAATAATCAATTACCTGCGGATAGCATCATAAGTTTTTATCCAGGTTTTCTTATGATTTATCTTTGGAATGGTTGTTAATCGATACACACTTCAATACACAAAATCACCAAACTGAGTTATACATATTTTGAAAACAGAAATAATCATACACAAAAAAGTAACAACAAACGCGTTTTTATTAACAAAGTTTCCAAAATAAGCGAAAAAAAGCGCTATCCCAATAAAAACCGTTCCTGGAACGTGCACTTTACTGGATTCCATTTCTAGTGGACTACATATCGTTAGAATGTCATAAAATAAAATATTTTATTTCACATTTTACCAGAGGTGTGATCTACTATGAATGGACCTTAATAAAATTTGACAACAAAGTTTTGTAGTCTTAAACTTCAAAATATTATTGATTGTCTAGTTGTCAAATTTTTTCGTTGTGTCAGATAAGGACCAAAAATTATTTCTTTACTATAGTTAATCTTGACAACGGTAGCTGGAACGCTACCGAAACGTCGAAATAAAAAATAAAAAAACATTATTGTGGTTTGATGCCCAAAAAAATAAGAAAAAAAAAACAAAAAAAAAACAAGATCTACAGTGTGACCCATTTTGTTTGGAAGCACCCCTATAAAATCCGCATTTTTCAACCGATTTTGATTTAGTCTTTTTTGTTAGATTCAGTATCCAAAACAGTATTTGGGCACAAATTTTCATACCATAATAGCTATTTTCAAGGCCCTCTACGTTAATTTTTCTTTGCCAAAAAAGACGAAAGTATATTAGGCATTTTTTTTTCTCAAATATGACTACACCACTGGATTCAGAATCATCACAGATGTAAACTATCAAAATTTTATAAAAAAAGTTTTATTAACAACAAAGTTATCACTACATGAATTTGGAAAAAGTTGTTTTTTAATTAATTTTTTACTAAGAATGTAGACACATTTTAAAAATGGCAACATGGTAAACAAAAACTAAATAACTTCATGTAATTCTTGGAAGGTGAGTTATCCGCAGTGATTGACGAACTGCCACTAGCAGAAAGAAGAAATTTGATATTTCAGTAAGATGTTGTTCTGTACACTATTCTAGGATTGTCAGGCAGCGGTTTAACGAAAAATTTCCAAATGGTTGGATAGGTCGCGGTAGCGAGTTAATCGAATGGCCTCCTAGATCGCCCGATTTAACTATATTGGATTTTTATCTGTGGGGGCTTTTGACACAAAAAGTGTATAAGACACGTCCAAGGAATAGAGCAGAACTGTGTGACAGAATACGACAGGCGTGTGCTGGAATAACGCCACATGAAATAAAAAAGCGCTAAGACATAGTCGCAAACGATACGAGAAATGTGTGGAAATTAACGGAGGTCTAGTCCAGGCTACAAAAATGTAGAATTCAATTATTATTAAGTAGTTTAATAATTAAAATGTATTATTTGGTGTTAATTTGTATTTTCGTCACATCAGCACAATTTTACATTTCTCTCAGAAGCTATAACTCCAGAACGGGTTAAGGTATCGGCTTCGAATTTTTACAGTGCAATATGTTTGAGTCCTAGTTTTTGTTTACCATGTTGCCATTTTTAAAATGTGTCTACATTCTTAGTAAAAAATTGATTAAAAAACAACTTCTTCCAAATTCATCTAGTGATAACTTTGTTGTTAATAAAACTTTTTTATAAAATTTTGATAGTTTACATTTGTGATGATTCTGAATTCAGTGGTGTAGTCATATTTGAGAAAAAAAAATGCCTAATATACTTTCGTCTTTTTTGACAAAGAAAAATTAACATAGAGGGCCTTGAAAATAGCTATATGGTATGAAAATTTGTGCTCAAATACTGTTTTTGATACTGAATCTAACAAAAAAGACTAAATCAAAATCGGTTGAAAAATGCGGATTTTATAGGGGTGCTTCCAAACAAAATGGGTCACACTGTATAATAAATAAAAAACGGCACATTGGAATCCCAGTAAGGAGCAAAACAGTGGAGGTAGTCGTTGTAGAACTAGTTGTTGCGTACAAGAAAGCCAGCAGAATTATCTGGAGTAAGTGCGAATTTTGAGAGTCAACAATATCCATCCCTATAAAAAAATTCACGAACTTAACGATGACGATCATGGCCGCCGGTTACAATTTTGTGAAATCATTAGTGAGCAGTGAGCGTGCTCAACAAGTACCATATTTTTTTCAACATTTGTTTTCGTATGAATGCAGTTTTTCTCCCTAAGGGCTGTCAATAGTCATAATTGTCGGTAACGGACAGATTCCAATCCAAGAGTTTTCCATGAAATATATTAGATAGATAGATAAATATTTATTCCACAAAATCACAATATAAATTACAAAGCATATAGAAATTTAATAAAATCCACAGTGATTTTAGCCTAAGCGTTGGAAATAACAAAAAAAAGAGAAAAAAAGTTTTTAGTTAAAATTTGTCAGAAAGAATTTTTCTTTTAAATTTTTTGTTTGTAAGATTTTTCAAATCTGAAGGTAAATGGTTATATACTTTAATACCTGAATATAAAGGGCCATTAGTTTGGAGGTATTATGTCTTGTTTCCGAGTAGGATATTTATGTCTGTCATTTGGGGTAAAAAGTTCATTTTGATGCTTGTGAATTAATAAAGAAGTTTTGTAAATATAAGTGTTTGTCATGGTCATTATTCTATTTACTTTAAAGAATGGGTTGGAATATAAATATGGCGATAGTATTGTATGCCATTTTTATCACCAGGTAATTCAAAGGAGGGATGTATCTTTCAACAGGACGGGGCTCCTTTACATTTTGTTTTAGTGGTTCGTCAGTACTTAAATGAAAAATTTCCTAAACATTGGATTTGACAAAAAGGATTTATTGAATGGCTTCCACTATCTCTTGATCTATCCCTCTTAGAACCAAACTAGACGGGCGTAGCTTCCACAGAGTAACTATTGCTGCGAGTAAAACGCTTGCCATATACGCACATCGATTTTTTTAACGCTGACTACACTAAAAACCTCAATAAAATAAATATATTTAGTTTAAAAATGAACACAGTCACGTTGGGTTGTGATTCCGTTGTAGTTATTAAACCGATTTTAAAGAAACGAAGGAAACGTCGGCTTTGGTGGTTTCATCCATTAAGCAATAATAGATCGGATAAGTTCATACAAAATTTAATAACCATAGAAAATATTCAGATGACTTTTTTCAATATTATCGCTTGACGATAAATAGTTTTGATGAGTTACTTGGTCTAATGTCTGAAACGCTACAAAAATTAGCACCAATATGGGACATTCCATCCATCCAGCAGAGAGATTAGTAATTAACTTAAACTAAGTTTTATTACTATTTAATAGATGTCGAAAGGAGTAATTATAAATATTCAACACTCTATGAATTTTTTGAAAAATGATATTTTTCAAAAACAGTGGCCGTTTAACTAATTGCAAACCAGAAAGGTTGGTTTTAAAATATCTTGTAGATATACCAACCCCGTTTGACTTTTGGGGTGTAATTCAATATCCGGCGGTGCATTTAGCACGGGAAGTAGTTGTTGCTCCTTAGTTGAACGGCCACTGTTTTTGAAAAATATTATTTTTCAAAAAATTCATAGAGTGTTGAATATTTATAATTATTCCTTTCGACATCTGTTGATACATTCACTCTATTAAATTCGACAATATCACAGGAAACTGTAATAAGATTTACTATTTAATACATAAAAGTTGGAAATGCCAACCTTGAAATGCCATTTTGACATTCAGAACAAACAAGAACATTAATTGTCTTTATTAATAAAAATCAAGTGGCGAGTGGTCAGATAATTGCGAATAAAAGTATTGCTATCTTGAAACGGTTGAGGTGTTGCTGGTTGTGAGTAGTAGAAGTAGAGGGGCGCATATCCTGTAACCTCGGTCCTAAAGACGTACTAGCTAAGTGATTAATTTTAAAATTGGGAATCTGACGAGATTCTTGTACAGCTTGCATAATTTTCATTCTGCATTCTAACATAACATCTTTAGAAAACTGATCCAGTAAAGACAGCAATGACAGTAGAACAGCCATTTTTCAAATCTTCAGTTTCTTGTTCTCTTTGTACGTAACGCTACGCTATCCGAAAGTACTTTTGTTATTTGTGCGTCACCGTAATCGCTTGGTTTATTTCTTTTTCTAATAGGTTTTATCTGAGGAGTAGCAGCAGTAGTAACAGGAACTGAAGTTTTGCGGTACTTCCTAAGGTTCATCAAGGTTCTCCTCTTTGATATTAACATCAGAGATATTAGATACAGTAGCTTTTTTTCGATAGACGACGTTAAAAATAAGAGTTGATTGAAATATATTCGTATTTTTTTCTCTGACCCCTTTTGATATCTTTGAGTGCTTTAATTGCTTTATAAAATTGGTCCTCTAAAGATTTCCAGTTTGCAGCTCTTTACCTACAAATAAGTAAAAATAAGGCTTATAATCTATAGCAGTATGAAAAATTGTACAGCCTCTGGAAATGTCACTTCCTTTAAAAGAAAAATGGGCTAAAAGAGCTAATCTCTGTTCCATAGAAAAAGTAATCTTCCCAACTGCTATTTAGTCCAGTAAATGAAGGAGGAAATAAATTTCATACCGCCGGTAATAAAAGATAATTACACATCATTTAAAATAAGCCAACCTCTACACATATCAAGACCCTGCCCGGGCCTGAAAATGGCCCTCAAAACCTGGAAAATTGGGTTTTCAGCCAATATCTCCTAAAATATAGCCTTTAGAGAAATTTTGTTCAAACAAACAATGAAGATAATTTCATTCTCTACAACAATGGTTCTTATTATTTTTTTCGCAACATTTATATTTTTTGCAAAAAATACAGGTGAAAAATTCCAAATTTTGAGATTGACAACAAATGCCAATTTTTTACAAAATTTGAGGTGGTAAATGTTGGAAATACACTGGCCTTAATGTTTTGACCTCTCGAAACCAATTGTAGATGGCGCCACCACATTTCCCCCACTTGTAAAATACTCGCTGCCATAAATGCGAATCACCATGCATTTTTCAAGAGTTTTTATGCTTATGGACCGTTTTTTCTTCCCAGGGATGAGTGTTTGGGCTATGTGTATAAGGAAACAGAGCATAAGATTGATTACATAGGGATGGACCTCACAAATAGGCCCTAAACTATCAAAAATCAGTTTTCCCCACGTGGCAGCGTCTTGGAATTCATGAGATTTTTTCTAATGAAAAAGGGGAAATTTAAACAGTTACTTACATTTAGGCATAATGTTCATCAGCAATTTATTTTAAATTTTTGCCAATTTTTTTCGCGAACAATCAATATTGGGTCTTCAGAATGAAGATTCACATTTTCCAAAAAAGTTCATTTTTTTCAATTTTTTTGCTTCGCCCACGTACGACGGTTGACGGGAAGAATTAAAATGATGAAATCACGTGTTACTTTTACTGCCACGGGTTTTCCCCCCCTAATAAATAGTATGACTTTATATATATGAATGGAAAGATGAGAATGTAATCTTTATTTTGGTCAAGGTGGAAAAATGCCTAGAATAATGGGCAAAAAGAAAACAACCACGAAATAAAAAAGTGAGGTTCTTCCGGGGTCCTGCAGTTTTGGAATTTTATGGGAAATCCCTGATTTTTTCAAAAAAAAACTAATAGCACAGTCGAAAGCTAGACAATCTCACCTTTCAAATGACATGCCTTGAAGGGCCATTTTATTAAAGCATAAATTAGTTATGACTCATTGTAGGCAAATTTTCCAAGACTCAAAAAAACAGTGAAAAATTGGAAATGGACAACCAAGCTTTTCATTGAAACGCAAGAAAATTAGTTTAGTTGGATGTTTATGGACCTTTCGAGGATCCATATCCCGGACAATTCAGAGTAAATAAGTGTACTACAAAAAAATTACGAGCAAATTGCGGGCGAGGTCCAAATTGCGTCGGAGCAGAAAGTTTGACCCGTTTTTTCAATATGGCCAAAGAGTCAAAACGTGAGTCAAGTGACAGGGGATGATAGCGGCAGATTTTCTCTTTCACATGAATTTTGAATCATGAGAAAATATGCATTTTTACCAAAGTTATTGGACAATTTGTCCGCCCGCGGATGTGTAAATTCACGGAGCGTACTATCCGATACTCAACTCAGGAGTTCAAAATTGTGGCTGCGTCTGGACCCATTTATCTCGTAAACGGTCAATTTTTCGGAAGAAATGATAAGGACCATTTTTGTAGAGAATGAAATGATCTTCATTTTTTGTTTAAACAAAATTTCTCTAAAGGCCATATTTTAGGAGATATTGGCTGAAAACCCAATTTTCCAGGTTTTGAGGGCCATTTTCAGGTTCGGGCAGGGTGTTGATATGTGTAGAGGTTGGCTTATTTTAAATGATATGTAATTATCTGTTATTACGCGCAGTATGAAATTCATAGGCGATAATTTACCGGTTGATCCCTTCATTTACTGGACTAATTGATGGTAAACATATTCAGATTGTTTGCGCTTCCATCACAAACACAGAATATTTTAACTATAAAATTAACGTTTCAGACCCTCCATAATATGCGTCTGTCGCTGATGAGGATTTTGCATTGAACGAACATTCATTACACGACTATATCACCGAAAAAAGTTTCTGAAAGAGTTTTTAATTACAGACTTACTTGAGCTAGACGTTTTGTAGAATGTAGTTTTGGCATATTAGGTAACAAATGGAAAATATTTCATACAAGCTAACTTGTTAATGATGAATTCGCTGTACTAATAACCCAAGCAGCTTGTGTTTTATACAATTTCGTCAGAAGACGAAATAGATTGGATAGTGAAAAGTTATATAATGTACAAGATAGTTCAATTGAAACCCATCTTTGGTCCAGGAAAAATTTATTACAAATAACTACCACTACAATTGAGGCACATATCCCACTGTTTCACCAACCGATGTATACCCTGCTTATAGAATTCTTGTGGCTGCTGCTGGAAGAATTCTTTCACAGCGTTTTGTACTTCTGCGTCCGACTGAAAACGGTTACCTTTTAACGCCTTTTTTAGTGGCCAAAAGATGTGAAAATCGCTAGGCGATAAATCGGGACTATAGGGTGGATGCTCTAATATCCTCCATTTCTTTCGTTGCAGATTTTCTTTCACTACGTTGGCAACATGAGGCCGAGCATTATCGTGAAGCAGAATAACACCACGTGAAAGCTTCCCTGGACGTTTTCTTCTTATTGCTTGATGGAGCTTGTTCAAAGTTACATTATACAGGTTTGCGTTGATATGCACTCTAGGTTCTGTAAACTCTATCAGCAAGGGTCCTTCATGGTGGAAAAAAAATGTCAACATCACCTTGCCTGCAGAAGGTTGAACTTTAAACTTCTTTGGTGGCGGAGAATTTGCGTGTTTCCATTGCATCGATGACAGCTTACTGGATGGCTCAAAATAATGACACCAAGATTCATCGCCAGCAACTATTGACGAGAGAAAGTCATTACCATTTTGACTGTATTCCGTGAGGTGTTGCAAAGACAAGCCCATTCCCAAGCTTTTTTGGTCCTCAGACAAAAGACGAGGAACCCATTGCGCACAAACTTTGCTGTAACCTAGTTTGTGTACGATACTATGGACAAATCCTATACTCACACCAACATTTTCTGAAATTGCTCTGATTGAAATTCGACGATTTTCTCTAATCAGGCCTTCCACACATGCCACATTCCTGTCTGTTGATGCAGTAATCAATGCACCTGGTCGTAGCTTATCATTCGTCCTCTCTTAAATTTTCGACACCATTCCTTCACAGTTGGATATGCAAAACATGCGTTTCCATTCACTGCTTGCGTTCGCGTATAAATTTGCAACGGTTGCACACCTTCAGCACACAAAAATTGAATGACCGCACGCTTATCACATTTGGACGGATTGTTAACAACAAACGCCATTTCAAAGTCACAATACTTAAAATCGCTGTCAAATATAAACGAAATAAACAGATCAGTGTGACGTTTGCATACACTACTATTGTTGGAAAACGTCAGTTGAATGATTACAATTGTTTCCAAGGCTAACCTGACCAAAGATGGGTTTCAGTTGAACAAGCCTAGTATAAACCTAATAAAAAATATTAAAGCCACATATACAGGAGGTCGTCAGATTAATGGAGAATTAATTAGAGAAGAATTTAAGATCTATGTTATTAGTGAGAATGGTGCAATACCATGGTATTACAGAAAAATGCAGGGCTAATTATGATTTAAATAAAACTATGTAACATGAAGTTATATTAAACCTCACCTTTTTTATTTTTTCAGTCCTATCCTCATATTATATTACAACTCCGGTTTTTATCTATAATTTATTAATGTTCAACTCTCTTCTTTCAATTTAATGTTGTAGAGTGGGGGACGCTTTTCAACTTCAATTATCAATTTTTCGGTATCAAACATTTTTACTTTCCATGTGGATTTCGTTTTCAGCGGTACGCTAGCCTGCCAGCCAGAGATGCGCTGTGGAAGATTCGCTGCGATTTCTACACCCGTCTTGTTTGACTCTGAGATTACTTTTAATCACGATATTTAAAAAGTAAAATATACTCCACGCTGCCAGGTCCATAGAAGAGTTATGTGGACGTATTATAATAGCATTTTATTAAGGCTTCCTTAATTTTTTTGTCAAAAAAATATTTTTTGGTAAGTAACACCTAGTACTTAATGTAGTACTTATATTTTAATAATTTTACTGCAATTTTTAGACCCAGTAGTAGTAGTAGTAGTCGATTATATATTTTTAATGTAAGTATGCGATGAAATAACAATTTTTTTTATATCTTGTTTTCTAAAGCCCATAGATCAATATTTTTTTTATATTGTGGTTTTCCCTGTATTAATGTAACATATATTAACAAAAGGTTGTATTATTTTCACTTTTAAAAGTAAGATAAGTTAAAATTCAAATGGGCTACTATTGTAGCCCGCGCGACCAACCTAGTGACAAAACACCATGCGCCTTACGAAGGGATAATTATTATGTATAGAAGTTAATGGAAAACACTTTGAGCATCTGCGTTAAATTAATTTAGGCTTTTATTATTTAAGTTTATTTAATTTATATGTTGATACACTGTACACCTTTCTAATGTTAATTTAAATTTTGAATTTTTTCCCTATTTAAATTTTATTGGTAATAGTGACAGATGGTCGGGTACGGATATACGTAGTATGTATATGTACTGGAGGATATTATCGCTCATTGAAAATTGTACAGGTAGTCTTAGCACATTCGTTATTTTTTTAATAATATTCAATAATTTCTCCTCTCCATTTTTATGTTTCACTTGCAGACTTGAAATACTTATAACAATACACTGGAAAACAAACTTGGTAGTTATGGAAACTATTTTTATTTCACGGAAATTAAGGCGTAATAGATTAATTTGTATTCCAAAGATGATTGTATTGACTTTTTAGAGGCATTGAGTTGAAGTGTCATTATTCGAAAGATCACATAGACAAATTCATTATAAAATTATCTTTTAAATGATGTGTACTTTCCCTATTTAAATTTAAGAACAGTAACAGACGGGTGGAGACGGAAGGGATATACGACAGTTGAGAATATGATCGAAATAGTCCGGTCAATTTAGACATTCGAAGTTACATAAAGTCCCAACAAGCTGAATTTCTGTGAAATTATTCAAAACACAATTAAAAACAATGTCTAGAAGTTCCCCATCATTCCCGTGTATAGAAAAAATTTTATTCAAGGTCAAAGGTCAAAAAAATGAGTTTTTCGCGATTTTCAGCAAAACGGTAAGTTTTATCATAAAAGTACCTTAGACAAAAATTGTAGATCATAAAACTATCTATAAAAAATGTATCAATACTTTTGTTCTTAGGAGCCACCGTTTCTGAGATATAACGATTCAAAAAGTTATAAAAGTTGTTATCGGCATAATATGCACACGTTTCCACGCCACCTGAGGAAGTGTACTTAGCGCGTTTTTTTTTAACGTGGTTTCCCAGTAGGCCTACTCCACGGGTCAGTTGTGATCCTGTTTAATCTGAAACTATTGCAAAATAACGGAAATTTTCAAAGATTGGAAAAGATAAAAGCGATGTAAATTAAAGATGTTGGTGAGCAGCAACTGAGGTTGGAGGAAGACAAGTTAATTGAACTTGTTTTTTATTTTTAGTATTTTTAACAAAACATGCATATCGATGCTTATCTAAACATGTAGTTTTTTTAGGAGCTCCGTACATAGAAAGAAGAAAGCGGATGCCGTTGGTAATAACTTCTTGTTGAGTTGAATTACTCTTTTTAAAAACTTCAGCACATTGAATTAAATCTTGTTTTTCAAACATTTTGAAAACTGCTGTTTTACCCCTCCTGTAAAATGCAGATGTCGTATCACAGCCAGTTATTGCGTGTAATAATAGTACTTGATCATGACACTTTACAAAAGTAAATAAACTTTTTGATGAATATATATCTGATTGATGCTGAGCTTTTCCTGGTTTTAAGAAAAAAATAGTTTTTTCAGTTGGCGTTCGAGCAGTGAGTAATACAAGTGAGTCAACATCTTCACCAACAACAATAGTTGTATTTGTCAAATTGAATTGCTCTATTGCTGTTCCAATAATCAATACATCAGCATCATTATTAGCTTGTTTTACCAATATATTTTCAGCCGTAAACTTTTCTTTCAACATTGAAATGAACCGAGACTTGTTGTGGGTATTTGTAAGAAATTTCTGTTGACTGATTGGGACTGTCATAAGTTCATCAAATAAAATATCAGAAGATGAAGATGTTGCTAAAGTTCGACGACGTTGTTCTGCAGCTTTAATATTTCTCATGCAATCATCATAGCCATCAAATACGACAGTAACTCTAAGTATTGATACATTTTTTATAGATAATTTTATGATCTACAATTTTTGTCTGAGATACTTTATGATAAAACTTACCGTTTTGCTGAAAATCGCGAAAAACTCATTTTTTTTACCTTTGACCTTGAATAAAATGTTTTCCATACACGGCAATGATGGGGAACTTCTAGACATTGTTAAAAATTACGTTTCGAACAATTTCAGAGAAATTCAGCTTGTTGGGACTTTATGTAACTTCACTCTCATTTTTTGGTCTAAATTGACCGGACTAGAAAGATGTCCCGCTTGAAATACAAATCGATCAGTTTTTGCAATTTTTCCAAAAAAATGTTGTTTTTGTTTTGATGCCACGCCCTGTATATTACATAAACAAATATTTTCGTACGTCTATGATGGAAGGGAATTTGCACAAATGAATTAATTTCTTATGAAAAATGTATCGTTAACCATTCATAGAGAGTCCAACACGTCCATGATAATAATATATAGTCGAAGTGCAGTTTTTTACAATAGTATATTGGTGACCGTAGCATGGTAAAGGTTAAGCGGTGCCGGAGAAGTTACCAGCCATTAAGTAACTCCGCTACAAAAACCGCTCAAGTCGACTAAAGAAGTTTTCACTCAATTACACGAGAGCTTTTTTTGTCGAAGTAAACTTGACATGTATCAATAAGAATTTTGTTGCCCGACAGTTTTTTGAGTTGAGTTACCTAATGGCAACAAAATTTGAATTATAAATGCCAAGTTTACTTCGACTCAAAAAAAAGCTAGAGTATTATTCGGTAAGACAATTTAATGAATATGTAAATTAGTTTATTTAATTTAATGGAAAAGTAAAATTATTAAAAATAGCTTGATTTTCAGAACTTTCGTGTCTTTTGTTAATATTGTGTTTACAATGCTGGTTGTCATGCTTTCAAAAGTTAGGTTCCGTTATTGTCGCTGGAAAAGTTAGGGCAAACTTTTTTCGCTGTCATAATGACAAAATCACGCGGCTTTTGGGACTTTTTATACATGAATTAAATAGTCACTTGAAAAAACACCTCAATAGATTTTACATTATAAAATTTGGTGAATTTCACAAGTTACAGCTAAAATTTTTTTCATTTTACTGGATTTTGCAATTTTTTTACTTTTTTGATTCTTTGTCAAGAAATTACATGAAAGCTTCAGTTTCGAAGTTGTTGTGTATTGAAGTGTGTATCGATTAACAACAATTCCAAAGATAAATCATAAGAAAACCTGGATAAAAACTTATGATGCTATCCTGATAACGCAGGTAATTGATTATTGGAAATTTCTCTTTCTAACATTGGTAACCAAATTTGACTACTAGTACAGGGAATGAAGCTCAAAAAAAGGTAAAACCTCGCAATTTTTTCGTCCAGCATGGATTGACTTGAAATTTTAACAGGAGGTAGGTGATAGCCGAAGGTTCAAAATCTATATCGAACCGAAGGGCGCTAAACGGTTTTTAGGGGTGAAAACTACCCTTATTTGTCAAAAATCATAAAATAACGTTTTAAACCTGAAAATGGGTGAGATTTAGTTTGAATAAGTTGAATAATGATTGTTTTAAGCTTTGGAATACAATTTCATCACATTTCAACCCTTAAAAAGCAGCCCCTGTTACAGCTTAATGTAAAAAAAATCACGAATCCTTAAAAAATGATTTCGCCTCTGATTGATTTGCATAAAAATTTGGGATTAGGCTCAACTCACCCTCTGCTTTATATATCATGTCATGCCGACGAACCCTGATTGTTTCTTAGGGGTGAAAACTACCTCTAAATGTCAAAAATTAAAAAATAGCATTATAAATCTTAAGATAGGTGAAAATGGATTTGAATTAGTAAAATGATGAATTTGTTCCATTTCAAAATACAATTTTATACTTTTTCAACCCTTAAAAATCAACTGTTATTAGTGTTATATGTAAAAAAAAAATTTTTACCAAGAGAAAAATAATTAATGCTAATAGGGATTTGCTCAATAATTCTGTTGTAAAAACAATGTGTTACGTGCATTAAGTAATTTTTCAATCTTTAAAAACCACCCTTCACAACATTGCAATTTTTATAAACTATTGTAATAGATATAAATTGAAAAAAAGTAGACTTATTATGCTTCCAAGTGTACTATACTATACTATTGGAATTTTTCGTAAAAAAAATCGATTGGTTTTTTAACGTATTTCCTTCATTTTTGATGATAAAAAGTTTATTCAAAATTGATTTTGTAGGGTATTTCAAGAAATACAAGGATCTGTAAGTTAAATCTCTGTAGACCCTTTCGTTTTTAAATGGGGTGAGTTTAAAGGGCTAAAAAAAGGTGGTGCTCTTGCGTAAATAGACGTTTTAAACGGCTATATCTCGTTAAATATTAACTGTACAAAAAATCTACTTACAGGAAAATTTTGTCATAAAAAAGCTACAATTTAGTTTTTCAACTTTGCTTGTACCTCTAATATTTTCGGAGTTATTTTGAAAGAAAGGGTAAAAAATACAAAATTATGAAAAATAACTTTTTACTTTAAGCCATAATTTTCGAAAACTATGAATTTTAAATTGGTCAAACTTCTTGGACATATTAACCATACATGTACAAAGAGAATTGCACAAGGGTAAAGATCAATTTTAATTAGGGGGGTAGTTAGGGGGTTGTTTTCATCGATTTTTTTGTATAAAAAATTCAGTACTGACATTATATTTGTCATAATTCACTCAACTTTGATGCTACAGACCTTTTTTTTTAAAGAAAGGTCTAATTATGCTCTTTGAAAAAGATTCTATGAGGTTTCTACGAAAAATGCATCATTTTTCCGGTATTTGACTTTGAATCTATCACATTTTGCATTTGGGAAAAAAAGCAAATCATTGATAGGCCATATCTCGGTTCCCATTGGTTTTAGAAAAATTATAAAAAAAGAATTTTGCTTGTTTTTTTAAAAGCTACAATTTTGCTCTCCACAGTTTTTTGGATAAAATGCATAATTTTCGAGTTATCCGCGAAAAACATATCAAAAACGTCGATTTTTTCCTCTAAAAAGCGTTACTTTCAATCGCGAATAACCTAGAGAATCTTGATTTTACAAAAAAAAGGTATGAAACATTGTTTGCTTAGAATCACTTCCTGTGGTTAAAATGTAATAAAAAATTTTCACCCCCGAGATGGGGTGGCAACCACCCCCCAAGGCTTTAGCGCCCTTCGGTTCGATATAGATTTTGATCCTTGGGCTATCACCTACCTTCTGTTGAAATTTCAAGTCAATCCATGCTGGACGAAAAAATTGCCAGGTGAAATGCTTCATTCCCTGTACTATACATTCGGCTGAAATACTAGCTACACATTTATCTGAATTTAGTTGTATTAAAGCACTTTCCTTGATTTTTCGTCTTTTATTATTGGGCTCTTTCAATATCTAATCTAAATTTGCATTTGAGATATAATTTTCCATAAGAATACATATTTTGTCTTATCATCTTTCATAATTAATGTTACCTAGGTGTTCATTTAATTTATTGCATGAATAAAATTTTAGATATCTAGTTACCTCCAATTCGGGATTCAAAATATTGGGACAATACATATCTGGCACAAGTTTGTAGGCACCAATTCCTGCAGTCTGTGTAAATGATGCTGAAAAAAATAAGAATCAAATAAATGAATAATATATTGTTTTTCATGGAACAAGGAATTGGGTGAAAAACCACCCCTACCCCTAAAAACTACCCCACCCAAAAAGTGGTTTAATACACGAAATTGGTCATTTTGAGTTTTTTTTTTTGGAGAAAATTCCGTATTTTTTAAATGACAAACTCGAGCTCGAAATGAACACGGAGTTTTTCCAAGTTTTCTAAAAACCTTGAAATACTAAGTAGGTATTCGTCTCATATTTCAGTTATCATAAGTCTATTGCCTCCGCTCTCCCCCCACTAGCTTTTTTATCCATTTATTATTATTATTATTATCTCAAGTGTACACTTGCTGGTTATGTAAACCTGTAAACGCATATGGGATTAGGCTCATTGTCTAGGCACGTTCTGTTTTTTTCCAAATAACAATTTTTCTATAATTTTTTCAAAACATAATTTTCACTTTCTAATAATAATTCAAAATACATACAACATTCTAGTTGGTTGGTTGAAGGAGAACGGCACAATTTCGTTGAGGATTACAATTTTTCCTAGTGATTTACGCTCAAAATTGATAATTTCGATAGACAAACCCAATTTTAGAATTAGTTTGGGTAGTGTAGAACACTTACATACCAAAGGAAGTCGCAGTGGGAGCTCCCAAAACAACAGCGAACCAGCAATTCAGGTGAGCACCATTAGATTTTTGTATGTGTGAAAATATTCATCATAAGTAAATTACCTTTATTTAAATGTGTACGTAATCACCTACAAGAATATCGAAGGTTTTACGTCGTGCGTGTTCACTCATCAGTTAAATATTTAGAAATTATTCAAAATTGCAGCCTTCGGTAGATCGTTGTATGTGTTTTTGTCAAGATCTAGTTTGATGAGGCTGTCTTGTAGAGTTTTGGGGTGAAACAATGACCGTCACCACCTCTACTTTCTCTGCATTATCTGTCCTAACTCCATCGCAAGATCGGTGTATTTTTCAATTTTCCCGTTGTATTTTTGTAAAATATTGTTGTTATTGGGTACAGCAACATCCACTAGATGAACCGAGTTAGCTTTTTTTATCCACAACTACGGTATCAGGCCGGTTATTCGTTACCCGTCTATAGGTGGTAATTGATCTATCGTAGTATAGTCTAAAATCAGCATTATCTAGAACTGAATGCCCTGTCTTGAGAAGTTGGCATCATCTGTTAACTGAACAGTGGTAGCAGAACTAAGATTGCTATCAATTTTTTTTTAAATCCATTGGCAATACTGCATACGGAACGGATAGTCATTGGGTAGCAAATATTAAACACGCTGGATGATATATGGATACAATAAGTTTTCTTTTAGAACTTTTTATGGCTAGCATTCGCTTGTTTAAAAATTTTTTTTCTGGTACTCGTTCCTGGATGCTCGTCAATAATTTGAAGAACCTGATTCTCGAGTTTTGAAGTTCTTGCAGTTCTAGGTCGTCGAATAATATTCCTTGACTTCCAGTTTCTTGTGAAAAACGATGTAATTTATTAAACGTCCCAAAATGTAGTAATCGGTTATTTGGATAACGCATTGCATACATACGTCTGGCCACTAAATTATTACCATTGGCTAATCCATAAATAAATGTATAAGGGGTATTCCATGCCAAATCGACCACTTTTGAACCTGACCCTTTAGATTCAGCTGAAACTTTACTATTCTTTTCTACCCTTTGAAAGACATTTTTGAGAATTTTTTCAAATTTTTTTATCCAACCCAAAAAAAGTTATGAATTTTTCAAAAAAATGGCTTTTTTATTTTCAAATAGCCATAACTTTATTAGAAATTGGGTACCTTTTTTTTTAATTTTTGTTTTTGAATGAACTTTTCGAAAAAATATACGAAAAAAATTTAACATGATCAATTATATAAAATAATCGGTTTTTTAAGTAAAATTGTCATTTTTTCGAAGTCCGACATTTTCTTTTTTTTTTTTCTTTCTCAAAAAAAACTTCAGTTTATTTGACAACTATTCCCGCTAATCCCGAGCTGGGCCGATTTTTTTATATATTTTTTTTATTCATTTAAAAAAAAATTGTCAAATTTTCAAAAATGGAAAAAAAATTTTTCCGTAAACTTTATTTCTATCATAAAATTTTGTATCATAAAATCGTTAAATTATACTTAAGTTTTTTTTGAGAAAGAAAAAAAAAAAAGAAAATGTCGGACTTCGAAAAAATGACAATTTTACTTAAAAAACCGATTATTTTATATAATTGATCATGTTAAATTTTTTTCGTATATTTTTTCGAAAACTTCATTCAAAAACAAAAATTTAAAAAAAAAAAGGTACCCAAAAGTTATGGCTATTTGAAAATAAAAAAGCCATTTTTTTTTAAAATTCATAACTTTTCTTGGGTTGGATAAAAAAATTTGAAAAAATTCTCAAAAATGTCTTTCAAAGGGTAGAAAAGAATAGTAAAGTTTCAGCTAAATCTAAAGGGGTCAGGTTCAAAAGTGGTCGATTTGGCATGGAATATCCCATAAGTATTAGTCGTTTCAGTTTTAGTTAACACAGGCATAGTTATTAAAAACTCCCGATAAAATCTTATATATCCCGGTATATTGAGTAAGAAGTCAACTTTTTGTTTACTATTTCATATTAATATAAAAACACCTCCTACTGCCTATATTGTTTTAGGCAAAAATGCTACAAATATTTTTGAGCATTTTTGACTCTACAGAACATTTATAACTGCGACGATTATTTGTCAAATTTTCAATAAAGACGAATATTTATTTTTTTAAAAAATCCACTTACCTGCAGGTTCCACTCTAGTTGCTCCTCCTGATGTATTTAAATTGTTTCTGCCTGTAACAACAACAAAAAAATTGATACATTTTTGTTAATTAAAACACAAAGTATTCTGTTAACGAATATTATTTCAATTCAACTCATTGAAACACTATTTTGTAGAATATAGGAGTTTATATGTAGTATTTTAATAACAGCGTTTTGAACTAATAATTGAGTGAAAACGTCGTTAAAAACTTCTACTAATATTAGTTTGTTGCTTGTGTATTTCTATATAGGTGTCCCACGACGAGTTAAAATTATCTGTACAATCCGCAGAAGCAAACATGAGCCCTGATGGGCGTGTTCATGTCGCTGTAGTTGTATTTTTGTAGTAACAATCGATATTTTAAATCGATAACCAAACATCGATACCATAAGTGTCAACTGTTAAGAGATATCTAAACAAAGTCAAACTTGCTAAAAATGTAACTCTAAATATTAATAAAAACATTTATATTGGACCAAAAATAAAACTACCTCCTCGCATTGACAACACTGATACAGACACCAAAAATGAATGAAATGATGTATGTTGATGAAATCACTCGGTCATATTATTTCGATTATGTTAACAAATTACTAATGTACGTTCGTTAACATTAGCTCCTGATTGGCTCGTTGCGATAACCTTATTTTAGTTCGCATATTTTCCGGGGCTCATGTTTGCTTCTGTTAACTGTATATGGCAAAATACTTATAGTAAAATCACGAAAATTTCTACCTTTGAGTTTTCGGATACGATCTTTTCAACTAAAATATTTTCAAAGATGGCCGACCTCCGTTTCTACCGGAAGTCGACTGTAACTTTGTTATTTTAAATAGAACACTCTGTATATTAATACATTTGTAAAATCTACGTAATATTTTAGTATACTTTTGTCTAAAAACTTTTTTCGAAAAATGCACACTTTTTGAGTTATTAATTTTTATGTAGAAAATTTGACCGTTGAAGACCCTTATAAATTATTTTTTTACGAGAGGACCCTTGAAGATATGAAAATGGTTTCTCTTCGGTTGCCTTAAGCAAGGTCAAACGTAATCGAATCTATGTTGAAAAATTTTTCATTTTATACAGGATGTGTATAAAAAGTGTTCAAAGTTTAACTTCATAAATATCAAATTTCTTCATTTTTTTAAATAGAACCACCCTGTTTTTTCTATTTTAATGCATTCAGGGATGAAAAATAAGCCAAATTAATGTATACTTTCCTATACCTAACCCTTACCGTTATCCAGATATTAAATGTTTTCTATATATTTTTAGAGATGCAGGTGTGGTCTAAATTTTGTTTTGACCCGTTGATACAAGCACTAAGAAATAAAAAAGATTATGTAAATTTGCTTTTAATACATGGTACATATGGCAAATTTGTTACAAGAACATGTGCTTTATTTGCAGTAAGATATCCAGATTGACCGCGATCGAAATCGCACATTGTTAAAAGAATACTTAACAATTTGAAGCTATTCGGTTAATTTTAAGCAAAAGTTAATCGAATTAAACCATTTGTGACAATAATAAGATATGCTACCAAATTTTATGGAAAATTAAAAGTCAAAGAAAAATAGTCTCATGTTTCAAAGTAAATGTTCAAAATTGCTACCTTGAACTTCAATGCATTTTTCAACCCTTCTCAGTATGCCTTCATTCGTCGCACGGCTTATCATCATCTCAGAAAGGGAATTGAAGGAATTTCGAACTCTTAGCTCACAATCTTCTCTAGTTGTTAAGGCTTGTGAGTAAACCTCTTGTTTTATGGTACCCCATATAAAAAAATCTAAAGGCGTCATATCGGGAGAACGAGGGGGCCACCGAAAAGGGCCATTATTTGCCAACCACCTGTCTTCAAATTGCTCTTATAAAAATGTATGAATGACGATTGAATTGTTAGCGGGAGCACCGTCATAAATAAATAAAAAAAAGTTCAATTTGTCTGGTGGCAATCGGTCTATAGTCTATTTCGGAAAGGTATAGGGTAATAAAATGGGGAATTCCGACAGTTTGGCTCAATTTCGGTGTCGGCCATAGGCGTAGGTCTTGAAATAGTATTGTTTGTAATCTTAAAATTTCAAGTAATTGCGTAAGAGAGTTAGAAAAAGTATGTTTTCTGGCCTGAAGGTCAATATCAAAATATTGTGTAGGGATTACTTAGGTAGTAGATTATACAGTTACGTTTTGCGTTTAACAGGTACCGTTTAACCTTCTATTAGTGCCTCTGCCTAATTCCAACCCTATTTCATATTTGGCTTAACCACGCGCCGCAAGGTGCCTTACCCAAAATCTTTAGACCTTTATAAGTATATTTGTTTAGTTTACCGCATCAGTATTTGCTGTTAAGCCGTAAATATTGTTCACAATATTATAAGATTAGTAATAAAATGGCGACATTTACACCAACGAAAAGATGTTCCAATAATTCTCCACTATCAATGAATGAAAAACTTATTATTTTAAATGTACACGATTGCATAAAATACCATTATCCGAAATTTATTGTACTAGAAACTGTCGACCGATGTTCCCGAATGAATGGAGTTGGAAAGTCCACCGTTTTCAAATTATTGCGGGGGAGAAAGATAGCAGGCCAAGTGGAGCCTCCCAAGAAAAGTCCAGGCAGACCAGTAAAATTCCTTGATGAAAACACCAAAAGTGTAATTCGAAGAAAAGTTCACTATTTTTATTTTAAAATAGAAATACCCACCCTAGATAATATTTTGATGGTGTTTGGCCAGGATGACAGTATTCCGTTGATAACTAAAAAACTTTTATGGACCACTTTGAGAAATATGGATTTTGCCTGGGAAAAGCATAACCGTAAAGCACTTTTATTGGAAAGCGATGAAATTGTTTGCTGGCGACGAAAGTACATAAAAAGTAAAAAGCAGTACAGAACAGAGCAGAAGAGAATCTTTTATCTTGATAAGACGTGGATTAATGGAGGTTATACAGTACCAAAAATGTGGCAAGACAAAAATATAGCCAGTGCTTTCATGGAAGGCCTGTCAACGGGTTTTAAGGTGCCTTCAGGTAAAGGGAACAGACTAATAATCGTCCATATTGGAAGCGAAGAGGGATTTTTAAAAGAAGGTTTGCTAACCTTTCAGTCGTGCCATACGGGAGATTACCACGAGGACATGGACTCGGATGTTTTTGAAGACTATTTTGGTGAAATGAGAAAATATCTTCCGGCTGATTCAGAAGTAGTTATGGATAACGCAAGTTATCATTATCAACGCATAGAGAAGACTCCAACTTCATCTTGGAGAAAACAAGAAATTATTTATTGGTTAACCACCAAAAGTATTGAATTTGAAAATAATTTGATAAAAAAGAACTATTAGCTATAGCACATTTACACAAACATCGTTTTATGAAATACGCCGTGGAAGATATAGCAGAAAAACATAGTGTAACTGTGTTGTGCACACCGCCATATCATTGCGAACTGAATCCTATAGAACTTATATGGGCCCAAGTGAAAGGATTTGTGGCAAGAAACAACACGACATTCAAAATGAAAGACGAAGAAGTTACTGTTTCATCAAGCCATAAAGGAGGTGACACCAGAGAACTGGCGAAAATCAGTCCAGCATGTCATTAAAGAAGGGGAGAAAATGTGGGATCTTGACTACTGGATCGATCGGACCGTCGACCCGTTAATTATAACGTCAAGAGGAGATGACAGTTCCTCAGATGACGAAGAATATTATGATTTTTTATAATTTCATTTCTGTATAATGTATTTTTTGTATAATGTTCAATAAAAAATAAGTGTACCCAATACTATGTACATAATGCCTAATTATTATTCTTTTAAAATAAAATTCTTTCCTTTTTACGAGTATCCTACAGGCACACCTTTGGCACACTATTTTCAGTGTTTGTGAATGGATAACAATAGGCTAAACCCATATATTCACCCCAACCCGGATGGTACTACCTGCACTTGTTAAAAAAAAAGAATTTTACAATGAAATCAATGCCAAACTATGAAAGTGGCTCAAATATTCGTTGGGTCACTCTGTGCTCCCTTTGCATACCTAATGAGGTTTTATTACCCTATACCTTTCTGAAATAAACTATAAATAATTTTGTTTTAAATTTCTTAAAATATCAAGGTATATTTCGCCTAAAAATAAAACAAAAAAACCTTATAAAATACAAAAACAGTGTTTTTCACGAGTCCGGTTCTGGCAAAGTAATATAAATCTTGTTTTAACCTCGCTCTTAGATTTTTCGATTCAAAGGATAGCTAAAGTTTTGAAAAAATTGTAATTTGTGCAACTGTAGTGCTGTTAAGGATCAACGATTGTACTGTAAGTGTTCCAGAAAAGTTTAACAACCAACTAACATTTAATTATTGGAAATATTCTACGATACCAATAAAAGACCTTTTGCTATCAATAACCAGTTCAATTAATTGTCTGATATGGGCAGAGTTGTACTGGCCTATAACGGTTTGATAACTTAAGCAGTTAGACAAAAATGGCAACATCTGAAAACTTGCAGAATATTTCTGACTACAGAAGCTCTGCAAGTGGAAATCCACAGTCTTCACAACACAAAACCTACTCCAATGCATTAAACCAAGTAAAATTCCCGAATAAAGATCAAGCAATAATTTTCAGTTCATTAGATAGATGTTCAATTCAGGACTATCTAATACCGTTGGGAGCTGTCATTCCCCCCAAAAATATAATCTACTTATCTAAAATAACAAACAATCGAATATGTGTCTACTTAGCCAATAAGGACATTGTAGAAACTTGTATAAATGAAATTGGCGAAATAACGGTAAATGGAATAGTTTTAAAAGCTAGTAAACTGATATCTCCAGCTGAAAGAATAATTTTATCAAATGTTTGTCCATCTATCTCACATGAAACCATTATAAATGTACTTATCAAGTTAGGTCTTAAACCCATTTCACCAATGACCTCTTTAAACATTAGCACTACACTTCCTGAATTCAGTCACATTTTAAGCTTCAGAAGACAAGTCTTTATTAGTCCTCATAGTACTGAAATCCCTGAATCTTTTGTTCTAAATCTTGATAACACCTCTTACCGAATATTCATGACTAAAGATGGAATGACTTGTTTTCGAAGTAAGAAAACAGGCCACCTTGCGTCACGTTGCCCAGAGCAAGCAAATACTAGCATTGTCTCCATTTCCTCTGATGCCCCTATACCAACTACTTCTGCAAACAATGACAATACTGAATGTCTTCCATCATCATCCCAATTTGAATTGTTTAGTTCAAAAGACTCTACTCATCCAATGGAAATAGTACATTCACAACAAATCATTGACCCAGAGAAAAATGCTAATAGTTGCAAACGACAATTATCAGAATAATCAACGTCACAATCAGATAGCGCATTAAACAATAGCAAAACAGATATGTCTCCCAAGTTTGTCAAACCATCAAGCAAACAATTTATAAATTCCAAGAAGAAAATAAAAAATACAGCACCAGATCCACCAAAAAATTCAAATTTATCCATGCTCGAACCAGCCAAATCATACATTGACGAAAACTCAGAAAAATTGCCGCTGAACTTTGAAGAGCTTTCATAACCCAGTGCCAATAATTCAAGATTACACGAATGACTTGGAATCACTAATAGATATGTTAACAAACATCCGCCCACTACTGAAAGAAAGAAGAAAATAAGAAAAAAATAACAAGTAATGCCACAAGGAACTTATAGAAGATATTAAAGTGAGAATTACAAAATTAAGAAATAAAATACTCAAAAAACTGGGTATTGACACTACTGGTACAGAAAGTGACTCCTCTTCTCAGGACTGTTGAAGCTTTCAAAATAATTTTTCTATTCAATATTCAATTTAAATCAACTGCAGTGGAACATTAATGGCTACTATTGTCATCTGCTTTTACTACAGATTATTCTAGCAGAGCAGTCTCCAGGAGACCCATTTTAAAAACAGTCATTGTCATTTGTTGAAGAACTACCAACGTTTTTTCAAGAATAGAGTTGATAGAGCTGGATGTACACTGCCATAGTGAGACCAATTATCACTTATGGAGCCATTGCGTGGAGTAGTAGAACTAGCCTCTTGACGACGAGAGAAAACCTCTCCAAAATTCAAAGACTAGCCTGTATATGCATAACAGGAGGAATGAGTACATGCCCAACGGCAGCAATGGAAGTGATTCTCAACCTCACACCATTACATATGGTGGTGGAGAGTGTTGCAGAAAGAACAAGATACAGACTAAGTAGAGAGGGAATCATTAAAAAGAAAACCACCTCTTCACTTTTTAGAAATCAGACAACCTTTGACATGCCACAAGATGGTATGATGAAAAAGTATAAGTTTTCAAAGAAATTTGTTACGGAATTAAGCAACAAGAAGGAATGGGATCCAAATACCCTTACCAGACTTGGAAAGAATGCCATTCAATGGTACACAGACGGCTCAAAAGAAATAGAAGGAGCTGGGATAGGAGTGTACGGGCCCGGCACCAAACACTCTGAAAGCTTGGGAAAAACCCCAAGTATCTTTCAAGCGGAAATTCACGCAATAAGAAAGTGAGCCCAGTTCAATATTGACAAAGGATATAGGAGGCAAAGGATTATCATAATGTCTGATAGTCAAGCAGCCATTAAAGCGCTGAGTTCTTGTGTAATCAGTTCCAAAATGGTGTGGGAATGCCTAGGCAAACTTAATGAACTAGGCGAGAACAATATAGTCACCTTACTGTGGATTCCAGGACACACTGGAATAGAAGGAAACGAAATAGCAGATGAACTAGCGAAGAGGGGGACTGAAATACCCTTTTGGGGGCCGGAACCTTTTTGCGGAATCAGCTCCAATGTAATATTGGAAGAAATAGGTAAAGCCGAAGAAAAGAGAAGATCTGACAATTGGAAAGATCTAGTAGGGCTTAGGCAATCAAAGATTCTTCTGGGTGACTACAACCTGTTGAGATCAAATGAATGCATAAGTCAAAGCAAAACTGCACTAAGAGTTTTAACAGGAATCCTAACGGGACATTGTCGCCTGAATGGGCACCTTAAAAAGCTCAAAATAGTGGAGGAAGAAGATTGTAGGTTTTGTGGAATGGAAGAAGAATCCTCCATCCACATATTTGCGAACTGCACAGCAATTCTGAATCCTAGGGCACAGCACCTGGGAGACTACTGGATAGAAGAGGGACAGTTACCTAAGTTGAAGCCTGCAGATATTCTAAAATTCCTCTGGGAAATAGGACTAAAGGAGCTACTAGTCTCCGAGAATTTCCTCAGGAACTAAGTAGAAGTAAGGGGGCACAATAGATCTTTTGGGTCTCAGTGAATGTTACCCCAAAATACATACATACATACATACAACTTAAACAATACATGCAAAGGACCCGACGTTGTACCTGTGACGTTTTTAAAAAATTTACCACAAATTGCAAAATATTTTCTGTTAACTATCTATAATACTGTATGGAACAAACATGTTTTTCCAAAGAAATGGTCCGAAGCTATTATACTTCCTATACTAAAACCCAACAAGCCAAAAACCAGCCCCGATTCGTACCGTCCCATATCTTTAACCTGTACGATGTCTAAGCTTCTCGAAAAGATAATTTATTAATAAGCGACTGGTATGGACACTTGAAAACAGATGACTAATAATGCCAGAACAAAGCGGTTTTAGAAAAAATAGATCCACATCAGATAATTTAGTTGTTCTTGAAAGCTACATACATGAAGCCTTAGCTATGAAACAGCATTGTCTAGCGGTATTTTTCGATATTAATAGAGCTTTTGACACGGTGTCGTAACATCATATACTAAATACACTGAATGAATGGAACATGAATGGAAATATTTTATTTTTCATCAAAAATTTCCTAGCCAACAGGACCTTCAGGGTGAGAGCGAATGGTTCGATTTCAGAGAGCAAGCACCAAGTAAACGGAACACCACAAGGATCAGTACTCAATCCAACTCTTTTTGGGATTGCTAACAACAATATCATAAAAACTGTGAAATATCCTGCCAAATCTGCGCTCTACGCCGATGATTTGGTTGTTTTCCTCAAGGGAAAAAATCTACGATCTATGGAAAGTTTCATACAAAATGTTTTAGATGATCTCGAAAGCTGGAGTATTTTTTTCCAAGACGATTACAAATTTTCAAACTACGTTAACAATACAAGGACATCTACTCAACGTTATAGATTTCACTAAATTTATAGGCATGTACTTAGATTCAAAATTGAACTGGGAAAACATATAAACAATCTAGTTCTAGAATGTCACAGGAGAATTAATATTATGAAAATGCTTGCCCACAAAAACTGGGGAGCAGATGGACCAACCCTAATGCTAATTTACAAGTCTATGATTAGATCTCGTCTAGACTATGGTGCTATAGTATATGATTCCACCAGCGCATCCAGAATTAATCAGCTGGAAATAATACAAAACACTGCATTTCGAATTATAACTGGGGCATTCAAAACAACTCCTACAAAATATTTACAGTGGGAACTTGGAGAACCTGAGCTAAGACTAAGACGTAAAGTCCTATGCATTAATTATGCAGTGACAACCTATGCTAATCAGTAGAATCCTGCATATGTATTCTTTAACACAAACAGACTCTTGACTTCGTTCACTGAAAGACCTAGACTTGCAAAACCATTTTATGAAAGAGTAAAAATATATCTAGAGCTTTTTCAAATCTCAATTCCAAATATATGTGCATATACAATGGGTGCTATTGAACCTTGGCTTCTTAAACCTCCTAAAGTGACTACTTCTCTCACAAATTTCAACAAATACAGTACAAATTCAACTTTCATTAAGTCAAAGATACTGGAATTACTTAACAGTTATAATAGTTATCAATGCATATACACAGACGCTAGAGGCGTTGGAGCTGTTGTAGTCACTTTGTCTCAAAAACTTATGTTTCATCTCCCAACTTGCACTACCATACTTTCAGCAGAACTCTTCGCAATCTATCAAGCACTCATGTATATTAACAAAAACAACAGCAATAGTAATCAGTTTATTATTTTAACAGACTCACTCAGTTCCATAACTTGTATACAACAATTATACCCGAATCACCAAACTGTAATTGACATAAAATTCGAATTAGCCAGTGCTGGAAATCGAAATAAAACAGTAATTTTCATCTGGATTCCCTCCCAAATTGGTATCATCGGCAACGAAGAAGCAGATAAGTGTGCTCGCCGCGCAATCTCCAACTCCAAGTGTAAATAGGGTTATTAGCGCGGATTTTAAGGTGTCTGTCAAAAACAAAATGATTGAATTTTGGCAATCGGAGTGGAATAACGTTGTGTCTAAATTGCATGAAATTAAGCCGATGTATTACAAGTGGCAGTGCTCTTCGTTCAGTCGGTCGTATCAAGTCAAAATAACAAGAATGCGTTTGGGTCACACAAGGTTTACGCACGACTACCTAATGAAAAAAGAAAAGAGACCGGTTTGTGATACGTGTAATGTTATTATCACGGTAAAACACATATTGCTAGACTGTAAAAAATACGATATTCAGAGAAAAAATGCAAATTCACCACATGTACCATCGTCCATTTTTGATAGAAAATACGAAAATAACCTGTGTCAATTTCTTGAGTCAACAAAGTTGTATAATGTTTTGTAATTTATGCATCTGATGTATATTGAATGGTTCCTGTCGCTAATAACCATCAGCGGTTGATGCGACAATAAATTGTTTTTCGCATCATTAATTAAGAATAATTTAATTGATTGTGTCTCCTAACCATTTAATGTTGATGTTAGCGAATGAACAGTTAGAAGAAGCTACTGGATTCGTGCTTGCAGAAGGATGGCCACAGGTCCAACATTGAACCGCCAGCATCGAAAGGCAAGATTGGATTTTGCGTTCCAGAACGCCGTGCTATATGAAGGATACATTTCTTTAAATGGGACACCCTGTATTTTACTTAAAGTTTTAATGCTGCTTTACTCAGTTATTGTAATAATATAGGATTGTAATAGGTTTGAAGTGTATTTAAACAGTTCTGATAATCACTTGTTCCTGATTATCATAAACTGCACAATTTGAAATTTAACTTTATAGCCATACGTCTGTGATGGTCATCTAGTATCATAATTCACTAGACCTGCTCACATATCTAAGAATCGAATCCAACAATTTTTTTATATTGGTAAATGAAAGCTTTTTCACCATACTTTGAATTCAATCAAGAAATTTCTATACTCAAACTGAATTATTTCAATGTTATAATTAAACATTTTATTTTCAATAAGACCTCTACATAAAAATCATTCACAATAAATTGATAGTTTCAACCCTTACACTGTGAAATTCATACATATCAATGTTTAAAAATACTCATTATTTTTATTTCAGCTAAGTTTCAAAATTTATCAGACACTTTATTTAATGAAGCAGAATTAGCATTTTTAAACAAAGGTTTTAAATATTGTATCCCACCTACTTACACCAACAAAATAAAGGAAATATTAGCTATAGATGCAGAAATTGCCTTTAGATCTACTACAAAAAAGTTTAATTTTGAAAAAATGCAAATAGGTTACCTAACAAAAAATATGAAACCAGTTAAAACTAATTATCAGGCTAAAATTGAATCTAAAGTTTTATACAATATTAAACAAAAGTTACAGACAAATAATTTAATAGTAACTAAAGCAGATAAAGGTGATACAACAGTAATCTTGAACAAACAAGATTATGATACTAAAATTTACGATTTTATTCATTCTGAAAACCTACTACAGTTAACAAATGATCCAAAAAAAGGGAGAATGTCAACTCCACCACGAACCTCAGGTAGACGAAAAAGGCCGGTCAGCTCCACCACCGATTTCAAGCCGAGGGATTAAATAGATAAGAGGATAATCTTTATAGTACCATAAAATATTTTGCTAAGTTTATAATTTTTGAAGAAAATAATTCAGTTTGACATTTTGTATCATAGAAAAGATATAACCGCTGTTAAATAAAGTTAAAAAAATGCATATTTGAAATTTACTAGATCTATATTTGAAACAAACTCACTTAAAAATTATAAAACATATACATAAAAACGAAAAATATATACAAACATAAAATAACAGAAAATTAGAAAAATATTCACGCTTAAATATGGGCAGACACAATACAAATTATTTTGGCGCGTATTTAAAACAAATTGAAAGGTGGTTTGGTAGGGGTAGGTTTGGTTGGGTTATTATTGGAAATTATTATAATTTATTCTTCAAAAATTGACTAAAAATACGAAGGTGGTTTGGTAGGGGTAGGTTTGGTTGGCTTATTATTGGAAATTATTATAATTTATTCTTCAAAAATTGACTAAAAATACGAAGGTGGTTTGGTAGGGGTAGGTTTGGTTGGGTTATTATTGAAAATTATTATAATTTATTCTTCAAAAATTGACTAAAAATACGAAGGTGGTTTGGTAGGGGTAGGTTTGGTTGGGTTATTATTGGAAATTATTACCTAGCGAAAAACATGGTGGACTTGACCGGTGACCTTAATCCCCTAAAATAAAATTTCTACCTGAATTTATGGACGTGGTGGAGCTACCATGTAGCCCAACAAAAATATTCTCTAAAGAGGTGAAAACTGAAATAGAGGCGGCAAACTCAATATTTACTTCATTCGACAAATTAAAATTAGTAGAAAAGAACCCTCAACCACCTAAATTATACGGTATTATTAAGTTACATAAAGAATTGAAACCTATTAGACCTGTAGTTTCTTATATAAATGTACCAAATTATAAACTATCAAGAGAATTAAATTCAATATTCAAAACTTATGAGTTTTCAACAAAAACTACCATTCAGAATTCATTAGATCTAATTAAAAAATTACAAAATTATAATATACCTCAAAATTCATTTGATGTAACGAATACGTTCTCAAATATTCCTCCTAGAGAATGAATGAATGCATGTAGATATTTTAAAACCAAAAAAATTTTTTTCCTATGTATTTTAACCGGAAAGGGGACCCCCCTATGAGCCAGCTCAATTTTTGAGATATTGAGCTCAAAATTAAGGAGAATTTTTTTTTATACTGAAGAAACTTTTTACATACGTTTAATCGAAAAAAAAAACAACTTTTTTTGACGCGGTCTAATACTACTGCTTAGGTATATTGTTTTTGGGATTGCTGTAAATGCAGTTTCGACTCAACGGAAGATTTATTGATGTGACGATTATTCATAGACTTTCCTTCGATGGCAAATATTCAATTTCTTTAAAAAATTTACTCACCTGTAGCATCCACTTCAACTGCTCCTATTGATATATTAAAACTGCTGCAGCTTGCAACTACAACAAATAATTAACAGATAGATAAATTTGTTGATCTTTTGACAATTTTCTATGAACTAATTCTTACTTTGGATTATTCACAATGGTAACATAATGTCATTGGATTTTTGTTGATTTTAACAAAAAATATTCTAAAAATGTCAAACATTAAACTAACTGTTTCTGATGATAATGAATTCCAGTATATAGGTACCTAATGAAAAAATATGAAACATCTCTTTTAATAACTCACAAATTATAAGGCAATTGGGTATAGCTTGGGAAATAATAAAGTGCCATAGAATACCATTTCATTACGATACTGAAATACAGGGTGTTCCATTTAAGAAAACCCAGTGAATGATCATTCCGACTTCTGAGCAATCCTGTATATAAAAAACGAATGTTAATAATTTTAGACAATAGTAAACTATATCAAAAATCGTTTGAACGTAAATAGATTTCTTGATATCAATTCTATACAATGGTACAGGGTGTTGATGTTACTAGGAAACTAATTAAAAAAGTGCTTATATCTTTTAAATTACCTCGTATAACATTGCAACACCACATATCACAGAAACAAGAAAATCGAGGAGAATAAAAAAGTCTGGAAATATACTGGGTGTTCCATTTAAAAAAATATAAGTTAGGTTCATCCTGCCAATATGGGTGGCCCTGTATATTTCAAAATATTTTCAAAATGTGGTCCTATATATGGCTTAACTTTCATCTAAATAAAGTGAGTAATTGGACTTCCTCGCACTAATGCCGCACCTTGTATATTATATATTCAAAATTGGGGTTTACCAATGGGAAGCCCTAAAGGTATATCACCAATTTTGGCTTGTTTTGTAGGTAGTGAACGACAATTAGATATATTTTTCAATCATATTAATCATCTACACCCAAAAATTAAAACAGAAGTCGAAGGAAATAATTCAATTACTTTTCTTGATATTAAAATTCAAAGAGTCAATAATATACTTGATTTTTCCATTTACAGAAAACCAACACAACGGATGTGACTATACCATATAAGAGAGATATTGCCAATTGCAATACCGCATACGGTGCGGTACTTATGTAGCGCTATTTTAATAACGGTCTATCTAAAATTTATTTGGAAATAAGAGTTATTGCCATCACTATAATTTAATAACGTATCGCTGCGTTATGTAGGAAGTGACATAACTTGTCTTTTTTTGTGTATATTTATAATTTAAAAAAAAAATCAAAAACCAAACAACCTTACTATTTGCATATTTAAAAAAAAATGAAAATAATGAAATATGGATGAAGCTCTCGAAGCGGCGATCTTAGCTGGAGCTAATGAAAATAATATTGGAGTGGAGCAAAAACAAAATAGAAGATCACTAAGGCTTTATTATTGAATTCGATTTGGTAAATATGTAGAAATCCGATGCGATTTTTTCTATTTTGTCAACTGCGCAGGACAATTATGTACCGTATTTACAATAACACTCAACGGTACGTAACCGTAAATTACGCGAAGCGCTAACGTTATCAGCGTTAGGGACGTAAAAAAGTGAATCGCGCATTTAATAAACGTCAAAATAGTGCAAAAATAATTACCGCAAACCATTTTTTAACAAGCAATATCTCTCTATAATTCCAATAATCTCATGTCACATAAATTAGCAGCTTATAACTCAATGATACATAGACCAATGAACAAATATAATATTGATAGAAGAATTAATACAATATTAAACAAATTGCCATATCCAATGCTGATCCATTCCATGTAATAAATGAATTAACTGATAAATACATAATTACAAAACCATCCCATATGCTGGTAATATTTCTAATAATATTTCAAAGATAGTATCTTTAGCAACAAATACAACAATTTCTTTTAATACAGAAAGCAATGTAAGTAAAAAATTGTTAATTGTGAAAACAAAAATATCTCCATTTAAAAAGTCTGGGAAATATAAACTTAAATGTCCAAAAATGTAATGCTGTCTATATTGGTCAATGGTGGCTGAACACCTGATCAACAAAGACCGATGCAAACAACACATAAGTATCATGTCGGACAGCCAAGCGGCATTAAAAGCACTCCAAAGTAACAGCTTGAGATCAAAAATGCTTCATGAGTGCCATCTGGCTCTAAACCAGCTGGCGGACAAGAATAAAGTTGAACTTGTCTGGGTGCCAGGGCATGTGGGTATAGCAGGCAACGAGGAGGCAGATCAGCAAGCGAAACAGGGCGCACAAAAGTCCTTTATAGGACCAGCTCCCATGTTTGCTTTTGGACAAAGAGACTACCAGAAAGTCATTACCAACTGGATCAACAAAGAAATCAACAGAACCTGGAATGCTATTACAGGTCTCAAACATTCAAAGAAATTCCTCAACCCTAACAAAAAGAGGGGAAGGGAAGTGTTAAAACTAAGCAGAAGGGAGCTAAGACTACTTTGCGGCATACTAACAGGACATATCCACTGCAGGCATCACCTGAGAAAGATGGGACTGGTGGATGATGACACTTGTAGGTACTGTGGTGAAGAGGTGGAAACTATGGAACACATTATCACGAGCTGCCCGGCGTTATGCCGCAAAAGACAGAAATTCTTAGAATTTATTTTCATCCTGGAAGAAGAATTACTAAACCTACCGATCAGGGGCTTGATCGACTTTGTCAATGACATAGATCTCTCCTGAATCCAACAAGAGGGGGGCACAAAAGATCTTATTTGGTCGCAGTGCAGGAGGTTGCGAAAACACTCACTCTGTTCTTAATAATAATAATAAAATATTGGTCAAACCAGTCAAAATTTTGAGATAAGATACAATGAACATTTACGAGCATACAGATTAAAATAACCAGATAAATTCAATTTACGTAAAACATTTATTTGTCACCAAACATTCATTAGAAATAAGAAGATACCTCAAGAGACCCACAATATGAAGTCGTCAATGAACAAATAAATCTAGGGAGCTCTCCGTTATTAAACTGTCTTCTTAAAGTACAAATGTAAAGATAAGTGGATATAATTTTCCTTGGTTTCATATATCTTTGCACAGTTATACTGATCTTAAATGGGAAAACAGATATCCGGGATATCCCCATAGGGCTAATAATACCTAAGGTTTAATATTTGTTATATGATATCTCCTTTTTTCTAATCATATATGTAGATATCTTAGTTTTTAATGATTTAATTAGTTTTATTGTTATGATTTTCTTTAAATGCATTTATATTTTGGATGAGAATCACCTTATGACCTTTGGGTTTGGTTTCCGGGGAGAACGACTATGATGACGTTAGAACTGAAAGACGATCAACTTTGAACTGTAAAAATTTGTGAGAAGAATTTGGAAAATAAAACTGTTTGGTTCACTAGGAGTATTATTTAATTTTCCCCTAGACGAACGAAAAGAAACCTACATTTTGGGGGCTCAACCGGGATACAGAGGAGATTACAGTTCAAGGGTGAACCAGTTGACATTTTTCTCTGACGTTTGGGGAACAAAAATTGATTTGAACCTATATTTGAAGAAGAGGGAACTAGGAAGATTTCAAGTAAAATAAGTGACAAGAAAAGACGGAAGTAAGACGACTTCAATCACAACCAGACGCAGTGAAGTAAGAAGACTTCAAGTAAAATAAAAGACGAGAAAACACGGAAGTGAGACGACTTCTACCACAACCAGACGCAGTAGTGGAACTTTTTAGGCTACAGAGACACATTTGTTTCAACTGAAGAAGACGGAAGTGAGAATACTTCAAGCAAAGCACCAAGAGACGTGAAAAGACGGGAGTAAGACGACTTCAAATACAATTAGTCCAAAAAGTAAGACTTGTAGGAGAAGCAAGAGAACTTCAAGTAAATCCATACGTAATTGTACATTATTATTGTGGAGTTAACAAGGTACGATTTATTTTTCCAATAGACGAGCTAGACGTTAGAAGATCATATTGCACCAGCTGTTAATCGAAGACATAATTGTTTTTTATTATTATTACTTTGATTTGGTTACAGAAACAATTATTTTGAGTTATAAATTCATATTTCTTGATAATTCTGTAAACGTTATAATAGTCAAGTTCATTTTTATATTTACCGAATAATAGAAAAATTTGTTGCGACTCGATTAGGTTAGTCAGACAAATTCATTTGAATTTTGAGGCATAAGGTGAATTCTTTTTTTTTTTTTTTTTTTTTTTTTTTTATTTACAAATCCGCATCAACCTCAAGGGTTATTAGCGGTCTGTAGCTATATGTATATTATGGTGCCTGTTACATAAGATAATATACGTGTTTAACATTATGGATACATAGATATGTGTTTTGATTCAAGTACATTTTCACATTTTATGGTATAAATTTGAAATTTGCAGATATTTAATAAGATTCTTCACGTTGCTACTGCTGTTAAAAGTATTTTCCAGGGAGTCGCTTATGTTGCCTGCAAGTCTGTTGATATGATATAGCGGACACTCAACTAAAAAATGTTTCACTGTTAACCACTGCTCACAAATAACACATTCTGGTCTTGGTGCTCGGGTAAGTAAGTATTCATGAGTAGCTCGAGTATGACCTAGACGTAACCTTGTGATGATGGTTTGATGTCTTCTATTTTCGGTAAAAGTAAGCCACGGTGTTATGTGGGGTTTGATTTCTCTAAGTTTTGTGTGTGAGCTCCTCCATGTTTCATTCCATTTTTGTTTTGCTTTATTGCTAATAAATAGTCTTAAGTCGGTGTATAGGGGCTTAATAATTGGTGTGGTATTAAGTTTAAATTGTACATTGTTCGTAGGTGTTACAATAGCTGCGCCTACTTTTCCATTTTGTTTGGATGCGTCCGTGTATATTTCGGTGTAATTGGGATATTTTATTTGGATGGTCTCGATAAAATGTTGGATGAAGGTTTGTGTACTTGTGCCTTGCTTGGAAAAACATGAAAGATGAGTGTTTATATGTGGTGGCTTAATTTGCCAGGGTGGAGTAAAGTTATGGGCTTCGATTTTTAGAGAAGAAATGCTGGATATATTGAGACTGTTTTTATAGTGCTGGATTCTTACGTAAAATGGTTCTGTTTGAATATTAGGTGAGACTGGATTTACATTTTTATCAAATGTGTGATGGTAAGTTAAAATATGAGGATTAGCTGTTATTTTTGAGGCATATGAGAGACTTAGGATTTGTCTTCTGAGTTCAAGTGGGGCTTCTCCGGCTTCACAGTATAGGCTGTCTACTGGAGTGGTTCTGTAGGCTCCTAGGATAATGCGTAGTGCTGTATTGTGTAATGTGTCTAATTGTTTCAGTATGGTAGCTTTTGCTGATGCATAAGCAATATAGCCGTAATCAATTTTTGATCTCACGAGTGTTCGATAGATGTTTAAAAGTATTCTGCCTTCGGCTCCCCAGTGTTTGTTTGATAAACATTTCAATAAATTGAGTCCCCTTTGACAGTCTTTAATTAATTGCGTTATATGGGCTTTCCAGTTTAGTTTCTCGTCGAATATAAGTCCCAGGTATTTTATCTCATTGTTGTACTTGAGAGTAGTATTGTAGATTTCCATATGAGGTTTGTGGTTAATTGGTTGCTTTGAGAATATTATGCACCGTGACTTGCTGGGCGAGAAATGAAAACCTGTCGCTCTTGACCATTTTTCCATCGTTATGAGTTGCTTTTGTAATATTGTTGCACATACAGATAATGTCTTGTTTTTTACAAAAATGATCACGTCATCCGCATACATTCGAATCTGTATTGGTTTTTCTATATTCATAGTTAAATCGTTCATCGCCAGGAGAAATAAAGTTGGACTAATAATTGATCCTTGGGGTGTTCCATTTTCTTGTTTTTGGATAGAAGAAGTTGTCCCATTGACTCTAACCTCAAATGTTCTGTCACATAAAAAATTCTGTACGAAAGCTAGAATATTACCTTGATATCCTAAGTTACTTAGCTTTGTTAGTATGTTGTGTTTCCAAACTGATTCAAATGCTTTATTTACATCAAAATAAATGGCCATGCAGTGTTCTTTATTTAAAAATGCTTCTTTAATATGAGTTTCTAGATCAATTATGTTGTCTAATGTAGATCTGTTTGATCTGAATCCTGATTGCTCAGGAGTTAGATGTCCTTTGTTTTCTAGGTCCCAAAGAAGTCTTTTATTTATTATTTTTTCGAGCAGTTTGCATAGGGCGCTGGTTAAAGATATAGGTCTATAAGAATCTGCTAGAAGGGGCGATTTAGAAGGTTTTAAGATGGGGATTGTGATTGCCTTTCTCCATGTGTTAGGATATGAATGTTGGCTCCAAACACTGTTGTATATTTGCAAGAGGTGATGTTTTGCCGATGAAGGCAGGTTTTTTAAAAATATGGGAGGGATATCATCAGGTCCAGGAGATGTATTCTTAAGTTCATGGAGTGCGTCGTTGAATTCGTGTAGGCTGATAGGCGTGTTAATAGGGTCTGCGTTTTCATGTATAATAATTGTGTTTTTTTCTTGCTCCTGCTTAAATTCTAAGAAGCCTGGGTTGTAGTTATCATTTTTAGAATGAAAACAATAAGTTTTTGCGAGTTCTTCGGCTATCTCGTTGTTATCTGTTATCACACTTAAATCATTTTTTTGTAGAGCTGCAATTTCCATATGTGAGTTTTTACCTGCTATGCTCTTTATTTTTTTCCAAACATTTGTTATTGGTGTTGAACTATTGATTTTCTCAACATATTGATGCCAAGATTTTCTTTTATTATTTTTTATGGTTCGTCTGGCATACGCTCGCTTCTTTTTGTATTCTATACAGTTTTCAGGAGTCTTATATCTTTTATATTTATTCAATGATTGTTTACTTGCTTTTACTGCTGACTCACATTCTTCGTTCCACCATGGTACTGCATTGTACTTTTTTATATGCGTTGTCTTACCGATAGCGTGATGTGCTGCATCTATTATTATTTTGTTAAAGCCGTCTACTGTGGCCGTAATATCGTCTTGCATTTTTTCCCGGTGGATATTGTCGTCAATGTGTTGTGAAAAATCAGTCCAATTTGCTTTATTTAGTCTCCAACGTTGTAAGGGTATCGTATCGTGAGAGCATTTTGTGGTGTTGGTAATTATTATTGGGAAGTGATCGCTGTCATATAAATCTTTTTTAGTTTGCCACGAGAGTTGGGGTAGAAGATTAGGTGTACATAGGCTGAGATCTATTGCTGAAGAAGTGCACGCTGTTATGTTGAATCTGGTGCCACTGCCGTCATTCAATATAGCTATGTTAGCGCAGTTGAATACCTCATATAGTTGCTTTCCTCTTAAATCGTTTGACCTGGATCCCCAAGCTATGTTGTGCCCGTTGAAATCGCCTATAATTAGCCTGGGAGAGGGTATTTGTTTGAATAACGCATTCAGTTCCTTGGGATCTGCATGTATGTAAGGCGGGAGGTATAAGTTGCATATATTTATTTCAATTGGAGCTTTAATTTTAATGGTTATCGCTTCAATGCTGTTGGTGATGTTTATTTCTTCCGCTACTATTATTGAGTTCGTGAATATAGCTACACCTCCACTGGCCGTTGCACAATTTCGATTTTTGAAGAATCCATTGTAATGTTTTGGGGTATGTGTTTTGTGTTCATGGAAGTGTGTTTCCTGTAAGCATAAAATGTCTGGAAGATGTTCTGCTATGAGCTTTTGTAGCATTCCTAAATGGAGATAGTATCCATTTAGGTTCCATTGTAGTATACTATTGAATTATATTATTTAAATTGATGTTTTGACGTGATTAACGGGATTGTATGGAAGATTCGCTGCCGGTATCATCTGTTTGCTTTTCCAGCTTTTTCCTCAATTTGGTAAATCGGGTTTTTAGAGTATTTTCCTTTAACAGAGGATAAAGTGTAAGTAACATTTCAATAAGTCCTTTTATATCTGATGTATAGTATTTTGCAACAGTATATGCATTTTGAGCTCCGTGTGTGTGCTCGAGCAGCCTTTTAAATTCATCATAGTTCAGAGGATAAGGGGGTGTTTGATTTTCAATTATTGGTTTTAAATGGCTGGTTGCTTCCTCTGGTATGGAGTAGGCAGGAGTGGTGCTGATTAAGGAGTGTTTCTTCTTTTTTGGTTTCTCTAAGGTTGAGAAAGCTGGTTCCGTTATACTGGACGCTTCTGGAGAGGACTCAGATGATAGGAATCGTTTATTTTTAGAATTGGGCATAGTTGTTGTGGTTTTTTGTGATATGTTGCTTACTTCGGCTGTGGTGTTTACTGCCAGACTTGATTGGGTAGAGAATATATCTGTAGGAGCTGGCTGAGAAAAAGTTGTTGTTGATTTTGTTTGCTCAGGTGATGTTTGGGGAGGTTCATGATTTATTGTGTTTGTATGGACAGGAGACTTTGGGTTTTGTAAGGAAGGACAATTGGCAACCACGTGACCAGATAGTTTGCAATTAAAACATTTCTGGCTATCTAAGGAGAGATAAATACGATAAGAGAGATTATCGTGGGTAATTTCCAGAGATTCGGCTAAAGTAAGAGATTCTAGTGGGGTGATGTAAACTTGGCGTCTGAAACTCATTATATGGCTGTATGCGGGATCTGTTGCACCTATTCGTAGGAATGTGATTGGAGATAATAATTTTAGACCTAATCCTTCTAACATAGTTTTTAATGTGTCGTGAGGTATTGTCGGACTAACGTTAGAAATGACTAGTCTGTCTGAAGGGGTTACTAAATGACGCGCTTTTAATTTTTGTCCCAGAACTTCGATTTCTCCTCCATTTTCTATAAATTGATCAACTGCAGCCTTAGTCGATAAGTAAATACACACTCTATTGTTAGATATTCTGAGCAGAAGATGATGTTGCGTGGTTGAACTATTGGGCCTAAACTCAGAAGATAATCTTGAATTTTTGCATCATTGATTGCGCTAAAGATGATTCCCTGATCTTTTGCAGGATATGTTGGTTGAGTTGGTTGCTTGAGCATTTGAGAATAAGATTGTGTTGAAGTAGTTATTGGCGCATTAGGTGATGTAGGGTTTCCATTCATGTTGTTATTATCCATCTTTTTTTTTAAGTGGTTTTCGGAACATTCTTTCTGAATACGGCACTGGCAGTTGATTCAAATCAATTAGCAGATTGTTTTTGCTGCTTGAAACTTACTTGACAAATAAAAATTTGTTGTTCTTATCAGTATTTATGGTATTGAATAAATGATATTATTCAAACCACTGTAGGTTATGTGTTGTACTCACTCGATTATGATGTCGTGAATCGGTGTTAATACTATCACTAACTTTACACTGGATTGTTTTACTTAATAACTGATTATCTTGTTAAATTCGCGCACTCGATCCAAAAGCTGTTTATTGCTTCGTGGACAGAGAGGTACTCCAAGGTGAATTCTTGTTGAAGTATTATTTGATTGGTTATATTTTAACGCATTTATTTTAATACTGTTTTATCTTTTATAATATTTGATAATAATATTTACTCACAATGACTAATTTGGGAGATATTCCAAGAATCGGGAAAAATATTTCCAGTAGTTCACGTAAAGCAGTTAAGGCTTTACATATAGTTGCCTTTGGAAACGAGGGGGAAAGTAGGAAAACGCGGAAAGACGTTCGTGGCTTTTCTGGTTTCCATTTAGACGAAAAGTCTTCAGAATTTTCACAAAAATTGAACGAGGTAAAACAAAAAGTGCAGTTGCCTGACCTTATTGCTATTTGTAATATACTTGATCTTGATTATTCTGGTAGTGATGAAGAAGTAGTTGCACGCATTTGTTCCTTCATGAATGACCTACAGTCACATGACGAAAATGAAGTAACAGATGATGAAGAAGTAGAAGAAGAATCGGATGAAGAGGTGAATTCTGATGAAGATGAAAATAATGGAGGTAACGAGAGTAGCGAATCTTCTAAGAGTATGAAGATGAAGGGTTCATTCTCATTGACATTCAAAGACGTTGAGGATAGTATTAGAACTTTTGATGGAAGAGATAATAATTATCCAGTTCGAAAGTGGATTGAAGATTTCGAAGAAATATCTAAGCTGACAGGTTGGAACGAATTGCAGAAGTTGATATTTGCAAAAAAATCCCTGAAAGGACTTGCTAGGCTATTTATTCAGTCAGAAAGAGGAATTACAAAATGGATGATTTTGAAAAAGAAGTTAATTGCGGAGTTTGGAGTGAAAGTAAGTAGTGCTCAAATACATAAATTATTGATGACCAGGAGGAAGCGGAGAGAAGAGTCAGTGCAAGAATATGTACTAATAATGCGAGAGTCAGAAGTTTTGATTCAATATATAATTGATGGTATACAGGAGGATACATCAAACAAACTCATTTTGTATGGTGCAAGAACGTTTGGCGAATTCAAAGAAAAAGTTAAGCTATACGAGCAAATTAAAACTTCGAAAACTACATTTTTTCAAGAAAGAAACCGAAAGGATAAAAACATGAAGGAATGGAAAATTGAAACCAAGAAAGTCAAAGACGAGAAAAGGTATGAAAAAAATAATCAGCGATGTTGTTTTAACTGTGGAAGTAAAGGCCATTTGTCTAATGAATGTCCTGATAAAACGAAAGGACCGAAGTGTTTTGTTTGTTCTGGTTATGGTCATGTATCAAATAAATGTCCAGAGAAGAATAATGGAAGTGGAAGTTCAAATATGACGATAGTTGAAATGGTTCCAAAAAATAGTGTAAAATTGAATATTGATGATATTCAATTAATAGCCCTTCTAGATACAGGAAGTGATATTACTGCGATACGACAGGATGTATACGAAACATACTTCAAAGGTTTAAAAATGAATAAAGAATTTATCACACTTAGAGGTATTGGATCAAACAGAGTAATAACAATGGGATCTTTCAATAAGAATGTCTTCATTAATGGAGTGGAGTTACTTCTAAAATTGCATGTTATACCGGCTGAAGCGTCAAATTTCAAAGCGATTGTGGGAAATGATGTTTTAGCTCAAGTAGATGTTATCTTCAGAGATGATGCAATTATTGTTTTAGAGAAGGAAAAGCAAAATTTCTTGTGGAAGATAACAGTAGACGAAGAAGCTGATAGAGAAAATGATATAGTAGATGTGACACATATAAATAATGAGGAAAATCGAAGAAACTTTTAGAAGAATATTATCCAGAGAAGATTATGAAAGCTGATATTAAAATGCGGATCCTATTGAAAAATGAAGAGCCAATATATCAAAGTCCAAGAAGGTTAGCTTTACCAGAAAAAGAAGTGGTTGAGGCACAAATAGAAGAATGGCTAGAAGAAGGAATTATTAGATGTAGTTCATCTGACTTTGCTAGTCCAATAGTTCTTGTTAAAAAGAAAGATGGTAGTACTAGAATATGTTGTAGTATAGTTATAGGGTTATAATTTAAATATATGTGTAAATTTAATATTTAAGATTTTATTAAAATTATTGTAATTTTTAGTAACCCTGGTTTAATGAACTTAATTGAAGTAGGTTACTTACTTTGTTTGTTGAATAATCAAAAAACATGTTTAAAGAAAGTAATCTATTGCAATATGTTTACATAAGCAATAAATCGCAATAGTTGTGGAATTCTCAAAATTGAGAAGGCAATAACGATTGCGATGGCCAGGAGTTAAGACTGGATAAAAACAATAAATGTTTTTTAAGTGAAAAGTATTATTTTTTATAAACTAGACAAACAAGACATATTACATGGCGATCCTGCCAATTAGTTATTTAACTAATCATCGAATAATTGGAAAATATTGAAATGGGAACTACACAAACAAAGCAAGAAGAAGTAATTATAGCCCAGTCAGGAAATAGTGGAGGCCAAACTAGTGGAACAACTTTAAAAGACATTTCCGTAAGAACACTTTGTGAAATATTATTTGTCTTGTTTGTACTAGTAGTTATATTACTATATTGGTATAAAATGTGTAGAAAAAATTTGACAAGAAAAATTCGAACAGAAATCAGACGTGCCGAATTAACACGTAGTCAAAACGATGGTTTACAATCCACTGAAGCTTAAGTTAATTGATAGACGAAGAAAAAAAAATTCACATGAAAAAATTGGTATATGGTAACTAAGTCAGTTTGTGAATATTGTAATGGAAATTTAGAAAAAGTATAATATTAGAAGTAATAATAGATATATTATGGGTAAAGTTAGTGGAAATATGGTAGCAAAGTAATGGAAATATGGTAGTAATGGAATGTCCAATAAAGTATCTAATGGTATTAAATAAATCGTATATAATAATATATATGGCATGGTAATATGGTTATGGTAATAAATAATAAGTAAAATATATGGAATGGAGTTTAAAACAATTTGAAGCATTAGAGACATGGTAATAGCTGAATATGAAAAATTAACAGAAGAGGTTAAGGTATTTTATAGAAATATTGTTAAAGATAATAGTAGTAGACGTAAGGATTCAAATTTAACTAAGCGATATTTTTCAAAGTTAGGTGTTGTAAGAAATAATTTAGTTAGCTTACAAACTTTATATTCTTTAGAAACGTTAAGTAGTAGTAAATTAAACGATATTACGATTCATAGTGAGGTCATTAAAAAATATATTTCTTTAATTGAAGTCACTTTAAATAGTAGAATTAACAAGGAAATACAATAAAGTACCAGTTTACCCTCCAATATGTCCGAAAAATTCGATTTAAAGGTTGCTGCTTCATTAATACCATCTATGAGTGGTACAGAAAGCTCTACTAAGCAGCTTATTGATGCTATAGAATTGTATGATGCATTACTTGACGCAGCAGGTAAAGCATTATTAACTACATATGTATTAAAAACAAGATTATCCGAAAGCGCTAAGCTAAGATTAAAAAAGTCTTATGCATCAAATAATCTTTTAATAGCCGATTTGCGTACGCACTTCATAACAAAAAAGTCAATTCCAGCACTATCTACGAACCCTTGGAACAATATGGAAGATCTATTGAAGAGATGTTTGTAGATTTAACGATTGCTCAAGCAGATGGAGATAACAACGCATTAGAAGTTCTAACAAAAGTCAACGAAAAAATTGCGATAAATGCCTTCACCAATGGATTAGATAATAACAATTTAAAAACTATAATTAAAGCAAGAAATTATTCCAATCTTGCAGATGCAATACAAGGTGCTAAAGATGAAAGCGTATCAAACACGAATCAAGTACTTCATTTTAGAAGTAATAACAAACCAAGGAGCAGTTTCCAGCAAAAGAACAACTATTCATGGAACAGAGGTAATTTTCATCAGAACAGACAAAACAATTTTTCCGAAAGGCATTCAAATAACAGAAACCATACTATTAGCTATAATTCCGACACAAACAATTATAGAAGAAATTACACACCTCAGAATAACAGAAGCAAATTTAATCGAAATTATAGAGGCAATGCCGGTAATCAGTACAATAATAGGAAAGTAAACTATTTATCCGATAATCTCACAAACTCGGAAAATACTCCTTCTAATAGCCCGTCAACGTCTTCAGACTTGTTTTTTCGAGACTCAACAAAATCAAATGACTAATATTATTCTAAATGTTAATTCCTTAAATTTTATACATGTTTCTTACAATAACAAACAAATGAAATTTTTATTAGACACAGGTGTTCAGTTAGTATTATTTTTCAAAATTATTTAAATAAAAATGAATTTATAGACAACTCAAGAACAATTAACATAAGTGGAATAAGTGGGTCAACAGTATCTTTAGGTTCAGTTAACTTAAACATAAATATAGCTAATAAAAAACTGTGTCATGAATTTTTGCTGATGAATGAACTTGATACAGAAATAAGCGGTATTTTAGGATCAGATTTCTTTAGTAAATATAAAGCAACAATAGATTATGAAAAATTTGTGTTTTCTTTTTATGATAAAAACAATTTAATTGTAATGCCCATGTACTCCCAACAAGCCAACGTTTACACAGTAATTCCACCGCGTTGTGAGATAATAAAATATTTTTATATAAATACTAAAGAAGAGGCGGTAATTTTACCAACACAAGTATGCGACGGAGTTTTTATAGCAGGAAGCTTAGTAAAGCCAAATACTGATAGCAAAATACCAGTTAAGTTTTTAAATGTTAGAGATAGTGAAGTTAATTTAAAGAATTTTTATCCAAAAATGGAAACATTAAAAGACTACAACCTAGTACAACTTGATACTAACAGAAACGAGTCAGTAAGTCGTATCGAAGAAGTACTGAAATTAATTAACAGGAATCATCTAAATAAAGAAGAGAAACTTTCATTAGAGAAGATTTGTGCAAAGTATGCAGATGTTTTTCTATTAGAAAATGATAAATTAAGTGTAACAAATATATACAAACAGAAACTGCATCTTCAACAATTTAGTAAACCAGTTTATGTAAAACCGTATCGGTTGCCGTATGCACAACGGGATGAAATTCATAAACAGGTGAATAAAATGCTCAAAGATGGAATCATCGAGGAAGCTAAATCTGAATGGTCAGCTCCGTTACTAATAGTCCCGAAAAAAGCAGATCAACATGGTCATAAAAAATGGAGAATTGTAATTGACTACAGATTATTGAATAAACAACTAGAAGATGACAAATTTCCATTGCCATGTATAACGGATATTTTGGACTCTTTATCAGGCGCGATATATTTTTCACATCTAGATCTATCGCAAGGATATTATCAGATTGAATTGGATCAAGCGAGTAGACCTATAACAAGTTTTACAACCGATCGTGGACAATTTCAAATGACAAGACTGCCAATGGGGCTAAAAATTAGTCCAAGTTCATTTTCTAGAGCCATGACTATTGCAATGTCAGGTTTAAACTACGAATGCTGTTTTGTTTACTTAGATGATTTAATCGTATTTGGCAATAATTTGTCTAATCATAATCGAAATTTAATAAAAGTATTACAAAGATTAAGGGATGTTAACTTAAAACTTAATCCAAATAAATGCGATTTCTTGAAAAAAGAAATTTTATATTTAGGACATATAATTTCAGCAGATGGAGTCTCACCAGATCCAGAAAAAATTAGGGTCTTACAGGAATATCCAGTTCCAACAGATGCTGCTTCTACTAAAAGATTCGTAGCATTTGCAAATTACTATAGAAAATATATTCAAAATTTTGCTCAAATTGCTAGACCCTTAAATCATTTGTCAAAAAAAGGGGTGCCGTTTGTATGGTCTTCCGAATGTCAAAACTCCTTTGAGACACTAAAGGTAGCTCTCACTACTTCTCCTATTTTACAATATCCTGATTTTTCTTCTAGTAACACATTTATCTTGAAAACAGATGCTTCTGGTAAAGCAATAGGTTCCGTACTTTGTAATTCAGATGGATCAGCTGTTGCTTATGCAAGTCGTAGCTTAAACAAGGCAGAATGCAATTATGCGACAATCGAAAAAGAACTATTGAGTATTGTTTGGTCAGTTAAACACTGGAGACCATATTTATACAATAGAAAATTTATTATTTTAACCGATCATCGTCCATTAATTTACTTGTTTGGTATGGCCAACCCTTCAAGTAGATTAACCAAATTTCGTTTACTTTTAGAAGAGTATGATTTCGTAATAAAACACATTAGGGGTAAAGATAATGTTGCTGCAGATGCATTATCTAGGATTGAAATTTCTTCTGACGATCTCAAAAGCTTACGTCCCACTTCTAGTGAACATTTATTAATTACAACTAGATCCCAAACAAAAAAACGCCTAAATCCCAGTAACGATACAGTAAACAACAATTCAGATAACAGGATTGATCACCCTGGTCTGGTAGAGTTGTTGAAACCGGACAAAAATTCTTTTGAATTGCAACTAGTCACAGATAGTTGTTTTAAAAGTATGAAAAAAGACAAATATGATTTTAGTAATAGTACTTTTATTTGTGATGTTACTAAACAAATTATTTTTATTAGATGGGATTCTCGATTAACGTTCACCCTAGGGACATCGTTAAGAGAATTACTACATATTTATAAAAAATATAATATTTCAGAATTTATTATTATAAAAAATTTACAAGGCGCGCCTACGTTATTAAAAACTATTAAAGATTTAAATAAAAATTTTAAGGAAATGGAAATGAAGATTTCTGTGATAAATGGTGTCGAAAAAGTTACAGATTATGAGATAAAACACTTAATAATGAATGATTTTCATATATTGCCAACAGGAGGTCATGCAGGTATTAATAGAATGTGCAATAACATTAAACAGTATTATTATTGGGCAGGACTTTATAAAGATGTTATGCGGTTTGTTAAAGAATGTGATGATTGCCAAAGATTTAAATACTCGAGACTAGGAAAGGAACCATTGACGATTACTACTACTGCTACATCGGCGTTTCAAAAAATTCATTTAGATCTGATAGGTCCATTAGTTTTGGACAATGAGGACAATAAATATATTCTCACTTTGCAATGTGATTTAACCAAATTTATTGAAGGTTATGCAATACCTAATAAGGAAACTGTAACAGTGGCTAAGGCCTTTGTAGAGAATTGTATCCTTCGTTATGGAATTCCTGAGGAAATATTAACAGATCAAGGCACTGAATTCATGTCAACGGTTTTTAAAGAAATATGTTCTTTATTACAGATTAAAAAACTAAACTCTGTAGCACACCACCACGAAACACTAGGTCAGATTGAAAACAATCACAAGCACTTTGGAGCATATTTGCGAATGCAACTTGCCAAAAATTCATCAAACTTTACTTCGTGGATAGCATTTTGGTGTTTTTCTTATAATATATCAGTACATTCAGAAACAAAATATAGTCCTTTTGAATTAGTATTTGGGAAAAAATGTCGTCTTCCTTCCAATTTTAATAGTAATGTCGATCCTTTATACAATTTTGATAATTATCCATTAGAACTAAAATTTCGCTTACAGCAAGCGTGGAGTGATGCTCATACAAATCTGTTAGCTTCAAAACATAACAGAAAAAATTTTTGTGATAAAAAAGCTGTATATACAAAATATAACATAGGTGATAAAATTTTATTAAAAAAAGAAGATGGCAGCAAAACCGATCCCTTATTTTTAGGTCCTTATACTGTCCTTAAAGAAATTTCCCCTAATATTTTAATTAAACAAGGTAATAAAGAAACTTTAGTTCATAAAAATAGAGTTAAGTTGTATACAGAAAAAAAAAATTGATTGCATAGTATCTAATTTTTTTTTATTTTTCCGCGGGGAAGATGTAGTATAGTTATAGGGTTATAATTTAAATATATGTGTAAATTTAATATTTAAGATTTTATTAAAATTATTGTAATTTTTAGTAACCCTGGTTTAATGAACTTAATTGAAGTAGGTTACTTACTTTGTTTGTTGAATAATCAAAAAACATGTTTAAAGAAAGTAATCTATTGCAATATGTTTACATAAGCAATAAATCGCAATAGTTGTGGAATTTTCAAAATTGAGAAGGCAATAACGATTGCGATGGCCAGGAGTTAAGACTGGATAAAAACAATAAATGTTTTTTAAGTGAAAAGTATTATTTTTTATAAACTAGACAAACAAGACATATTACAATGTTGTGATTACAGAAAACTTAACAAAAACATAGTGAAAGATAGATTTCCTCTCCCTTTAATCGAAGATGTGTTGGATAGATTGCAGGATGCTAAATACTTTAGTACCATCGATTTAAGGAATGGATTTTTTCACGTTGGAATAGAAGAAGAAAGTATAAAATATACTGCATTTGTTACACACCATGGACAATTTGAATTTCTGAAATGTCCTTTTGGATTATGCAATAGTCCAGCAGTTTTTCAGAGATTCGTGAGTACTGTTTTTAGAAAATTGTTGCTAAAAAATATCATGCTTTATTATATGGACGATATAATAATAATAAGTTCTGCAGAAGAAGGACTCGAGAGATTAAGGGAAGTTATTCAGGTTGCGAAAGACTATGGCTTAGACATAAAAAAAAGAAATGTCAATTACTGAAAACACAGATCGAATTTTTAGGATTTATCATCGAGGGTGGGAGAGTTCAACCGTCAAATGAGAAGACTTTGGCAATCAGAAATTTCCCACAACCAACAACTCTAAAACAAATTCAATCTTTTCTAGGTTTAACAGGATATTTTCGTAAGTTCATCTCATCTTATTCCATCATTGCTAAACCTTTAAGTGATCTTTTGAGGAAGGAACAAAAATTTGTTTTTAATACCGAACAGAAAGAGGCGTTTGAGAGACTAAAAAAACTTCTATCTTGTAAACCAGTAATAAACATTTACAAACAGGGAGGTGAAACGGAATTGCATACAGACGCAAGCAAATATGGTTATGGAGCCTGTCTGATGCAGAAGTCGAGCGAGGATAATAAATTTCATCCAGTATACTACATGAGTAAAAAAACTTCTCCGGCTGAGGAAAAATACAGTAGCTATGAACTCGAAGTTTTAGCCATCATTCAAGCAGTGAAAAAGTTTAGGATATACTTACTTGGAATACAATTTAAAATCGTTACTGATTGTTCAGCTTTCCAGAAGACAATGAATAAGAAAGATTTGACCACCAGAGTTGCTAGATGGGCTTTATTATTAGAGGAATATTCATACGAAATTGAACATCGCAAAGGAAGCAGAATGTCTCACGTGGATGCTTTAAGTCGTTATCCAGTTGTTATGGAAATTACGAAGACGTTGATTGAAGAAGATGGTGTTATAGAACGACTTAGACGAGCACAAGAAATGGACGAATACATATTGGCGATAAAGAAGATATTGAGTACAGGAGATTATAAAAATTTTGTGCTTAAGAATGATATTCTTTATAAATTTGATAATGGAAAAGAGTTAGTAGTAGCTCCAAAAGCAATGCATATGGATATAATAAAAAGAGCACACGAAATTGGTCATTTTGCACTCCCGAAGACAGAAGAAGTGGTAAGAAGAGAATTTTATATTCCAAAGTTGAAAGAAAAAATTAAAAAATATTTAGAAAATTGTGTATATTGTATATTAGGTAACAGAAAAGAAGGAAAGAAGGAAGGGATGTTACATCCAATACCTAAGCAGCAAGGACCACTGCACACATATCACATCGATCATTTAGGCCCAATGCCGTCAACTAATAAAAATTATCGTTACATATTGGCGATTGTTGATGATTTTTCTAAATTTATCTGGCTATATGCATGTAAATCTACAACAACTAAAGAGGTTATTAGTTGCTTGGAACAACAAAAACCAGTTTTTGGAAACCCAGCTAGAATTATAACAGATCGAGGAACTGCTTTTACTGCTGAAGAATTTAAAAGTTATTGTACTGATGAGGGTATACAGAGTTTAATGATAACCACTGGAGTTCCAAGAGGAAATGGTCAGATTGAGAGAATGAATCGTACTATCATTTCAGTTCTTACAAAAATCAGTTTGAACGAACCTAAAAAATGGTTTAAATATGTTGAGCGCGTACAAAGAGCATTGAATTCTACTATTCAGAAAAGCATAGGGACTACACCTTTTGAAATTTTAACTGGAGTAAAAATGAGGAATAAAGAAGAAATACTAATCAAGGAATTATTGGAAGAAGCTACAATACAAAAGTTTGATGAGGAGAGGAAAGACCTCAGAGCAGAATGCAAAAAACAAATTTTAAAAGTACAGGAAGAAAATAGAAAAACTTATAATTCAAGAAGAAAAAAATCGAGGTTATATAAAAAAGGAGATTTGGTAGCTATTAAAAGAACCCAATTTGGAGTAGGAATTAAAATTCATAGGAAATTCTTAGGACCGTACGAAGTTACAAAGGTCAAACCCAATGACAAATATGACGTAATTAAAGTGGGTCATCACGAGGGACCAGTGCGTACTTCTACATGTGCCGAATTCATGAAACCTTGGGTTGATAACCAAAGTGAATCCGGGTCGGATTCACAATAGGATGGCCGAGTGTAGATATCTTAGTTTGTAATGATTTAATTAGTTTTATTGTTATGATTTTCTTTAAATGTTTTATTAGAAGTTTTATTGAACATTGCATTTATATTTTGGATGAGAATCACCTTATGACCTTTGGGTTTGGTTTCCGGGGAGAACGACTAGGATGACGTTAGAACTGAAAGACGATCAACTTTGAACTGTAAAAATTTGTGAGAAGAATTTGGAAAATAAAACTGTTTGGTTCACTGGGAGTATTATTTAATTTTCCCCTAGACGAACGAAAAGAAACCTACTTATATATCAAGTCAATCACAAGATAGGTAGGTCATTATTTGGTCTAGCAAAAATATTAAACATCAAAAGTAATTTCTGTCATTCTGATCAAGATATGTGAATATCGAAATAATTATCAATAATAGCTATTTATGCCATCAGTTACGAAATGCCTAATTTTTTGTAACGTATTGCATGCAAGATTTTTTCTAATTTTGAAGAAAGTAATAAAAAAATAAAATTTAATATAATTGATAAAAATTTGGAAAACATAAATTTAGTTTTCCTACAACCACTATGTAAAACACGCTTTTCTACACAAATTTTTATACGCAAAGCAGGCCTTTTCTTAATTATTTTGATAACTGTTGGAAAAGTAATGCGAAAAGTACACGTTATAGCACTTTTCCGCACCGAAATGTCAAACAAAGCTACCTATGACCTGTCAACTTTTTTTGACAATTCAACATATTTATTATACTTAGTGAATTTCTGGGTGTAAAATTTTTAAATTTAAACTAAAAATAAGTAAAGTATTTATTTGATTATTTATTTATTCATTATTCATTGTTCACTATTAAACATACACTCAACTGATTTTTCTATATTAACAATTCATTTTGTATGTTCTTTCTGTTCAAAGTTTTAATAAAATACCTATATAAATTCCTGTTTTTATTTCATTAATAAATGTGGTTGTAGAAAAAATATTGTGTACAACTTGTACGCAAATCACTTTTCCCACTCGCTAGATTTGCGGCACTCGCCACACGGCTCGTGCCACAAACATCTGCGCTCGTGGTAAAAGTGACGCTTTGCGCACTAGTTGTACAAACTACTATTGTTGCTGTTATTTCATGTTAGTTGTCAGTTTGACATTTTGTAAAAAAGTCTTGACGGAAGGTTTTTAGCGAGATTGATATATTTTTAGTTTTATTTTTAAAAAATGAGTGATTCAAGTTCTGAAGAGCTACCAAGCGATATTGAAGAGGCAGCAGGTAATGCTCTATTATCAGTAATTCCCAAAAAGTCAAAGGCAGTTTATAATTTGGCATACGAAAAATTTGTTACGTGGTGTGATGAGAAGAAAATTAAACATGTTAATGAGAAAGTTTTACTTGCATATTTTGAGGGTAAGAAAGATCTAAAAATTTCCACATTATGGACACTTTACTCAATGTTAAGGTCTGAACTAAATCTGAAAAGGTATATTGATATTAAAAAATATACAAATTTGGTAGCATATATTAAAAGGCAAGCGGAAGGGTACAGTGCTAAAAAGTCAAAAGTTTTTGTTAAAGAAGATTTTGCCAAATTTTTAGTGAAAGCTAAGGTTGCAATGATAATTGGAGTGGCAGGAGCATGCAGAAAAGCAGAATTAACATTTCTTCCAGTTGAAAATGTCATAGACGAAGGAAGCCATTTTCGTGTTGATATCCCACCTTCAAAAACAAAAGTTATACCTATGGCAGTTTGCAATTACCACTGGAGACATTGAAAATACGAATCTTGTTGAAATATTAAGAAAATATATTAAGTTGCGTCCCCAGGTTCTTAAACACAACAGATTTTTTGTAAAATATGCGAATGGAAAATGTACCAGAAATCCTGTGGGAATTAACACATTTAGGAGTCTGCCAAAAGTTATTGCACAATTTCTTGGTCTTTCAAATCCTGTTCTATATACTGGCCACTGCTTCAGAAGAAGCTCTGCCACTTTCCTCGCAGACAGTGGCGCTGATATTTTAAAATTAAAGAGGCATGGAGGTTGGAAATCTACCTCTGTTGCGGAGGGATATGTTGAAAATTCCATGAATAATAAATATCTGGTGAAACATCTAATGCAATGTGCGCCGCTTGCCAAATAACAGCAAGTTCGAGCAATGAAAAAAATATGTCGTCTGGAATTAATTTGAATAATTGCAATAATTGTGTTATCAATATTTATAATAATTAATTAATTTATAATTTATGTTTTTAACTTGTATTATAACAGTTTAATAAATAGAATAATTATTTTTGTCACTAATTTTGAAATACATTTTTCGTCACCAATTGCATAAAATTTTACTTTATGCAACTAGTTACAAAAAGAAAGACGTTTCATAATGTCAATCAGTTTTAAAAAGTGTCATTTTATACATCAAAATTAGAAAAAATATCTTAGATTTTTCATATTTTTTCATTAAATAGTGGAATTCATTAAAAACAGTTGGTTTCATTTATAACATTAATATGTGGAGATTCCACAAAGTAAGGGTTCAAGCAGTAAATTCAAGAAATATCTGTAAATACTTCGTTCGTTCGTTCGTTTATTGAGACACTATTTTGTAGATTATTTATAGAAATTTCTTTAAAGGCAGATATTTGTTTTCTTGAGAAATTGACTCACCTGCAGCATCCATTTTGACTGCCTCTCCTGATTTATTAAAATTGTTATCTGCAACTACAACAAATAATGAATTAACTAACAAATACATTCGTTTATTTTGTAGCAATATTCCACGAAGCAACTGCTACTGTGCATAATTCTCAGTGGTCTCATAATGTCATTTATGAATATTTTGAAATGTGTATAAATATTATTTAAAGTAATAATTAATTTACTTAATAATCTTGTTGAAAACTCATACTTATATCAGTTTGTTGCTTGGGTATTTTAAAAAGAATATATTTTCATGATCAATGTAAAATTCATATAAAAACAATTACTAATAAAAGAGACATAAAACAAACAGCGTAGATTGAACAAACATAAAAAATATTATAGTCTGGGAAATACGCTAGTCCTTTTATCTATTAATCATATTGTGAATATAGTTACAAAACGAACGTGTTTTATTATTTCAGTTTTAAACTGTCAGTGGCTATGACTTTTATGCCCAATTGCACCGATTTTAATTTAATCCAGGATTAGTTAACTCAGAGTTAAATTTTACTCGTGGATTAACTGCTTCTGATTTGCACGGTAGCCAAAGCAAGTTGGGTTAGGTAATCCCAGATAAAAGCGACAACATTATGCGGCACAGTGCTTTTTCTGGGAAATTTTTGTTTAATTGGTTGTAGTCTTGTAGTTGGCAATCTGACAGTTGAAAAATTTGTTAATTTTCGTAATTTTCGGTTACAGGTTATTGTTTTCTTTCTTGATAAGTATTTTTACCATTTCTTCCATATTATTTACCATATTACGTTACGTGATTTTTTCGCAATGGATAATAATGAAGAAAAAGAAATAAGCCGTAAACTATTTTAATTATGAAGAAAAATAAAATTTGGAGTGCGGTCCTGCATGTGGTATCATAAACTGCTTCCACAAACAGCTCCGAGAATTTCGCCGTAAACCCGGCAAAACTAAATCTTAAATCGCCAATAAGGCACTAAGTGATAGTTAACAATAAAAGTGCATAATTAGTGAGTAATATCCAGATATTATTTAAGGTTTATTGAATATTCCTTTCCAAAACATTCGATCTTTAAACTTATCTACTAATTGGAATTAGTAAAAACTCGACTGATAACTGACTTATTTTACTGGTTCTGTACACAGCAGAGCCGTATTTAGTATTTTGATGAAGCCAACATTCGAAAAGGGTTAAACATGAGCGAAATGGATCTTCCATCAATTAATAACAACAACAACACTAACTTAAATCCAAATGCAAACACAAGATCATACTCTGCTGCGTTAACACAAAATTCTGTTTCATTTCCAAGTAAGGAACAAGCTATAATTTTCAACTAAATAGATGGATCAAAACTGCAAGACTATCTTTTGTTTCTCGGACCACTTGTCAACCCCAAAAATATTATATTTTCCTCCAGAATTTCCAATAAAAGAGTATGTGTGTACCTGTCGAATAAATTTATAGTGGATAAATTTCTAAACGATTATGGTGAGATCAAGATCGATGGAACACCAATCCCTGCTAGAAGGTTAATAACGCCATCTGAGAGAATGGTACTATCAAACGTGTGTCCTACTATTCCGCATCAAATTTTTATAAATGAATTAGAAAAAATTGGTTTGAAGCTAATGTCTCCTATTACATTCCTTAGAATCGGTACAACAGATCCTGCGTACCACAAAACATAGTCGATTTTATAGATAAACACACCCCCTCTTTTCCACTAAATAGCCAACAAAGACGTCCTTAATATCATTAAGGATTATACACTGAACTTCCAATCGGTAATTAAAATGTTGGAAGAAGTTCATTCACAAACAGAGGATAGAAAAATTAAGGTTAAGTGTACCAAATTGTGCAAAAAGATCATTAAGCAACAAGAATCTCTGCAATCCGATCTGGACAGTGACCTATCCCAATACTAACTAAACTGCTTCCCTTGATAGCTCTCTTTATCTTTTCTTATTGCCCTAAATAATATCATGTATAATAACATTCTGCATTGGAACATTAATAGTTATTACACTCGTCTGCCTTTATTTCAACTACTGGTAAATAAATATTCTCCGGAAATAATCTGTCTTCAAAAAACCAATTTTAAAGACAACAATGCACATGCTTTGAGATCATACAACGTAAGTTACAAGAACAGAAACAGGGATCATGCAAGTGGTGGAGTAGCGATTTACACCAAAGCTGATATCACAGTTAATAGGATTTCAATTAATACAAATTTAGAAGCAGTAGCAGTTACTCTATCAATATCCAAAAATGAAACTATTAGTATATGCAACATATACCTACAACCCAATCAACAAGTAGACGAAACTGAACTAACGAATGTAATCAATCAAATCCCATCACCTAAATTAATTCTGGGGGACTTCAATGGACATAATATTGCTTGGGGATCGGATAGGACTACGTCAAGAGGCAGGAAAATAGCTAGAGTAACGAAAAATCTTAATCTAGCAATATTCAATGACGGATCCAGAACACGTTTCGATGCCGCTACAGGTAACTTTTCAGCTATAGATCTAACACTAGCTGATTCTTCTATAACACTTAATCATACGTGGAGAGTTCTGGATGATTTATACGGTAGCGACCACTACCCAATATTAATAACCAAAACGAATACCACTACAATAAGTACAACTATCCCTCTGCAGAAATGGAAGCTTAAAAAGGCAAACTGGGAACTATATGAAAAAAGAATTAAAGAAGGAATCCAGAATATTTCGGTAACTGACGATGTTGATGTAATTTTATCTGAATTCAACGAATTATTAAGAAGTGCAGCTACAGATGCAATTGGTAAAACAAAACACATTAAAAAGGATAAAACAGTACCTTGGTGGAACGAGGAATGCCAGCAGGTTATAAAACAAAGCAAAAGAGGTCTGAATATTTACAAACGGCATAGAATCAACGAAAACCTAATAGACCTAAAGAAAAAAAGGGCTCACGCCAAACTAATAACAACAAAAACTAAAAAACAGACGTGGCAGAAATATGTACAAAATATTAATTCAAACACAAATATATCTTCAGTATGGAGCAAGGTTAGAAGAATTGCGGGAGTTAAAAGCAACCACGGAATCAAATGCTTAGAACGGGACGGAAACTTAATAACAAACCACCAAGATATCGCAGAAGAAGTAGCAGACGTTTATAGCAAAATGTCCAGTAATGAAAATTACGATACAAAATTTTTAAAGCATAAGAAAAAGGAAGAGGAGAATACAATAACCATACAAAATATCAACGAGGATATTAATAGTCCCATCACCAAAGCCGAATTATTAGAAGCACTTTCGGCCTTAAAAAATACGACTCCTGGGCCTGATGATATACCTACAGACTTTCTTCAGCATTTACCGAACGAAGCAGTGAAGTTCTTATTACAATTTTACAACGTAATCTGGGACAGTCATAAATTTCCTAGTTTTTGGAAAAAAGCTATTATAATCCCAATATTAAAATGCAACAAACCGCCCAATCTCACTAACATGTACAATGTGTAAACTTCTGGAGAAAATAATAAATAATAGGCTTATGTGGATATTAGAAGCTAAGAATCTTCTCATTACAGAGCAAAGCGGATTCCGTCCTGTCAGATCCACTATAGATAACCTTGTACATCTAGAGAGCCAAATCAACGAAGCATTTTGCAATAAACAAAAATGTATTGCTGTTCACTTTGATATCAACAAAGCTTTCAACTTAGCATGGCATCACAAAATACTAACCACATTACAATCATGGGGATTTCAGGGAAACGTTTTAGCTTTCATGCAAAACTTTCTTCGGGATAGGAAATTTTCTGTACGTACAAATGGACACATATCCTCTGTTAGAACTCAAGAAAATCAAGGATCTGTCATAAGCCCTACACTTTTCCTGATAGCCATAAACGATGCTTAAATAATCTTAAAATACCGGTGCAGACCAAGCTTTATGCAGATGATATGATTATGTTTATTAAAGGAAAAAATGTCCACACAATGACTGAATTAGCGGGTTTAGTTTTTCAGCTGAAAAAACTAAATATATAATTTTTTCCAAAAAACCATCCCGCACAACACTTTCCTTAAACCTGCACGGAGAGAACATAAAGCAGTGCCATGAAATAAGATACCTAGGTTTAATATTTGATGAGACATTAAGCTGGAAACTTCACATTAGACAACTAGTTATAGCATGTCAACAGGGATTAAACCTATTAAAATGTCCAACATTCCAGATTTTGTACATTCCCTATCTTCTCACGAAAACACTAAAACCCACCTGCCATTCAATTTAAGAATACAAAACATTATAAATAAATTACAAATCACCTTTCCCCAAGTTTATCAGACCAACTTTGAAGTTTCGCCCCCATGGACAACTCCATTGCCTAATTTAAACCGGCAACTACGTATATATAATAAGCAAGACACAAATCCTCAGGTTATGATCTCCACAGATGCCTCCAAAACAGATTCTAGATTGAGATGCGCAGTTGTTGTACCAGAAAAAGTGGAAACATTTAAATTACCGTCAGAATCGTCAGTATTGACAGATGAAGTTTATGCTCTGCACGAAGCTCTTACTTATATAAATAGTAAGAAATCAAAGAATGTTATAGTAGTAGCTGACTCCGACAACTCATTTCACCTGATATCCAAAATATATGTTCAACATCCAATAGTCAAGTTAATTAAAAATCAGTTGCACCAATTAATCGACAAAAATATCACGTTTCTATGGTTAGGTTAGGTCACATATAGGCATAACAGGGAAATGAAACAGCTGATAAACATGCCAGGAAAGCAGCATCAGATTCAAACATAGAATCAATCTTAAAACCACTAGCGAATGATTTAAAAATTCACTATAAGCGAGAGTGGATTGAAAAATGGACCTCAGATTAGAAGCAAAAGCCTTCAAAATTAAAAGAAATCAAACCAAATTATGCACCATGGAATAACAGCCCGTCTAGTCGCTTCTCTCAATTGATAATAATAAGAATTAGACTAGGCCACACTAGACTTACCCACGGACATCTGATCTCCAAGTATCCACCACCTGAATGTGGCTTATGTGAGGAGCCGATAACCGTCAAGCACATATTAGTGGAGTGTCCTATGTATAGTGAAGAACGAACATTATTCAACATACCGAATAATTTAAATGAAGTGTTTAGTTCGTGTACAACGGAAAATATTTTAAGTTATTTGAAGTGTTTAAAATGTCTGCATCAATTGTAATCTGTAAATGTTAAACAATGGTCGCTAATAGCCTACATGGCTGATGCGGTTTTCTCTTTAAATAATAAAAAAAAAATTCCTTTCATAAGTTGATACTTTTAAAACGATCATTGAAAACAGAAAAACGGATATTACAACTAACGCAGAGAAAGAAAAAGCATGGAAAAAAATCACTGATTCATTTACTGCTCAAAGCAGTAATACCTATAGAAAAGTATAGATCCACTGAAAATATATAAACTATAAAAACGAACCAAACCAAAGTAACCGAAAACACAAAAAAGTTTGTTTTAACACTGAGAAACTAGTACAGGGAATGAAGCATTTCACCTGGCAATATTTTCGTCCACCATGGATTGACTTGAAATTTTAACAGAAGGTAGGTGATCAAAATCTATATCGAACCGAAGGGCGCTAAAGCCTTGGGGGTGGTTTCCACCCCATCTCGGGGGTGAAAATTTTTTTATTACATTTTAACCACAGGAATCGATTGAAAAACTGATTCTAAGCAAAAAATGTTCCATACCTTTTTTTTGTAAAATCAATATTCTCTAAGTTATTCGCAATTGAAAGTAACGCTTTTTAGAGGAAAAAATCGACGTTTTTGATATGTTTTTCGCGGATAACTCGAAAATTATGCATTTTATCCAAAAAACTGTGGAGAGCAAAATTGTAGCTTTTAAAAAAACAAGCAAAATTCTTTTTTCATAATTTTTCTAAAACCAATGGCCTATCAATGATTTGCTTTTTTTCCCAAATGCAAAATGTGATAGATTGAAATTCAAATACCGGAAAAATGATGCATTTTTCGTAGAATATTTTTCAAAGAGCATAATTACACCTTTCTTTAAAAAAAAAGGTCTGTAGCATCAAAATTGAGTGAATTGAGTGAATAATGTCAGTACTGAATTTTTTATACAAAAAAATCGGTGAAAACAACCCTCTAACTACCCCCCTAATTAAAATTGATCTTTACCCTTGTGCAATTCTCTTTGTACATGTATGGTTAATATGTCCAAGAAGTTTGACCAATTTAAAATTCATAGTTTTCGAAAAATTATGGCTTAAAGTAAAAAGTTATTTTTCATAATTTTGTATTTTTTCCCTTTCTTTCAAAATAACTCCGAAAATATTAGAGGTACAAGCAAAGTTAAAAAACGAAATTGTAGCTTTTTTATGACAAAAATTTTCCTGTAAGTAGATTTTTTGTACAGTTAATATTTGACGAGATATAGCCGTTTAAAACGTCTATTTACGCACGAGCACCATCTTTTTTTGCCCTTTAAACTCACCCCATTTAAAAACGAAAGGGTCCAAAGAGATTTAACTTACAGATCCTTGTAGTTCTTGAAAAACCCTACAAAATCTTTTTTGAATAAACTTTTTATCATCAAAAATGAAGGAAATACGTTAAAAAACCAATCGTTTTTTTTTTCGAAAAATTCCAATAGTATAGTATAGTACACTTGGAAGCATAATAATGTACAAGACGGGTTCATTCGGCAATGGGGCGTTATATAAACGAAATGTTTCGTGTTCTTTTTTTGAAATACAATAGGAAAGAAACATCTGTTTATGTGTATTTCGTTTTTTTACATATAACACTAATAACAGTTGATTTTTAAGGGTTGAAAAAGTCTAAAATTGTATTTTGAAATGTAACAAATTCATCATTTCACTAATTCAAACCCATTTTCACCTATCTTAAGATTTGTAATGCTATTTTTTAATTTTTGACATTTAGGGGTAGTTTTCACCACTAAGAAACAATCAGGGTTCGTCGGCATGACATGATAATATATAAAGCAGAGGGTGAGTTGAGCCTAATCCCAAATTTGTATGCAAATCAATCAGAGGCGAAATCATTTTTTAAGGATTCGTGATTTTTTTTACATTAAGCTGTAACAGGGGCTGCTTTTTAAGGGTTGAAATATGATGAAATTGTATTCCAAAGCTCAAAACAATCATTATTTAACTTATCCAAACCAAATCTTACCCATTTTCAGGTTTAAAATGTTATTTTATGATTTTTGACAAATAAGGGTAGTTTTCACCCCTAAAACCGTTTAGCGCCCTTCGGTTCAATATAGATTTTGAACCTTCGGCTATCACCTACCTCCCGTTAAAATTTCAAGTCAATCCATACTGGACGAAAAAATTGCGAGGTTTTACCTTTTTTTGATATTCATTCCCTGTACTAAACCATTGACAGTTTTGATGCAAGACATTTCGTTTTTTCTTTCCAGATTCGAGAGTTAATACTTAACTCGAATTTAATACCTAATTTTTCTAAGATTAAAAATAATCCTAGATTTACGAAATAATCATAGATTAAAAATGCGGTGCAAATAAAAATTTTGAGTTAACTCAGGATTAAACCAAGATTAAACAATCGGAGCAATCGGCCATTAAGGATCAATTAATAATCCTAGTTTATCTACACTTTATAAACAACAGCAATTGAGCGCGTTTACCATTTGGTTCACCAATGCTCAGCTGGATGCGAGAGAAAGCCATAGCGTCTAATATGCCTATACAAGGATCGTCTCCCAGCTGCTTAGTATGTACTTATAGAAAAATAGTAATTCCAGGTTTTAAAAAATTTCGGAGACCCAAGAATGAACCATGATCGAGTTGTCACAAAAAGCTTTGATACTAATAGCTTAACGTGTGTTTTAGTGTAGAATGAAAAAACGAGAGTATTTTAACAGAGACATTATAATATACAAATTTAATCTTACCAAATCTTTTGAATCGGCTCATAAACTCATCAGGACTCTCATATTTACGTTTTAAATCTAAAAATTATAAACAATATATTGAACAAACAAAATAAATAATATCAATCAAAATAAAATGCAGATGTTCAAAAACAGTTTAAATATTAATATGAATTAATAGGGTTCTAATCATTTTTCCGAGATGTGACAGGATGAGAATTATCACTGTATGGATCTCGAGGTATTTTAAATTTGCTACATTATTCAGTTGGTCATTCACTCCGGCATTTTTGACTAGGTCACGTCGCCAGCAGGTGACTGCAGTACATCTAAAGGATGGTTTGAAACCAACGTGCTGCGGTATTTTATATACATTTCTCTATAAATTACGATTTCCTCCAGTAGTCTTTCTGTTTGTCTAATCACAGTTACCGAAGCATATTTTATCAAACTAGAGACATATGCTATTACTTGCATTAATGGCTATTTTTTTAGATACACAACCATTTTACAGAATCTAAACAAAAATCGACTTCTTGTAATATTCCTATAAAGGTCAACACATTTATATTCCCTTATCAATGTCCACGACAAAAATGTCTTCACAATTTTTTCGAGAGAAAGTTTTCAATAAAATTTGTAACTGTTTATTGTTGGCGGAGTTTGTCGTTTGTTTTGAACTCTCACCTCTATCAATCAATATACTTCTTACAAGTTATGATACAAATATACTATGAAATTACAAAGGTTATAACCTGGTATAAATTGAAATGGTAATGGATCACCAAGTGCGCCGTCAGAGGGCCTCACTAGTTGAATGAAAACTTTGACAACGTTGGTGACGTCTGCTGGTTTATATTGAGGAGTAATAAACCATATCGCTACCTGTTTGTGGATTTGAACTGGTTGGATATCTACAAAGGCCTCCCAACCACTGTTTTCTTCGAAAAATCGGACTTGGATGTCTCCTTTCATAACCTAAAAGTGAAATTCAACAAGTTACTAGTCTAAAACTAAAACACATTGTCTATAAATCGAAAGTCTTTCCATTCCCGGAAACTATATTTCAGCCCACAAGTTAACACAATTGTGATAATTAATGCCCGGTTGCAAGAACGCTTATTAAAAATGATGAATGATTAACGGCTAATCAATGAAATAATAACTCGTTAATTCTTCAAATCAACCATCATTTACACAATCAAAATGCAACGGATAGGTACCTGCAATGATGAACAATTAATCGACCATTATTTTTTTCGTGAAATCGGGTTCCCATTGATGGTTCATAATTTTTTAAACAACCATCACATGATGAGAGATTTGATTAGCGTTCTTGCAACCGGGCATTAAAGTATCAATGTTACATCAATATCAATTTTTCAATTTTTCAATTCAGATGTCTACACGTTTCCTGGGGTGCAATTCTCGATTCATGCGTTCATAATTTCGAATGCGAAAATGGTTAATTTTTGCATGATTCGATAAAAATAATCACTAGTTATTTCACAAGAGGTGAATATTTTTTTGACATTTTTGTGTAAAATTTCTGGTCAGATTATGTAACGAAAAAGACGAAAACATTTTCTATTGAAACATCACTAAATCGATTTAAATCCATGTTAATGAACAAAAATGTGACGTTAATGTGACAACATTAAAAATTGGCTGTGGCAGGTGGGCCAAGGTATATTCACTTATGTCAAAAAATATCCAGTATAATTTGCTTCTGATTGGTCGCAAAATGGCATTTGATTGGTTAGAAACGGATGGACGTATATAATCGAAGCAATAATCTGATTGTTTAAGAACATATCGACTAACAGCAACTGACAAAAGGACCGTGACCTTTTTAAGTGTAAAATTCGGTGAAAATGAATGACATTTTGGTATCTTGTACATCCTGACATGGCGAACAAAAGTTCTCATGGGCAACTACCGAAAATCCCAAATAAGGTCAATCTTATCTTGACCTCTTAGAGGGTCCGTGAAAGAAAGAAGAGTATGAAAAATAAGTGGTGATATTTAATTACAAAAGTTGTGAATAAGCAGGTAAAACCAATATTTAATATATTTTTTATTAAACAGGCTGATCCAAAAATATATGACAAATCAAATATTTTTATAGAACACAGTCCCTACATGTTTTTTATATATAAAACCTTTAATTTATGTCTTTTACATCAATAATTAGATCTTGGTCATCTGGTTCGTTACAGGCATTACAGCTTCCCCTGCAGTAATTAAAAACACCAAAAATTATTACACTGCAAAAAATAAGTACAAATTATGGTTTCAAAGAATTAATGATATTTGGAGAAGGTTCTTTGACCATTAAACCAGATACAGAAAACTTGTCATGTTTTGTTAAAATTAGAATAAAAGCAGAAAGAATAAAGATTAAGAGAGGGATCAGTTTAATTATTGACAAAGTTATGCTATTTTGGAATAATTTCTACCACATTTGAGAAATTGACAAACTTCTACTTACAAAGTATGGTATTAATGTTGTTTACATATTAGTTTGAATGCAAGTAATTTTTATTATCAGAAATAAAATTAGTCTGTTAACATACCTTCAATGTAAGATGCTCTTTATTTTTAAATATATGTATAATCAGAACCTTAATGTACCCTAAGGTGTTGAGGTGTTTTTAATTATGTACAAATCTAGCCCATTCCCGTTTATTTTCAGCCTTTAACTTCGCCTCCTGCCAGTTTAGTCCCCGTTCTTTCAGGATTTCCGCTACTGCATCATCCCAGGTTTTTCGTGGTCTCCACCTTGGTCGCCTTCCACATGTATTTGTTTGCCATATCATTTTTCTTGTTACTTATTTTTCATGCGTGCTAAGTGGCCAAACCACCTTAAATGATTCTTTCTTTCTAGAGGTTCTACTTCTAGCTGTTTTCTTATATAATCATTTCTGTTCTTAGATAGTTCATCTCAACCGTTTGTCTCTCTCGTAAGAACCCAGCTTTCACTCCCATTAAAATAGGTTTAAAAACGGTTTTATAGACTGTCATTTTTGTTCTCTTTGGCACTTCTTTCTTGCGAATGAAAGTATTACTTATTGCATAATAAAGATTAAGGTCCATTAACCTCAGCGTTATTTTTCCCTTCTTCATGAATTTTCACTCCCAAATATTTAAATGTATAAATGTTCTTGTTCTTCGTTTAGCTGTATTTCGAGATTCTTGTTTCTTGCCCTATTACTATTACTTTTGTTTTCTCTGCATTTATTTTTAGATTTCTACTTTGAAGAGCTCTTTTCCAGGCGTCTAGATTTTTTTGAATATCTTTTTTTCGCTTTTAGCATATATCACTAAATTGTCAGCAAAGGCGCATTCAGAGATCTGTATAAGTTCCATATTTTTATCACTCACAGTGAATTTCTTTACTTGAACTTTCACCTCTTTTATTATATCGTCCATTATCACATTGAACAGAGTAGGACTTAAGACTCCCTCCTGCCTTAAACCCTCTTGTGTAGTAAACTCTTCAGATTGTAGGTTTCCGGTTCTTACATAATTCCTCGTCTTCTTCCAATTTTTCTCCGAATTCTGTCCAAGATTTTTCTTTTGCTTGTTTTACCATATCTTTCACTTTTGTTCGTTTTATTTTATATTCTTCATAATTTGCTGCAGTTTTATTTCCTATATAGTTTTTCCGTTTTTGTTTTTTAATTTTTACCCCAAATGCTTTCCATAGGTCATCAATATTATTGTGGTTTATGTCTTTAAAAATAGTATTTATCTCGGTTTCAACTGCCTCTTTATATAATTTTGCAGTCTTACTTTCGTTTAGTTTATAAGATCTAATTTTATCTATCTTACTATATTTTTTATTCCCTTTTTTTTTCTATTTCATTTTCTGAATTAATTACTAATTGTGAGACTACCAAATAATGGTCAGAATAAATTTCTGCTCCTCTTTTTACTCTTGTGTCTTTTGTCTCCTTTCGGAAAATTTTATTTATTATTATACAGTGCTATTCAAAAGTCCCCTCCCCCACTCGTATCTTTTGAACGGCTACACTTACATTAATAAAATTGAAAGGTATTGACATTGGATACATAGCCATATTAATTTTGTTTGGGTTTAAACTAATTTTGACGGATAAATTAAATAAATACCAAAATTATTATTTCACATTTAAATATTGAAGATTTTTCAGTCCGCCTCTGGTTAGTTGTCAAAAAGATTGACGTTTTCAATTTAATAGTATTTGTTGCTTTGCAAAGTTTTTCTAAATAGCTTAAATATTTAAATTTTTTATTGTTTAACGAGACATTCAAGAGTTTACATAGGCAAAATGGTACGTACTTAAGCCGACAAAGTAGCAGCTAACTTAATAATTGGTGAATCTGGAAAGGATCTCCATGAAGCGGAACGTTTATTTAATGAGAGATACCCAGATCGCCCTATCTCGAGAACTTATTTGAGGGAGCTTCTTCACAAGTTTGAAGGAGCAGGTAGTGTTCAAGATGCCAAACGATCTGGTCGACCAACATTTAAGGATGATTAAAAAATTGATATAGTTGCTGAAATAGTAGTAAACACTACTTCCTCTTCAACTAAAGTTGCGTCTATCTGTGAAGTAAGTAAAAGTACAGTACAGAGAGTGTTGGCTGAAAATAAATTTCATCCATACAAGTTAAAAATGGTGCACCACCTTTCGGATGACGACCCCGACAGAAGACTCGAATTCTGTGAATGTATGACAAATAAAATTAGTCAAACCCACATTACACAAAAACAATTTGTTTTAGTGACGAAAGTACTTTTTGCCTCAATGGAAATGTGAATACACAAAATTTAAGGTATTGGAGTGACACAAATCCTCACACCTTTCGTGAACAACTTACCCAATTTCCAGAAAAAGTCAATGTTTGGGCAGGTATTTTGGGAAACCACATAGTTGGTCCTGTTTTCCTAAATTCAAATTTAAGCGGTGAAGTGTATCTGGAGATGTTACAAAATGCAATTGAGCCGTTAATTCTTGAAATTCTGGAAGATAATCCAGACGAATTCGGCCATCTGGAAATAATATTTCAACAAGATGGTGCTCCTGCACATTATTATGGTGCAGTAAGACGTTACCTGGATGAAGAATATCGAGGTCCTATAGAATGGCCACCACGGTCACCAGATCTGACACCATTAGATTTTTTTCTATTGGGGTACTTGAAATACAAGGTTTATACTACGGCACAATCGAACGAGTACGACAAGAGTTTACTAATAGGATGTATTACTGTCAGGAAGTAGACGGAGCACATTTCGAACACATAAGAATTCATTGTTGATATTTGATTAATTAAATTTAAAAAAATAATTTCAATAATTTTGGTATTTATTTAATTTATCCGTCAAAACTAGTTTAAACTTAAACAAAATTAATATGGCTATGTAGCCAATGTCAATGCCTTTTAAACGAGATATCACTTGCCATAAGGTCCTATTTAAAATTATTGGCCAGAGTGGCACTGTGACGTCATCTATTACTATTACGTCACCTGTTACCATTCGTAGAGAAGTTTACAACACTTTATTTTAACACTCCAAATTTTATTAATGTAAAAGTGTAGCCGTTCAAAAGATACGAGGGGGGAGATGGGACTTTTGAATAGCACTGTATAGTCTATCATGGATTTTTCGCCTCTACTCTTGACCTCTCTGGTGTATTTATGGATATTTTTATGTTCAAAAAAGGTGTTTGTCATTATTAGATTGTTTGTTATATAGAATTCTATTAACCTTTTTCCGTTGTTATTTCTAGTGACTTCTCCATGCATCCCAATTGTTTCTTCGGTTTCATCATCTTTCTTTCCTACTCTTACTATTTAGATCTCCTATTATTATTCTTCTCCCCTCAGTATCATCTATTTCCTCAGCCATCTGATCCCAGAATTCATCTTTATTTTTTGCTGACTCCTCTTCATTTGGCGCATATACTACTAATAATGTTGTGTTTACTCTTTTTTCCATTTCTATTTCAATTTTTAATTTTCTTTCATTGACAGCTGACCATTGTCTAATATATTTTATTTACGACTAATATATAATATAAGTATTATACTTGTGGTTTTTGAAGTATAATGCCATATATTAATCCCTTAGGGAATAATGGCGAGGGATTAATAGGCTTTATTCCCTCTTGTACTCCTATCACAAAATTTCTCGAATTAAATAATACCATGGAAGCAATATAACCAAATTTAAAAGTGTCAGTGTCAAACGCGTAGTGTTTGTGTATTTGTATTAAAATGAATGAAAATGAAGAATCTTTCACTTGTACACCACCAGAAATTTTACAATTATCTGCAGCAACAACATCTACCTTAATACCAGAAACATCGAAATCCATTTATAATAAAACGTACGCATCGTTCAACGAATGGCGTCTTCGAAACAATGCAAACTCTTATTCCGAAAATGTTCTGCTAGCCTATTTCGCTGAATTGGGTGCAAAATACAAGCCATCTTCATTATGGTCATTCTATTCAATGATTAAATGTGTGTTGAAGATAAACCATGACGTTGATCTGGAAAAATATAAGAAACTACGAGCGTTTTTAAAAAGAAAATCTGAAGGATTTCAAGTAAAGAAATCTTCCACTCTGACCTCGGAAGAAATTAGGAAATTTATTGACAGAGCTTCTGATGAAATTTTGCTTTTGCATAAGGTAAATGTTCATATTTAATCTGATCTATTCAAAAAGTCATGTTCTTATTTGATTCAGGTTATATTAGTTATTGGAATTATGGGCGCATGCCGCTCAAACGAGCTTTATGAAATGAAGATAGAAGACGTGAAGGATTTCCAAACAGAGTTATTGATAACTAACAATACCCAAGACTAAAACTAAAATTGTACGAAAATTCACCATAAACAGTACGTTTTACAATATTGTAAAGAAGTACATCGATCTCCGTCCGTCACATGTAGAAACCAATTCATTCTTTCTAAATTATCAAAAATCGAAATGTACAATACAACGTATAGGAAAAAACAAATTTGCAGACATTGGTAGACAAATTGCCAAATATTTAAACTTGCCAAATCCTCAAAGTTATACCGGCCATTGTTATCGCAGATCATCTGCCACTCTGTACATTGATGGAGGAGGCGATATAACTGGATTGAAGCGTCATGGGGGCTGGAAATCTACCCAAGTAGCTGAATGATACATTGATCAGTCTATGAGAAACAAAACAACTACAGCAGATACTATTGCCAAACAGATAAATAGTAATGAAGCAACTTCTTCTTTTACAGCAACCGAAATTCCAAATATTCGTGTTGGAATGCTCTTCCAAAGTTAATCATAATTTACGACCAATTCAGTTTATTAATTGTACTGTCACTAATTTAAATGTTATTGACAAATAAAATTGTTCATTGAAAATCTAAAATAAATAAATTTGTCGTAAATAAAGTAGAGTATACTACTCGCAATAATGGCTATTATTATTGACTCGTGGTATAATCTACTATTATATTCTTGTGATGTACTATACAACTTATTCCTTCTCTGTCTCTATCTTTCTGCTCCACTCCGCTATATAACATAATGTGTCCATTGTCCAATTCTACTTCACCCTTTCCTTTTTTTTTGTTTCAGTTACACCTATGATATCCAAATCATTATTTTCAAACTCCTCAACTAATTCTTTTTCTGTTCCTGTTATGCTTTTAACATTCCATGCTGCTATTTTCCATACTTTTCCTTTGGTAATTCGTCTTTTCTCCTGTATCAATGTTTTTTGTGCATATTTGTTGTTTTATTCTCCATTTTATCCAATTCCTTAAAATTTTGTCACATATCTGTTTTCATAACCTGGTTTCTTTCTCCTGCCTTGTCATTATTACTTATAATTATGTCTGCTAGTTTTTTAATGTCGTATCTTTAACTTTTCTGTTTCTCCTCTTCGTTATCCCACCTCCATTCCTCCGTCCGTACATATAATTTTCTATACCCTATTTTAGTTGTTTTTCCATTTTGATTTTCTTCTTTTGCTCTAAGCCTAATTTCTTTTTGTATATCCCTATCTTTTTTTGACAGATCTTCTTGAATACATAATGGTTCCCAGATTTCATTTTTAGTTTATTTTTATTTTGCATTATTTTCTTTTTCTCCTCATAGTTTATGAAACGAATTAATCAAGTCTTGTCTCCAAGTTTGACAGCGCTATCAATACCCGTCTTTACACCCAGCTCCTGTATCATAAAATTATCCATTAATTTCTTTAGTTGTTCTGTATTGTGGGTGCTTACTTTTAGTCCTTGCAATACAACATTGTTTCTTCTTTTTTCGTTCTCCATGCGCTCTAATCTCCCACCGATATCCAATATAGCTGTCTTCATTTTTTGGTTGTCTACCTCAAATTTTTTATTTTCAGTTTTTAGTTCATTGATTTCATCTCTATACACCTTCTGTTCTTCTCTCGTTTTCTAAATCTCTGTAGCGATGTCGTTTATCTTTTCTCCCATTGACTGCATCATCTTCATCAAGGTTGCTATGTTATTTTCTAATTTTCTCTGATTTTAATTGGTGATCTCCCGGTTATTTAACTTTTCTCAAAAGTATCATCTGTAAGATCTTCATTCATTCATTCATCGTTGCTGAACATTCTGCTAATATTTTATTTTAAGTACGATCCTGTTCTTTTAAATTGTATTCAAATAATATATTCGCTTAGATTACTCTTCAATATGACTATTATCTACTCATATCTACAATAATCGTCGGACCTTGGCTTTTATCGATTTTTCATGCCTATACTTTTATCTATTGCAGTTTAATACTCAAATTACTTATTAAGGACTGTTCTTACTTTACTACTTTGATATTTTGAATATATGCACTCAGAACCTTTAACTTCACACTAAAACCACTTGATAAATTTAAAATGCCCCTTAAATTCGAAGTTGATTACGGAGCCAATTCAATCACAACTTTCTCACTAATTACCAGGGCCGGAACCCTCTTAGTTTTTACTGTTGTAAAAAGTTTCATTTACCAGCACAAGTGTATTGGTTGGGAATAAACTCGGAACAGCAACGAGCAACGAGCAGTTTCCGTGTGATAAAATTCAGGTAACTATCTTCGGTAAAGTTGCCGGCTATTAATCAAATGGTTACGAAAAGAAATGCCTGGCATTTACTTCATTCCCATCGCTTCTTGCCACAATTTTGACCTATAAACGCATTAGAATTATTATTTTTTTACTTTAAAAACACCAAAATAATTCTCACTTTTCATCTTTGGATGGAATATACACTGTGGGCCGAAATAAAGGAGTACATTTTTGAATTGAAATTTTTTTTTTGTTTTTTGTGCGATTTATTTTCTTTTTGCAGGGCTAGTAACCTAGCATGTCATTAACATGACTGTGCATTTGAAAGCAAAAATAATGTACAGGGTCGGACTTATAAAACAAATTATATAACAGTACGTGCATTTGAGCTCGTTGCAAATGAAAACTGTATTAGCTAAAATTGTACTAATATGCTTTTTTGGTATATTAAACTATCCAGAACACTTCAGTGAAAAGGAAATTTTCTGAAATTACCGGATTCGCGAAATACCATTTTTTTATTAAATAATGGTGGCAACATTCATAATATTTTACTCTAAGTCTTACAGTTACTAAACTGTTTTCATAAATCTGTTATTTGTTAAAATGTTATTTAATCCGGTAATTTCGGAAAATTTCCTTTTTACTAAAGTGTGTTCTGGATAGTTTATCTACCAAAAAAAGCATATTAGTACAATTTTAGCTAAGACAGTTTTCATTTGCAACGAGCTCAAATGCACTGTTATATATGTACTATTGCAGGCATTCCATGGACGTCTTCACTGGGACATTATATGAGATGTACCGATTAGGACGTCCTATGTACATCTCTGACGAGACATTGTCTTTTGAATCTCCCTCGGGACATCCATAGGAATTACATTCGTGGAAATGATGAAAAGTGTACTGGATGGGACGTCCTATGGACAACGATTTCAGGTCCGGGACGTTCGGCCATGAATAGTACCAAATAGGGACGTCCCTAGTACAATGTGTGCTATTAGGGACTGTTATATAATTTGTTTTATAAGTCCGACCCTGTACATTATTTTTGCTTTCAAATTTACAGTCATGTTAAGGACATGTGAGGTTATTAGACCTGCAAAAAGAAAATAAATCGGCCAAAAAACAAAAAAAATATTTTCAATTAAAAAATGTACTCCTTTATTTCGGCCCACAGTGTAGGTATTGCATTTTCTCATCCTAATCTTCACTATTTTTCTTAACTTCTATGCACTCCAAACTGGTCGAAATTCTAATAAAGTCAAATAACCCCAACAAAACAATAAACTAACAAATAACGAGAAAATAGAAAATAATTAAAATTCTAATCAGATAGAGCATCACAAATATAAACCAAATATGGCAACACAGCGAATTTCAGATGTTAACGAATACAATGAATAAGAAAGGCAATGGAATTACAGCGCTACTACCGCCACCTACCTACACCTGGTCAGATATTGAACAAAGACGTATTTATGCAGTTCCAATGTATGAGACAAAGAATTTGTTTAATGTTTTTACCGAACCAATTTTCCTAAGCAATTGTGCGCCTCAGGGTTGTCTCTGGTTTAGCGATGGAATATTTGCAGATGTGCTATTCAAACATGACATACAAAGTGAATTCGGGGAGCACGCTATTTATGCTATCTCGTACTACTTATTTTTTGCTAGTATGACGTCATTGTTTTCGGTACCTACGTCATCATTAACGTATTGAAATGCAAATTGATGCGACCGATATTTGTGAAGATTATGTCTAAGATTAGCAGAAATTTATGTTGAAGCTCCTGGTTTCACGTCAATAATATTTATCAATCAATATTGTCTCATTGGATAATAGATAAGTCGCAATTGTGATTATTAACTTGAAATTATGAGGTCCAGCATAAATTTCAGCAATTAGATGTGATGTTTACAAATGTCGATATTTGGATCCAATCACCTGGTTGGAAAAGCCGAGGCTCAGTTCACTGATATTTATAAACAACGCGAATATAAACATGACAAATTAGTTCTGATATTTCCCTTTTCCAGTGGTGAAAGGTTCAAATATTTGTGGGTTGGCAGCTATGACCACAGTCGCCCATTCCTCCTGAATTTAATCTCCAGTTGATCCTGTAAGGACAATTTTTTACCAAGTAAATTGCACCTACAAGAAATGTGTATTAACCCAATGAACCAAATTTTTTTGAACTTTGTTAAAAACATAATTTTGACCATATACCTACATTCATTTTCAAAAAATAATACAAACCTTTTCACACAACAGAATAATTTTCTTTCCACCTTTTGCTGAACTGGTACAATCTGACAATTGAAGTATAGACAAACCGAACCTCTCCTTCATGTTTAAAATAGGGTTACTGACTATGGGAGGTACAAATTTTCCTGGAGTATCTCCTAAAAAAACTTCGAAGCACAGCCTAACGACATTTAAGTCTATAGAATTAGGTTGATTTTTGTGACTAAAACCAGCTAAAAGTAAGCAAAATTATTCACAATTTGTCCTTTCAAATTCCAAATGACAATTAAGTGACCGATAGGGTAGTTTTCAAATCATCTCATTTCCATTCATAAAAAACTGAAAGCTTGAGTACCATTTTTTACTGATTTATTATAACTGTAATTATCTGTCATGCAACAGTAAACCACTAAAAAATTTATCATTTTATGAATTCCACAGCTATGTGATAAAAAAATATATTTACTACGACAAAATGTATGAATTTGGAAAATTGAAACAGTATAGTCGACATAAACGGTATAGTGCCTTCTTAAAGTTGCCGGCTTTTTGTTTGATCCTAAGACCGTATACCGTCATAGCCCAGTCAATTTTATAATTGACGATAGTTGACGATAAGTTCATTTAATGTTATAATTTAAACTAATAATCGTTAATAGTTATTTAATGAACTAGTTTGTTAAGGAAGGCGATAAACGGAACTGGTTAAAGCACGAACGAGCGATAGTTGAGTTTATTAATCGCCCATTAGCAATTAATTAGCTGATTACAATATTTTTTCGTTGACCGTAAACTCTTTTTTTTTGTGACAAAAATCACTTTCCCACAAAGACTATTAGGAGACAATAATGTCAACTCCATACCAATGACTTAGAATGTCATTGACATACATTTTCAATTTCACGTAAAAATCACGTTTGCTAAAAATCTCCGTTATCATTGAAAAATAAAATGCGAATTGTCAAAAAATTTGTCATTGTGAAAAAGTTATTGTAAATTTGTAATTGTGCAGTTATGGAGTTGGAAAACACTGCGCAATTACCTGCTGCAGTATTGGCGAGTGCAAACTTTGGTATATTGTCTATATGAAAATGTCATGAAAACTTCAAAATCACAAACAAAGTGCGTTGATGACGTCCATTAACGCACCTTTTTTTAATTAAAATAATTCATTAATATCGATATTAGAAACGGAAAAAGTGTGTTTAATAATTTTTATTTGTTAAATAAATTTATCGACTGTCTAACGATTATTTTTAACCCGCAATTATGGAGCGCCATCCTACTTTTTAAGATACGAAGGCCACTTTCAGAAAGGAGCGATGATCATTCACATGTCCGCGGATCATCGGTCACATATAAACCAATGTAAAACAATGAATGACGATCGATCGTCAGTACAAATCATCAGTCCTATCTGAAAGTGGCCTTAGCGTTGATGTATAGAACAAAACACATTTTTTAATGAATCTTTACCTAATTGACGACTCGAGCTTTCTTTTGATGTATTCACGGTTTCTTTCAATCTAATATCTATTTGTTCTTTCCTCTGCTATTTATAACCCGAATACCTATCAAACTTTGCTCTAAACTGAACAATTTCAACCTATTTATATTTAGAAACATCTTAAACATAATACCAGACAATTAACAATGAACACCACCTTATATCTCGTTTTATTAAGAAGAAGTGAATTTCAAATTATTTTTTACTTCCTTAACTGAACCATAACTATTTTTGAGAGAGGGTTCATTTATTTTGACGGAGCACGCAGGTGTTCCTTTATAGTCAGTGGACTGACATCAACAAAGTGTAGTGTGGAAGTTATAGGTAAATATTCATATTTATTAGAAATTATATTTTTAGTTAAATATTATATATTTACCATGTGGGAAATATCGAGTTCGGTTCAAAATATTGTGTGTAACAACGACGAAAATTTAAATAATAGTGATGAGAGTGATGATTTTAGTGATAGTGAGAGTAATGAAAACAGGATTCGACGACATTTAAATTTGGAAGCACAGCGTGTATAAGAATCTACGGGAAAAGTTTGGTTTCCATGAAAAAACAGAATTAATGCAAGCAGTATCTGATTTAACACAAGTTCCCCTGTCAACTATACGTAAAATAGCCAAGAATGGGCCTTATGAAGGCAAGAAGCGATGATGCGTCTTTGATAACATTATTAAAAACCACTATTTATGACTGTTACAGAAGAGATGCGTTACCTACAATTGAAATAATAAGAAATAAATTAACAAATGCCGGCCGTAATGTAAATTGCTATCAGGAACCCATTGAAAGCTGGGATTCAAATTCAAAACGGTTAATAAACGTCAAACAGTCATGGAAAGCAGAAGGATAGTGGATATGTGGTATACATACTAGGAACAAGTAACTAAGTATAGAGAATAAAAGCGGCCAATTGTATATTTGGACGAAACTTGGTATGATACACACGATACGGTTAAGAAAGGATTGACTGATGGGTCAAAATCGTGTTTGCCGACTGGCAGAAAATGATTTAAAAAGTAATCAAAATTGAAGATGAGTACAAGAACATTGGACAAGTCCATATTAATGGGGGAAATAAGTTCAATATTGATTTACAAGTAGATAGTGATAGTGAAGCAGATGGTATGGAAGAAGGATTAATAGGATTTTTGGAAGAAAAAAGTTAATTAAGTTTAATATATTTATTTTACTTATATGTAGTAGTGACAAATTGGAGTTGGAAATTATATTTATTTTTAAAGAATTTTTTTATTCATTGTTATAATATTTATTTTGTTTGTTATTTTTTCATAGAATTTAGTTTTGTTTATGACTTTGAAATTTCGTTTTCCATAAAAAAATCGAATGGGATACAAAAAGGGCTCAGTTAACGAGTGGTATCCCGTTTAAACCTAACACTCTTTCAACAATTACGTAACGTCAAATACAATACAGAATTATGTTTGGTAAAGTAAGCAGAAATAATAATAATACCTTTCAGAGTCTAGCTCCGCAACATAACCTAAAGGGGATATACGATTAGATAGCTGGCACTATAAGTTTTACGTCGACTATACCTATATTTCATTAAGAGTCCAATAAATTGGCTTTTACCGTGTGCGTGTGACGCAAGCACGGGAAAAGCATTTATGGATGTGTAATGATCGATATTTTTCACTATACTTTTCTAAAATCAAAAACAAGTAAGTAAGTATTGACTAAAAACTTTCATTTTCCAACATAAATGAACAAATATAGCTTATATGATTTTTGATTTTTTCTGAGGGAAATATTTATACTACGATTTGAGTTGTTATAAGTATATATACTCCTTTAGTTAGTACTTCGTTTTGTAAAATTGTTGATGAGGTGGATGGGACATTATTATCGTGAACTACAATGTCTTAAGGTTTTAGTTTGAGCTTTGTACTATTTCATGATTAAACAATTCAGGGTACATCCGTCCTTTATGATTGTGAAGCTTCTTGTTCTGTGACTTTTGCTGTCTCCAAGGAATACCACTAAAAACGTCATTATCTTCCACGTCTTCCAGCGTTAAACATTGGGAATAATCACTCTCGTTTCACAAATAGGTCATTTATTATTGCCACAATCAAAACTAGTCAGTTACAAGACGTGTTTAATAATGAATCGTAGCCCACTAATTTGACCTAACCAAAACTTCTATATATTTGTTTATTTAACGCTTTTAACACAATATTTAATATTTATATTAAATATTGGTGTATACCTAAATGCTGACGCTACTGGTCTTTGACCAACATATCTTTGAATGTTTAATCACTAACGAATTACTTGGTATACAGGGTGTTACACATGAAGCTGAAGCTTTTCCGAAAAATATACCAGAAGAATATAATCACTTGCTGTGCAAACATTTTTTTGCTAGCACCAATTGCAAAATAGATCAAACTCAATAATTGTGCACTTATTTTAATAATGTAGAACAATAATAATTCAATGGATAGGTATAGGAAAGTATACATGAATTTGCCTTATTTTTCACCACTGAATGCATTAAAATAGAAAAAACCGGGTGGTTCTATTTAAAAAAATAAAGAAATTTGTTATTTATGAAGTTAAACATTCAACACTTTTTATACACACCCTGTATAAAATAAAATTTTTTTAACATAGATTCAAATACGTCTGACTTTGCTTAAAGTAACCGAACAGAAACAATTTTCATATCTTTAAGGGTATCCTAGTAACAAAATAATTTATAAGGGTCTGCAACGGTCAAATTTTTTACAAAAAAATTAATAACACAAAAAGTATGCATTTTTCGAAAAAAGTTTTCAGACAAAAGTATACTAAAATGTCACGTAGATTTTAAAAATGTATTAATATACAGGGTGTTCTATTTAAAATAACAAAGTTACAGTCGACTTCCGGAAGAACCGGAAGTCGGCCATCTTTGAAAATAATTTAGTTAAAAAGATCGTATCTGAAAACCCAAACGTAGAAATTTTCATGATTTTACTATAAGTTTTTTGCCAAATACAGATAGTTTTAGCTCGTCGTGGTACACCCATAGATATATTATTGCACTCATCTGACATTTTTCCACAGCGTTTTTTCATCATGACAAACATAAACATTCAAATCCACGCCACCAAAATAAGACATTTTTTCAATATTACATCGTCATGTTTCTAGTCACAGAAAAAATAGTGAAAAATATTAGATTTTAGCTCTCGGTTTTTTGACAACATAACCTCGAGCTTAAATCTAATACTTTTTTCCCTTGTATAATAAATAACTATTTATTGTCAAATACGATTGACACCTTTGACAATAGGTTCGGTTGCTGGATGTTATCAGGTATTCTAACCATGCGTTAACTTAGAATGTCCGATACGTAGTCTCCTTATTATGGCTAGATCTCGCCTTGAAAGTTCTGTAGGAGCAAGAAGACAGCTGTATTTCGTGTAAAAATGAACGTTTCTATCCCAGTGCTGTTGCCATATAATTTTCATTCGTGTCATCTTACCGACCAATAAGCCTGCTACCAACAATGTCCAAACTTCTTGAAAAACTACTCCTACATAGAATAACTGAAGACCTACCTCCACAGGAATGGATCCCCTGCCACCAATTTAGATTCCGTCACAAACATTCGACAGTGCAACAAGTCCACCGACTCAAGCAGGAAATAAACAAATCCCTGGAGAACAAAGAATACTGCTCTGCTGTTTTCCTCAATATTGGACAGAGTGTGATACCAAGGATTGCTATACAAAATTAAAAGAACTCTTCAACCAAATTACTACGTACTTCTGAAATCTTATCTGAGCAACAGAACGAAAGTTTACGAAGAACTTTTTCCCACTGGAGCGGTCGTGCCACAGGGTAGCGTACTTGGACCACTACTTTACATACTGTACACATCAGAGACACAGTACAGAACAACAGGAACTTTCGTTGACGACACAGTCATCCTCTCCACCAACCAAGAACCACAAGCAGCAACAACGAATGTACAGGCCCATCTAAACAAAATACAAGAGTGGTTACAAAAATGGAGGATTAAAGTAAAGCAAATCAACATAATGTAACATTTACGCTACGTAAGGGCACATGTCCCCCAGTGAAGCTAAATAATATAGAAACACCACAAGCAGATAGCGCCAAATATTTAGGAATCCACCTAGAAAAACCTTAACTGGGAACATCACATCATAAAAAAAAGAAAACAACTAGACATAAAACCAAGAGCTAATAGAAAAAAAATCTAAAGTCTCACTAGAAAACAAAATCCTTATCTACAAAACTGTCACTTAGCCAATATGGACATATAGTCGCGTCAACCCTTGCGAACCCCTCTTAAAATGGTGCCAAAGGTCGGATCGGGATGCGGTTTTCTGCATTCTCTTCCAAAACGATTATCTCGGAATGTGCCTGGGTAGATTTTCCCCGGAGACCGAAAATTGCATCGCTGCAGGCCAAAGTGCACGCGAAAAATGCATTATCTGGGAGGCCTCTTGGAAGATTTTCAAATTTGATAAATAAGGGTCAAAACTCGCCCGGATCGGGTACTCGGGGGTTTTCGAGGCCGCTGATCACGAATATAATGTTCAAATTGACCTACGAACACCTGGTGCACCAGAACCTGACCCTAAACGTCATCTCCGGGAGTTTTCCTGACACAATCAAAGAAGGTCAACCAAAAATAATTTCGGGGGGTTTTTTGGCCCGCTGAATCCAAATCTGGCATCGGCGAGCACCCCACTGGCACCTGGTGCACCGAAACCCGGGCTAGAACGTCGTCTCCGAAAAATGTCCCTCATTGATATGCACAAAAAATATCATACACAACAATAAAGCATCCATTATCTTCCATATCCTCTAAACTCAAACGTATTAAATCATCTCTACGACATGCGTCAAAGATCTCAAACACTAAAATCACTATTGCCCGTAGATATTGTTCATCTGAAGCTTCGCATGAAAATTTGGTCACTTGTTCTGCCTTGAACTTTTTTGGTACATAACCCACAGCCTGACGCTTCAAAAAAGCAATAGTTTTTGGATATTTTGTGTTTCCAGCATTTTATTGTATATCTAAACAACTCTTTAGCATTGTGAACCAACTCCATAACGTGGAGGATTTCATATTTTTGGCTTTTTCGACAAAATAAACTAGAAGAATATCTTCACTTACAGTTTTAACTTTTTTAATATCTCGCCTTTCCATAAAAAGTTAATACTCGTGTTCATATCTCGACCTGGATTTTGCTGGTAACAAATCAGCACTGGCTTGTGCCGCTAGCTCTAATATGTTTTCGTGACTTTTTGACATTAATTGATATGATGTGACGAAGACTAGCTCCAACCACTATTCGAGAGCTAAAAAATTCGGTGGGAGAATGGGAAAACATCCCACAAGCTGAGAGTCAAGCCATCATGGATACCATTCAACGCAGGCTTAGAGATGTGATCAGGGCAAGAGGGGGTAACACTCGTTACTAAAGTGAAATTTTGTTAATAACAATACTTTTTTGTATTGCTCATCTTATCCAAAAAGTTCAAAATTTCCAAAAATTGTTTTTCTTTTATTTTCTAAAATTAAACAAAAACTTCAATTTGATTGGTATTTGTTTGCTTTTTCAAGATGTACTTAGACATTAAAAAGTAAAAAAGAATCAAAATTACAAATATTTCAAACTAAATAATAAAACATTGGGTGGGCGGTTAATTCTGCCGGCGAGTGTATATCGTTGCTATGGAAATGTTAATCATGTTTGGATTACGATGTATTATGATTACTTTGAAAATAAAATGTTCTAAATTTCAACAGAATAATTAAAATATTCAACACTCTATGAATTTATTGAAAAATAATACTTTTCAAAAACAGTGGCCGTTCAACTAAGGAGCAACAACTACTTCCCGTGCAATATGCACCGCCGGATATTGAATTACACCCCAAAGTCAAACGGGGTTGGTATATCTACAAGATATTTTAAAACCAACCTTTCTGGTTTGCGATTAGAAGGGACAACACAACTTGTAGACCGGTTTCGGCGTATTTGCGCCTCATCAGTACAAGGTATGTGGTGTCCGTCCGAGAGTCTCTAATCCCGGACTGAAGAGTACACTTCAATCACAATCAATACATGTCTTCCAGTAACAGAAATGTAAAGATTGTGACGGTAGCGACCTCTTCACTTCCAATCGCAAACCAAAAACCCTCAATTTTTGACAACAAGCCACGTAGGCTCGAAACAATAAATCTTATTACAGTTTCCTGTAATATTGTCGTATTTAATAGAGTGAATGTATCAACAGATGTCGAAAGAATAATTAAATAATTAAAATATCTTGTAGATATACCAACCCCGTTTGACTTTGGGGTGTAATTCAATATCCGGTGGTGCATATTGCACGGGAAGTAGTTGTTGCTCCTTAGTTGAACGGCCACTGTTTTTGAAAAATATTATTTTCATAGAGTGTTGAATAGTTTAATTATTCTTTCAACATCTGTTGATACATTCACTCTATTAAATACGACAATATTATAGGAAACTGTAATAAGATTTATTTGTTCTAAATTTACTTCTTATCCTTTTTTGCGTTGTTTTGAGATAAGTATAATAAAAAGTATCGTTCATTGCACGTCCGGAAATGGATTTTTCTGTGTTTGTATGACTTCCCGTGTTAGGCGAAGCGAATTTGTGACGCGCGAACGGAAAAATTCATATTTCCACTCTCCTAATGAAATATACTATTTCGGTGACCTAAATAGGCATGTTAATATAGGGTGTTCAGTAGAGTATAATGGAAATATACATTAAATAGTTCACCTCTAGGAACTCAAGCATAAAAAATATCACTATTCAGAAAACTCTCTAATTGATGCTTTATTTGCAGCACCTGTATATTGATGTTGAATACATTAAAATGAACTTACTCAAAAAAGGATCAACGCCCAAAAATTCTCTATGACTTAGTGATTCTGCCATATTCCCTCTCCTCACACATTTAATACCCACGTTTTGAAAAGTAATCAGTGAATCGGGTCCATTGATTGATACATCGTTCAATGAAATTATTCCAGTTCCATCATCTTCAGTTCCTTTCATTATCAATTTGAAAGGATGAGGCCTTAAAATATACGAAATTTCCAAAATTATTTCACCTTTTTTTTAAAATGATTGTTTTTAATAATACATTCTATTCCAACCACAACCCAATCAATTGAATGCAGTCTAGTAACTACTAAATAAAAAAAATCGTACTAGTCACCCTCTTCCAGCCAAGATAGCGTTACTATCGCTGCGAGTGAAATACTTGTTTTCCAAACTACACGAACATCGATTTTCACGCTGACTACGGTACAATCCTGAGTAAAATAACTAGATTTAGTTTTAAAATGGATACAATTATGTTAGGCTGTGTTTCCGATGTAGATATTAGAATGATTATAAAAAAACGAAGAAAACGTCGGCGTTGGTGGGTTCATGCTTTGTTAAGCAATAAATTGTCAATGGGATATTTTCATACAAAATTCAATAACCATAAAAAATATCTAGATATATTTTCCCAATATTATCGCTTGTCAATAAATAGTTTTGATAAGTTACTTAGTCTATTATCTGAAACCTTACAATAAAATGACACCAATATGAGACATTCCATCCATCCAGCAGAGAGATTAGTAGTTACGTTTAGGTGAGTTTAATTTCTATTTCATTATGCTTCCCTTATTACATAAAAGTTGGAAATAGTATAAATCAAGCCAATGGTCAGATGACTGCGAATCAAGAGTTTTGCCATCTTGAAACGGTTGACGTATTTCTGGTTGAGTACAAAGAGGAAGTAGATGAGCGCATATCCTGGAATCTCGGTCCTGAAGACGTACCACTATTCCGTATTTAAAAAAAAAAGTGCAAAAATCAAATATCTCTGCAGCGGGTTGAGATTAAGATACATGCGACGGCGTAAATGTCTTTGACTGCAGAATTGAGGAACAATAATCATAAAATAATATTTTCAATGCTTCACCTTCTAATGGGCAATACCGATGTCCGTCCCGCGGTTAGAAAATTGAGGGTTTAGGAAAAAGGTTTTTAATCCCCGACCGATGTCCGTCCCGCGGTCAGGTGGATACACAGGTAGAATGGGAAGGGTAGAATATTATTCCTAGAATAATTAGTATGATTCGTGTATTATCGACACCCTTCCACAGACCCTTACCTATAAATAGAGGAATATTTTAAATAATAGCTAGTAGTGCTTCTCGTTGTTTCGCGTGTGATACCGTTCGACTTTTGGCTTAAAAACGCACCACTTTAATTGGTTAGTGCTTTCGTTAGTGTTGTAGTATTGTAGGTATCTAGTTTTTTTGTAAGTAAGGTAACTTGGTGTTTTTTTTGTGTTACCTATTGACAACTGGATTTTCATCCACTCCATTTTTTTAAACACGCCAGAAAGAAAAGGTCAATTTTGGCCATTGCTTCTGCCAGTCCTAAGCCTGGAAAAAGTGTGAAGGGAAAAATATGAAATAAAATGTAATGGTTTTAGCATTACAAATAAAGTATCTACTACATATTATATCTTATATGTATATATAATATATAATAACTGCAATATAAATGATCATACTTCGGACAAACGTCTTGACCCTTTTAACCGCGGGACGGACCTCGGACGTACCTGCAGCTTTTTTTTTTAAATACGGAATAGTGCGTACTAGCTAACTGATTAATTTGAAAATTGGAAATCACACGAGATTCTCGTATAGTTTGCATAATTTTCTTCTAATATATTCTTACAATTCAACGTTTTAAAGTGGCGGACGTTTTTTAACTTCTATTATCAATTCGGTATCAAACATTTTTTCTTTGAAATGTACCACGTTTCTGGTTTCAGACCGAGCGTGAGGTACGTGCGGAAGAACCGCTGCGATTTCTACGCCCGTCTAGTTTGGCTTTTAGATATCGAAGGTATACTTAACAAGCAATTTCTCGCCCTCTCTTCCAGGCAGTAACCAGAATGGAAAGAGGAGTGGCACGAGTTGTTAGTAACGGAGTGGGGTTCGTTTCCTTACTTCTGAACGATCCGCTAAACGAACTCACTGGAGTGGGAGTTGAACTTCAAAGCTCTAGATATTGTGTGTAGATGGTATGATAGGGAACAACTATCTCCCTCCAAAACAGTATTTGCACCTAACACGAGAAGAAAAAAAACTAAATCTTTTAATAATCTGTGTTTTGTGGACACAGCATTTCATTTGTGGAGGGGGCAAAATATCTAGGCGTAACGTTGGCTTAAATGTTCAACTGGAACTTCCATGAGGGAAAAGTAATTCGCAAAGGTAGTCTATTATCATGGGTTTGTGAAATATTAGTTGGAACAAACTGGAGCATGAGTACCAGACAGATTGGCTGTATGTGTCAGGCATATGATCACATATAATCCGTTGTCTGGGGGAGCAAGTGTCGGCAAGATTATTCACCAGACTACAGAGACAAATTTAGCTGTCGGTTGGGGGTAGTTATAAAGTAAATAAGTTCAAATACACATGACGTTTAGCAATAAAATGAATGAAATTGAATTTGAAAAAATTACGAATTAATTTAGACCAGGGTCCAGGATCTTGGAAAAGGGGGAGAATATTATAAAAATGAGAGGAAAAATAATTTACGGGCGATCTGAGGTCGGGAGGGGGAAGGGGGTGAGTTTTTAAGGGTAAAAAACGGTTTATCTCGATTTCCGGCAAAACTACAAGTCCTATGGAAAAAAGTCAAATGGCAGAGTTTTAGTTACTGAAAAGATCTACAACTTTTGTATTGACACTTTTTTCACATAACCTCAAAATGTATGTGGAAATTTCAAAAAACCAAATTTTTGGTTTTTTATTTTTCTTCTACAAAAAAATTATTTTTGTCACGAAATTTGGTGAAAACTTACCTTTTTATTTCTCAAATACCCTGTAATTTATTTGATTTGAAATATTTATTTTTTCACCTTATTTTGACTTAATACCGAAAAAGCACAGTAATTTTCAATCGAAAATCCACCCGCCAAAATATCAGCTTTTTTCAAAAAGTTGGTGTGCTTTCTGTTCGTTGAAATCTCTACTTTCCGATGGTGTGAAACAAATATATATTACTATAGTAAATATTCTCAAAAATTCAAAAAATATAGTAATGAATAACGAAATCAGAATAAAGTATCTAAATTCAATAGTACGAATTACGTTTATTTTTATATATTATGAGATTTTGTAATAATGATATCATTTTATTTATCAAAGATAATTGTTTGAAATTATTTCAAACATTTTATAATATTGTCCACACTTATCACCTTCCTTTTCCTTTCATCAGTAAAACTGCAAAAAGGCAAAGAATCCGCGTCACGTATTCATAGAAAAGTTTGTTTTTAAATATTATTTCCATAGAAACAAAAAATAATAAAAAATCAGTTTTAAGTAAGAAAAATTCTCTGTTTCGTTTTACGTAACTGATGAGTAGTCTCTTGAAACTGTTTAAACTCTTGATAGATTTTATTTCATGAGGTAGATGATTGAACTGAACCAATCCTTTATGGAACGAACTTTTCATTGAACATATAACATAAATGTAATTAGAATTTAATAAATCAAATTTTTTATTGAAAAATATTCAGCAGTCACATTTTTTAGATGAAATTGTATAAAAATGGCATTGAAAAAATTTTCGAATTCGAGTTTTTTTGGATTTCTTGCATTATCTGAGAAGATTTACTATAGTAATATATTTTTTTACACCATCGGAAAGTAGAGATTTCAACGAACAGAAAGCACACCAACTTTTTTAAAAAAGCTGATATTTTGACGGGTGAATTTTCGATTGAAAATTAGGGTGATTTTTCGATATTAAGTCAAAATAAGGTGGAAAGATAAATATTTTAAATCAAATAAATTACAGTATATTTGGGAGTAAGTTTCCACCAAATTTCGTGAAAAAATTTTTTGTTGTAAAAAATAAAAAACGAAAAACTTGGTTTTTTTAAATTTTCCACATGAAATTTGAGGTTATGTGCAAAAAGTGTGGATACAAAAGTTGTAGATCTTTTTAACACCTACAACTTTTTTCCATAGGTCTTGTAGTTTGGCCTGAAATCGAGATAAACCGTTTTTTACCCCTTCCCGACCTTAGATCCCACGTAAATTATTTTTCCTTTCATTTTAATAACATTCTCCAATGGGTTCCATCCTACTATTATTTTTTTTTCCAAAAATGATCAGCCCTGGTCTAATTATGATAAATTTGAGAATAAACAGATAAATTATTTACTTATTTACAAGTAATATTAAAATCCTAATGCAATTCAAAAAAACCAGTAATGCTTACCTGTATGGCATATCTTTTGTTACACATGATACTCTTACCATAGCTCTGCCTTTATAACCTTCTACACTAATCGTTGGGAAAGTTTTGTTTTCTGGGGTGCTTTTAGCTCCTCGGATGCAGCCCACAGATCTGGTCTCGGATTCATATCGAAACCTTAGCTGTTTCGATGCGGGTTGTTCCACTATTCTAATTCGAGCTTGTCTGAAAAAAAGGAGGTGGATTTTTCTAGTGGTTCATTGTGTGTATAATCAAAATAAAAAAACAAACTCTCCTACTAAACGCAAAACTACATATATTATATATTTGATTTTTTGTTCATCTAGCCTAATTTACTTTTATCCAAAAGTTCCTTCTGAGTTAACATCCTTTGGAGATGACGCTATTAAGTCAGTTTTTAAGCGTATTTCGAAAAAACTATCACCTTCTAGCTTGGCACATTGGAGAAACCTGCAGTGACAAATTGTTCTACTAAAAACCGGCGTTTTTTATTGCTATCACAAGCGTTCAACGGGTGAATTTGGTTACATTTTTTGTGTATCAATGTTTTGACCAACCTGAAGATGAAGGTAACCACTTTCTGATTAAACGTTTTATGAACTAATAGTTACAAAAATGCCATTCGATAACTTGAAATTAGAACGGATTGTGGGGCGAGTGCGAAGCCCATGCCATGCGTTGTCCAACTTTCAGCCGGTAAACTTTCATTGAGTTTCATTTTTTTCAAATAATTCTTTTCACAAATTTACGATTTTCAAATAAGTCTGAGGCTGATGCAATTGGTTGATTGATTATCTAGTTTGCGGTCATTAGTGTTTTTTGTTTATATATTAATCTGATTATAACTCCCCACATATCGTGACCATCCCTACCGCTAACATACTTCTATTTTTTGTTTGTTATTGCTTTTATTCTTTCTTTGATACGGCTCACCGTTTGCTTATGAATTGCTTATACTCTTAAATAGAAAGACCCTTGGAGTTGTCGCTATCATTCGCTTCGCTATCGCATCTTCGGTCATGTTCAGCTAGGCTCGGAAACGTCCGAACTCAGTTACACAGTACGAAATAGCAAAGAGAAGAGAATCTTTATCGGTGTTTTGTTACAGAGTATTCTCAAATAGTGACATTTTTTGTCGCATGCGAGATTGTATTTTTTTGTATACATTCTTGATTGACAAAAGTATAATCTCGCATGCTACAAAAAATGTCACTGTTTGAGAATAGGCCCCCAGGTCAGTATATAGACAATACCACTTAAACACAGATTAGAGAGTCGAACAACCTATGCCAACAGCTTCAGACTTGTTTGAATATCGTCTTAATAAAGTTATTTAAAAAAAAATTGAAACAATGTAACGTTACCGGCTTAAAGTTGGACAACGCATGGCAATGGCCTCGCACTCGCCCCGCAAACTTTCAAAGAACGGTCAAAATTTATAAACAACTTTGGTCTGAAAGTAGGACAAAAGATAACCAAATAATAAGGACTATTATAATTTAAACTAGATGATCAATCAACCTATGGCAACAGCCTCAGACTTGTTTGAAAATCTTATTAATTAATTAATTACCTGAAGTTATATAGAGAAATAAAAAAAATGTAAAGTGAAACTTTAACGTAATCATAATCGGCTGAAAGTTGGACTTCAACTTTCAAATATTATCGATACAAACTAAATAAAATATTTGGGTAATTTGGATAGGACAATAGGTATACCAAGTGAAATCTGGAAATAAAAATGTACAATCCAATATAAACGGTATCTTAAATTAAGCCTTCAACTAATGCTCTCAAAAAAAAAATGTTTATTAAAAGAAAACACTAATAAAAAAACTGAAAACAAATCTTTCTTACTTATCAAAAAACTCTCACTCAAAAGAATACGGTACTAAATTTTTAACAATTCAGAATATTGACACTGTTAACGGAAATCAATTTTATATTTTAAACTGAACAAAATATATTATTCTGCCTTACTTATGCTTTATCCTGTAATTTGATATTAAAAATTTCTTTTCTTACTTATTCAAGAAAATCTAAGACGTTCGGCCACTATAACTTCACTAAAATTTTACTCAACAGAAAAAAATAATATATAAAACTATAGGGCAATCGATACGAAAGAAAATACTTTGGAGCAAACGGTAGCAGAGAGCGAGTTTAACACAAAACATTCGCAGAGCGACTCCAGAGGACCAAAAATAATCGGTTTTTGAATTTATATTTTAATTCCTACCTACAATTTTTAGCATTAGCGGTGGTGAGGGAATTATACGTGAAATTAATGTACTTACAACAAAAATTCTAGTATACTAGACTTCTTTTGTTTTAATTAAAATAGTTTATACGGGGTTGGGATAAAGTATGGATCCAAGTAAATATCTGTTAAACGAAAAAAACGATATTTATGAATATTTGTAGGTAAGTGCAATTGAACAAAATGCATCTGGTGTACATTGTTTTGTTAATAATATACTTCCGGTTTAACCGGAAACGCCATCAACTTCTTTAATTTAAATAGGACACCCTATATATTTTTACAGATTTTGAAAGAGCTTGTTATTTTGAATTCATACATACTGAGTTTAGTGTAAAAAAATTTGTGAAAACGAGGAATAACTCATCTGTTAGTTGTACAATAGGTCTACATTTCATTATTTTAGAATATAATGAGAAACAAACTTACTTCAAATGTTCAAAATGCTCTCCGCTTACTTGCTGACAATATGCCATCCTATTAACAAATTCTTGAGTCACTCTTTCCAAGACTTCTCCACGTATTAGTTTACATTCATCAATAATTCTTTGTCTCAATTCCTGTAACTTTGTTGGTCGTCTAACGTAAACACGTGATTTTAGATAACCCCTAAGAAAAATATCTAACGGGCTAAGATTCGGAGAACGAGCAGGCCACTCTATGAATCCTCAGAATCCTCTACGTCCAATCCATCGATTTGGAAAATTCGCATCCAGAAAATCCCTAACCCGTCTATAATAGTGGTGCTCCATCTTGTTGAAATCAAACATTTTGTGGTAATTGCCCATTCTGTTGAAGTGCAGGAATAATTTCGTTATTTAGTAGATCCAAATACTTGTCACCATTCAAGTTTTCGTCGATATAAAATGGGCCTATAAGCCTATTTTTGACAATTCCCATCCAAACATTCAACTTCTGTGGATGCTGGGTATGTGCTTCATGAATCCAATGAAGATTCTCATTTGACCAATACCTTGAGTTATGGCGATTAACTATTCCATTTAAACAAAAAGTTGCTTCATCGGAAAAAAACTATGTTAGAAGCAAAATTGTCGTCGACATTACAGATGTCCATTAGCCGTTCGCAAAATTCCAGCCGTCGGTCAAAATCATCGTCTGACAATTCTTGAACCAACTATACCTTATACGGATGATACTTTTCACTTTTCAATATCTTTCCTACAGAACGTCGACTGATACCATGGTTTAGTGCCCAATTTGTGGTGGAAGTTTGAGGTGATTCTTCTAAATCGATTGCAATATTTTGTTTAACAGTTTTGTTTGTTGCAGTCAGCGGTCTTCCAGGTTTTAGCAAATTTTTCACCATCCCAGTTGTATTAAAAGATTGTAATGTTTCAGTTACTGTTGAGCGTGATATAGGATTTTCTCCGGATGCAAATTATTAAAAATATGACACACTTCTTCATTAGTTCTAGCACGATCACCATAACCGATCATCATTAAAATTTCAATACGCTCTTTTTCACATAATTGAACCATTCTAAATTGTAAAATTTATTTCCGTCAATTAGAATTTGACACTTGGAGAACAAAAGACGTACTAAACAGTACTCGTTTATTTATTACTATGCATACAAACAACATCAATTAGTTTATCTAAATAGTTTTTTGCTCTAATGCAAAGAACTCAAAGGAGGTTGATTAAAGTGCTATATTCCTCGTTTTTACAAATTTTTTTACCTTAAACTCAGTATGGATGAATTCAAATTAACAAGCTATTCCAAAATCTGTAAAAATATATAGGGTGTCCCATTTAAATTAAAGAAGTTGATGGCATTTCTGGTTAAACCGGAAGTATATTATTGAGAAAAAAATGTACATCAGATGCATTTTGTTCCATTGCACTTACCTGCAAATTTTCATAAATATCGTTGTTTTCGTTTAAACCCCGTATACTGGACGTCCTCTAGTCTTTAAATTTTTGAGAATCGGAATTAATAAATTTATATTTTTAGATTGAATTATTAATAAAAATAAATAGTTTGGTAATGCTAGAAAACTAAAACGGTACCATAAATTTAAGTCGGAATCGAAGTACCTAATGAGTTATACAGTGTAGTCATATTTGAGGAAAAAAAATGCCTAATATACTTTCGTCTTTTTTGGAAAAGAAAAATTAACGTGGAGGGCCTTGAAAATAGCTATTATGGTATGAATATTTGTGCTTATATACTGTTTTTGATACTGAATCTAACAAAAAAGACTAAATCAAAATCGGTTGAAAAATGCGGATTTTATAGGGGTGCTTCCAAACAAAATGGGTCACACTGTATATATTTTTTACCATTTCAGATTTTATTTTATTCTGTTTTCCGTTAGTATTTTTGAGTTTTAGCAAGATTTATACAGTGCTTTTCAGATAAAAGTATCCACCTTTAATAACTTTTGTAATACTGGTACATATTTAGAAAAAATCCAAAAACACGTCAATTTATGTTGGAAGGGGCAAGCATTATGGCTTATTTAAACTTACTGGAAAAGCCACCCCCTCACCCCTAGCAGCATCCCCTTTATTTTTTTAAATTACTTTTCATATTTTTTATGTAAAATTTGGATACTCCTCTTTGAGTTGATTTCAAAAATGTATAATACTTGTAGGTTAAAGTGGTTAGTTTATGAGATAAACAATTTTTCTTTTAAGAGCACAAATTTTACTTATTATTTACTTTCACCTTATTTGCCTGTACTAAAATGGGTTGTACAACAGTTCAAACTCTTTAATATTTTTAACTGTGCTATTTATTATGAAGTTACAATAAGTGTTCAAAATGAGTACCATTCACTTCCATACAATGGTATAATCTATTTTGAAATGCCTCTCTGACATTGCTTAATACGGCTGGATTTAATTGTCGACATTCATTTTCTATCCTCTCTCGTAAATCATCCAGAGATTCTGGTTGGGTAGCATAAACTTTTGTTTTTAAATACCCCCATAAAAAGAAGTCTAGGGGTGTTAAATCCGGTGACCTAGGTGGCCACTCCATCATCTGCCCCCTTCTACCTATCCAACGAGCGGGGAATGTTTCGTTTAAAAATTGTCGGACAGGCATAGCATAGTGTGGGGGAGCTCCGTCTTGTTGAAATACCAGTAAATCTTCGGAAAGGTTATCATCATTTTCTATTATTGTTGTAATACGTGGGTCAACCCCTTCCCTGAGTAACTCAAGATATGATTCACCATTTAAATTTCCGTTGATGAAGAAAGGTCCGATAATGTGGTCACCTATAGGATACCACACCAAACGTTTAACTTTTGGGGATGTTGTGTATGGAATTCACGCATAATATGTGGATCACTTTCAGCCCAATATCTACAATTATGCCTACTTACTAAGCCATTTAATGAAAATGAGCATTCATCAGAAAAGCAAATATTGTTTAACAATTGTGGATTGTTATTGATAATTTGCGTCATTGATTCGCAAAACTCTAGACGACGATCAAAATCATCTTCATTCAACTCCTGCACCAACTTAACTTAGTATGGGTGGTACTTGAATTTATGTAGAACTCGGAAAACTGTAGAAGATGAAACACCGATCGCTCTACTTATTGTTGACAACGATTGGGGTTGTTGAGCCTCTAAGCTGACTTGCCCTAAAATTGCCACTTGGATTGCTTCGTTATTTACGAGTCCCTCTCGCTTATGCACTTTATTGCAAACAGACCCTGTTGTGGTAAATTTCTCCATCAGGTGAATTACATACTTATGAGTTGCATGTCTTCCGTCATGTAATTCGTTAAATATTCTAGCAGCAGCTCTTGCACAATTATTATTTTGGTAGTATAAACCTACAATTTCAATTCTTTCTTGCAAAGAGTAAACCATTTCAGAGAAACAAAATAAAAAATAATGTATCAAATTACACTATCAATAGTGACTAAAAATTCTAGTTGACAATGTCAAACTTTAATAAAAAGTAGAGTTTTTTGTTGTTTGGATTTTTTAAGTAGAATTAATAGCACAGTTAAAAAGATTAAAGAGTTTGAACTGTTGTACAACCCATTTTAGTACAGGCAAATAAGGTGAAAGTAAATAATAAGTAAAATTTGGGCTCTTAAAAGAAAAATTGTTTATCTCATAAACTAACCACTTTAACCTACAAGTATTATACATTTTTGAAATCAGCTCAAAGAGGAGTATCCAAATTTTACATAAAAAATATGAAAAGTAATTTAAAAAAATAAAGGGGATGCTGCTAGGGGGTGAGGGGGTGGCTTTTCCAGTAAGTTTAAATAAGCCATAATGCTTGCCCCTTCCAACATAAATTGACGTGTTTTTGGATTTTTTCGAAATACCAGTATTACAAAAGTTATTAAAGGTGGATACTTTTATCTGAAAAGCACTGTATAAATCTTGCTAAAACTCAAAAATACTAACGGAAAACAGAATAAAATAAAATCTGAAATGGTAAAAAATATATACAGTGTGACCCATTTTGTTTGGAAGCACCCCTATAAAATCCGCATTTTTCAACCGATTTTGATTTAGTCTTTTTTGTTAGATTCAGTATCAAAAACAGTATATAAGCACAAATATTCATACCATAATAGCTATTTTCAAGGCCCTCCACGTTAATTTTTCTTTTCCAAAAAAGACGAAAGTATATTAGGCATTTTTTTTCCTCAAATATGACTACACCACTGAATTCAGAATAATCACAAATATAAACTATCAAAATTTTATAAAAAAAGTTTTATTAACAACAAAGTTATCACTACATGAATTTGGAAAAAGTTGTTTTTCAATTAATTTTTTACTAACAATGTAGACACATTTTAAAAATTGCAGCATGGTAAACAAAAACTAGGACTCAAACATATTGCACTGTAAAAATTCTAAGCCGATACCTTATCCCGTTCTGGAGTTATAGCTTCTGAAAGTAATGTAAAATTGTGCTGATGTGATGAAAATACAAATTAATACATTTTAATTATTAAACTACCTAATAATAATTTAATTCTTCATTTTTGTAGCCTCGACTAGACCCCCGTTAATTTCCGCACATTTATCGTATCGTTTGCGACTATGTCTTAGCGCTTTTTTTTATTTCATGTGGCGTTATTCCAGCACACGCCTGTCGTATTCTGTCACACAGTTCTGCTTTATTCCTTGGACGTGTCTTATACACTTTTAGTGTCAAAAGACCCCAGCGATAAAAATCCAATATCTAGGCCATTCGATCAACTCGCTACCGCGACCTATCCAACCATTTGGAAATTTTTCCTTAAGCCACTGCCTGACAATCCTAGAAGAGTGTACAGAACAACCATCTAACTGAAATATCAAATTTCTTCTTTCTGCTAGTGGCAGTTCGTCAATCACTGCGGATAACTCACCTTCCAAGAATTCCATGAAGTTATTGGCGTTCATGTTACCCTCAAAAAAGAATGGACCTATTATCCTGTCTTTTAAAATTACGCACGAAACATTCACCTTTTCAGAATATTGGCTTTTGCAATTTATTACCCATTTATATTTACGCCATTGGTGGTAAACGTGGCTTCATCACTAAACATAAAACTGACTAAGAATTTTCTTGAATTAAGGTACCTACTCATCTTGAGCCCACAAACAATATTTCATGCGTTTTTCTGTATCACCTGCCCTTAAAGTGTGGGGAAATTTCGGTTTAAATGGTCGTATTGAATTTCTCTTTAAACATCGCCGAATTTTTCCTCTAGGCAAGGCTAAATCTAAACTAGCGACTCTTAAGCATTGTTGCATTGTTGTGTAACATGTCTATCGACCTGTTTCGATTTGACGAAATAATTTCAATTTTACCGCTCGCCGTCATAGTAACCACTTCCAATATATAGTTATGTGATCTAAACCCCCACTACCGCTGACCGTTACGACAATTGACATATGATGTCAACGTTCGATTCCATGGGGTAGTTTCATGCCTTTTCCGTTTTCGACCCTCGAGCTGAGGGGATGTATCGCCTACCGTCTCTTAAATCTATCTAAGTTTTTACCTTAAATTGCTGTGGTAAGTCCAAAATTATAATTTATATTTATCAAGCTTTTTCTAAAGTAGTGGCTGATATAATTTTTTTGTGCATTTCTTATTTTTTTACAGAGATAGACGAATATACACATGCCACGTGGTCAACTACATTACTTTTATACTTGTACATTACTTTTAAACTAAATCTTTTATCGTAAATAACTGTTACCTTTTTTAATGCAAACATTTACTAGATTCTGTGTTGTAGAATACTTAATTATTTTCAAAGATAGATAACATTTGCATTTTAACCTTTTCAAATATTCTCTTATCATAAAAACCTGCCAGTACCGGCTTCACATTTCATTAAACATTTTATTCTTTTAGAAATGCTTTATTCATAACTTTTTACTACAATTCATACTTAAAGGTCATTAGTATTTTTTTAATTTGGCTGATAATTTTTACTGTTTTAAATGGGACATATACGTTGGAAAGCTTTCAGTTAATTTAAATTTCATTAGTTATTTCAAACAACTGCCTTCCTTTTTTACCTGAAAAGCTAAACCAACATTATGTGCCCCATTACATTTAAGTTCCTACATATCCCTAATCCACCTGAACTTCTAGGTAAGCACAGCTGCCAGGATACCCCTGCCAGGTTAATCCTGTCAAGCTACATGCCAGGATACCCCTGCCAAGCTACATGCCAGGATACCGTTACAGCTACAACTGTCAAGCTACATTAAAGATAATGTCACCTTCAAGACATCTCTAAAGTCACCTTCAAGACATCTCTAATGTCACCTTCAAGACATCTCTAATTTCACCTTCAAGACATCTCTAATCTCACCTTCAAGACATCTCTAATTTCACTTTCAAGACGTCTCTTCTTCCACACCGACAACTTTACATCAACTTCAGGACCTATCCACTCCAACTTCGTTTAAGCTAAGTACCTTCATAAAGTACAGGTTTTTCACTTTTCCTTTGTTACTCTCCTTGGCAGAATAAATTTAATATTTTAAAATTTCTTTTTAATTTCTTATCTACCCGGCTGTAAGAGCTGTAGGGATTGTGCCCGGGTTCATGTAAGTTTGTAATTTCTTTATTTTTTTATTAGTAACGTAAATTAAATTCTACAAGGTGTTTCTACCTTTTCACCTTAGTTTCTTTTCTTTAATTTCAATTTATTTTTTTATCGATATCCACAAAGGTAGTGGCGCCCTAAGCTTTTATAGTCTGTCAACCCTCTGGCATACCTAGTGTGGCATTAACATGGAGTCGATCCACCCTTGAGAGAGTCTCTAGCCGGGACCTGTCTCTTAAGGAGAGAACTAGTGTTACAAATTGGCGCCCTACTCTTAGGTGTTACAGTTGGCAACATAGTCTATGACAACACGGTCATTAAAATTTCTTGCTTGCAGATTTTTTTAAAAATACGTTTGGTCACTGCTCCAGTCTCAATAAATATTTTTTTAATTTTGTGCACTGCAGAGCTGCAAATACGGCGAATATTTCTGTTACTTCTCGTTCACTTCTATCATTGTAACCACACAAACGTACAATCAAAACTTTGTCTTGAATAGTTAAAGCAGCCATTGTCAAGTACAGGTAATTATTTACAACATTTAGTACTTACTATTTCATACAAATGTTACTGACTGACATAAATGAAATGTCAAAATCAAAGCCTACTTCCGACTTTTGTTTGAATTTTGTAAAAATGGCTTTAATATCTAATTATGGCCATAATAAAACTAAGAACATTACAAAAACTAAGTTGTAAATTTAGAGTTAAATTATTATCCTTTTGATCAAAATGTTATTTTTTAGAGTTGTTAATTTGTATTTTCATCACATCAGCACAATTTTACATTACTTTCAGAAGCTATAACTCCAGAACGGGTTAAGGTATCGGCTTCGAATTTTTACAGTGCAATATGTTTGAGCCCTAGTTTTTGTTTACCATGTTGCCATTTTTAAAATGTGTTTACATTCTCAGTAAAAAATTAATTAAAAAACAAATTTATCCAAATTCATGTACTAATAACTCTGTTGTTAATAAAACTTTTTTTATAAAATCTTGATAGTTTACATTTGTGATGATTCTGAATCCAGTGGTGTAGTCGTATTCGAGAAAAAAAAATGCCTAATATACTTTCGGCTTTTTTGGAAAAGAAAAATTAACATAGAGGGCCTTGAAAACAGCTATTATGGTTTGAAAATTTGTGCTTAAATACCGTTTTTGATACTGAATCTAACAAAAGAGACTAAATCAAAATCGGTTGAAAAATGCGGATTTTATAGGGGTGCTTCCAAACAAAATGGGTCACACTGTATATATATCTCGTTGCAAGTGTGTGTATTTAAGTTGGACTCATATTGGAAATTTGCAATCATTAGATATTAATTTTTCAAAGCCGTATATGAGGTTTGTCAAAAAATATTAATCTTACTCAAGAGGGAAGTACCTTTATTTTTTACAATATAGAAAAATGTTGCGAAGTGTAAAGTTATAAGTTATATTCAAATATGCAATTATAGCTATTTAGCATGAAAATTAAGTTTTGGTGATTATTTACGTTTTACATTAAAAATTATTTGTAGTTATCAATTTCAATACTGACTTTATCTCTCTCATCTGATAAAAATATGATAACCTTTCTATTTGTTCATGTTTTTTTGAACAATTTTACATTTAAATACGTAATGTATACATAATAATTATTTATTTAAGAAATAAGAAAATCCATACAAACAATATTAGGTAAACAAAAATCTATACAGGAGAACCGAAGCATAATAATACAGTTATAGTGTTCAGTGTTAAAGATTATAATAACAGCAGTAGTACTCGTTTTAATCAATTCTCTACATTAAAATCGAAACAAACAACTTCATAATACCAGATAAAATCAACATTTAACATCTAGTTTTGTTAAAACTAATTAGTAAACTTGTCCTAACATAAATTAGACAGGTCTGTAATTTATTATATTATATTATTATACCAAAATGGATGAACCGGAAAATATGAGTACTCCCGATCAAGGAGGTACTCAAACTCAAATAAAATCATATGCAACAGTCACGAATTCACCAAAATTTCCAAGCAAAAAACAAGCAGTTGTATTCCATTCATTGGACAACACAAAATTAAAGGAATATCTAATTTCTCTGGGAAGTATAATTGTTCAAATTCCACAGCCATTTGAACAGAAAAAGTAAAATATTACTATTTACTTCGTCGCAACTTATCCCTTCTTTACGCCAAGTCACGTAGTAGGTACCTTACTAAATTCACGATGAGAATCATGTATCAACCACCGTAGCAACCACACCAATTAAATGTTGTTACAAGAAATTCCTTAACTACTTGATATCATATTGTATGTTTATGTAAAATATATAAGTGACAGTGACAGTAAAAATTAAATAAAATTCACGCATTGTCAAGACAAAAAAACTGTTTAATTTTTTCGAATTTTCAATTGAAGAGATCAATATGTACTGAGATTTTGTGGTGTTTATACCTACAATAAAGAATGTTGAATTGTCCATAATCGCTTCATTCAAGAAGACCTCCTAATTTTTAATCATCAAACTAACCAGCACCTTAGACAGTTATCTACACTTTGTATCAAACGATTTTACAACGAATATGCTAAAATTGTTCAATAATTGAACCGAAAAATATCATATTTTCCTCCAGAATATCTAACAATCGCATATGCATTTACTTAGCAAATGAAAACTTAGTCGATACATTTATGAACATCCATGATGGTTCAATCACCGTTGGACAAACTATTATTAAGGCTCGTCGATTGATATCACCTACAGAACGATTACTACTGTCCAATGTATGTCCATCAATTCCAAATATATTAATAGAAAATGAACTTACAAGATATGGAGTTAAACTAATGAAGCAAATAACATTCCTTCGGATTGGAACTTGTCACCCGGAATTTAAACATATTCTGTTTTCGTAGGCAGACTTATATTTTACCTATAAATCAGATACAAATACCCGATTTTATTACCGTTAATCACGAAGAGACTTCATATCGAATTTTTCTCTCACTGGATGACCATTTATGCTTCAATTGTAAACAAAAAGGACATGTCGCAACAGAATGCCCACTTCCTAATACTCAGCTAGAACAATCACAAGCTTCGGAAACAAATATATCAACTCCACCTCTTATTTCACCCATCCAAACCCTTTCTCAAAACATACCTGTCGAAAATTCGTCAACTAATACATCTCTAGAAGAAAGTACTGCAAGCCCTGTTACTGCTGACAAAACCTCTAATTCGGAAATAAATGCAATTTCCTGGAAATATCTACAGTTCCTTCTAACTCCTCTAACTCAACCAAACGAACTCGATTTGAAACTCCTTCTCCAGTTGAACAAATCAACGAGATGTATGTATGTATTTTTGGGTAAGATTCACTGAGACCTAAAAGATCTATTGTGCCCTCTCACTTCTACTTAGTTTCTGAGGATAGTCTCGGAGACTAATAGCTCCTTTAGTCCTATTTCCCGGAGGAATTTTAGGATATCTGCAGGCCTCAACTTAGGAAACTGTCCCTCTTCTATCCAGTAGTCTCCCAGGTACCGTGCCCTAGGATTCCGAATTACTGTGCAGTTCGCAAGTATGTGGATGGGGTTTCCTCTTCCATTTCACAAAATCTACAATCTTCTTCCTCCACTATTTTGAGCTTTTTAAGGTGCCCATTCTGGCGACAATGTCCCGTTAGGATTCCTGTTAAAACTCTTAGTGCAGTTTTGCTTTGACTTATGCATTCATTTGATCTCAACAGGTTGTAGTCACCAAGAAGAATCTTTGATTGCCTAAGCCCTACTAGATCTTTCCAATCGTCAGATCTTCTCTTTTCTTCGGCTTACCTATTTCTTCCAATATTACATTGGAGCTGATTCCGCAAAAGGGTTCCGGCCCCCAAAAGGGTATTTCAGTTCCCCTCTTCGCTAGTTCATCTGCTATTTCGTTTCCTTCTATTCCAGTGTGTCCTGGAATCCACAGTGAGGTGACTATATTGTTCTCGCCTAGTTCATTAAGTTTGCCTAGGCATTCCCCCACCATTTTGGAACTGACTACACAAGAACTCAGCGCTTTAATGGCTGCTTGACTATCAGACATTATGATAATCCTCTGCCTTCTATATCCTTTGTTAATATTGAACTGGGCACACTTTCTTATTGCGTGAATTTCCGCTTGAAAAATACTTGGGGTTTTTCACAAGCTTTCAGAGTGTTTGGTTCCTGGCCCGTACACTCCTATCCCAGTCCCTTTTATTGCTTTTGAGCCGTCTGTGTACCATTGAATGGCATTCTTTCCAAGTTTGGTAATGGTATTTGGATCCCATTACTTCTTGTTGCTTAATTCCGTAACGAATTTCTTTGAAAAGTTATACTTTTTCATCATACCATCTTGTGGCATGTCCCAGGTTGTCCCAGATTCCTGCACACCATTAGAGCCATTTTGGCTTTGTATGTAATCTCCTTCTCGTGTTTGTTCCACAGGAGTTTGCTGTCTAGAGTCAAACCTAGATACTTGACTTCTTGTCTCCATTCAACGTCGTTCCCATCAAGTTTAATGGTTTTGAGGTTGAATTTTCTTTTCTTAGTGAAGGCTATTAAGGTGGTTTTGGTAAGGTTGATGCTGAGTCCCACTTGCCTACACCAGCTATTTGTATATTTCAGACCCTTTTGTACGATGTCACAAACGGTGTTTCCAAATTTTCCCCTAGCTGTTATAACAATATTATCGGCATATCCTTGGCAGGATATTCCAAGGTCCGTCAAACCACACAGGAGTTCGTCAACCGTCAGACTCCACATTAATGGGGATGCTACTCCTCCCTGTGGGCATCCTCTGGTTGTGCAGATGGAGACAATGTCTTTGCTCGTTCTCGTCTCTGCTACTCTAGTGGTTAGCAGTTCCGACATCCATTTGGATGTTGTGCTGTCTACACCTCTTCTATTTAATGCTCTCTTGACAGCCTTATGTGGAATGTTGTCAAAAGCTCCTTCTATGTCCAAAAATGCACATACTACAGTTTCTTGGTTATCTTAGGCACCTCGGATATCCTCCGTCAGGTGTACCAGTGCAGTCTCCGTAGATCTTCCTGCCCGGTAAGCGTGCTGATACGGGTGGAGAGGTAGTCTCTCTAGGATTTCCGTTCTAATATAGTTGTCAATAGCTTTTTCCATCGTTTTAAGCACAAACGATGTTGGGCTAATTGGTCTGAAGGATTTGGGGTTTGTTGTGTCCCTTTTTCCAGCTTTTGGAATGAAGGTTACTATTGCATTTCTCCATGCTTTTGGTATATAACCCAGTTCCAAGCTACTTCGACTAACTCTAACCAAATGTGGTAGAATTTCGTCTTGTCCTTGCTGGAGCAATGCTGGGAAAATCCCATCTGCTCCAGGTGTTTTGAAAGGTGAAAAGGTGTTCATAGCCCATTTCAACCTATCGTTACTACAAATGTGGTTGGCCATTGTAGTACTTTCTCTCGAGGGTCTGTTATGACCTTCGAGAGGATTATCTCCTCTGTTTGGGGTACTTCCAGGAAAATGAGTTTCTAGTAAGAGTCGCACTCTTTCCTCCTCAACGATATAGAATTTGCTAAACCCAAAATATCGAACATCCCAAAAAAAATTAAAACTAAATATCAAACATCAGTTACAGCAAATGTTGAAAAACAGATGGAAAAAACAAAAGTATTTTTTGAATCAGAAATAAACAAGCATGTGCTGACCTACCCACAAACATGTGATTTCTTTGAAAATGTGCAAGGATCACCTGACCCATGAGTGTAACTAAAATATATACTAAAGACATAAATGGCCTCGTCGATCAATTACACACGATATACCCCTACTTCACCGACAAAAAAATGAAAAGTAAATGTACACGAATCACTGAAAAAATCATTACGCAATTAAATCTCGAATCTTTTAGCCAAGAAGATAGTGACTCGTCAGTATCATCAGTATTACTAAGTTCAATACCAAAAACTTCTGATGACCATTAAATTCACTACTATATTACAATGGAACGTAAACGGGTTATATACCCATTCAGAAATGTTTAAAATTTTATTAGCAGAACACTCTCCTTCAATAATATGTTTACAAGAAACCCGTTTTTCTAAAAAATCTACGCTATGAATAATTACTCGTGCTATTACAAAAACAGAACAAACCAGCAGATTGCAAGTGGAGGTTTGGCAGTGTATGTAAAAAATGACATAGATGCAGAACAGATTCAACTACATACTAATCTTGAGGCGGTTGCCGTTTGCATTCATGGGCCAATAAAACTATCCTTGTGTAATATATATTGCCCCCAAACGATTCACCCAACAAACAAGATATTGAAGATCTACTAACTCTACTCCCACAACAAAGACTTATAGTTGGTGATTTCAACGCTTATAATAGTATTTGGGGTTCAAAAAAACAATACTCCGTTCGATAATACACTGGAGAAAATCATTAATCAAAGTAACATAAATATATTAAATCATGGACGACCAACCAGATTTAACACAGCCACTTGTGTAGACTCGGCAATCGATATCTCTCTTTGCGATGCTACTTTATCTTTGTTATTTAACTGGGACGTTCTACCAGATCTTTATGATAGTGATCATTACCCAATCATTATTTATGGCAATTCTGTAAATCAAATCCCACCCCCTGAAAAATGGAATCTAAACAAAGCCAATTGGGAACTTTTTAATGATCTAAAACTTAACAAAATTGATGACAATCGTATCAACGACATTTTAAACTCCGACACAAATGGGATGGTTGAAAAAATATCTGATATTATTATTACTGCTGCAGAAACTACAATCGGAAAAAATTATTAAAACACATCGAGCAGTTCCTTGGTGGAATAATCAATGCTCAGAATCTATAAAAGATTACAAAAAAACTTTTAATAAATACAAAAAAGTGAAATCTCCAGAAAATTTACTAAACTTCAAACGCTTAAGAGCCAAAGCTCGCCTGACGATAAAAAAATGCAAACGAGATTCGCGGAAACAATTTATATCAAGCATTAATAGTTCCACTCAAGCTAAAACAGTGTGGAATAGTATTAAAAAAAAATTCTGGAGTGAATTACCAGTCCTTCATAAATTTCCTGAAATATCAAGATCACACCGTCACTTCTCCTGATTTAATCTGCGAAACATTAGCAAAATCATTTGAAAAATACTCCAATGATAGCAGCTACACGAACACTACTACAGAAACGATTAGCTGTGGCACTCGCAGCGATATCACTGTTCCTAGTATGAATTTCAATAACTACGTTTTTAATAATTGTACATTAAAATAAAAATTTGTTTATTTTTAATGTTTCATAAATAAAGTTTGCATTTTTATGATTCCAAATGACTCATTCATTAAATTGTCCTGCCGAATTACACTCGAAGTTTGTATTGATATTGGGTAAATTTGTGTTGTTCAAATTCTAAACTGTTTCCTTTAGCAATTTTACGAGAATAACTGTCAACTATTAAAAACACTCCACCTTCGGTGTCGTGTTTTTAATAGTTGACAGTTATTCTCGTCAAATTGCTAGGAAACAGTTTCTCATTGAACAACCCAAATTTACCCGATAAAATACAAACCACTTGTGCAATTATAAGTGATAAAATGGTACAAAGCTCCCCACACTTTTCCAATAATTGCACAGATATATTTTTTTCATTATTTTATGTGTGTTGGATTAAGTAGCTAGATGGTTTATATTAACAATTAGTCTCGGTAGGTGGCGCTGCAATCGGGTTCATACTGAACAACTTCCAAACGGATGGGCCGATTTTGATGGCATTTTGTATAGGAGTTTTTTTATACGGTCATTGAAAAAAATTGGTTTGTCCGAAAAATTGTAAGAAAATTCAAGAGAGTCGAATTTTCAAGAAATATATTCCTTCTAACAAAAAATTAGCAATACTTTCTGATTTTGCCACCCAAAATAAGTAACAATGTGATATTTTTCATTCAAAATAAAAATAGTCAAAATTTGTATAATACATATGATAAGACGACAGGACAACGTCTGTCGGGTCTGCTAGTAAATAAATAAATTTGGATTACTGTGGATCACCAGCGACAATTTTGTGATGAGACGGTTCTGTTGGATGGAAATGTTGCTTAATCGGAAAAAATTATATTTTATGCGAAATACGGGTCTTCTTCCAACTGTCCTTGGATCAAAGTGCAGAATTCAAATCGAACATCGTGAAACGTGAACTTTGCGTTCAACCTTTCAGCTGATAAATTTATCGATATATTTCTTTGGAATTTTTATTTTTGGTGGAATATTTACTGATAATTTTTCAATCGAAAAATTCATAAATTATTTCACATTTATAATTCTTGGTGGAATTAACTTTTGGTTCAAAAATCAATATTCTAGAGATATTATACCGCGAAATTTAAAATTTTGAAGTTTCTTTAAAATAAGAACGGAGAACGTACCGGCAGCCTTCTCTTATCGTCTGTCGTCAAATCAACAAGTGTGGAACTGTGCAGTAATCCATTAACTATATTTTTGCTGACATTGCAAATTAAAATTTGCAGACGTTTTATCTAATAAGAATCTGGATTACTGGTATGTTATTACATTTTATTGTTTCTTTTGAATTTTAAATTTTGATAATGGAAAATTTAACATTTTTTTTTGTACAAAAACCACTTAGTACAAAATGGATACCCATTTTGGATGCCACATGTTACCTTCATATTTCTTGAGCAAAATTTTTCCTATAAATATATAATTTTTTATTTTGTTAGATTGTTCATACGTTTTTTTTATATAAAAATCAGATATTTGTCCAGAATGAATCCTAAAGTTATATACAGTGTGACCCATTTTGTTTGGAAGCACCCCTATAAAATCCGCATTTTTCAACCGATTTTGATTTTGTCTTTTTTGTTAGATTCAGTATCAAAAACAGAATTTGAGCACAAATTTTCATACCATAATAGCTATTTTCAAGGCCCTATACGTTAATTTTTCTTTGCCAAAAAAGACGAAAGTATATTAGGCATTTTTTTTCTCAAATATGAGTACACCACTGGATTCAGAATTATCACAAATGTAAACTATCAAAATTTTTTAAAAAAAGTTTTATCAACAACAAAGTTATCACTACATGAATTTGGAAAAAGTTGTTTTTTAATCAATTTTTTACTAAGAATGTAGACACATTTTAAAAATGGCAACATGGTAAACAAAAACTAGGACTCAAACATATTGCACTGTAAAAATTCGAAGCCGAAATTTTAAAAGACAGGATAATAGGTCCATTCTTTTTTGAGGATAACATGAATGCCAATAACTTCATGGAATTCTTGGAAGGTGAGTTATCCGCAGTGATTGACGAACTGCCACTAGCAGAAAGAAGAAATTTGATATTTCAGTAAGATGGTTGTTCTGTACACTATTCTAGGATTGTCAGGCAGCGGCTTAACGAAAAATTTCCAAATGGTTGGATAGGTCGCGGTAGCGAGTTAATCGAATGACCTCCTAGATCGCCCGATTGAACTATATTGGAATTTTATCTGTGGGGGCTTTTGACACAAAAAGTGTATAAGACACGTCCAAGGAATAGAGCAGAACTGTGTGACAGAATACGGCAGGCGTGTGCTGGAATAATGCCACATGAAATAAAAAAAGCGCTAAGACATAGTCGCAAACGATACGAGAAATGTGTGGAAATTAACGGAGGTCTAGTCGAGCCTACAAAAATGTAGAATTCAATTATTAAGTAGTTTAATAATCCAAATGTATTATTTGGTGTTAATTTGTATTTTCGTCACATCAGCACAATTTTACATCACTCTCAGAAGCTATAACTGCAGAACGGGTTAAGGTATCGGCTTCGAATTTTTACAGTGCAATATGTTTGAGTCCTAGTTTTTGTTTACCATGTTGCCATTTTTAAAATGTGTCTATATTCTTAGTAAAAAATTAATTAAAAAACAACTTTTTCCAAATTCATGTAGTGATAACTTTGTTGTTAATAAAACTTTTTTTATAAAATTTTGATAGTTTACATTTGTGATGATTCTGAATCCAGTGGTGTAATCATATTTGAGAAAAAAAAATGCCTAATATACTTTCGTCTTTTTTGGCAAAGAAAAATTAACATAGAGGGCCTTGAAAATAGCTATTATGGTATGAAAATTTGTGCTCAAATACTGTTTTTGATACTGAATCTAACAAAAAAGCCTTAATCAAAATCGGTTGAAAAATGCGGATTTTATAGGGGTGCTTCCAAACAAAATGGGTCACACTGTATAAGTCCGGCTTCATAGCGTCTTTCGCCTTCCGGTTCCCAGTTGCCAGCCTCTTCGGTCAGTCCAATCTCCTGGGGCTAGATTTCGTTCAGACATCGCTTTCCTAAAGTTACAAGTTATAATATTCAATTGTATTTATTGAGCTGGACAGATATACACGTAATCTTTTAGTTTCTTTCTTTTTTTCTCATATCTGCATATCCTTTATAGCACAGTTTCTGGGATATAGTTTCCGGACGTACCTATAAGTTTCTGGCAATACAGTTTCTGGGAATGCAAGTTTCTGGGATATAGTTGTCTGAAATCCCGTTTCTTGGACAATTTACTTGAAGTACCTACAATTTCCTGGGAGCATAGCAGCGCAGAGGCGTACCAGTCTCTTTCAGAAGAGTGTGCTAATTCTGTCCGTTTAGAATGCTTCTTTAAAGGAGATTACAAAATTTTTTTGAAGTCAAAAAGGTAGAAAACCCCCCTTTTCTATCCGTACAACGCATCAAGACCAAAATAATAGAAGAAAAATAGAGGTTGTACCCTAAGATCTTTTTTTTACTGTTTATTACAATATTTTCCAAATATAAAATCAGTTTGGTAAGAGCCTGCAGTATATTTTCCATCATTTTTTTTTAAGTCTTATAGCAATCAAATATATTTTTTTTGTTTCATTGACACCCAGCTCATTTTATTGTTTCAATCGTAATCCCTTGGATGTGTGTACGAATTAAGGTTTGTATGCATGATGTTTATAACGTTTACAAATATTTGCCACTGTATCTTTTTTTATAGAAGTATTTGTGATTTGCGTAATGATAATTTTGGTTTCTCTACGACAGAAAGCATTACTTCAAATGCAGTGCCTACATTGCCAACCCGTTTTATGCGTTTATTGTTAAACTTATTTTCAACACTTCCACTGGTATTGAGTTTCTTCATTATTTTGGTAACTGTTGAATACCCAATGTTTCTATGCGGATGTCTGTTGTTGGAAATATTTGCTGCCTCTTTATGTGTTCTGTAATTTTATCCAGCAAATAAAACTAATTCTATTTTTTCTTCACAAGTAATTGTAAAAAAACTAACTCTCTCTGACATTCACTGTAAAATACTTCATGTCAGTGCATTCTACATTACGTTAAATTGTATCAAGCCAGAATAATGAATACGCAACATTAACTATCAAATACCTCATATCAATAACAAAGTTTCCCGTATGAGTCCAACTTAAGTAGACACACTGTATATGTGTGTATTTTTCTGTAGAAACCCAGTCACTCTATTAATTTACGGAAAATATGTAACACTTCCTTAGGAGGAATTTTTGGATGAAGGTAAATTGGGATAGCTGACCATAAAATCACATCTAGTATAGTTCTTTTCACGATCTAAGAAATTGACTAGACTTGACTTGACTTGACTTAGGCTTGAGATGCTATAAAACCATAAAACTTTTCAGATTTACCGTGCAGGACCTGATTAAAAAGAAAAAGTCTTATAGAGTTTTCAGGTAATAATTTATTATACCCCAACAATAAAATAAATACGACCGTATCACGGCTAATACTTTCTCAGGTCTCTCAGGTCTCTCAGGTCAGGTTAGTTTCTTAGATCGCGTAAAAACTATATCTGTATTTAGCGTTCGGTAGAAGAGTTTCTGGTCACCCTGTGTATAAGGTGTTCCATTCGAAACAAGCATGTACGTATCCACTTCCGATACAACCAGTGTGATCGCCCAAAGCTCTTACCAAATCACCTAATTTTTGTTAGTTGGTTGCTCATAGTTTTCCCTCAACTTTTAATGAGTCATTCCTAGTGGGAGAATTAACGTTTATAGTTCCCGGTTAATTTAATTTTTGGAGTATAGCTGTAATTCTTACTTACGATAGATACTGATGGGTTTGGTTATGTTGTTGCGGTGTTAGTATATCTTCCTCTCTATAAAACATTGCGGAAGTATATATAGGATCCTGAGACTCCTGAAGGTGTGAATGGCTCAATAACTTCAACTGGAACAAAAACAAATTATTATTTCTCAACATCTATAATGTAGTAGCATTGCCATGTATGCTATATAAGTTATAATAGCTAGGGCCTGGAAGAATCAGGTTTATCGTTTCATAAGAAACATTGGAAATTTTTTTATCGAATTTGTAACATTTAAACTCCTTTTGTATTGGACGTATATTATATGAAAAATATATCAGGGAGTATGGCAAAAGACAAATGAATGAGAAAAATAACCAATATTAAAAAAAATAAAAAAAATTGGGAAATTATCCTAAGAAATAGATAAAAAATCAATATACAGTGTGGAACAGCCAAATGGAATACATTCGATAACGAATAAATGAGGGCGTGTTGGAAAAAGCGCTTGGACACGTCGATTTGTATTTTAAAATGCGCATTTAAAAAAAATATTTAGGGTGTGTCATGTGACAGTAGCCAATACTTATTTTAAATGCATCCCCCTGTATATTATTTATTTTTTGGATTCTTCAGAAAGTTCTAGACATAATTCATGTACAATGTCATATACCTATCTGCAACTGTTTCGGAAATATTAAGTGTTTTCAGATTTATTACAAAAATTAACACTGGAAAAAGAAAATTATTTTATTTCACAAATTCGCTACATTACACTCAATAATTATTTCCCATTTAGCTCTTGATATTGAGAAAGTAAGCAAAAACCATTCCTGCGTTCCTTTTTACTGATATGAAATAAAAAAAAGTTTTGTTTTTTTTCGTATAAAACTCATAGCCTTAGCAGCTTTGGTGTGTAGTGATCAGTGTCAGTGCTATTGTCGATTGAATTTCGTTAACTGTACTTAATAATATCAGAAAAATGGTTCATTTAACAGAAATGCACAAAATAACCATTCTCCAAATGATTGGTTATGGAGATACCTAACACGAACAAAAATGGAGGTCTCTGGCTTATTTCACGAAAAATGTCCAAATTTGCCGCATGCATCCCAATGAACGATGCATATTATTTTTTGAAAAAAAAAATGTCCATGCTGTGAAATTTGAAATAAGTTTTGTTAATATTTTATCACTACAGTTATAAATATGCATCGTCTCTCAAAATGTGAAATCATTATGTTGATTAATTAATGAGAAAAATGTGTTAGAATTTGCGTAAAAATTTGAATTTCAATGGTACGATCTGAAGCGACATCTCACGGAGTACAGTCTGTTGCAAATCACTGACCGTTTGTACAGAGTAACTGGAGTTATCATTACTTATGTTCTGAATCATTACTTTATTCCACGAAATAGTGGACCAGCTGTAAATCAACAAGCTTGTATAATACATGCCTTACAGTACGTAAGAGAAGAACTAGCTCGAGCGTCTTCTAGATGCTAAATCGGTATTTCGTTAAAGGAAAACAATATCTACTGTGGTATTACACAATGCCTGTTTTCGAATAGTGTGTATTGGATATTGTAATAGTGTGGGTATACAGAACTGTTATATTTTAGATAAATTTTTCGGGTCAGAAATCCTATCAAATGAGGTGTGAAGCAGCGGCCATTTCTTATAATTGTAGAGAAAACTACATTGTGGAAATCCTAAAAGGTGCTGGTTTGGAAGCCAACAATATTGTTGACAATTTTGTGAGAAGGAAGAGTTTCCTATATTATCGTTTCAAAATATTATTCAGCTGGATCGTTCTGTAGTAAAGCTAGGTACTTTTCGAGGTACTATTTCAATGAACCAAAAATAATTGATGGCATTGATACATCTATCTACATGGAACAAAAATCAAATATTTGGGTGTAATTAATTGATCCGTAATGTAAATGGAATTGACAAACTTCATATAAAGTAAACAAAATTTGGGGAGGTGGTGGGGTTTAGGGGATCGATCCCAACTCCCCTAAAATTTTAAATACGTCATTTTTGTTTTGGAAGATGCTCAATTCATAAGAAAAAAACTGGTAAATTTTCATTAAAATATGTCAAACAGCTGTCGAAAAGATCAATTTGTCTTTGGTAACTTCAAAGGACTGTAATTTTTTGTATGCACATATGTACTAAGGCAAGTTAGGTTCAATCGAGTTACTTTCAGCTCCAGAATAAGTGGTTTAATTTATGACCTACATTTTTGTTACACCCTGTTTATTGGAATGAGGCAACTGTTCTCGTGTGTTGTAGCATTACATTTTATGTCAATTAACCTCCGAATTTAGTATTAAACCACCACTCTAATACACGAAAAAGGCAAAATTACGTCTTACCACTAATGCTTAAACCAGTAACCTACTCAAAGATCGTATTTCTACTATGTACAGTATACCAAATGATATAAAAAAATAACGTGTATACTTATATACAATGAAAACTGAAAGAATATATTGAAAATTGCCTATGTATAATTGTCTATAAAAATATTTTAATACCAAGCTAAATAAGGATATTTCAAATTTATATGATTTCATATTAAATTACTATTTTTCAATACTATATTTATTTATTATGTATTGTAGTACTTGTATATATTTTACATTTTTTCGAAAAAAAAGCGTTTGTTGGCTTATCGAGTATCATTGTTTCATTTATTTTTTTTATATTCTAGTAAACTTTTATTATTATGTATATCTTTAAAATTTGTATCTGCTTTTTTTGTATTTGTGTTAATCAATAAAAAAACTATTATTATTACTCAATCATATTTTCTACTTTTATATTCTATTTTATTTAGTCATAATTGACTCTTAAATTACAAGTCAAAAAATAGAAAAGCAGTCTCGCGAGCTTGGTCATGTAAAACAGATAAAAAGGTAGCTGCAATGCAGTAAGTGATGATACGAAATTGGATATTATGCTTGAGTTTCAAGAAAACCCACATAATTCTGGTTGAAAAGCAGCTCCACTGTTCAACGTTACCCACACTTATTTTTCGAATATTAAAGGAAAGTAAAATGCTCATGAAATACGATTTCGATAGGAAAACATATTTTTGTGAACAAATGATGGCAATGTTAGATAAGAATGTGATCCAATTAAAAGATGTTTTGTTTTCTGATCAGAGCACATTTACACTTCACGGTCATGTTAAACGTCAAAATTGCCGCTATTGGTCTAATGATAATCCTCACTGGACATACGCAATATCCTGGAAAAGACAATGTTTGGGCAGGAATTGTTGGAAATCATATCGTAGGTCCCTTTTTTATTGATGGCAACTTGAATGGAGATAAATATTTAGAACTGCTCCAAAAAATAATGGTGTGCCAACTTTGACAAACTTATATCCTAATCCAGCAAACCCACACTTTCCTGCTAATACGATATGGTTTCAGCAAGATGGAGCACCGCTTTATTACCAAATCATTGTACCTGAACCAATTTTTTTCCAAATCGGTGGATAGGGATGCGCGGATCGATAGAATGGCCAGCACGATCTCCTGATCTGACGCCATTAGACTACTCTTTATGGGAGATATCAAAAGTATTGTATATAAAACTAAACAGCTCAACTTAGATGACTTAAAAAGGCGAATCACGCTTAGATCAGTCACGCCTGAGAGGTTCCTGTAATATTGTCGTATTTAATAAATAGTTATTTATGCAACTAGTGTGTAAAGTAACCCTTTTTTGACGGCTCATGCGACAATATTTACATTCGTCAAAAAAGGGACTTTACACACGAATTACATACAACGTTTTTTCTACTTCCGAAAATTTTATCAGAATAGAGAAGTTTAATATGCGCTAGGACATTTTCGGAATATTTTCTTATTTTATTTTTCCTACACCATTCTTTAAACAAATTGTATTTTGTTTCGTAAATATTCATATATTTTTGGGGCAATAAATCATTAGAAGCATTCTGTGCTAAGTCTGAGATGTTTGGTGGTGTATTTGCGAAATGATCTGAGCGATCGTTAGAGGAATCCATCTTTATAATTATATGTACCTATCTAAAATAACATCATAGTTTCCTAAAAATGTTCAATAAATACTTTCGCTTATCCTAGGTATAGTCGGAAGATCTCAATTCAAATTTCAAATGTCAGATTCAATGCACGAAGAAATGTCAGTCACTCACAGCCAACTTACAGCCAGTTTCACAATATTAGGTTACCCCATGGTTAAGAAGTAACCATCGTTTACAACAAAATTTGGGTTTCACAAAATATGTGGTCAATGGTATAAGTGTAGGTTAACTATTGAAATATTTAACTGCAACTTAAAGTACGGGTAACTGTGCTAAACAAAAAAATCTAACCTTATTTATGGTTGTCAACTGCATCTAACTATCAAATTTTAAGACTATATATTGTTATTTTTAATTACAATTAGAAATATGAACGATTACGATGCCAATGCCTATAGTAGCGACGATGAAGTCTGACGGCCAAAAATTATTCGTCCAAGACGTGATTATTTCGAAGAATTCGACAATTACGATTTTTTCTGCGGATTCCGTTTGTCCAAAAGAACAGTAGAAAGTCTGTTGGAAGAAATTGAGGTTATTTTCCATCGTACAGTAAGGTAAGTTTTATCAATTTATCAAGAATTGAAAAAATATTATTTTTTCCATTGAAATTCTTGATTACAGAAATGATTAGTTATTCAGTAAAACATAACCTCCAAAGGTATGTACTTTAGTGAATTCTATATCTTTCAATCACTGATTTAAAAAAAACTCAGATTTAATATCCGTTTATTATACCTACCTGTATTTTTATAAGACTAGGTATAACTACATACAAATTGGCACTTTTTCTTTACGCACTAGTGCGTAAAGTAAAGTTTTACGCACTCAAAAGTGTGTCTAAAGTACGTACTTTACGCACGGTAGTAGAAAAAATAATTATTCTTCGACATCTGTTATTAATTATTAGGTTTTCAGTGTAATGTAGAGAATTTGTGAAATAAAAAAATTTTCTTTTTTTATTTTAATTTTTCCGAAGCAGTTGAAGATAGGTATGGGACATTGTACATGAATTATGTCTAGAATTTCCTGGATAATACAAAAAATAAATAATATATAGGGTGTTGCATTTCAAATAAGGAAGTTGGTGTTGGCCACATTTAAAAATACAAATCGAGGTGTCCAAACGTTTTTCCCAACAAGCCCTCATTTATTCGTTATCGAATTTATTCCATTTGACTGTTCCACACTGTATACTATATACATTCATAAACTTAACCTCAAGAAACGAAATGTACAAAAAAAAAATAAAAAAAAATTTGTTTCATGATCTCACTACTTTACTTTGTTTATTAAATAATTGCAATCTGTTTTCCGTAACTACCAATATCTTATTTAATAATTTAGTTAATTTTATTTACAAATGAAAATAATTGATAGATAGTTTATTACAAAAAATAATGGAAAGTGCAATAATCAAGTTATAAATAATAACATGAAAAAGGCACAAAGCTATTTTAGATATTTATTTGACGTAAATACTACGAAAAAAAAAATAAGGAAGTAATACCTTTTTGCCTGAGAAATTGAACCACACGAAAAAGAAGAAGGACTAATATAAATTAGTAAGTTGCACACAAAAAAATGGGATAATCCACAGGAATACTTCCACAGCAAGGAAAAAAACCCACTTCATCCAGAAATGGTAATTGCAGATAAGTACCACTCTCCACTTAACCTTAGGAGACATCATACAACCGCGAAGAAGCAGAACAAAAATTTGGTCGCCTATAACAAATTCTTTCATTACATGAACAATTAAAAAATTCATTTAAGATTAGAAAATGGTACCTCAACATTCAAATTTAGTAGCAGAAAACAATTGTCAATTAACAAATATCATTCCAAGTAGTCCGGTCAATTTAGACCAAAAAATGAGAGTGAAGTTACATAAAGTCCCAACAAGCTGAATTTCTGTTAAATTCTTCAAAACATAATTATTAACAATGTCTAGAAGTTCCCCATCATTCCCGTGTATGGAAAAAAAGTTATTCAAGGTCAAAGGTCGAAAAAATGAGTTTTTCGCGATTTTCAGCAAAACGGTAAGTTTTATCATAAAAGTACCTCAGACAAAAATTCTAGATCATAAAATTATCTATAAAAAATGTATCAGTACTTTTTTTCTTACGAGCCACCGTTTCTGAGATATAACGATTCAAAAAGTTATAAAAGTTGTTATCGTCATAATATGCACGTTCAATATGTACATAGTCATTTTGGTTCCAGAGTTACTGTCGTATTTGATGGCTCTGATGATTGCACGAGAAATATTAAAGCTGCAGAACAACGTCGTCGAACTTTAGCAACATCTTCATCTTCTGATATTTTATTTGATGAACTTATGACAGTCCCAACCAGTCAACAGAAATTTCTTACAAATACCCACAACAAGTCTCGGTTCATTTCAATGTTGAAAGAAAAGTTTACGGCTGAAAATATATTGGTTAAACAAGCTAATAATGATGCTGATGTATTGATTATTGAAACAGCAATAGAGCAATTCAATTTGACAAATACAACTATTGTTGTTGGTGAAGATGTTGACTTACTTGTATTACTCACTGCTCGAACGCCAACTGAAAAAACTATTTTTTTGTTAAAACCAGTAAAAGCTCAGCATCAATCAGATATATATTCATCAAAAAGTTTATTTACTTTTGTAAAGTGTCAAGATCATGTAATATTTTTACACGCAATAACTGGCTGTGATACGACATCTGCATTTTACAGGAGGGGTAAAACAGCAGTTTTCAAAATGTTTGAAAAACAAGATTTAATTCAATGTGCTGAAGTTTTTAAAAAGAGTAATTCAACTCAACAAGAAGTTATTACCAACGGCATCCGCTTTCTTCTTTCTATGTATGGAGCTCCTAAAAAAACTACCTGTTTAGATAAGCATCGATATGCATGTTTTGTTAAAAATACTAAAAATAAAAAACAAGTTCAATTAACTTGTCTTCCTCCAAACCTCAGTTGCTGCTCACCTACATCTTTAATTTACATCGCTTTTATCTTTTCCAATCTTGGAAAATTTCCGTTATTTTGCAATAGTTTCACAACTGACCCGTGGAGTAGGCCTACTGGGGAAACCACGTTAAAAAAAACGCGTTAAGTACACTACCTCAGGTGGCGTGGAAACGTGTGCATATTATGACGATAACAACTTTTATAACTTTTTGAATCGTTATATCTCAGAAATGGTGGCTCGTAAAAAAAAAGTATTAATACATTTTTTATAGATAATTTTATGATCTACAATTTTTGTCTTAAGTACTTTTATGATAAAACTTACCGTTTTGCTGAAAATCGCGAAAAACTCATTTTTTTGACCTTTGACCTTGAATAAAATTTTTTTCACTCACGGGAATGATTGGGAACTTCTAGACATTGTTTATAATTATGGTTTGAACAATTTCACAGAAATTCAGTTTGTTGGGACTTTATGTAACTTCGAATGTCTAAATTGACCGGACTAAAGAAACGGTTTTAATCTTGAAAATCAGACTTTCATCATTGATTAGAATTTAAAAAATACATCGTGTCATTAACAATGTATTTATTCATAACAATTTATCAAGCATGAGTGGAAAAATTATTTGTACGTAGAGCAAATGTATCAATCAGGATATTTGTAAGAAAATGTTTCTGTAAATTGTTATTACTTTTCATTATTTAATAATCAGAGTTATTGATGACAAATTAAAAAACATTTTTCAATTATCCCAACAATTATCATACGAAGAATATATTTAGAAAGTAAAAACTTTTCAACAAAAGCATAACTAGTAGGAATTCATATTAATATTTATAATGGGAAACAATTTTTTCGAGAGACTGTGTTCTTCCAATCATTTAACAAAAGAAAGTAAAAAGTACCACCACAAACTTGTTTAAAATCGGAAGACTATAAATAATTACATTATGTGGTTCTATGCAAGATATATCTGGTAGTTTGTTTTAATCAAACACCCAGTACACACAATTAATAAAAACACAATGATAAAAAATACTTACTGACATTATTTATCCAGTAATTATTCTGGTTATTTCATTATATTCTCGTATTCCAATGTCTGTTATGAACAAAATCGTTCTTAAACATATTATCATTAAACTAAAATTTAAACACTCATATACTAGATGTTTTATCGAAAGATCCAAACAAGACTGAAAGGTGTAAACAAACAAATAGGTAACCGCGATATAGGTGGGACTGGAAATGCTACTGAGATTCGATTCCAAGAATTGTATGACGCTTGTGTTTTTACCAAATTAACTATTATATTATTAATTTCACATAATTGTTTCTCCCTCAAGGTCGCCACAATAAAAATAGTATATTGTATACCTAGGCGGTAAAGTGGCATTTTTCAGGCCGAAAGAAGATATAGCCGAGCCTGGCCACTTCTTGATGCATGAGAAAGCACTTTACTGCCGTGGTTTACACCTAATTTTTTATCCTACACAATAAGTATTGAAAATATTTTTTCTATAAAAATTTTATTTTATAATATGAAATTCATTACCGTTTTTATCCTACACAATAATTGTTACATTATTTCATCTGGTTCAGGCTCCATAACTGACAAGTTAACTTCAACTGACGTTTAATGGTGTTGTTTATTTAAAGCGATTCTTTTTTGTTTCTTCTGACTATGATGTGATTGAAATCGCTTATTACGCTATTTTAAGTGGGATATCAATCAAATTAGCAATTTTTATTTAATTTGTCAATTGGGGCCAGCTAGCGTGGAAACGTAAAATTTATTTTTAGTTCAGGCAACGAAGGAAAAATAGCGGAAATAATTCATATAGAAGCCAATTTTGGCACACTTGTAGGGGAAGGTGTCCTTAACAACATACTAAAAGTACTGAGGGGTGGGGGGTGAAGCTAAGGGTGCGGGGGGTCTCTAAAGGTCCCTTTTTTCGGTTTTTGGTTAATAACTTGAAAAATACTGCCTCTAGCGAAAAAGTGTTGATATAATAAATTAATCTACATAAAATTCTCTATAAAAAAAGTTTTATACACCATTTCGGTAAGATCAATGCTTAAGGAGATATGGAGGCGGAAGATGGGAAATTAAATAAAAAACGATTTTATTGTTAAAAATGAAATGTTTGTAGTTAAAAATAATATGTTTTTTTTATTAGTGAACCATTTTACCTATTTAAAGCACGCCTCAGCGTGTTTAAATCGAACTTTCAAAAACGCGCGTTTTTTAAAGTTACCATGGCAACATCAACAACTCGAGAAACGAAGTCTAAATGACAGTTTTTTTATTATTGATCTGACAGGAGTACTTTGTAACGTCAAAACCTTTCTTCGAACAATATTTAACAATAATTTCAATTTTATAAATGAAAATGGTACAGTTGGTATTGTTTGAGATATTAATATTTCGATTTTTCAAATCGGAGGAAATGGTATTTAAATTAATACTATTATGTTTTTATCATTTCCATGACAACGCAAGGTTTACTGATGTAGCATAACGAATTCAACCATTATACATTATTAGTTCTTATTTCCATTTCTTGTTGTTGTAGTAGTAATAGATATATATATATATTATCAAAAACCCAATTACCATAGTATATGGTGTAGGGTATACTTTTACAATTATACTGATTCCAACTAGGTACATCGCATTATGCTTAAAACATATATATCCATTTTTTCATCGATGCTCCGGTCCAGATAGAATTTTATTCATGTACAAATTTAGCCCATTGTTTTTTATCCCTTGCCATTGTTTTTGCTTCTGTCCATGTTTTACCTTTTTCTTGCAGTATGCCTACCATAACACCATCCCATGTTTGTTTTGGTCTTCCCTTTTTCGTTCTTTTTTGTATTTTTGATTGCCATACTTTTTTAACTGGTCTTGTATCGTTCATTCTTTGTAAATGTCCCCACCAGCTTAATTGTCTCTTTTCAATAAATTTAAGTGTTGATTCTATTTCAAGGTCTTCTCTTATTTTCGTATTTCTTATTTTATCTTTCTTTGTGACTCCTTTAACTCGCCTAAGATACTTCATCTCAACTGCTTGTATTCGACTTTTTTGTCTCTTTGTTAATACCCAGGATTCACATCCGAATGTTAATATTGGCCGGTAAATTGTTTTGAATACATTTAACTTTGTTTTCTTGGAAATTTCTTTTTTATTTATAAATGTCGAAACCATCGTGTGATAAAGTTTCATCGTTTTTTGTACTCTATTGGTAATTTCGACTTCCTGCGTTCCATTTTCTTCTATTTCTACTCCCAAGTATTTATATCTTCTAGCTTGCTCAATTTTTATTCCATCTAACTGTATATTTAAATGTTTTTGTTTCGGTCCTATAACCATAACTTTGGTTTTACTTTGGTTAACTGTCATTCCAAATTCTTCAGATACCGTGCTCCATATTTCCATATTCTTTTGTAAATCCTTCTCTTTCCCTGCCATAATTATTAAATCATCTGCAAAAGCTGCTTCTGATATATCCACTCTTCCTAAATGTCTATATCCAACGTGTAGTTTTGCCATTTTGGTTGACGATTTTTTAATTATATCATCAATAAAAATTGTAAATAATAATGGACTTAGTCCCCCTCCTTGCCTTAATCCTTCTTGTGTTGAAAATGGTTCTGATGTTTTATTTTTGTATATTACACAATTTCTATTATTTTTGTAAATGTTTTTGATTATGTCTATTATTTTGTAGTTTACTCCTCTTCCTTCTAATACTTTCCATAACTTCTCCCTTGGTACTTTGTCAAAAGCTTTTTCCATGTCTATGAATCCTATATATACCTCTTTTTCTTGTTGTGAGAACTTATCAATTATCTGTTTCACCGTAAATATGTGGTCTTGGTAGTAATAGATACCAGTATTTATAATTTCAAAGTGCACCAATAAAAAAAAATAGCGTAAAGTATTCGTGGATAACTGGTCTCTAAAACACTTGCTCTATTTCGAGCACTCCGGCTTCGCCGTCGTGCTCGAAAAATCGCGCGTGTTTTAAAGACCTTAATATCCACTTATACTTTAATATACTATTATCGTAGAAAATGAAGTAATTAGTGAATTAATGATGTATCTTGAACATTAAATTTTGTCGAAATCTAGACTTTCATCTTTTTCGATGTTGTCTTCGACGGGGGCTCCGTTCGTACATGAGCTGAGGCATCCACAGGCACCAGAGCAGGCAATCCCTGCTTTGCGGCAACCGCAGCGCACCCCACACTCAGTCGTGAATCGGGTGCCACCGGATCGTTTGTGTTAATTGGGTTGAGGATCCCTTCTTGTCCCTTGACCCAACCCCATTGGATGGGCGGTAGGGGGTTGCCGAGCCACTGTTGTATCTCTAAGGAAGTAATGAGACCAATGTAAGAATTCATCACAAATTAATAATTGTAATTTAAAGAAAGCAGTAGGTATTTAAAGCTACATGTAAATGGATTTACCTGTACACCGAAAGAAAAATCTCAGTAATAATTATCGAATGTTTGTTAATGTCAAATTTGTTCATAATTACGTATTGATATTTATAATTAAAAAAGCTTATTTATTATAATCATTACTCATGATTTGTTTGATTAATAAATAATAGAAGATTTCTACCAGCTATAATTGTTTATTTTGTATTTTGAATAAAATGTTTTAATAATAAACAAATCATCTAACACGCCAACTTCGCGATGATAATTACTAAGTTTAATTAATAATTATAACTTAATTGATAATTATTATAAATGGTACAGTGTCTGTTAATAAATCTTTTTGTATCATTATAACATTCAATAAGTTCATTTGTTTGTTATAAACCTACGTTATACAAATGAGCAAAATATTGTTTAATACTTAAATCTTGTTTGTTATAAATCAACAAACTGTCATGCGCGTGATCTTACGTCTGCACATGTGATGTAGCTACCCTTATTTAGATTTGCACGTGTGCTGTGTATCGTCGTAAATAATAATCTTTCCCTCAGTTTCAGTGTGTGTTTTTGCCGGTAATTATATTATTTGGATATTAGCAATAGTGTGGGCAGCGTGGGGGTTGGTAAATAGTTTAGTGTTTACTGAGTATGTGCTTGAACTGGTGTATTTGGATATTACACCAAAAATATTGGGGGACGGCAGTGTATGTGTCGACTTTAGTAGCACCCCCCATATATTACATCTATGAACCAAGAATAGCTTAGTAACCATAGTTCCTAGTAACTCTACTATTTTACCGTAATGTTATTACATCATTCCTTTGTGATTGACATTTATCGTTTAGTCAGGGTTCAAAATATAAATTTGATAAAATGTAAGCTCCCTTTTTGAATAAATCGCTTGATTGAAAGTTTTGTTGTTTCATTCACCAGCATCTAGGTATAAGTCATTTTGAAGAAAAGCACAACAATTTATCATTTATATATTAAAAAAACTGTAATGGTGTAGAAAAGGAATAATAGGTATAGCTATAAACACTAAAAAAAAAAAAGACATTTTCAAAAATGTCTCAACACTTATTTCATCAGCAGCAATAAGTTGCTATCTCCAGTAAGATCCTCTTAAAGGAATCAATGTATTAGCAGAAATCACCAAAGGCTGATATGGTTTCACTATCTGCTAATATCATGATAACTTTGCGGGTCTTTTCGGGTCTAGTTACCGAAATAAGTATTTTGACATCAATCTATAAATATTGGTAACAAAATGTAAAAAATATTTGTTTATTATGAATAAAGGGGCTTTGCTCATGTTGTCATTGTGAACAAATATATGCGGGTATAATAATTCAATCTGGAATAACAGTGACAGAATACGTAATAACTATATACAATGACTTTGTAATAATAAAGAACATACGGTGTGGTGGAAAAACATATATTCTTAGTGATTAATCATTTTTTCATAAAAACAAAATATACATTTATTGTTAATAACTAATTATTATAAGAAAATATTCTCATGTAATAGTAAATAATTCTTTATTTATAGAGTGAAAACAAATAATTTGTTTTTTACTAACAAACGTTTAATAAGCCGTATTTCAATAACGGATTTGCTGATAGTTAATTAGTCTTAGTGATTGTAACCAAACTGTTCTTTCAGTGTAGGTATAGATATACTCTGAGCGAGTGTTGCTTTGAAGCTCCTTTGGTAGGAGGAAGAGTGGCCATGTCTGATTTGGGCTTCGTTGACGCTTTCAAAAATGCCGAGTACCTATGCTATCAGTACCTTCAATATAATCGAAGATTTCTTCCATTGCATTTGAAATCCATTCATCTTGAAGTAGTCCAGATTTTCTTTTTGAAGGTACGGAGGTTAACAAGAATCTTTTGTAACAATCCTCATGATATATTGCATCTGCTGCGTGTAGATCAAAAACAGTGCAGATACGTCTCACTACGTCGTTTCCCCACTCATCCTTTCTCTTCTGCTCACGATCGATAATGGAATTATGAAACGCACCGGTACGAACATGAAAAACTGTTCGACGCTTAGCATAAGGTTTTTTTATCTCCTTTTCTTCGACATACGTTTCTGTGCAGAAAAAACACTTTGTTTTAAAATCAAATTTCACTTGTCCTGAACGCAAAGACGAGACGAGGTTGATCTGAAAGATCTGCCTCTTTTCCATCTTTCCTTAACACACTTGCCTTCACTAAACCAATTTTCCCTTTTTTACTGACGTTACACAAATCACTTTCAACTTCACTTGCATAAAAATTAAATACTTCTCTGCCATAGTCACATACATACTGGAAATGAATAATCTTATAATAAATGCGTGGAAATATTCATGTAATAAAACCAGATATTCTGAAGTCTCACAAACAACAAGACGGTTAATATCAAACTGACTAGTAGAGACGAGCAATGGTCACCGTAAAGACTACCTGACACTGATTTAGTAAGGGTGGCAGGGAGGGGAGGTCAGACATTTCAACAATTCACCCCTACCGTCCAAGGCTCCAACGACGCACACACAAATAGGCAATAGGTTGATTAATTAAACAATAAACATTCCATTTTTAAAAATAAAAACTTTTTTTTTAATTTCCCATCTTCTGCCTCCATATCTCCTTAAGCATTGATCCTAACAAAAAAGTGTATGGAACCTTTTTTATATAGAATTTTATGTAGATCAACTTAGTATATAAACACTTTTTCGCTAGAGGCGGTATTTTTCAAGTTATTAACCAAAAACTGAAAAAAGGGGGACCTTTAGAGTCAGTACTTTTAGTATGTTGTTAAGGACACCTTCCCCTACAAGTGTGCCAAAATTGGCTTCTACATGAATTATTTCCGCTATTTGGTATTTTTTAGTCTTTGTTGCTTGAACTCTTTCTCGGCTAGCCGTAGAAAAGGTCACTTTCTCGTCTCCGTAAAGCTGGTAAAATTCAACTTTCTCATAGTGTAGGATAAAAAATAATTTTTTCAAATATTGTGTAAGATGTGACAGTTTATTGTGACTTAAGATGAGCATTTACTAACAATTGAATGCTTCAAGCATAGTTTCACGAATTATATTTTATATTTTTTCTACGATCCTTTAAATCAAAACACAAAATTATTGGTAATTATTATAACATAAAATAAATTCATATTATTGTACCTAATTATCCTCACACTAAAACGATGAATTCACAATGGAAATGTTGATAATAAATAATAACAGAATTTAGTTTTGTATCCCATGCTTACCTTTTGTTACAAATTTCCTTCACAAATCTACAGCAAAGTCGAGCACAAACAAACATGTAAATACTTTTCTGTTTTTTGTCGAAGAAGTAAATTTTTCATTCCATTTTGTTATTATTTATGGAAATACTTCCGAGCAAAATTAATCTATTTAGACTATTTCACTAGAGTAAATTGATAACTGACAAAATTTGAAGGTTTTGAACTGGCAATTTTTTGTCTAATTTTTTGACGTTTAATATATCAAATCTATGTGTATAGTTTTTCTCTCGTGAAATAGTCACGTCGAATACCACTCAATTAAAAATTTTGTAAGGTAAAATTTTTCTTTTGTCGTATTCAAGTTTGTTGCTTTTAGGTAATTTTGCTCGTGACATTTAAACCAAAACCACTCGCCTGACGGCTCGTGGTTTTGTTAAAAATGTCATTCGCAAAATTGCCAAGAAACAAACTTTCATGACAATCGAAAAATTTTGCCGACAAAATTTCCACTCTCGTGGTATTATATATGACAATTTAATTCATGTATAAAAAATCGCATATGCCACAGTGCAATTCTCACTTTGACAGCGGCAAAAGTTAGCTTTAACTTTTAGGGTGTGTTGTAACTCGGTAGGTTAACCCACTGGTCACGAGACCAGTGGTTAAACTATGTTTAATCACTATTCAGTAGTTAAGCCTTTTTCCGTTGTAACACGAATTTTTGATCAAGGGTCACGTAACCAATGGATTCCAGTTGATATTTCAACCTTTCGTTTCCGTTGTTGTCATTAATATTTAGTAATTTAGTTTCATGCTGGGTGTTTTAAAGTGTTCTTGATTGTATTTGGTATGGGAAATAAGCGTTGTGTAAAATAATTTGACTAATTTTTTTTTATAATAAATATAGCTATTTCGGTTCAGTTTATTAGTTTTAATTTTCTCTATATAATGGGTAAGTTTCTAGAGGCTCTAGGAATCATTTTCGGCTCGAACAACTCATCATCTGTGAGTTCTTGTAAATCAGCTCATGCTTCTTCCAATTCCCCCATTTTGTTTATAACAATTCGTACTTAATGTTGAACGGGATAAATATATCTTGATATAAATTATTTTTTTACTTATTAACCAAAATAACTATGAAACGTCAATTGCAAATATAAATTGTCAGACAGACAGACAATCAGATAGAACAAGTAAAATTGCATTGTTCCGTGTTTGACCATAGGTTAACTCTCCGAGATCAGATGGTAAACTTTTCGAAGGTTAACCAGTTGATGAACGACTAAAATTTCGTGTTACAACAACCTTCTGAAGTTAACCAATGGTTAACTATAACAATGGTTTAACCTACCGAGTTACAACACACCCTAACAGCGACAAATACACTAGTGGTTTTTTCACTTATTCATTTGTTCATCAATTATCGCGGTGTTGGTTACCAGAATAAATAGTTTGGCATGACAACTTATTGAATTTTCAAGAACTAACAATGAGTCGATTCGGTGTGTCTACGAACGCCGAAATTAGTCAAATTGTTAATACCTGTGTGCCTACTAATACAGTTGCGACGCAATCATCAATCTGGCGACAATTTTCTACGTTTTGCGATGCAAAAAGATACACATTTGAGCCAGATACTTCAATCGAGAAATTGAATGTAATATTGCAAGATTGGGTATTTAATATGCGAAAAAGTAACGGAGAAGACTACAAAGAAGCGGTAGTTAAAACAATTTGGAACACCACCGCTAAAATGATACAAAGTAAATATTATAACGAATTTAATATTGTATTCAACCCTTTCACCGATGTTCAGTTTAATTCATCACGAGCTGCACGTAATGCTTAACGTAAAATCCTACAAGCACAACCCGAAAACAGAAAATAATAATAATAAATCTGAAGTATTTGCAATGGCCAGATTATATAACGAAAATGAACCGGAAGGACTTCAAAAGAAATGATATCACATTTTGGCGTTTGAACTAGCTTGGCGCGGAGGAGAAGCAGCTTACTGCAAAACCACTTATTTCGTATCTGAAATTGAAAATAATGGAAAAGAAACTGGGCGTATCGAGTATAATCCTCTATTTTCGAAAACGAGACAAGGCGGCAACAATAAATTCTGTGACAGCAAATGGATCACGCCTAATATTTTCCACTAAGATATTTGCCCAATAAGTTTATTCAAAAAGTTAACACTTTTATAACTTCGGACAGAGTAATCCCTTTTGGAATAAGAAAAATTCTAATGGTTGGTACAAGAATTTGCCGATTGGAATTAATGAAATTTCCAAATGGACTAAACGCTCAGCACAACACATTGGTTTAGATGTCAAACGTGTCAAAATTACAAATCACTCAAATCGAGCGGCAGCAATTAGCGAATTAAGTAATAGCGGAATTGAAGAACAAGCTCTAATAAAAATAACAGGACACAGGAATTCATCATCAATAAAACCATACTTACAAGTTGACAAAGAGTATCGTTCAAGCATTATTCTATCAATTCGTTTGGAAAATGAAAAAACTTCAACATTTACTACAGAAACGATTAGCTGTGCCACCCGCAGCGATATCACTGTTCCTAGTATGAATTTTAATAACTGCGTTTTTAATAATAATTGTACATTAAAATAAAAATGTGTTTATTTTTAATGTTTCATAAATGAAGTTTGCATTGATATGTTTCCAAATTTCTCATTCATTAAATTGTCCTGCCGAATTACACTCGAGGTTCGTATTGATATTGGGTAAATTCGTGTTGTTCAAATTCTAAACTGTTTCCTTTAGCAATTTGACATTAAACAACCCAAATTTACCCGATAAAATACAAACCACTTGTGCAATTATAAGTGATAAAATGGTACAAAGCTCCCCACACTTTTTCAATAATTGTACAGATAAATTTTTTTCATTATTTTATGTGTGTTTGATTAAGTAACTAGATGGTTTATATTAACAATTAGTTTCGGTAGGTGGCGCTGCAATCGGGTTCATACTTAACAAGTTCCAAACGGATGGGCCGATTTTGATGGCATTTTGTATAGGATTTTTTTATACGGTCATTGAAAAAAATTGGTTTGTCCGAAAAATTGTAAGAAAATTCAAGAGAGTCGAATTTTTAAGAAATATATTCCTTCTAACAAAAAATTAGCAATACTTTCTGATTTTGCCACCCAAAATAAGTAACAATGTGATATTTTTCATTCAAAATAAAAATAGTCAAAATTTGTATAATATGAAAAGACGACAGGACAACGTCTGTCGGGTCTGCTAGTAAATAAATAAATTTGGATTACTGTGGATCACCAGCGACAATTTTGTGATGAGACGGTTCTGTTGGATAAAAATGTTGCTTAATCGGAAAAAATTATATTTTATGCGAAATACGGGTCTTCTTCCAACTGTCCTTGGATCAAAGTGCAGAATTCAAATCGAACATCGTGAAACGTGAACTTTGCGTTCAACCTTTCAGCTGATAAATTTATCGATATATTTCTTTAGAATTTTTATTTTTGGTACATTAAAATAAAAATGTGTTTATTTTTAATGTTTCATAAATAAAGTTTGCATTGATATGTTTCCAAATTTCTCATTCATTAAATTATCCTGCCGAATTACACTCGAGGTTTGTATTGATATTGGGTAAATTTGTGTTGTTCAAATTCTAAACGGTTTCATTTAGCAATTTGACGAGAATAACTGTCAACTATTAAAAACACGACACCGACACCCGATAAAATAGAAACCACTTGTGCAATAATAAGTGATAAAATTTCATTCATAAAAACGTCAATGACTCAGTTATTACTTATTTAAATGTATACAATTTCGTACTTGAGTAGATAGAAATGTGAATTCCCATGTTTAAGCGCTGGAGCTAGCCGTTCTGGGCGCCAATTATTTAAATGAAATTTGTTTAAGGGAAATAGTTATTTGTGCAACAAGTGCAAAAAGTTAGTGTGTATTGCACCCGACATGAAATTGTCCAACGAGGCCGCTAAGCCGAGCTGGACAACACGTTGAGTGCAATAAACACTTTTTGCGCGAGCTGCATACAATATTTTTTCTACGTGAATACAAAAACCAAAAAATGTCTTATTCAGGCTGTTGTAGTGAAATGACAGATGAGTGCAATAAAAACTTTATTTCACTAGAGCAGTAAGGAACTAGTTTTTTCAATAAATAGAGCTCAATAGAGTTTTTTTTTCATGAACGTAGAAAAAAATATCAATTCGCGTTGTTATTTTTTATATGGTCGAAAATTGTGTGTGGGTCACCTCGAATCATAGGCGTACTATTTTTTTAAATTTTTCTATTTTTCTTTTTTTTTTTTTTTTGGCATCGACTTTCGCCATTCAGCCACAGGCGTACTATTTAGCTTAAGTGTTGTTAATTCATTTGTGAAAAATTTCATGTACCATGAGCGTACGTTAAAATTTTTCAACGGGGTTAATTTGTGGAAATTTCCATTTGCCATGGGCGTACATATATTTATATGGCTTGAAGGATTCATTCATTATCAAAAATTTTCATCTGCCATAGGAGTACGATAAAATTTTTGAAAGGGGTTAATTTGCTTTCAAATAATGAATATATTTAGTAAAACTAAGAACATAGCTCGAATCGTTATACCGTATTCTTTATGTAACTTGGGGACGAAACTGTCAGTCATGTCCTATGTGAGTGCCCGGAGTTATCGTCAATGAGAGAGTGTGTGTTCGGAGAATCTTGGCCTACACCTGCCGAAATAAAGGAGATGTCTCTTAGGGACCTGTCCATCTTTCTGGAAAGGACAGGACGGACGATGTCCTATGAGGACAACTCCTCGGGAGGACATACAAAGGGTCACATGTGGCCTAAGTGCTGTGGGACTAAACTCACCCTCCCTTACAGATACAGAACTTGGGGATAAGATAAAAACATGCCAACAAAGCGAAGATCACGATCTAACAATAAACTTAAACATTTACCAGCGTTAGTGAAAGATAGTTCTTAGTGTCCAGTTCAATATTAATCATGTAACATTGGAAGAATTAGGCAACGCCGAAAAACCGAAATGAAAAGAAGATTTTGTAATTAGAAAGACTAGTTGGGCTAAGACAAGCAAAGATACTCCCGTGAAACTATATAACCAGGTGAGAGCAAAGCAATGCCTACGCCAGAGTGAGACTCTGCTATGAGTTTTGACAGGTATCTTAATAGGGTATCTTGACAGGGTATCTCAAAAAGGTCAAACTATTGGAGCAAGAATAATATAAAATCTGTGGAATGTAAGTGTTCAAACTTCAGTTGAACGTTTTTTATTTCTTTGTTTTGTTTCATTTTTCTATTACAAGTGTGACGCCCATGTTAAACTTTCTCTTCCACTTTCTCTTCTGGAGCTTTTGATTTATCAAAGTTCTAGGAAGTATAAAAGGGACACAGCCCTTGGGTGGTAAAAACAAACACGTGGTTTTCAAGAGATCTGTTTTGGGAACAATGTTAAATAACAAAAATTCATTCATTCACTCTACTACTCTCTCTCAGTTTAGATCTTCTTTAGCATAGTTTTTATTACATTTCAACTCTCGCCAAACAACGCGCATTCATTCTCTTTATTGAACTTAGTCTCTTTTATTTTTTATGTCCTATTTATAATTTAAGTTAATCATAGGTGTTTTTAAAGTTAAAATATTGTACATAGGCTGTTGATTAATGAGAATATACGCAAGTTAAGTCAACAAGCCTTTTCTTCTCCTTCGCCGTCCTATGGAACTTTTTGTGGAGAAAACAGAGATTTTCTCCGTCGATGTTTACGGTGTGCCGAGTCGTATCGAAACAGCTCCCTTCACATACTAGCGGAGACTTTTCCCAAGAGCTGAGTAGATGAAGTAGAGCACAATAGATATTTTCTAGGTCTCAGTAAATTTCACCCACATATTTATACATACACAAGCAAACTTTGCCTATGAAAGTAATTATCAAGGGTGGGTTGCGAAAACTATTGGAGATATATAAAATAGTCTACTACATGTTCATAGGACATTACAGACAAAAAAAGTTATATATCCAACTATTATAGCCACAATAACTGTTTATTGTCAAAATAGTTGATTAAAACACAGGTGGGACGTGTCTGAGACTAAATCCAATTTGACTTTGCAGATTGTATTCAGTAGATTGCTACGCGAGTAGGTTACTTTACCAAAAAATCGACAATCAATGGAAATATTTTGAAAAAAATGTCCAAGGTCCATTCATAGTAGAATATATTTTTAATAATAAGTGGTTGTGAACAAAGATATTTTTTACCCCCACCGTAAAATGTTTGTGCATACACGTCAAAAAGCGTCAAAGTTATTGCGAAAAACAAAAAATAAAATTTCATGTTTAACACCCTGTCTCTCTTAATATCAACTTTTTCATTAATTGAAGCTAGTTGGTTTAAATTGTAATATTCTAAAATGAAGATTGTTCTGTCCTTTTATGTACTTAAGGACCCGGTACGCTGTACGTGAATAATAGAGATAGAAAAATATGTATAGCTATTCACGTTTTTCTTTGTATCAAAAAGAGAATATAGCTTGATATTTATTCAAAATAAGTGTTAATATTTCTTAATGTTTTTATTATAAACCAATATTTCAATAAAGGCATACAATAATATTTCACCGTTAGAATACATACGTGCACTAGAAGTTAAATATAATGATTATCCAATCCCGCGACGAATTCTTATGGCTAAAATTTCATTCCGATTTCAACAGAATACAAAACGAAACCGACCACTACACAACTTACTAGGTATACACACTAAACAATTAAACATACCATAATTTAAATTAGAATATTTTTGTCTGTCGTCAATAATTTGATAAGACAAGGTCATGATGTAAGAGCAGCAGTAAAAAAATATCGTTTATCACCGATGTTTATAAATATTGTCATATGACTCATATGTAATACCACGAGAGTGAAAATTTTGCCGGCAAAATTTTTCGATTGTCATGAAAGTTTGTTGCTTGGCAATTTTGCGAATGACATTTTTAACAAAACAAATTTTGGATTAAATGTCATGAGCAAAATTGCCTGAAAGCAACAAACTTGAAAACGACAAGAGACAAATTTTACCTTACAAAATTTTCAATTTAGTGGTATTCGACATGACTATTTCAGAAGAGAAAAACTAAAAAATCATATGTTTGAACGTTTTATTTATTGCAAACTTCAATTATACAAAGCCAAAAAATAATAACATTATGAAAATACACATAGATTTGATACACTCATGGACAAAATTATTGCATATTTCATTTTGAGTCTTTACTTCTTTTCCCTTTATCACTTTTGTGATTTCGGTTGCTAAATCTTTTACATTAGAGTCTTTTACGTTATTAATAATCAAATTAATTACATATTGAACCTTTACAACAGATTCGTGAAGAAATTAGTGAAGTGGCCTGTTTTTGATAATAACGTTTAATTAGGAAAGAACAACAACATGGACACGATACATTAGTTTAAGACAAAATAATAACAATTTAGTACTAAGTATTTCCTCCTCTAGCTCTAACGATAGCCTGCATCCTCCTAGGAATACTGCCCAAAAGATCTTCGATGGTTTGTTGTGGTATTCGATTCCATTCTTCCTGTACAGCAATCTTTAATTCTGCAATTGAATTAGGAGCAGGATTCCGTGCTCGAATATTTCTTTTTAGGATGTCCCATACATGTTCTATGGGATTTGTGTCAGGACTGTATGGTGGCCACTCTAGCTTCGCAATCCCGACATCCTCAATGTACTGGTTTACTGTTCTTGCGGCATGGGCAAGGGCATTATCGTGCATTAGCACAAAGTTATCATATCCAATAAAGCCGAAATATGGTATAACATGTTCTGCAATTACTTTATGAGCACACACAAAACTATTGTATTTTTGTCCATCCTGTACCAATTGGAATCAACATGTGATACATTTTTGAAAACAGCTCAGCTAGAGTAATCCGAAAATTGAGACAAAATGGGGGTGTTGCATTTAAAGAAGATGACGGTAACGTCATTACTCGAATTAATTCAACCTGTATATTAGATTATTATTTTAAAATACGGTAAATTAAAATCAAAAATCGGCGTGTTTCAGGATTATTTCTTATGGTCAGTTTAGCTAAAAATGAATTTGTCCCATACTATGCGGACACAGTGTATACGGATATGGTAATATGAGTAGAAGTCAATATAAAACGTGTAATATCTTCAATGATTTATATCCTAAAAATTTCAATAATTACGATCAAAAGTTTTTAAATAATGTTATGTTATGCGATGAGGTCTCTTTTTTTATTAATGTCATAATAATAAAAAAACTGCGAGCGCAAGCCACAGCTTAAATAATAACAAACCAAATGCATGCTAAGCGTAAGAAAAGTCTACTAGTGGAATAACGAACCCATTTCTCGTGATCGTGATATTTTATATAGCTGGTCCGTACGAACGTGCTCTGTGAACTCTTTCAAACACCCGAGCAGCACACTTCTAAGCCGTGATTTTAATAGGATAGCTCGCTGCATTCACTCCAGCGCAGCGTGCAAAGCAAACGGTACGGTTGGGTTTATATTATTTTTTCGCAAATTTCTGGTTTAAGGATATAAGTCGTAGCGAGTATAGCGTAATAGAGTGCGGGTATTTCTGTTTCTGTGTATTGTTAATAATTATTATGTAAACTGTGAAATATGGAGGTGGTCATCAATTTAATTAATGTAAAGAGATATTCTAAATACTCATATGAAGAAAAGATAGAATTAAAGGCAAAAGGTAGGACATTACCAGATATCACTATCAAAAAAACTAGTGCAAGTAGAGGAAAAAGTTATACACGTGAATTTAGTAGAGATATTTATTCAAAAAACGAATGGATTTGTGGAAATAAAAAATGCTTTATATTGTTTTCCCTACTTACTTTTTGGTGGTGATAAAGCTGTGACGGAAATAGGAGTCACGGATCTAGAGGATTTGAGTTTGAAAATAAAAAAAATGTAGGTTTTAAAATACGACAGTCGACGCAAAGTGAAATTGTACAAGTTCGATTTCAAATCCAATAGAAAATATGTAAGACAACATCAATATACCATATTAAACCTATATTATCATCCCTCACCCAGATAATTTTTTCCCCAAGTTACGATAAAAGAAATACTTTCTATGACATTAAATACTGGTACTATGGAACAGTCTACCCAGTTAGCAACTGAACTTATCTAATATCATAGAACACTAAATAGATTAATACATAAATATAAAGGGAAGACACAAAAAAACAAAGACATGTATTTATATGACTAAGTACTGATTTAAAGGAACAGTCTACCTGTTTAGCAACTGAACTTACTTAAAGCCATAATATACTACAAAAACAAGGAAAGGAAAAATGCATAAATGACAAATTCAGATAATCCAGAAAAAACACAAAATACAAACGTTTCTCATCGTCTGTATAACTTTCCCAAAATTTACGTTACTCTAAGATAAAGATAAGTTTTAGACAAGTAAAAAAATCCACCTACCAAAGTGTGAGATATATTTAGATAATTTTCAAATAGTTATTGTAATTATTTGTTCGATATAGATAAGCCCTTAAAATTTGTATCATAAACATAAAACTTTCCTCGTTACATTTTAGAAAAGATATAACTAATTTTTGTTAATTTATGCACTGATTCTAGGTAACAGTCTACTTGGCTAGTAACTGAACTTGCACAAATTTACAGAAAATTAATTAGTAGTAATTAATAAGTTAAAGATCAGAATACTTTCCATAAGGAACAGTCTACCAATTAGTAACTGAACTTATTCAGGATATTTTAACAAAAAAACTTAGCTAATCTATGAAGAAATGATAATAGAGATAGATATATTTTTTTTATGTTGTTGTGCTATAAGATATAATAGTAAAATTCACGATAACTGCATATCGCAAGCTAAGATAAGATACCATAATTATCCGGTGGGATACTTACTAGATAAATGTCCACAAAGACATCAGATACATGTTCATTATGAAACATGACTTCTGCGACACAAGATAAGATAAAGGTAAAGATAAATTTTCATGTGCCATTTCCTATAGCACACAAAAACATATGCAAGGTAAGATACTTCAGTTTGTGTCAATTGACACAATTCAACTGAAAAAGACAAGGTAAGATATTTCAGTTTGTGCACTCGACACAATTCAACTGAAAAAAGGTGAGATAAGATAAGATATAGATAAATAATATTATGGAACATACAAATTTTTAGTTTCTACCAATTTACCAAATCCAAATTATATACCCCAAATTTGAATCACCCCATTTAAGTACTACGTACATAATACTCTCAAATGTCGCAATTATGTTATTGCAGTGATAAATCTAGTTTACCATCATAATATGTAAGCTTATAGCACAACATAGACATATTTTAAAGATACACGAGTCAAAACTATAATCAGAGAAATAAAAATGGAAAGGTAAAACAACACGGTTAAATCTTACAAATAATTACTTACTAAGAAGGGAAAATTCTGCGTCAAATTCATTGTAATTAAAGATACAGTTCCTACAACCATCAATGAATAAGTTACACTATTGAAGATATTTGCTTACTACAAGTTCCATATTTTCAAGACATGTTCCTCAAACTATTTAACTCACAAGAAATATAATACAGCGTACCATACACTGTATGTTTTTAGAAATTAATTTATTTAGAAACAAATTGAGCTTTTACTGATTTTAAAAAAATATTTAGCCAACCCTGAACTTCTATATATATGAAATTTTTCATCATATTTCACAAGAAAAATGTACCTAAAACAATAATGAACTAGTGAACAGCAGAGCCAAACATAGTGATAAAATATAACCCAAGGATTGAAGAAAGACAAAATTTTGTCCAAAAATGATTGATTAAGAGAGAAGAAAATATACAAAATTGACAACGTGACTCTCAAAAATTTTCACAGGAAAGTTAGATAATACTTTTCTAAGTTCATACCAGGGAGGTTGCCAGTTAGCGTCTGCAGAAGCCATTGGTCATCGCGCAAACACACAAACACAGCAAATATTTTGACAGTGCAAGTTATTAAACATCTCAAATATATAGAAAAAACAAAATAAGGACTTATTTCCGTAAAACTGAATTAAAGATATTCAAACGAAATTTTTGAGATATAGGTATTAAGCCAAAAATAAAGATTTTACGAAAAAAAATTAGTTTTGTCATCGACTATTGTGGAGAAATATGCCACGTCACGATAAAATATTATTACACTATGTATCATTCCGAGTACTAAGGTAAAGATAATTTTGCGTTATTTTGTTGTGCAACAAAAATAAAATATCAAAAGATAAAGATAAATCATATATTGACAATAAAAGTGCTACTAAGCACCCAAAGATATAGTACAGGGAATGAAGCATTTCACCTGGCAATTTTTTCGTCCAGCATGGATTGACTTGAAATTTTAACAGAAGGTAGGTGATAGCCCAAGGATCAAAATCTATATCGAACCGAAGGGCGCTAAAGCCTTGGGGGTGGTTGCCACCCCATCTCGGGGGTGAAATTTTTTTATTACATTTTAACCACAGGAATCGATTGAAAAAGTGATTCTAAGCAAAAAATACCCTATACCTTTTTTTTGTAAAATCAATATTCTCTAAGTTATTCGCGATTGAAAGTAACGCTTTTTAGAGGAAAAAATCGACGTTTTTGATATGTTTTTCGCGGATAACTCGAAAATTATGCATTTTATCAAAAAAACTGTGGAAAGCAAAATTTTAGCTTTTAAAAAAACAAGCAAAACCTTTTTTTTATAATTTTTCTAAAACCAATGGGAATCGAGATATGGCCCATCAATGAATAGCTTTTTTCCCAAATGCAAAATGTGATAGATTCAAAGTCAAATACCGGAAAAATGATGCATTTTTCGTAGAAAACTTCCTTCCTTTTTAAAAAAAAAAAGGTCTGTAGCATCAAAATTGAGTGAATTACGACAAAAATAATGTCAGTACTGAATTTTTTATACAAAAAAATCGGTGAAAACAACCCCCTAACTACCCCCCTAATTAAAATTGATCTTTACCCTTGTGCAATTCTCTTTGTACATGTATGGTTAATATGTCCAAGAAGTTTGACCAATTTAAAATTCATAGTTTTCGAAAAATTATGGCTTAAAGTAAAAAGTTATTTTTCATAATTTTGTATTTTTTACCCTTTCTTTCAAAATAACTCCGAAACTATTAAAGGTTCAAGCAAAGTTAGAAAATGAAATTGTAGATTTTTTTTATGAAAAAAATTTTCCTGTAAGTAGATTTTTTGTACAGTTAATATTTGACGAGATATAGGCGTTTAAAACGTCTATTTACGCACGATCACCACCTTTTTTAGCCCTTTAAACTCACCCTATTTAAAAACGAAAGGGTCTAAAGAGATTTAACTTACATATCCTTGTATTTCTTGAAAAACCCTACAAAATCGCTTTTGAATAAACTTTTTATCATCAAAAATGAAGGAAATACGTTAAAAAAACCAATCGATTTTTTTTTCGAAAAATTCCAATAGTATAGTTTAGTACACTTGGAAGCATAATAATGTACAAAACCGGTTCATTCGGCAGTGGGGCGTTATATATACGAAATGTTTCGTGTTCTTTTTTTGAAATACAATAGGAATATTTTTATTTGTATTTGTATTTGCAATTGTAAATGTAATCATTTATTTATGTTAATCTATGTGAAAATACAGCGCATTTTTATGTTGATAAATTTTTTTTTGTACTTAAGTCTACTTTTTTTCAATTTATATCTATTACAATAGTTTATAAAAATTGCAATGTTGTGAAGGGTGGTTTTTAAAGGTTGAAAAGTCACTTAATGCACGTGACACATTTTTTTTACAACAGAATTATTGAGCAAATCCCTATTAGCATTAATTATTTTTCTCTTGGCAAAAAATTTTTTTTTACATATAACACTGATAACAGTTGATTTTTAAGGGTTGAAAAAGTATAAAATTGTATTTTGAAATGTAACAAATTCATCATTTCACTAATTCAAACCCATTTTCACCTATCTTAAGATTTATAATGCTATTTTTTAATTTTTAACATTAAGGGGTAGTTTTCACCCCTAATAAATAATTAGGGTTCGTCGGCATGACATGATATATAAAGCAGAGGGGAAGTTGAGCCTAATTCCAAATTTTTATGCAAATCAATCAGAGGCGAAATCATTTTTTAAGGATTCGTGATTTTTTTTTACATTAAGCTGCTTTTTAAGGGTTGAAATATGATGAAATTGTATTCCAAAGCTCAAAAGAATCATTATTCAACTTATCCAAACCAAATCTTACCCGTTTTCAGGTTTAAAATGATATTTTATGATTTTTGACAAATAAGGGTAGTTTTCACCCCTAAAAACCATTTAACGCCCTTCGGTTCGATATAGATTTTGAACCTTCGGCTATCACCTACCTCCTGTTAAAATTTCAAGTCAATCCATGCTGGACGAAAAAATTGCGAGGTTTTACCTTTTTTTGAGCTTCATTCCCTGTACTAATACTGACGATAAGGGAATGCTACAACCATATCCGAATCCAAATTTTGCATAAAGCAGGAAGTTCAGAAAATGTTTGTGCATAAAAGTTGGTCCAAAAGATTCTGGACTACAAAGGTGCATGAAGCTAGATAAATCCAGAAAATTTGAAACATTCACGGAAAGTTGTTCTCTATAGAACAGCGTTTTCGGTATATAACATACTCAAAAAACAAAAAAAGATACGATAAGAGACAAAAATACTACACGAATTTTTTATTGCACAACGAAATGTCAGAAAGCATAGGTACTAAAAAAAATTTAGTACTTATGATACATAATCTAAAGATATAGAAAAGGCAAAAACATTTTTGAAAAAAAAATGCAGATACGCCACTGCATACTCAAGATATTTAGATTTTAAATCTTAAATCAAAAGATAGCAATTATTTCCGATAAGAACTACTTCGATAAATTTAGTAATTGGTAATAATGAGAATCAAGTTAAAAATATATTTACGGCAAAAAAACTAGAAGCAAATCGACAGCAAACTATTAAAATATGTTTCGACTGAAGGTCACTGAAAGATAACGATAAATTAACTAAATGATTAATAAATTTACTAACTATTGAATACATTTTTCAGATTATGATAGAGATACTTACTAAACCGAACCACCAGTTATAAATTATCAAAAAGAAAGAAAGTCAAGAAAAGTTAATATAAAAGTTAAATTGAAGTAATTTTCCCCAAAAAGCTGGAAGAAAAAAAAATTTTTAGCTATACAAATTTTTTTAGAGTGGACAACAACGGTTAAAAGTTATACACGTTTGAGCGCCAATGAAACAAAAAAATATTTAGCCAACCCTGAACCTCTATATATATGAAATTTTTCATCATATTTTACAAGAAAAATGTACCTAAAACAATAATAAACTAGTGAACAGCAGAGCCAAACATAGTGATAAAATATAACCCAAGGATTGAAGAAAGACAAAATTTTGACCAAAAATGATTGATTAAGAGAGAAGAAAATAGACAAAATTGACAACTGTATTTCGGGAAACTGTGCTTCGGGAAACTGTGTTCCCAGAAACATCTAACAAATGAAAAAAATTATATTTATAGAGAAAGTTTTCAAGGAATATGAAAGTAAATCCATGTGGTATCCAAAATGGGTATCCATTTTGTACTAACTACTTTTTTTACAAAAAATATGGTAAATTTTCCAATATTAAAATTTAAAATTCAAAAGAAACAATAAAATGTAATAACATACCAGTAATCCAGATTTTTATTAGATAAAACGTCTGCAAATTTTAGTTTGAAATTTCAGCAAAAATAAAGTTAATGGATTACTGCACAGTTCTACACTTGTTGATTTGACAACAGACGATAAGAGAAGACCTGCCGGTACCCTCTCCGTTCTTATTTAAATTAAATCCAAAATTTTTAATTTCGCGGTAAAATATCTCAAGAATATTGATTTTTGAACCAATAGTTAATTCCACCAAGAATTGTAAATGTGAAATAATTTATAAATTTTTCGATTGAACAATTTTCGGTAAATATTCCACCAAAAATCAAAATTCTAAAGAAATTTATCGATAAATTTATCAGCTGAAAGGTCGAACGCAAAGTTCACGTTTCAAAACGTGCGATCCGTTGCCGATTATTGGAATGTTCCATACTTAAAACTCACTTTGTATATTTATGTTAATAGTGTGAATAATGTACAGAGAACAGTGCGGGGCTGCATTTTTGGGTATGAATTTTTTGTGATAAATCGCCCCCCTGCCAATTAAATTTGACGTGGTTTTTACGTTTTTAAGAAACTCTCGGTTTCTGATATTCTGAGTGGGTAAACTTTTCGTTGAAATACCCAGTATATTTAGATAAACATTTGCTTATTTCACATACAGGGTTAAATGATGAACTCTATAACCATCTTCAAGAAGACTGGAAGGAATCAATCAAAGCTTTATTCATATTGATACAAATTGGAAGACTAAATTATCAAGTCAACATTTTTCATCCACTACTACAGTTTTCTACAACCGGAATGATCCCCCTAAGAAATACTCTCCACTCCTTTTATTAATAGATTCAATACTCTGTATGACGATTATGTTACTACCTATTTGATTCTATATTCTATTTTAAGATTTTTATAGTGACCCTTGTATATACTATACCATGAGGACTGCCGACAGTGGAACCACAAATAAATGAATTTATACTATAAATTTCATTGCACGCTAATGGTATGCTGGAATTTTTACAAATGAATACACAAACATTTTATCGTAATCTCTTGATACAGAAATTTTTACAAATCCCTCATAAAAATCCAGTCGTACGCCTATTATGACAAATGAATTAACCGCATTTGAAAATTCCATCGTACTCCCATGATATGGGAATTTTTACGAATAAACCAATCCCTTATAAAAAATACATCGTATGTCCATGATGAATGGGGATTTTAGGAATAAATCAACCCCCTCAAAAAATTTAATTTACGCCCATGATATAGAAGTTTTTACAAATAGATTTCCCCTAAAAATTTTATCGCACGCCCATGATATAGAAATTTGAACAAATAAATGAACCCTTTTTCAAAATTTTCTTCATACGCCTATGATGGGAGGAAATTTGTCCAAATAAATTAACCCCCTCTAAAATTTTGTCGTACGCTTTTCGACATGTCAACAATTATAGTTGACGTAAAAGGTATAGTGCCAGCTATCTAATCGTATATCCCCTTTAAGTTATGTTGCGAAGCTAAACTCTGAAAGGTATTTATATAATATAAATAATAATAATTATTTTCGTCTACTTACCAAACATAATTCTACATTGTTTTTGTATTTTGACCCATCAGTCCATATTTTCTTAACCAATCGTGTGTATCATACCGAGTTTCGTCCAAATAGATAATTGCTCATAAATATAATGTATACTTACTTACAATTTACACACAAAAACACACCAACTTTCTTGATGTTAGAACACCGACTAAAGAGAACAACTGCAACCATCCTTCAAAAATAGTTATAGTTCAGTCAAACTACAAGATAGTTCAATTGAAACCCATCTTTGGTCCAGGAAAAATTTATTGACAAGTACAGTTACAAATAACTACCACTACAATTGAGGCACATATCCCACTGTTTCACCAACCGATGTATACCCTGCTTATAGAATTCTTGTGGCTGCTGCTGGAAGAATTCTTTCACAGCGTTTTGTACTTCTGCGTCCGACTGAAAACGGTTACCTTTTAACGCCTTTTTTAGTGGCCCAAAGATGTGAAAATCGCAAGGCGATAAATCGGGACTATATAGGGTGGATGCTCTAATATCCTCCATTTCTTTCGTTGCAGATTTTCTTTCACTACGTTGGCAACATGAGGCCAAGCATTATCGTGAAGCAGAATAACACCACGTGAAAGCTTCCCTGGACGTTTTCTTCTTATTGCTTGATGAAGCTTGTTCAAAGTTTCATTATACAGGTTTGCGTTGATATGCACTTCAGGTTCTGTAAACTATATCAGCAAGGGTCCTTCATGGTCGAAAAAAAATGTCAACATCACCTTGCCTGCAGAAGGTTGAACTTTAAACTTCTTTGGTGGCGGAGAATTTGCGTGTTTCCATTGCATCGATGACAGCTTACTGGATGGTTCAAAATAATGACACCAAGATTCATCGCCAGCAACTATTGACGAGAGAAATTCATTACCATTTTGACTGTATTCCGTGAGGTGTTGCAAAGACAAGCCCATTCGCAAGCTTTTTTGGTCCTGAGACAAAAGACGAGGAACCCATTGCGCACAAACTTTGCTGTAACCTAGTTTGTGTACGATACTATGGACAGATCCTATACTCACACCAACATTTTCTGAAATTGCTCTGATTGTCTGTTGATGCAGTAATCAATGCACCTGGTCGTGGCTTATCATTCGTCCTCTCATCTCCATTCTTAAATTTTCGACACCATTCCTTCACAGTTGGATATGCAAAACATACGTTTCCATACACTGCTTGCGTTCGCGTATAAATTTGCAACGGTTGCACACCTTCAGCACACAAAAATTGAATGACCGCACGCTTATCACATTTGGACGAATTGTTAACAACAAACGCCATTTCAAAGTCACAATACTTAAAATCGCTGTCAAATATAAACGAAAAAAACAGATCAGTGTGACGTTTGCATACACTACTAATGTTGGAAAACGTCAGTTGAATGATTACAATTGTTTCCAAGGCTAACCTGACCAAAGATGGGTTTCAGTTGAACAAGCCTAGTAGTTTATTAAATAACTATTAACGATTATTAGTTTAAATTATAACATTAAATGAATTTATCGTCAACTAAGTACGCATAATTATAACCACAATAATGTTTATTATTTTTTATTTCGACGTTTCGGTAGCGTTCCAGGGGTGACATTCCGTTCATATAAACTAGCGACCGCTTTTTAAGCGACGTCGCTTGCGACTTTATAGCCGACTGCGATTCCGTTCAGCGATCGAAATTAAGTTCGGACACATTCGTTAAAGAAGTCGATTTTCTGTCAAAATATAGGGATATTAAGAGTTATTTTAGGGTTTTTTATGCCGTATGGTGACACTAAAAAATAATTAAATAAATGTTTAATTAGATTTGTTTTTTTTTTCAGTTTTGAGTTAATATTCACTAAAGTTAAAATTTGTGATCGCATTTTAAACATTAAAATAAAATAAAATAAGGATACTTAATGCGTTTGACTGCTAAATACCATGAGACCATCGTAACATTTGCAGAAGAGCACCCTGAAATAATCACATATAAGTTTAGTGGTCTTGATGGCAAACAAAGACTGCAACAGCAATGAATTGGCAACATTTTACAGCAATAATTTTACTATTTTTTAATTTAGACAAAGAGCTTTAGGATAAAACTCGCTTCTGTCTTTAAGAATATTAATATAATTAACATAAAAGTCAAATTAATAATACAAAATTGCAAAAAAGAAAGCACATAACATTAACATTTTGACAAGGAAAGGAGAATAGAGATGTCACATAAAAAACAAACATTTCCTCTTCGTTTTACACACGTAGGCGACACCTCATAGGTATCAGGAATTTGGCGATCGCTTTAGAACTATTTGTCGCGCCAAAACGACCAAATTTGGTGAACGGAATGTATTTATCGACAAGAACGATTCAAGACTAGTCGCTAGCGTGAACAGAATGCCACCCCAGCTACCGTTGTCAAGATTAACTGGTATAAAAATAATTTTTTGGTCCCTATCTGAACAAAAAATAGAAAAAAACATTATTAATTGTGGTTTGATTATCAAAACAAAATAAGAAAAAAGAATAAGTAACGCCACAAGGAACTTACAGAAGACATAATTATAACATTGACTGGGCTATGACGGTTTACTTTTAGTCTATGCCCGGTTGCAAGAACGCTTATTAAAAATGATGAATGATTAACGGCTAATCAATGAAATAATAACTCGTTAATTCTTCAAATCAACCATCATTTACACAATCAAAATGCAACGTATAGGTACCTGCAATGATGAACAATTAATCGACCATTATTTTTTTCGTGAAATCGGGTTCCCATTGATGGTTCATAATTTTTTAATCAACCATCATATGATGAGAGATTTGATTAGCGTTCTTGCAACCGGGCATTAGAGTCTTACAAAAAGCCGGCAACTTTAAGTTCGCACTATACCATTTACGTCAACTATACCTTGACCGTCATACTAATCAACCAGCCAAGATGTTTTTTATTTGGTATTTGGGATGTTCACACAGAATTTTTAATATGAAGTTCTGCTCCTGTCGACTTTTTATTAACAAAATGTATATCTAATAATATTATATTCAATATTACTTTCAATAATGATGTCTATGTCGTATTTCCCTAACGTCTAAATGTCGACTGACTCACGTCACAATTCGACTCCTCTTCTTTCTTCATTACTCATCGCCCAGCGAGCTGTAGCTGATTCCGAGGTCCCCACTCCTAAGAATATTAGGGATCTTAAAAGCGTGAAAGTAAAGCAGCTTGGATCAAAATATACATAAAATAAAACACTTCATAACCATTACTGTGAAAATTAGTAATAAGCGGAGGCACATTCTGTCTATAATACCAATCATTTATTATTTTTTCAGTGTCTTCAATCAGATATTAGAAACTGCTTTTTCTGGAGAAATCGTTCAGTATTGTTTATTATTAATAGAACAATTTAAAGTGGTTCAAAATTGTTAAGATCCTACAACCATAGAACGTAATCTCGACATTCAAATGCAAATGCTTGATACTAACACTTTTTTAAGAGACCTTGGGGAAAAAAATCGACATGCAGTTTTCGTTATTCTGTTGCTAATTGGGCCTACTTTTATAACACTCCTATTTTATATCTCCCAATTTGTTTTTTTATGTTAGGTCCCTTAATGGGGTGTTAAATTTAAGAAACGTTTGATGTTTTCCCAATGTTAATAGTTAGTGGTGGACAAAATCATAATTGGGAATCAGTTATTTTAATATTTTTATTCTCACAAGGTTTTTATATCGATTTGAAAATTCAACTTTTGGATGATGTAAATAGTCTGCCATCTATGCTGTGACGTACATTCCGCAAAAAAGAATTTAGCTGCATAAGGGTTGATATAGGACCACAATTCTATCGTCTTCTTATTATGTTGTTATGAAGTACAGTATAGGTTATGCTTATGTCACATTGCTTTTATAGTGAATAGCGTAGGAGTTGTTTAAATTCACTTCTGATTTATTTTTACGGCTATAAGATTATTTTTTAAATTTTACGTTTAACTAAAAAAATGTTAACACAATTGTTTCATAATATTGAAACGTCAAGCTCCATTAAACTGTAAACAAAACCAAAACATCTAAATCAGAAAGTGGCTAACTTCATCTTTGAGTTTGTCATGTATCTGTAGCGAAAGTTGCAAACATTTAGGAATTTTAAATTTCCAGTTTTCTTCTAAAATATTCGATTTAACAAATTTTTAAATTAATTTTTTCAAAGTAATACCAATATACTTTGATAAAATTAATTATGGGTTGATGTATATTATATTGTATATTCATGAACATTCACAAAGAGTAGGCATGCTTTCGAATTGCTCCTAATTTTTGTGCGAATGCTAGGTTTAATGTTGAGAGTTGTGTAACAAAATTGCTAGTTTATAAATATGAACCTAAATTGTGAGAAATTATAGTGAAATGAAGAAAAGTTGAGAAAAGTGAGCTATTCCGGTTTAGTTAGAAATAAAACATAGATACTGTTAGTGTAATATTATTTATTATCAAAAATAAAGATTACAATATTTATGACAACTATATTTTATGACATTGATCATCAACCCTTGTTAAAGTAATGACATCAAGATAGTTTGTTTACATTAAGGTACATCTTAATATTACATCCTCCCTTCAAAGTGTAAACTAAATAATATACTATAATGTTAAAATATAAGATTACAACAAAACATTAAAATCTAAAGATTGAACCTCTTCACTGGTTTAACTAATCTTCCTGATCTTGTAACGTAATTTTCTCTTGAGTTTTTGTTGTACGATTTTTTTGTGGGACATTTCTTTCTCTGATAGTTTCAGGTTCTGTGTTATGTTCTGCTAAAGGTGTGTTATTTATTTCAAGATTAGGTAGAATTACAACTTCTTTTTCTTTAGTCATGTTTGATTCCGTCTTATGTAGTACTTCTGTATTTCGTCTATATAACTTTCCATCATCACTTCTTATAATAACAGATCTTGGATTTTCTTCTACCTTTGCTTGAACTTGTCCTCCTTCCCATTGTCTGTGAGCAGTTTTAACTCTTATTCTGTCACCTACTTTCACTTTATCTTTATAACTTTTTTTGTTAGCATTACTGTATGATATTTGTATATTTCTTTGTCTTCTTAATTCATTGGAAACTTTGGTGATTATGTTAGGTTTAAGATTATCCTTCGATATAGGGATTGTTGATTTGGTCATTCCGCTGTATAAACGCTGATTAGGAGAACCTAATTTAGCTCTGGGTGTATTTCTATAATTTAAAAGTGCTAGCTGTATGTCACTTTGATCAATATTGCATTTTCTTAGAATATTTTTCGCTATGCTTACACCTTTTTCTGCAAGACCATTTTCTCTGCTATGGTAAGGACTACTTGTCTGATGTTCAAAACCCCATAGATTCTTGAATTCTTTGAATTCTCTTGATGAAAAACAGGAGCCATTGTCACTTTCTAATTTCTCTGGGAGACCATGTGTACAAAACCATTCTTTAAACTGTTGGATGACTTGCTTTGATATAGAACTTTTAATTAGCTTAAAATCAACATATCCTGAATAGCTGTCTATAGTACAGAGATATTCGTTTCTTTTGAAATGAAATATATCTGAGGCAACAATTTGCCAAGGTAAATCTGGTACTTTTTTATTAAGAACTGTTAATTGTGTGTTTGTTTTTTGAGTTCTTTCACAAACAGCACATTTTTTGATGTATGAAATAATGTCGTTTGTTTGTCCTGTCCAATATAGAAGCTCTCTAGCTCGACGTAAACAACTTTGAATGCCTAAATGACCTAAGTGTATATTTTTCAGCATTTTATTCACTTGAGATTTTGGTACTAATACTTTATGTCCTTTGAAAACCATACCATTGTAAAAGGCAAGTTCTTCTCGAAAATTAAAATAATGTTGTACTATTTTCGGAAGTTCTTGTTTTTCGTCGGGAAATCCATTTTGAATATAATTTATCAATATTTGAAGCTCATTATCATGTTCAGTTGCTAAAACTAGTTCTTCTCTAGCAGTTCTAGACATGGATAACACGATTTGTACTTGAAATTCTTCTTCGTCTGTGACAGGTTGTTGTTGGCAATCACGACTAAGGATGTCAGCAATCGGTATATCTGTACCTTTTTTGTATATGATTTTTGGAGAATACTGTGTTATGTCAAAAAGTATTCTTTTAAGTCTTGCAGGTGCTGATTGGATAGGCTTCTTAAATATTACTTCTAGAGGCTTATGGTCAGTCTCTATAATTAGCTGTTTTCCTTAAATATACTCATGAAACTTATCACATGCGAATTTAATTGCATAAGCTTCTTTTCCTATCTGGGGATAGGCTTCTTGACACTTCGTGAGTGCTTCAGTTGTATATGCGATTGGTTGATTTTCTTGCAGTACAGCTCCAACACTCTTCGAACTTGCATCTACAGATAATGTCACTTGTTTGTTGACATCATAAAACAGGAGCAGTTGTTGATTGTTGTTTAATTTTCGAAAAAGCATCGTCTTGCTCATGACTCCATTCAAATTCTACGTCTTTTTTCAATAACTTTCGTAATGGTTCTGTGAGCTCTGACATATTTTTTATAAACTGGTTAAGATAAGTTACCATCCCTAAAAGTCTCTGTATCTCCGTCTTGTTTGTTGGTGTTTTCAAGTTCTTGATGGCAGCAACTTTTTCAGGATCAACTGACAGTCCTTCTTCTGATAGTAAATGACCTAAGAACTTGACTCGTCTGGATTCAAATACACATTTTTCTTCATTTAATTTTATACCTGCTGCTTTAAGTATTTTTATTACTTTAGCTGTAATTTCACGTAGCTTCTCTTTTGTTTCTGCAAATATGAAGACGTCGTCCATAGAACACTCTGTATTTGGAACATTTTCCAGAAGAGAAGACATGATTTCTTGGTATACTTCCGGTGCTGATGCCAAACCAAAGCATAAACGGGTAAAACTGTATCTTCCCCAAGGGGTAGCAAATGTTAAATACTTTTGTGTTCTTTCTGTGACCCTAATTTGCCAGAAACCTCTTTTTGCATCCAAAAGACAAAACCATTTGGCTCCATGTATTCTGCTGGAAATTTCGTTAAGCGTTTTTAATGGATAATGTCTTTTTAAAATGCTTTTGTTGACATCAGAAGGATCCAGACAAATCCTGATTTTGCCTTTTTGGTGTACTATCACCATAGGACTGACTACAGGTGTAGGTTCTTTCATATGTTTTATTACCCCTAATTCGACCATTTTGTCTAACTCTTCCTTCACGTCATTTCTTATTGCATGAGGTATTCTTCTTGCGGGCTGTATATAAACTTGGGATTTTCAATCAAATCTATGTCGTAGATATAATTTTTTATGCATCCTAAACCTTTAAATATGTCATCCTTTTGAATGTCTTGAAGTTTTTCTACTCTGACTATTAATCCTAAGTCTTGACAAGATTTTCTACCTAAAATTGGCGGTACATTTTCATTAACAACTTTAAAGAGTATATTTGCATCGGAATTTTTCAATTGACATTTGACTAGTATTTCACCTATGACAGAAATTGTACTTTCGCTAAAAGTTACCAGTCTTTTAGTTTTGGAGAGAAGTCAACTGAATAACCGAGATTGCCAGCTCAATTTCAAATGTAACCTTATGTTCATGGAGACTAGACGGTTATTTAACTTTACGATCCTCCAACATGGTTTAAACTAAACAATGTGTAGCTAGTCGTTAAATTTTACAGGTAGTTAACAAACCGCCGTTTAAAATAGTAACGTTAAATTAGCAATAAGTTGACATTCGTAAAGTAAAAAAAAACGCGTTCAACAGGAAACTAATGGTCACTCCGGTAGCACTACGTTGTAATTAACGCGACCAATACTATTACACAAAATATTTCTTCATTCAGATGCAATCTTCTCTGAATGGACCTTGAGAAAATTTTACAATTTCTTGCATCCTTGCTGGAACGCTACCGACTCGTAGAAAATAAGAATAAGGGCCGGTTGTAGTTACATAGTTCAACTACGGTTCTGTGTTGAACTAAGTTCAATTGAAAATTTTTGTTGTAGATACGTCAGTCACTCTTGATCTGTGGTTCAAAGCGAAGTTCATTTGAACGGTACTTTAAGAGCGTTCTAAGGCGGTTCAAGAAGGATTTGACAGTTGACGTTGTATTGTTAACCTCAAAAATTAGAGTTTTTGTTTTGTACTTTTAAGGGCCGATTGTAGATGTCACAGGTGAACGTAAGTTTAACAGAACTGCCAGTCAACTTTGAACCGAGTTCATTTTGGTTTTCGTTGTAGAATGCAAGATCAACATTAGTTTGGTTAAACGCCGTTCAGGTCACGTTGGTTGCACTGAACTACGCTTTTCATCTGAAATTTTAATGTCCCATGCCAAACTTGATCGTTGACTGACAGTTGACAGTGTTGATTAGCGCGTATATCCCGTATATCCTAACCTTATTTATACGTAACGTATATAATTTACTTATGATGTTTCGTTTCATTTTCGTTTTCGTTTATTTGGATTGGAACTATATATATTTGAGATTTGATCGATTACAAATCTCACAGTTCGTTTTTCTAATCGAAATCTACATTTAAATTCAATATCAGACCATATTTCAAAATGACTGGGTCTATTTATAAAGGTTTGCGGTCTTCTAGGATGTAAAAAACCATTCAAAATTTGTAAAAAATCTTCTTCTAATAATTCGTTAATTTTGATTGAAAAAATGAATTATCAGATATTCAACCACACTTTTTGAGGTTAACAACTCAACGTCAAATGCCAAAACCCTATTGAACCGCCTTCGAATGCTCTTCGAGGACCGTTCACGTAAACTTCTATTTGAACCACAGATCAGTAGTGACTGACGTACTTACAACAACAATTTGCAATTAAACTCGGTTCAACGCAGAACCACAGTTGAATATTTACAACCGGGCCTAAGAGTTATTATTAAAAATGAACCCTTTAATCGAAGAATTGACAGATGATGACGATTTTTCGCAGATTTTTCAATGTTTTGTGCATCCCAGAAGACCACAAACTTTCAGAAACAGACCCACTCATTTTAGCTGGTCCACCTCCTGTCTTTTAAATACGATTTTTCATCTGCAAATTTCTTTTTGCTTCGTTCCTTCATATTTCCATATATGTATTTCTCAATACCTGTAATTCTCTATAATTTTCCCCAGATATAATATTAATTTGATTTGTAATTGGTTTGCAGGCAATTAATTCAATTAATTCAATTTGTTTTTTATATTTCTTCTCCAAGGATATTAAAATATTTTCTGCTTTCGAACTAAAATTTGTAGATCGTTCTTAATTTGTTTATTTTTTATGTTTTATATATAATATAGCGCCAGTCCAAATAATGCCAAACGAGCAATCAATTCAAATATTCAAAATGACAATGTAAAAATGACATGTCGGTATGGCATGGGATATTAAATGTCGAACAAAAAACCAATGAACTCTTGGAATTCAATGCGAAACATAGACATCAATGCAACCAACTAACGTTCATCTGTGACATCTAAAACTAGGCCTAAGTACTCGAAAAAGGTTGTTTAATTTCAATTCAAAACAAACCAAAAATTTCCGAAAAACTCCAAAGAACGTACAATAGATTCCTTTCCAATAATATGTCATTCTCAGTACTTTCCGAATTTGAATTGTATTAGGTTTGTTCGCAGAAAGAATTTCCAATCGATTGGAAATTTGTCAAACTCTGACATTCCGTTTGTGATTCGTTTTAAACCGATTGGTAATTTTTGTTGTACGAACGGGTGGAAAATTTTGACATCACGACAGTGACAGCCGGAGATTTCAAAGTGAACGCAACTTTCATAAGTTTTCGCCAGAAATTTAATCATTGATCTACTCACTCAAAAAATAGGTGAGCCTTTCAATAATATTTCTCAGGGTGCTTACGGCTGCAACATCCCTGTATGAAACTGCCTCATGTGCAGCATACCACAGAAAAGTTAAAGTGAAATCAGATGCACTTAGTTTCCCAAATTCGCCAGCCTGATGAAAATAATACTCCGGCTGTTCAAATCTCTCTATTATAGTGGTAGCAACATGTCGGCTCTAAAATGTTTCATCAATTCTATATCACTATAACTGGGAACTATTATTTGCAAATAATTCTCATTTTTCTGCTTAGCTCTTTGATACAAATGAACTAAAAGTTCTTCATCACTTGAAGAGCTTGAATCGTTGTCATACATCTGAGAAAAATGAAGAATAAGTAAATGATTTTGTAATATGTGTGTCATTCGTTGGAAATCCTAATAAGAAGCCAGAGATTTTACTCACGTTTTATTTTAGAAGGATTTGACTGGCTCGCTATTTCCGTGTTTTTTTAAAAATAACAGAAACATAGTAAAAGTCACTACACTTGTCACTTACTACAGCATCACAATACGCATGCTCAAACTAAAAATTTGATCCCGGTCAGCAAATTATTCTGATAGTTGGCAACTGATCCGAAACCGCAAATTTCTTTCTTCGAACAAAGGATTTTTAAATCAGTTACTGTCACATTGTTTCTACGAACTTTTTTTTTTTAAATGCGCATGCGTCTGACGGTTTCTGAAAGTTTCTGACTGTTCTACGAACAAACCTATAGTTGACAGCAATGAATGGTAACAGAGGATATGATTAAAATACGTCTCATTTTGGATGGAAATCGATGTTTTTGAATTTTTTACAAGAAAAACCTATCCTGAAGATATTTTTTGATCTGTTTTGTTGTCCATGTCGCATATAGTACAGACTACTGTCGGGATCTGCTCTTTGGCATAGCCTACCAAAGATTCAAATTGAAAAATTCAATATACTGTCACTCAATTTAATTGAATATTATTTCATTTCGTTAATAATTCTGCAATCAAGGAATGTGGAAAAGTGTGGAATTTACTGATTTCTAAGATAAATATTTATAAGAAAATATGAAGAAAAATTAGTGAGTATTAATAATTTTTTAGAGTTGACGGGTATATGGAATATCAATACATGGAGACGAAGCCAGTTTGCAAGTAAATAATTTTTTTTTAGTGCTGGAGGAGTGGGAAGAAGGGGTAGTGGCGGCGGGCTGGGTGGTGGAAAAGCTTTACCTGCTGTTGAAAGACCAGTTTATCAATTGTCACAATTAAATAAGGATTATCGATATGAAAAACCTGAAAAGCCATGTAAGTAAACAATAGGAATTTTATTTAATATTCAGTTTGTACAATTTAAAATTGTATACTTCATTACGAGTCCAGAAAATAGACTTTTCCTACAACCTCCATGCAAAACACGCTTTTCTACACAAATTTGGTAACAGTGCCGATAACGGTTTTCGGACAATTTTTCAAAAACAGCTTATATAGACACTTAATATAGATCTCTCTGATCATTGTTTAACCACCGCTGTTCAAAAATATTGTCTAAATAATTAGTTTTTAACCTAACAAACTTACGGGATTGTGGAGTGAATAGGGGTGCTGGGCGGGGATATTTGAGTAAGAATTCTCTTACTAAAACCTATTTTCTGCACTTATTTTTAAGTGATGCACAATTTTTTTTTGTGGAAATACAAAATTAAGTAATGTTTGTTTGAAGGTTAGTAATGACGAATTTGACATTGAATTGCATTGTTGCCAGATTGTCAGATTATTACCAAACGAAAGGGAGTGGAAGAAGTGATTCTAGCATCGCTCCCCGACCCCTGACACAGATCAAAGAATAATATCTGTTTCTATCAGCTATCACATGCCATTAAAGAAAAATTGGTTTTATTTTAGTTAAAATAGAAGACACTTTTATTAATCTCAACAAAACCTATGCAAACCTAGCCTAACCCAATCCAGGGGAATGCTTGAACGCATTCCCCTTCCCCTTCTTGAAAAATATCCAATCCTTTGTAACACGCATATCAAGATTCAAGAAGGGGAAGGGTGAATCCAATGATTATATTCCCTTCTCCTTTCCCTTCTTGAATAACTTAATGCGCGTTACAAAGAATAGAATAATTAGTTATAAATCAAGAACATATAAAAGTGAATCTGACAACAGCACATCAAGTTGTCAGACTTTGGTTTTACCATCATTCCTAACCTCAATACTAAAAATAATGAAAATTAAAATTTTTTGAACTTCTAATGAGAAATATTGTTTAAACATTGTGCATTATTTAAAGAAGGTGCAGAAGATATGTTATAGTACAGGGAATGAAGCATTTCACCTGGCAATTTTTTCGTCCAGCATGGATTGACTTGAAATTTTAACAGAAGGTAGGTGATAGCCCAAGGATCAAAATCTATATCGAACCGAAGGGCGCTAAAGCCTTGGGGGTGGTTTCCACCCCATCTCTGTGGTGAAAATTTTTTATTACATTTTAACCACAGGAATCGATTGAAAAGGTGATTCTAAGTAAAAAATGTTCCATACCTCTTTTTTGTAAAATCAATATTCTCCAAGTTATTCGCGATTGAAAGTAACGCTTTTTAGAGGAAAAAATCGACGTTTTTGATATGTTTTTCGCGGATAACTCGAAAATTATGCATTTTATCCAAAAAAACTGTAGAAAGCAAAATTGTAGCTTTTAAAAAAACAAGCAAAACCCTTTTTTCATAATTTTTCTAGAACCAATGGAAACCGAGATATGGCCTCAATGATTAGCTTTTTTTCCCAAATGCAAAATGTGATAGATTCAAAGTCAAATACCGGAAAAATGATGCATTTTTCGTAGAAAACTAATAGAATCTTTTGAAAAGAGCATAATTAGACCTTTCTTTAACAAAAAAGAAAAGGTCTGTAGCATCAAAATTGAGTGAATTATGACAAAAATAATGTCAGTACTGAGTTTTTTATACAAAAAAATCGGTGAAAACGACTCCCTAACTACCCCCCTAATTAAAATTGATCTTTACCCTTGTGCAATTCTCTTTGTACATGTATGGTTAATATGTTAAAGAAGTTTGACCAATTTAAAATTCATAGTTTTCGAAAAATTATGGCTTAAAGTAAAAAGTTATTTTTCATAATTTTGTATTTTTTACCCTTTCTTTCAAAATAACTCCGAAAATATTAGAGGTACAAGCAAAGTTAAAAAACGAAATTGTAGCTTTTTTTATGACAAAAATTTTCCTGTAAGTAGATTTTCTGTACAGTTAATATTTGACGAGATATAGCCGTTTAAAACGTCTATTTACGCACGAGCACCACCTTTTTTTTAGCCCTTTAAACTCACCCCATTTAAAAACGAAAGGGTCTAAAGAGATTTAACTTACAGATCCTTGTATTTCTTAAAAACCCTACAAAATCGTTTGTGAATAAACTTTTTATAATCAAAAATGAAGGAAATACGTTAAAAAAACCAATCGATTTTTTTTTCGAAAAATTCCAATAGTATAGTACACTTGGAAGCATAATAATGTACAAAACCGGTTCAATCGGCAGTGGGGCGTTATATATACGAAATGTTTCGTGTTCTTTTTTTGAAATACAATAGGAAAGAAACATCTCTTGGCAAAAAAATTTTTTTTTACATATAACACTAATAACAGTTGATTTTTAAGGGTTGAAAAAGTATAAAATTGTATTTTGAAATGTAACAAATTCATCTTTTTACTAATTCAAACCCATTTTCACCTATCTTAAGGTTTATAATGCTATTTTTTAATTTTTGACATTTAGGGGTAGTTTTCACCACTAAGAAACAATCAGGGTTCGTCGGCATGACATGATATATAAAGCAGAGGGTGAGTTGAGCCTAATCCCAAATTTTTATGGAAATCAATCAGAGGCAAAATCATTTTTTAAGGATTCGTGATTTTTTTACATTAGGCTGTAACAGGGGCTGCTTTTTAAGGGTTGAAATATGATGAAATTGTATTCCAAAGCTCAAAACAATCAATATTCAACTTATCCAAACCAAATCTTACCCATTTTCAGGTTTAAAATGTTATTTTATGATTTTTGACAAATAAGGGTAGTTTTCACCCCTAAAAACCGTTTAGCGCCCTTCGGTTCGATATAGATTTTGAACCTTCGGCTATCACTTACCTCCTGTTAAAATTTCAAGTCAATCCATGCTGGACGATTAAATTGCGAGGTTTTACCTTTTTTTGAGCTTCATTCCCTGTACAAAGTTCATTGGTTAGTATTTACCTAAATATACCCCACCCTGCACCCCTATTCGATGCACTATCGCGTAAGATTATTTAGTTAATAACTAATTATTTAAACAATATTTTAGAACAGCGGTGGTTAAACAATGATCAGGGAAACCTATATTAAGTGTCTATACAAGCCGTTTTTAAAAAATTGCAAAATTGTCCGAAAACCGTTATCGGCACAATTACCACAAATTTTTATACGCAAAACAGGTATTTTCTTAATTCTTTTGATAACCGTTGGAAAAGTAATGCGAAAAGTACACGCTATGGCACTTTTCCGTACCGAAACGTCTAACAAAGCTACCTATGACCTACTATTTCCCGTATACGCTCGACGGGAAAAGCATTTTGGTTCTGGGGGCTTATTTTCGTTTCAATCGAATTTGATTCGAATGCGACCTTACGTCAAATTTTCGAATGAAATGCAAAAAGTGTATTTTCGTGTAATAGAAATTGGTCCGTATGCGAAATTTTTTTTTATTTCGACTGGGTTAAAACCAATCGAATTTAAAATCCGTGCTCGAATTTGAGTTTTGAGCATGCGCAAAACCGATTCTCTGACTTTTCCGACTTTCAATTTTGACTTTTACTTTGGTAAGGTTATGATTGTTGTTTGTTGATATTATAATTTTGATATATGTTATATATTAATAATGGATGATGCGATAATTAATTTGGCGGCTATAGGAGCACTTGAAGAGGCCGAAAACTTGGCACAACACGGTCGAGTATTAAACGAGCAAATTGACCCGTTTGAAAGTGAAAATGAATTCATGAAAATTTATAGATTAAACAAGGCAACAGCCGAGCATGTTATTAATTTGGTGATCTAAGAGGAAGGCAACAAGATATTCCTTTTGATTTGCAGTGAAATGACCGCTTCTTTGCTTATCCATTTTTAAAAATGTATATTTTGCTAATTATTGTAACTGACACTTCAAAACTTCAAACTTTAAACAAAAGGCAGGAATATTGCAGGGTTATTAGAACTCTACAGTTGGTACCGTATAAATTGCGACGTTGTCACGTATGGTCATTCGAATTTCAATTCCGCATACAAATTTTAATTCGATGACATCCCGAAAATACGTTAGGCCAATATCAATCGAATTGTTTCATTCGAAATCATTCGAACACGAAATATTTCGACTGAGAACGAAAATACACCCCCTGGTCGACTTCGCGACCCTCGGAATTTTATGTTAATTTTGAATTTGTTTGATAGCTTACCTTATTTACTTACTACTTAATGATATTCCACGATAAATTTTTTCACTTTAAACTGTGAAGGTTATAATATTGAACTAAATGTAGGTCTGTTTCACAAAAAATAAACAAGAAGAAAATGCTTAAATTTTGCCAATTTTTAGAAATATTTTAGATCATAAAATTATGCACTAGAATCTTTATGTCCAGGTAGCCTAGGTTCACAATTTAGACCAGCTGACACATTTAGCGGTGTTGTCAAATGGTATTTAATTTCTTTCAGTTGACTTTATTATTTATAATCATGAAAATTGAAATAATAAACATCCTCAGGATGTAAAGTTTATCTTAGATTTGTTTTATACAAAAATAAAAGAGATTTAAACAAACTAACTACTGGACCACAGAGTATTTCTCTTTCATCACGAATTTTAGTTCACTATGATAGGGGTAATTTTTTCAATACTAACAAATTGTCCAGTGCTACCCTTGCAGCGAGAATGAGATACTGCAGAGAAATGGTGTCAAGTGCATTTACACAAAAGCAACTTTCTTTACCAAAAATTGGAGGGCCTGGAATTATACAGTGTGGAAACCACTTATGGAATAAAATTCTTTATGTCATTATTTTAGAAAATTATAAAAAATGCCGAGACACATCAACTTTTGAATTGAGTTGTGCGTTATGTAAACATAAATTTAAATCTACAGGGTGATTCACGCAAGTATGCTATAGTCGGTGTTGTTTTTTTAATGAAACACCCTGTATATTTGCATATTTTTGAAATCCCCGTAATGAACCGATTTCAACAAACTAAATAATATATGGTCAATTATGAATTATACAGGGTGAAATTTTTATTTTTACAGTTATTAAACACATACCTACATAAAATACCTGATGTATTTGATTTTAATACATTAAAATAAATGCTCAAAATGTTCTCCACCTAGTTGTTGGCAACAGTACAGTCTTCTATAGAACTCCTCCTTAACTTTGTTTAAAGTTTGAGGTGAAATATTCCGTATTTCTGTAGTTATCCTGTCTTTGAGGTCTACAATGCTAGTTGATTGTGTTGCATATACTTTGTTCTTGAGATAACCCCACAAAAAAAAATCTAACGGCGTAAGGTCTGGCGATCTAGCTGTCCACTAAATAGTACCTCTTAGTCCAATTCATTTATTTCATCTAAATAAGTTCTTACCATTAAAGCATAATGGGGTGTTGCCCCGTCTTGCTGGAACCAAACATTTTCATTCGGTAACCTAGGATTTATTGCGTTGGGATATAAGTTTGCCAACGCAGCAATAACTTCATTTCTAAGCATATTTAAATATTTTCCAGTTGTCAAATTTCCATCTATAAATATAGGACCAAAAATATGGTCGCCTATGATACCGGCCCAAACGTTCACCTTTTGAGGGTACTGAGTATGTGGCTCACGCATTCAATTAGAATTCTCTGCTGACCAATATCTACAGTTCTGTCGGTTTACCTCTCCATTCAATGTGAATGTTGATTCGTCAGAAAAAAGAATGATACCAAGAGCTATCTCATTTCTGTTCAGCTTATTCATCAATATTTCGCAGAAATCCATTCTACGATCTGGATCGTCTTCTGTTAACTCCTGCACAAAAGTTAATTTCTAGGGATGAAGTTTTTCTTTATGAAGACATCTTAAAACAGTTGTATGACTAACATTATTTTCACGGGAAATTTGACGTGTACTTGAAGTTGGATTCTCTTCGACACTTAACAAAATATCCACTTTCACATCATCTTCAACGAAGTGTGGTTTTCTTTTCAATGGTTTGACATGTCCAAGTTCTCTGAATTGTGCATGAATTTTAGACACAGTACTTTGTGAAATATTAGGCAATTCGGGATACCTGTGATTAAATAAGTTTGCCACTTCAACTTGACTTCTGCAGTTATCCCCGTACCCGATCATCATTAAAATCTCAATTCGGTGAGTCTCAGTTAAATATTTCATTGTTATGTCGACAAGGAAAGAATGTTTGACAAAGATTTTACTTTGTCAGTATAAACTGTCAACACATCAACAGCTGACAGAATAGAACACAATCCACATTATTTACCGATTTTGTCTAATTATTGGCGTTTTTAGGCAATTTTTAGGTATTTATGATAAAATTCATGGGCGTAGCAGGTTTTGTTCAATATACAAATACGTCTAATAATTAGTTAGTTTAGATTTTTGATAAATCCATATTTAGCTAATTTAAAAAAGTACCAATATTTCAAGTGTAATAAATTATTAATTTTAAAATTTCACCCTGTATAATTCATAATTGACCATACATTATTTAGTTTGTTGAAATCGGTTCATTAAGGGGATTTCAAAACTATGCAAATATACAGGGTGTTTCATTAAAAAAAACAACACCGACTATAGCATACTTGCGTGAATCACCCTGTACATTTAAATTTATGTTTACATAACGCACAACTCAATTCAAAAGTTGACGTGTCTCGGCATTTTTTATAATGTTCTAAAATAATGACATAAAGAATTTTATTCCATAAGTGGTTGCCACACTGTATATAGTTCAGGTAAAGAAAATGATTCACATAATTATCCAGATTATTCTGAAATAATACAGGCTAAAATAGGTATACTATCAGGAATACATACACAAATGGAAAAATTGAATGAACCGTTATCAACAGATTATGAAAAATCTGCGCCGGGTAGACGTTTCGCAATTCGTTTAAATTGACTTCACTTAAATGATACATGAAACACTTTGTATTATATATGTACAGTTTAGATTTTGTATAGTGCATTAACACTTTACATTACATTACATTACATTAACACGTTGTAGATCGTACATAGGGCAATCGATTAGAAGGAGGATCGTCTTTTGTAATTAAGTATTGATGAGTGAATCTGGTGTGTCCTAAACGTAGCCGTGTTATAATTACCTGGTTTCTTCTGTTTCCTGTATACATCTGCCATGGTCCAAAACTAAATTTTATATTTTAATTTCGATTCTGAGTTATGCCAATGTGAGTTCCAGCGTTTAATTGTTTCATGTTTGAAGTATGATTTCAAATCGGCTGCTACCGACAGATTACGGTCTAGCCAGTTTTGAGAGATTGCTTCTTGTGCTTTTTGATCTGCATCTTCATTTCCTTTGGTTCCCACGTGGGATATGGAATCCATATGAATCTGACGTCCTGGTTACTTCTGTACAATTCTTCCAATTCATTTCTTATTGAATTAACTATTGAAAGTCTTTCGTAAATTGTCTCTAACAGCATAAGTGAATTTAGTGAGTCCTCCAAGAGTATAAACTTGTCATTTTGTTGTCATATTCTACCGCTTTGTGAAATGCATATAGTTCACCAGAAAGTATAGTGTATACTTGTATAATATGTTTATTAATGGAAGTTAAGTAGGTATCTGCGAATTCTTTCGTAAAAGGTAGGGTTCCAGTATTTATTTTGGAAGGAAGTTGGAAATCTATCTGTGACAGTGTTATTGTAAGTGAGGTTTTGGTTGTTGCTGGATATGTTAGCTGCATAAGTTAGACTAAGAATCTGCCTTCTATCACTGAGACTTGCTTCGCCGTATAAACTATTTATGGGAGTAGTGTGTAATGCTCCCAAGACCGTCCTTAGTGCTTGATTATGTATAGGGTCAAGAGGCTTCAATGTTGATTCTTTTGCGGAAGCATATGCAATGCAGCCGTAGTCTATTTTTGATCTGACTAATGAACTATACCATCATTTGAGTTTTCTCATCAATTACCCAGTGTTTATTGGCTAAACATTTTAGGAGAGTATAGTAGTTAAGCTATCTATGTTTTAACTCTTCATTAATATAATTAGATCATCGGCGTATAGTCTAGCTTGAACAGGTTTATTAATATTTTTGAGAACGTCATTGATTGCGATTAGGAATGGGGCTTATGATTGATCCTTACGGAAATCCGTTCAATGGTTCTTTAGGATGAGATAGAGTAGAGTTGACTCTGACTGGAAATTACCGATTTTTCAGAAAATTTTGAACAAAAGCCAACATATTTCTATGATAATCCCATTTTTGTTTGGTTATTTGCTTCTAGACACCACAAAAGCCTTCGATTATAGTACAGGGAATGAATCTCAAAAAAAGGTAAAACCTCGCAAGTTTTTCGTCCAGCATGGATTGACTTGAAATTTTAATAGGAGGTAGGTGATAGCCGAAGGTTCAAAATCTATATCGAACCGAAGGGCGCTAAACGGTTTTTATGGGTGAAAACTACCCTTATTTGTCAAAAATCATAAAATAACGTTTTAAACCTGAAAATGGGTAAGATTTGGTTTGGATAAGTTGAATAATGATTGTTTTGAGCTTTGGAATACCTACAATTTCATCATATTTCAACCCTTAAAAAGCAGCCCTGTTACAGCTTAATGTAAAAAAAATCACGAATCCTTAAAAAATGATTTCGCCTCTGATTGATTTGCATAAAAATTTGGGATTAGGCTCAACTCACCCTCTGCTTTATATATCATGTCATGTCGACGAACCCTGATTGTTTCTTAGTGGTGAAAACTACCCCTAAATGTCAAAAATTAAAAAATAGCATTATAAATCTTAAGATAGGTGAAAATGGGTTTGAATTAGTAAAATGATGAATTTGTTACATTTCAAAATACAATTTTATACTTTTTCAACCCTTAAAAATCAACTGTTATTGGTGTTATATGTAAAAAAAAGTTTTTGCCAAGAGAAAAATAATTAATGCTAATAGGGATTTGCTCAATAATTCTGTTGTAGAAAAAATGTGTCACGTGCATTAAGTAACTTTTCAACCTTTAAAAACCACCCTTCACAACATTGCAATTTTTATAAACTATTGTAATAGATATAAATTGAAAAAAAGTAGACTTATTATGCTTCCAAGTATACTATACTATACTATTGGAATTTTTCGAAAAAAAAATCGATTGGTTTTTTTTAACGTATTTCCTTCATTTTTGATGATAAAAAGTTTATTCAAAAACGATTTTGTAGGGTTTTTCAAGAACTACAAGGATCTGTAAGTTAAATCTCTTTAGACCCTTTCGTTTTTAAATGGGGTGAGTTTAAAGGGCTAAAAAAAGATGGTGCTCGTGCGTAAATAGACGTTTTAAACGGCTATATCTCGTCAAATATTTACTGTACAAAAAATCTACTTACAGGAAAATTTTTGTCATAAAAAAAGCTACCATTTTGGTTTTTTTCTTTGCTTGTACCTCTAATATTTTCGGAGTTATTTTGAAAGAAAGGGTAAAAAATACAAAATTATGAAAAATAACTTTTTACTTTAAGCCATAATTTTTCGAAAACTATGAATTTTAAATTGGTCAAACTTCTTGGACATATTAACCATACATGTACAAAGAGAATTGCACAAGGGTGAAGATCAATTTTAATTAGGGGGGTAGTTAGGGGGTTGTTTTCATCGATTTTTTTGTATAAAAAATTCAGTACTGAATTTATTTTTGTCATAATTCACTCAATTTTGATGCTACAGACCTTTTTTTTTTAAAAAAAAAGGTCTAATTATGCTCTTTGAAAAAGAATCTACGAAAAATGCATCATTTTTCCGGTATTTGACTTTGAATCTATCACATTTTGCATTTGGGAAAAAAAGCTAATCATTGATGGGCCATATCTCGGTTCCCATTGGTTTTAGAAAAATTATAAAAAAAGAATTTTGCTTGTTTTTTTAAAAGCTACAATTTTGCTTTCCACAGTTTTTTTGATAAAATGCATAATTTTCGAGTTATCCGCGAAAAACATATCAAAAACGTCGATTGTTTCCTCTAAAAAGCGTTACTTTCAATCGCGAATAACTTAGAGAATATTGATTTTACAAAAAAAAGGTATGAAACATTTTTTGCTTAGAATCACTTTTTCAATCGATTCCTGTGGTTAAAATGTAATAAAAAAATTTCACCCCCGAGATGGGGTGGCAACCACCCCCAAGGCTTTAGCGCCCTTCGGTAAAATTTCAAGTCAATCCATGCTGGACGAAAAAATTGCCAGGTGAAATGCTTCATTCCCTGTACTATTAATCGAGTAGCTTGTATGTACTACACATTAGTTATATTGGTCTATATGATTCAGCTAACCGTAGAGATATCTGTTGCTTGATAATAGGGAGAATAATTAATTTCAGGGAACTTTCGTTGATTCCAGTTGATGCTAAATAATATATTAAGTAAATACTGTTTGGCAGAATACGGAAAATTTTTTGAAAATATTGTCGGGATATCGTCTGGACCAGGTATGGTGTCTTTAATAGTTGGCAATGCTTCAGCAAATTCTTCTTCTGAAATCGGGTTATTAATTGGGCTTAAATTTTATTCTTTGCTCACAGAAGTTAATTCAGTTGCATTTTTAAGAGCTTGGAAATCTGCATCGTAGTTCTAATTGCTAGAGAATTGCCTATATTGTTCTACAAATATTTCGGCCATTTCGCTTGAGTCAGAAATTATTGTATCGTTATTAATTTTAATGATGAAATCCCGAAATTTCATTCATTCGATTGGGTTGTGCTCGGCAGTCCAGGCACTTGAACTGAATCTTTGTACCATTTCCCATATTATCTACTTCCATTCCAGAAGCTTTGTGTCTTCTATGTAGGCTACTAATTTGACTGGAGGGATTTTCAGTAGTTTGTTGTATTATTTCCTCTCCAAACTGCTTCCGTCTGAGTTCATGTAAGCAGAGATCCCGTAGTTTATTTTCTTTCCTGAAATTATTTTTCCTTTTTTCCACAGCGATTATAATGGTGTGGAACTCTGAAAATATTTTCCCCATGACTTTTACATGTTACGCACCTCGTATATATGCTATTTGCTTTTTGTATTCCACTAAATTCTCAGTTGTCTTATGTCTTTTGAACGTATTCCACGAATGCTTACAAGCTTTTATTGATGAGTCACATGTGTCATACCACCAAGGTATAGACAGCAGCAGATAATATTATAGAATTGAAATTGTTAATGGTTTCGTTGATATCATTAGTTATTTTTAAATTGACATTTTCAAAAATTCGCTCAGGCTATATGCTACGCGCAAAATGTCTGAAAACAAACTTTTTTCGTCATAAAATTATAAAATCTATCTACATTTTCAATATCAGACGTATTGCTATAGTACCGACTGCCTTTTTTTGACATAGCAGAAATGGCCTCCCAAGCAGTTGCTACAATTTCGACCGTTACTACACACCTAGTCGGGTTCAGAATCATATAATCTAACGATTTAATAGAGTTTTGGCCGTATTGTTATGATACATGGTTTTGGTATTGGGCTCTCGTACTAAGTTGTTGGGTTGCTGATAGCTCTAATAATCCGGTCAATTTAGACCAAAAAATGATAGTGAAGTTACATAAAGTCCCAACAAGCTGAATTTCTGTGAAATTGTTCAAAACATAATTATAAACAATGTCTAGAAGTTCCCCATCACTCCCGTGTATGGAAAAAATTTTATTCAAGGTCAAAGGTCAAAAAAATGAGTTTTTCGCGATTTTCAGCAAAACGGTAAGTTTTATCATAAAAGTACCTCAGACAAATTGTCGATCATAAAATTATCTATAAAAAATGTATCAATACTTTTTTCCTTGCGAGCCACCGTTTCTGAGATATAACGATTCAAAAAGTTATAAAAGTTGTTATCGTCATGATATGCATGAGTACGCCACGTATATACATCTAGAGTTACACCGCGTTGTGTGGGATAGCGAAGAAACATTCAACGTTATCTTAGATAAACACGTTCAATATGTACGTAGACATTTTGGTTCCAGATTTACTGTCGTATTTGATGGCTATGATGATTGCACGAGAAATATCAAAGCTGTAGAACAACGTCGTCGAACTTTAGCAACATCTCCATCTTCTGATATTTTATTTGATGAACTTATGACTGTCCCAACCAGTCAACAGAAATTTCTTACAAATACTCACAAGTCTCGGTTCATTTCAATGTTGAAAGAAAAGTTTACGGCTGAAAATATGTTGGTAAAACAAGCTAATAATGATGGTGATGTATTGATTATTGAAACAGCAATAGAGCAATTCAATTTGAAAAATACAACTATTGTTGTTGGTGAAGATGTTGACTTACTTGTATTACTCACTGCTCGAACGCCAACTGAAAAAACTATTTTTTTCTTAAAACCAGGAAAAGCTCAGCATCAATCAGATATATATTCATCAAAAAGTTTATTTACTTTTGTAAAGTGTCAAGTTCATGTACTATTTTTACACGCAATAACTGGCTGAACACTATTTTTTGCAACTGCAAAAAGGGATGCAGTGCTAAATGTGGCTGCAAAAAAGTCGGACTGTTTTGTTCTTTGGCATGCACAAATTGTCAAGGCCGGTCGTGCTCTAATATTGAATCACAAACAATGGAGGATTCGTTTGACTCCGACGAAGTATCATGCGATACATGGCTATTGACGCAATTTACTTGCATCCAAAATGAAGATGAAGAAGAAGCAGGAGAAGAAGAACAAGAAGAAGAAGAACAAAAAGAAGATCAAGAATTTGAAACTTACGAATAAGACGAATGAGCTTCAACACTTTTTTTAATTTACATCGCTTTTATCTTTTCCAATCTTTGACAATTTCCGTTATTTTGCCATAGTTTCACATTAAACAGGATCACAACTGACCCGTGGAGTAGGCCTACTGGGGAAACCACGTTAAAAAAAACGCGCTAAGTACACTACCTCATAGGTGGTGTGGAAACGTGTGCATATTATGACGATAACAACTTTTATAACTTTTTGAATCGTTATATCTCAGAAACGGTGGCTCGTGAAAAAAAAAGTATTGATACATTTTTTATAGATAATTTTATGATCTACAATTTTTGTCTGAGGTACTTTTATGATAAAACTTACCGTTTTGCTGAAAATCGCGAAAAGCTCATTTTTTTGACCTTTGACCTTGAATAAAATTTTTTCCATACACGGGAATGATAGGGAACTTCTAGACGTTGTTTATAATTATGTTTTGAACAATTTCACAGAAATTCAGCTTGTTGGGACTTTATGTAACTTTGAATGTCTAAATTGACCGGAGTATAAGCAGAGCTAGGCGGTCAGTGAATATTTTTATTTTTTGTCCGGTGTATCCTCTTCTGATGTTTTCATAAATACAGGCTATAGCGGCAATCGTCTCTGCTTGAAACACAGTCGTATATCGGTCAAGGCTAGTGCCATGGTTTGTTTTCGAACCATCAGTGAACCAGATGTCTTCTCCAGAATTACCTGGGTGCATCACCATGATGATGTTCACTCGCTCAGTGAATATATTCTCCGGTATCATGCTATCAAAACATTGATGTTGGAGAAGGTTTTATAAGAACTAAGGTATTTTTTGAGAATGATAAAAATCGTCGACGTATATGTCGATATATAAGTTTTTTTCTCAAGGCGAAAAATAAATTTGCTCATTATCCAGGATTACAGATATTTTGTTTGTTACGCGGCTTTTTGATAATTTGTAACCGAACAAAATAGCCTTCGATTCAAATACATCCACAGAAAAACAGAAGTTATTGGAAAATTTGGACACATTTATTTTAAAATTTGCATCGTCAACTTCAGTTTCTGAAAACTCTAAATAAAACTGTGTGTCATCAGAATAAAAATGTGCTTTCATGTATTTCAAATATTTATAAAATTGGGAGGTGTAAATTGAAAATAATAATGGACCCAAAATAGATCCTTGGGGTACTACTCTAGTAATTTGTAGAGCATTAGATATATTCTCACCCAAACAAACTTTGTGATCTTAATTCTAAATAAGATTGCATCATTGAGATTTGATTTTATTTATGAAAGGTAAAAACTTGAGCAGTTCAGCGAATCTACTACAAACACAACTTCTCAAACTAGAACTATGGTCAAAAACATCTGGCATGATCTTCAGTGCTGAGAAAACAAAATGCATAATATTCTCGAAAAGAAAAACAATGCAAAAACCACCACTAATAAAGCTCTATAACAAAAGTTTGATATACGCTGAAGAAATAAAATTTCTTGGTATGATGTTCGACCAGCATCTAAACTGGAAAAATCATATCAAAAAAGTGATCTTTTCTTGTCAACCTACACTTAATTTACTGAAATACACATCAAATAAACACTGGGGAGCCGAAGGAAAACTATAACTATTGATATATAGAACACTTATCAGATCCAAAATAGATTACGGATGTGTAGCTTACGCCTCAGCTACATCAAATGTTCTGAGACCACTTGATACTTTTCACAACAATGCATTACGATTAATATTAGCGGCATACCGTACAACCCCTACAAATAGTTTAAATTGCGAAGCAGGAGAAGCTCCACTCAAATACAGACGACATTACCTTAGTCTTTCATTTGCAGCTACAGTACGAGCCAATCCCAACTCTCCTATTTACCACACCATTTTTGGCAAAATTTCTTCTTCTCACTCACAACACAATACCACAATACATGAAAGAACACTCCAATATCTACAATCTATTAGCAACAACATTTTCCCATCTGTAATTAACTGGCCTACAATTTACCAGCTAACTCCTTCCTGGCTGATCAGTCCTCCTACTGTGAACACATCCCTCTCACAATACAAAAAACAAGATACCAGCCCTCATATATTCTCGAAACACTTCTCACAATCTCTGCTCAATTTTCAAGGTTACACTGAGATATATACTGACGCGTCTAAAACTATGGAAGGAGTCGCAGCAGCTGTGGTTGCACCCAGTGGAATAAAAACAGTCAAACTGCCAAACACTGCAAGCATTCTCTCAGGCGAACTTCACGCAATTCTAGAGGCTACAAAAGTAATACGTAACAGCCACCAGGACAAACACCTCATAATAACCGACTCACTTAATGCTGTAACTTTACTAACCAAAACGTACACAAAAAATCCAATTGCATCACACATCAAACACGAGCTTTACAACTTAAGTCAACTTAACAAAGAGATTGCTTTCCTATGGGTCCCATCTCATACGGGAATAAAAGGGAACGAAACAGCAGACGAATATGCCCGCATCGCAGCAAACCAACCAAACACGTCCACATACCACACGCATGCTTCAGATTTAAAACCTTATTTTCGACGCCAGATACTTAACAACTGGAATACGGAATGGAAACAAAAAGCATCTAAACTCCAACAAGTAAAACCTAACATAGGTAAATGGCAGTGCAACACAAATAAACGTCAGCACCAGTCCATCATCACACGACTCCGCCTCGGACACACCAGGTTAACACACGAATATCGACTCGGGAGCCTATCCCACTTTGTGTCCCATTTGATAAAACTATAACTGTGTCTCATATCTTATTAGAGTGTCCATCATATGAAATCGAAAGAAGTAACTTCAAAATAGAAAAAACCCTTCAAGACATAATTGGAGAAAAATGCAACCCTCAAAACATAATTTCTTTCCTGAAACATATAAACATTTTCCACAAATTGTAACAAACTTCTTATTGAAATAATTTGTACATATTTATAAACTCCGCCGCTAATTACCCTAGAGGTAGAAGCGGTTATTGTAAATCATTTTTATATAAGTTACATTAAATCCTACCTATTACGTTTTCTATTATGATGATGTATAAATAACACTACATTTATAAATTTGATTAATTTAAAACTTACGTGGGTACTCTTTTTCAGTCCCCCAATCAACCAAATTATATATCACAAAATTTTAATGAAAAATTACACTTTTTCATTGAATATTATATTTAATTTTGTATAATATAAACTATTTTTTACTTAGTTATGTATTTCTTGTCGTCAAAACATTGTATTCAAAATTAAGTTGATTTAACTACATTATCCTAACATTCCTACAAATACAAAATTAGTTTCTTTATTGAGTTAAGTTAATTTCACGATAGGATTCTATATATTTGTAGGTTAGCTGTGGCTAGAACAAACCTATACAAAATATTTATTCAAATTAGCAAGTTGGTTTAATAATTATATTTTAAAATAATAAACATTTCAGTAAAAGAAAAATGTATGGACGCATGGGATAACAGAGATTTCATGAAATGGCTCAGACGAACTTTGCCTATAATCACTTGGATGGAAGAATATAATTGGAAGAGAGATATTACAGCTGATATTATTGCCGGTATAACAATTGCTATACTTCACATACCTCAGGTTAGCAGAGATTACCATTATTTATTGTAATATACGTTGTTGCATTTATACTGCTTTGTAATTCGTTTAATTCCATAATAACTGCAGACTCCCTCTCATCTACTTATTATAGTTTTGGTTTGTTATCAATAGGAATGAACCAACAATCTCTTTGACACTTGCAATTTCAATAATTTGCATTCGCTTTGGCCAATCAACACATTGTTAAATTGGAAAAATTCACATGTTCCTATTGTCGTGAAAATAATTCCGTGTTGACTTATTATTTATTAGCAATCACAACAGTCAGTTAAGTTCAGTTAATATTTTTTGAAAATACCAATCAATAGCTGTTTATATAATTAGTTGCAAAATTAACGTGTTTTGTATCGGGTTTATACAGTGCTATTCAAAAGTCCCCTCCCCCCCTCGTATCTTTTGAAAGCTACACTAACATTAATAAAATTTGGAGTTTGAAAATAAAGTGTTGTAAACTTCTCTACTAATGGTAATAGGTGACGTAATAGTAACAGATGACGTCACAGTGCCACTCTGGCCAATAATTTTAAATAGGACCGCATGGCAAGTGATATCTCGTTTGAAAGGCATTGACATTGGCTACATAGCCATATTAATTTTGTTTGGGTTTAAATTAATTTTGACAGATAAATTAAATAAATACCAAAATTATTGAAATTATTTTTTTAAATTTAATCAAATATCAACAATGTATTTTTATAGCAAGTGTTCGAAATGTGCTCCGTCTACTTCCTGACAGTAATACATCCTATTAGTAAACTCTTGTCGTACTCGTTCGAATGTGTCAGCTGAAATTGCATTGCATTCATCAATAATTCTTTCTTTCAAAACGCCAATGCTATCTGGTGCCGTAGTATAAACCTTGGATTTCAAGTACCCCCATAGGGTAATGGTGTCAGATCTGGTGACCGAGGTGGCTATAGGACCTCGCCGGCCGATCCATCTACCTCGATATTCTTAATCCAGGTAACGTCTTACTGCACCATAATAATGTGCAGGAGCACCATCTTGTTGAAATGTTATTTCCAGATGGCCGAATTCATCTGGATTATCTTCCAGAATTTCAAGAATTAACGGCTCAATTGCATTTTGTAACATCTCCAAATACACTTGACTGCTTAAATTTGAATTTAGGAAAACAGGACCAACTATGTTGTTTCCCAAAATACCTGCCCGAACATTGACTTTTTCTGGAAATTGGGTATGTTGTTCACGAAAGGTGTGAGGATTTGTGTTACTCCAATACCTTACATTTTGTGTATTCACATTTCCATTAAGGCAAAAAGTACTTTCGTGACTAAAACAAAGTGTTTTTGTGTAATGTGGGTTTTGACTAATTTTATTTGTCATAAATTCACAGAATTCGAGTCTTCTGTCGGGGTCGTCATCCGAAAGGTGGTGCACCATTTTTAACTTGTATGGATGAAATTTATTTTTAGCCAACACTCTCTGTACTGTACTTTTACTTACTTCACAGATAGACGCAACTTTAGTTGAAGAGGAAGTAGGGTTTACTACCATTTCAGCAACTATATCAATTTTTTTATCATCACTAAATGTTGGTCGACCAGATCGTTTGGCATCTTGAACACTACCTGTTGCTTCAAACATGTGAAGAAGCTCCCTCAAATAAGTTCTCGAGATATGGCGATCTGGGTATCTCTCATTAAATAAACGTTCCGCTTCATGGAGATTCTTTCCAGATTCACCAATTATTAAGATAGCTGCTACTTTGTCGGCTTGAGTACGTACCATTTTGCCTATGTAAACTCTTAAACGTCTCGTTAAACAATAATAAAATTAAATATTTAAGCTATTTAGAAAAACTTTGCAAAGCAACAAATACTATTAAATCAAAAACGTCAATTTTTTTGACAACTAACCAGAGGCGTACTGAAAAATCTTCAATATTTGAATGTGAAATAATAATTTTGGTATTTATTTAATTTATCCGTCAAAATAAGTTTAAACCCAACAAAATTAATATGGCTATGTAGCCAATGGCAATGCCTTTCAAACGAGATATCACTTGCCATAAGGTCCTATTTAAAATTATTGGCCAGAGTGGCACTGTGACGTCATCTATCACTATCACGTCACCTGTTACCATTCGTAGAGAAGTTTACAACACTTTATTTTCACCCTCCAAATTTTATTAATGTAAGTGTAGCCGTTCAAAAGATACGAGGGGGGGAGGGGACTTTTGAATAGCACTGTATACAATTTATCGTTGAGGGTTCCTGAGAAAACTGCGATTTTAACTGTGCGGTCAAGTTTGAAGGTCCGCGGCAAGTTTTGAAGTACCTCTCTCGAGTCATCGATTGACTTCCACTCCACCTCCACGAGAAAGATAGCGTTTCGGTGACTTTTGATTTTGTTTTTAAGACACTTACCTTTTGTTCAAAGTCTCAATCTGTCAAATAATGGAAGTTCTTTGTATTTGACGACCTGTAACTTCATTGCTAATGAATCTTATATTTATTTCTTTTTCATATTAAAGCTCTAATTCTATTTTACAACTAAGGTTATTTTAAATAGTCGCTGCCATTGTTTAAAAATAATGTTTTCTTGAGAAATAATAATTAAGTGTGGGTGTGTTGTGATACTTATTAGTGAGAGCTACCGATAATAGTTATTTGTATGCTTAGGCCGCGAAATACCTTTTTAACGTACCGAAAGAACAGTTATCGCCGAGGCCGTTTGCGGCCGAGGCAAGATAATCTTGAGGTCGTTAAAAAGTTTCGCGGCCATGGCACACACACTATTTTTCGTGCAATCGTTAAAATTATTAAATTAGATAATTGTAAATAAATATATCATTGCTTTAAAATCAATTGCAGTTTAATTTATTTAACAATGTTTGCTATGGAAATGATATGTTTCAATGTATACAAAATATTTTGACAGTTCTTGCTTCAACTTCTGGAGTAAATATAAGTAATAATACTAACTGTACAATTAATGCTAATATTCATCCTAAATAATATAAGTAGGTACTTATGTATTTGTTGGTATTCATTAAAAAATAATCCTTGTCTTTGTAGTATTTTAGAAATGTCAAATTTGGAAGTGACGTTTGGTTTCGCAGCCGTTGTAGTAGTACGTGAGTTTTTGAGTTAGTTGGACAGTTTTTAGTAAACAGATAGTGAATTAGTGGAGATATAAATAGTGTAATATTCACGTGCTTCTAAAAAGTCCCCTCCCCCCTCTTTTCTTTTGAACGGTGATACTTAGACTGTTGAAATTTTGATTTTAATTAATATATATTTAAGAACAAGTTCTTATAATGATTGTTCAAAATGTGTTTTATTCACTTCCTGGCAGTAAAACATCCTATTCTTAACACGTTGGCTGCCATGAGGTACGGGGTGTGTGCCTCACCTGAATGTGCGGTTTGTGCAGCGAGGTACATATGTTGTGCCACATGTACTGATATCCTTTTATTTAGTGAGGCACCGCGTATGGCTCTCAATCGCCTATTCTTCCTATGAAAACTAATCAATCATGGCACAGTAGGCAAGACGCAAGAAAAAGCCCTCGAAAAATATTTTTGGTTTGGATTTTTTTTGTCATAATTATGTATTGTGGGTTAAAATTTCTTGCACAAGCCTACAGACTTTTTGTTATTGGAAATTATGGATATACTATTGAGTTAAAGAGTAGCTTGTAATAAAATAAAGTGATTTGCTGAAATAATAGATTTATTTCTGAAGAAAAATTAAAATGAAGCCAATTCAAATGAAAACAAGTTCTACAACTGGAGTTACATTCTGAATACTATACACTATGATCATGAATCCTGATATCAAGCTAAGTAATTTTTATGAGAGTGAAAGAAGCAATTCACACATTATGATTTTTTGCAAGTAGAGCAAGACCAAGTCGTTCTTGTGGTTTTATTTTGAGCCTCTTTACGTCCAAATTCAGCACTAAATCTCTCGTAGCACACTGACGCGCAACTTTTGCAAATGCACAGCAGTCCCTTGGACTGGTTAGGATTTGTCGAAACATGTTGAGGCACAGTATTCGTACCTCGCGGCACAAGCGATTCGTATTATATACTCTGTGCCGCGAGGTACCAATGCTGTGTCTTATTGTTTTTTGCGAAAATACGGAAAATAATAACAGATATAATAATTTTCAAAAGAATTATGTGTTCTACCAATGAAATAATTTTAATTCCCGTCAGAAAAATTTTTGGCACGGTTGGACCAAATTTTTCCTCCTCGTGGCGGCAGTCAACGTGTTAAACTCTTGTCAGACTCGATAAAATGTGTCAGGGGAAACTGTCCCACATTCTTCAACAATTCGTCAGGACCGGTAGCGTAGACTTTAGATTTAAGGACCAAGCTGGCATTCTATTGGACCGCGTCCTCCAATTCATCTACCAGAATATTTCTCATCTAGATAACGCCTTACTACAAAGTAATAGTGTCCAGAAGCACCAAATTCATCTGAATTATATTCCAGACTTTGAAGAATTGACGGTTCAATTGCTTTTTCTAACATCTCGAGGTATACTTCACCGGTTAAACTATATAGAGTCCAAAAAATGAAGCCCGACTATGTGGTTTCCCAAAATACCTGCCCAGACATTTACTTTTAATAGGAACTGTGTATGTTTTTCACGAAACATGTGAGGACTTATGTCACTCGAATACCTCACATTTTGGGTGTTAACATTAAGGAAGAAAGTACTTTCGTCACTAAAACAAATTAACCTCACAGTCTGGCTGTTGCAGAATTTTAGTGGACATATTTTCACAGAATTACAGCATTCGCTCGGGGTCGTCATTGAAACGTGAACTTTGCGTTCAACCTTTCAGTTGATAAATTCATAAATTAATTTCTTTAAAATTTTGATTTTTGGTGGAATAGAATGCATCGATTTTCTAAACATATTGCCATCGAAAAATTAATAAATTATTTCACATTTGTGATTTGTGGTGGAATAAATTCTTTAACCAAAAATCAATATTCTATAGCTATTATACCGCGAAATTTAAAATTTTGAACTTTCTTTAAATATGAACGGAGAACGTACCGAGAGGTCTTCTCTTATCGTCTGTCGTCAAACCAACAAGTGTGGAACTGTGCAGTAATCCAAAAACTATATTTTTGCTGAAATTGCAAATTAAAATATGCAGACGTTTTACCTAATAAGAATCTGGATTACTGGTATGTTATTACATTTTATTGTTTCTTTTGAATTTTAAATTTTGATATTGGAAAATTTACCATTTTTTGTGAAAAAAATTAGTTGGTACAAAATGGATACCCATTTGGGATGCCGCATGGATTTATCAATTTACTTACATATTCCTTGAAAATTCTCTTTATCAACATATAATTTTTTTATTTGTCAGATTGTTCATACATTTTTGTTAAAAATCAGGAATCCTAAAGTTATAAATTATAGGATTCAATTGTAGTTAATGTTTATTAATCTTATAGTTTCTTTATTGTTTTTCTTATATCTACTGTAATTTCCTTTATAGCACAGTTTCCGGAATATAGTTTCCTGAAGAACCTAACAGTTTCGGGTAACACAGTTTCTGGGATATGGTTTTCTGGGATATAGTTTCCCGTAATATAGGTTTCTGGGATACATTTTCTGGCCACACGGTTTCTGGAAGTACCGTTTCTCGACGTACAGTATCTTGGATACAGTTTAGGGGATACAATTTTTATGGTTTAGTATCCTGGAGTACCGATATTTTTATTGGAAAACCTAGAAGTTCCAAATCTCTTAGCAGCGCAGCGGAGCACCAGTCTCTTTCATAAGAGGGTGTACAGCAGTAACTCTAGTATACCTACTCAATATTTTTTTTTATACGTCCGAAGGTAGAAAAACCCGTTCTTTACGGACAACGCTTCAAGACCAGAATTTTAGAAGAAAAAATACTGAGGTTGTATTGTTTTATGGTTACGTTTTTTTTGTTACAAATCTGATGACCATTTTTTAGTATATAGTTAAGCTTTACTAACCCTTTTTAGTTTTAGTTATTTTTTTTTGTACACAAGTAAATATTTCAACATTTTTAGTAATATAGTATATCCATATTAATTTTTTTAGCGAAAGTTTTATTTATTAAACCTCCACCACCAGTTGTCATTTTCAATTAACTTTATTATTTTTGAGTAGATAGCAAAGGTTACAAGTTAGCTGATTGTATTTATTTGATTTTTTTTCTAATTTTGTTTTAGGAAACAAAATTAGTGGCGCCCTTAAATTTCTTTCCTTATCTAAATTTTTTTTAGTTTCTAAATTTCCATCAGATAACAAAGTCCTGAGAACTGGCTTTGTTATCTCCAAATAAATAAATAAGTTTGGTAAGAACCTGCAGTTTATTTTTCATCAATTTTTTTTAGTCTCTTAGTAATCAAATATATTTTATTTCCATCATTAAATTTTTTTTGCTAATAGTATTCAAATTAAATTTATGTTTCATCATCTGAAAGTTGATGCGCCAATTTTACTTGGTATGGGTGAAATTTGTTTTGGTCAACACCCTGTGTACTGTACTATGACTGACTCCACAGGTAGACGCTACTTTTTGACGTTTCGTTCTGGTTTGAGAGCTTTTTCAAAATATTTATTTAAAAAATGTCATTATGAAGTAATAGAATATTTACAATTGTTATTATAGAATTTGGTGATTTAGTTTAAACATTTGGAAGTTGAGAAGTTAAATAAAATGATATAAGTAGATACTTACCTTAGAATTAAATTTACGATATTCGAATAATAGATTAAAAATGTGTAGTTATTCATTGCAATTGGTTATTTTATTAAATTATGATACATTTGACTCAAGTTTTTGATATCTTGTTTATCGTTCACTGTATTTTTTTCTTTTTTTATATGTATCATCTCTTTAATTGTTAGTTTTTGATAATTAGAGTCCTGTGTTAGTATTTTCGTGTTTTTGAAATCAAATTCATGTTTTTCAGTCGTTTCGTGTTTATGTAGGACTGTAGAAGCATTCTTTGTATATTTGTGACCGTTGAGACGATTTTCTAGATGTTGAGTTGTCAGACCTATATAGTTTTTTGGACAGTTTAAACATGGTATAGAATATATAGCATTAGATTTTTTATTGGTTTTAGTTTATATTTAATAATAATAATAGGTTTATTGTTCCTTCGTACATACATTACATGAACAAGGAGAGTAGTCACACATGTAAATAAAACATAAATAAAATATTATAATAAACAAACAATAAGGGAACCTAGTAAAGATGCATAATAAAAACATAATGTGTCTATATAACTACACGCATAATGAAAGGTTGGATGATCACATTACATACATTAATGTTATTCGTTGTTGATAAATGCTCTGATTTTCATTGCTCCACTCAAAAATTGATATAATCTGGTAAGATCCATGATATTCGTTGATGAAAGTATCGAGTCCAAGTCGTTCGAATGTCCTCGAGGTTTGATCAAGTCATATCTTAGGTGTTTATACATTGAACAGACTAGCAGCACGTGCTCGAGAGTTTCTGGTTCTTGACAATTGCAAATTGAGCATATTATATTGGTTACTATTTTATAGGAGTTGCTATTGATATAAATATATAATTTTCCAGTGTTGGCTGTTCGGAGTTGAGCTACAAGCCTCTTAATATATCGATGCATTTTTGCCAAAGTAACGTAAGTGACATTTCTGGTGAAAATCACGTTTTTTATTAACGTAAAGCTTCTATTGTTAAGAAGGTACTGCCAAAGTGTAGTCAGCCTAAATTATACTTTAAACTTGATTTTTAACTATCTTAAAAACGTATGTCCATAATTTTTTTAATCATACCCGTAAAAGAAACGCGTTTTTTCCACTCATCATTTTTGGTGACTTACGTTACTTTGGCAAATACCTATCGATATAGTGGAGCAGGGCTACATAAATAATTGTTATCGTGAGATTCATCTTGTAAAAGATATTTATATGTGGGATGACGGATGCTAAGCAGTATTCTCGTTTGGTCTTTTTGAGAGTTTTTATTCAAATATTGATTTATACTACAGGGAATGAAGCATTTCACCTGGCAACTTTTTCGTCCAGCATGAAATTTGAACAAAAGGTAGGTGATAGCCCAAGGATCAAAATCTATATCGAACCGAAGGGCGATAAAGCCTTGGAGGTGGTTGCCACCCCTGCTCGGGGGTGAAAATTTTTTATTACATTTTAACCACAGGAATCGATTGAAAAAGTGATTCTAAGCAAAAAATGTTTCATACCTTTTTTTTGTAAAATCATATTCTCTAAGTTATTCGCGATTGAAAGTAACGCTTTTTAGAGGAAAAAATCGACGTTTTTTATTTGTTTTTCGAGGATAACTCGAAAATCATGCATTTTACCGAAAAAACTGTAGAGAGCAAAATTGTAGCTTTTAAAAAAACAAGCAAAACCTTTTTTTTATAATTTTTCTAAAACCAATGGGAACCGAGATATGGCCCATCAATGATTAGCTTTTTTTCCCAAATGCAAAATGTGATAGATTCAAAGTCAAATACCGGAAAAATGATGCATTTTTCGTAGAAAACTTATAGAATCTTTTTCAAAGAGCATAATTAGACCTTTCTTTAAATCAAAAAGGTCTGTAGCATCAAAATTGAGTGAATTATGACAAAAATAATGTCAGTACTGAATTTTTTATACAAAAAATCGATGAAAACAACCCCCTAACTACCCCCCTAATTAAAATTGATCTTTACCCTTGTGCAATTCTCTTTGTACATGTATGGTTAATATGTCCAAGAAGTTTGACCAATTTAAAATTTATAGTTTTCGAAAAATTATGGCTTAAAGTAAAAAGTTGTTTTTCATAATTTTGTATTTTTCATCCTTTCTTTCAAAATAACTCCGAAAATATTAGAGGTACAAGCAAAGTTAAAAAACGAAATTGTAGCTTTTTTTATGACAAAAATTTTCCTGTAACTAGATTTTTTTTACAGTTAATATTTGACGAGATATAGCCGTTTAAAACGTCTATTTACGCACGAGCACCACTATTTTAAAGCCCTTTAAAATCACCCCATTTAAAAACGAAAGGGTCTAAAGAGATTTAACTTACAGATCCTTGTAGTTCTTGAAAAACCTTACAAAATCGTTTTTGAATAAACTTTTTATCATCAAAAATGAAGGAAATACGTTAAAAAAACCAATCGATTTTTTTTTCGAAAAATTCCAATAGTATAGTATAGTACACTTGGAAGCATAATAAGTCTACTTTTTTTCAATTTATATCTATTACAATAGTTTATAAAAATTGCAATGTTGTGAAGGGTGGTTTTTAAAGGTTGAAAAATTACTTAATGCACGTAACACATTAACGAATTATTGAGCAAATTCCTATTAGCATTAATTATTTTTCTCTTGGTAAAAATTTTTTTTTACATGTACTTAACACTATAATAACAGTTGATTTCTAAGGGTTGAAAAAGTATAAAATTGTATTTTGAAATGTAACAAATTCATCTTTTTACTAATTCAAACCCATTTTCACCTATCTTAAGATTTATAATGCTATTTTTTAATTTTTGACATTTAGAGGTAGTTTTCACCCCTAAGAAACAATCAGGCTTCGTCGGCATGACATGATATATAAAGCAGAGGGTGAGTTGAGCCTAATCCCAAATTTTTATGCAAATCAATCAGAGGCGAAATCATTTTTTAAGGATTCGTGATTTTTTTTACATTAAGCTGTAACAGGGGCTGCTTTTTAAGGGTTGAAATATGATGAAATTGTATTCCAAAGCTCAAAACAATCATTATTCAACTTATCCAAACCAAATCTTACCCATTTTCAGGTTTAAAATGTTATTTTATGATTTTTGACAAATAAGGGTAGTTTTCACCCATAAAAACCGTTTAGCGCCCTTCGGTTCGATATAGATTTTGAACCTTCGGCTATCACCTACCTCCTATTAAAATTTCAAGTCAATCCATGCTGGACGAAAAAATTGCGAGGTTTTACCTTTTTTTGAGCTTCAGTATTATTTCTTTTGATTCTAAGGTGATACTATTAATATTTAAATCTAGATCGCAGTATGTGACCGAACATCGATGTAATTACCCAGTTGTATTTTAAGTTATTATTTCCGGATTATTTTAGCTTAACTAGTTGACAAAGCGGCTTGTGAACATATCGTTTGGGGTTTAAACTTTTTATTCTGAGAAGAAGTTCAACAGCTTGTTTTATTATATGATATCCCATCTTACATGATTTAGTTCAATTTCTGATTATATGTGCCCCTGTTGATCTCTGCAAAAATAAAAGATTTTTCCAAAAGTTATTTTGCACTTTCTCTGTTTGTTCAAGGTAACGAAGAGCCCATATGCTGCTAGCATATGTGAAAGTAGGAATCACCACATTCTTATATGTTCTTATGGTCTCAAGAGACGATATTTGTGAATAATTTATAGTTTTCAATACCACACCTTGAGAAAATCTGGCTTTTTGTTCGCGTTGTTTTAAGCTGTTTGCAAATAATCCGTTAAAAGTAAAGATAACTCCCAGGTATTTGTATGTATTTGTCAGGTCTATAACAGCATGTTTATACTTAAATTGGGGTTGGTAGCCAATATTTGGGCTTTTACGGAAAATAAATATTTTGGTCTTCGATGTGTTAACGTCGAGTTTAAGACTGTCTCAATATAATTCAAGAATTTCTTTTGAACCTTATTTGGGATTCTGCAAGTAGTACCAAATCATCTGCATAAAGTAACATAATAACATTTTCATAATCGTCAAGAGTTTTTATATTATATACAGGGTGGCGCACCGAAAACGAAACAGATGCATTTACTGGCAGATGATTCCTTTTTAAAAAAATCCCTCGGACCCGTCGATTTTGTTTTCGAGGGGGACACAAAATTGGCATAAAATCACAGTAACATTTGCAGCCCCCTAAGCGGGGGTGGCACCATCCCTAAAATCTTAAATGGAAAGGGGGGTCGAATGATCCATCATTTAAAAGGTCTTTCAACTCCCTTTACAATGATGTAAAATTCATGTACTTCAATTCAGTAGTTTTGGAGATTTATTGATTTAAAGTTTAAATACATCATCGTAAGAGGAGATCAATACATAGCAGCAAAGTTGTTAAAAAATAAAGAATGAACTGACCTGTCAGCCGAGTAAATGTTGAAAATGACCACCATTACTTTCCATGCAATAATAAAGATTTTGCTGAAAACGTTGCCGGACATTTTGCAATATTTGAGGAGTAATTTGATGGCACTCATTCACAATTCTTTGTCGCAAATCTTCTAAGGATGTTGGCTGAGTAGCATAGATTTTGCTTTTTAAGTAACCCCACAAAAAGAAATCCAAAGGTGATAAATCTGGCGATCTTGGGGGCCATTCAACGGCACCTCTTCTACCAATCCATTGACCTGGAAAGGTCTGATCTAAATAATGCCGAACTCTTAATGCGTAATGTGGTGGGGCACCATCCTGTTGGAACATCAACATATTCTCAACGTATCGACCATCATTCTGATTTTCAATTATATCTGTTAGCGCAGGATCTATGGCATTTTGCAGTAATTCCAAATACATTTCACCAGTCAAATTTCCAGGTAAGAAAAAAGGACCAACCAAATGATCGCCAAAAATGCCAGCCCAAACATTTAATTTTTGTGGCTGCTGTGTGTGTACCTCATGGTAAATTCTGGGATTAGAGTCCGACCAATATCGACAATTATGACGATTTACTTCGCCATTTAAAAAAAAGGAACATTCGTCGGAAAAGCAAATGTTAAATAAACATTGTTCATCGTTTGTAATTCGTTCACTCATAACTTCACAAAATTGTAATCGCTTATCAAAATCGTCTTCATTAAGTTCTTGTACAAGGTGAATTTTATACGGATGAAAATTATGTGCCTTTAGAATCCGTTGGATAGTACGTCGACTAACACCACACGAAGTTTGCAATTTGCGGGTACTTAATGTAGGATCTACAATAACTTGCCCTAAAACCCCCACTTCTGTTGCTTCGTTCCTTATAGGATTTTCAATATTACGTTTTTTATTGGCGACTGATCCAGTTTCCCGAAATTTAGCTACAAGTTCTATAACATATTTTCGGTGCACATTATTGTTCTCATGTCGCTCATTAAAAATTTGTGCTGTTCTATTAGCGCACTGATTATTTCCGAAAAATATTTCAATAATTTCAACCCTTTCTGCCGTGGAATATACCATGGTTAATTTATGTAAAAGCAATAAATGATATTTTAACAACAAAGATTGGTCAAATCAATCGCAAACTAATGTACTATTTCCTATTTAAAATAAGTACGTGGCATTCTCTACTTATCTTTCTTCAAGAAACAACTTTTTTTGTCACAAAGGACACTTCAATTGCTATTTTTATTATTAATAAACCATGGGCGTAGTAAATAAAAGCATTTACTTATCAAGAAAATGCTTTTACTCAAATTTCTTCTGAAAGAAGTACAAACTAATTTGATGTACCTATTAAAGTCTACTTTAAACTTTAAATCAATAAAACTCCAAAACTACTGAATTGAAGTACATGAATTTTACATCATTATAAAGGGAGTTGAAAGACCTTTTAAATGATGGATCATTCGACCCCCCTTTTCATTTAAGATTTTAGGGATGATGCCACCCCCGCTTAAGGGGCTGCAAATGTTACTGTGATTTTATGCCAATTTTGTGTCCCCCTCGAAAACAAAATCGACGGGTCCGAGGGATTTTTTTAAAAAGGAATCATCTGCCAGTAAATGCATCTGTTTCGTTTTCGGTGCGCCACCCTGTATATTTTTATTATTTCTTTTCTTATATGTATGTATATACAGTGTTAAGTCTTAAGTTTTTTCCCAGTTTTTTGTAACCTATATTTTAGAAATAAAAAGAGAGGTTGATTGTCAAGATGAGATATGATGACAGAAGAAAATTGTACGAATTAAAAATGTCACCAAAAAACTAAAAAATAAAGATTCAAGTAAAATTATTGAATTTTCGTCACGAACCAAAAGATCGAAGCGATCATATAAGTTCCTTCATCTACACAGCCATATATTTATTGCTCTCCTGGAGCTGGTCCTTCATAGCAGCCGTTTACCCGAGAAGAGAAAATCAACATACAGTGTGTCGCATTTAAGATGAAGACACTCCCATATTATCGCTGTTTGAAGAATTACAGATTTGGATTTTTGTACAGTCATACAGGTTGATGGGCCACATTTCTTAATTAATCAACTGAAATCTGAACTTTAAACTCAACCTACTACTATTTTACAAACAGGACCGATTCTCAATATTTTGCTTCGCGCAAGAGATATAGAAAAATATTATAAAAAAAAGTTGTTCAGAATATTATGGTAACCCCACATACCAAATTCCATCACAAAATTCGCATTTTTAATTTTTTGGTCTAAGTACCTATGGGGTATTCCATGCCAAATCGACCACTTTTGAACCTGACCCCTTTAGATTTAGCTGAAACTTTACCATTATTTTCTACCCTTTGAAAGACATTTTTGAGAATTTTTCCAAATTTTTTTATCCAACCCAAAAAAAGTTATGAATTTTTAAAAAAAATGGCTTTTTTATTTTCAAATAGCCATAACTTTTTTAGAAATTCACTTTTGAGTACCTTTTTTTTAAAAAATTCTTGTTTTTGAATGAACTTTTCTAAAAAATATACGAAAAATTTTTTTTTTTTTTTTTTTTTTTTTTTTTCTCACCGAGCTGGGCCGATTTTTTTTTATATTTTTTTTTATTCATTTAAAAAAAAAATTGTCAAATTTTCAAAAATGGAAAAATTTTTTTTTAAAATTTGACAATTTTTATTTAAATGAATGAAAAAATTTAAAAAAAAAATCGGCCCAGCTCGGGATTAGCGAGGATAGTTGTCAAATAAATTGAAGTTTTTTTTGAGAAAAAAAAAAGAAAATGTCCGACTTCGAAAAAATGACAATTTTACTTAAAAAACCGATTATTTTATATAATTGATCATGTTAAATTTTTTTCGTATATTTTTTCGAAAAGTTCATTCAAAAACAATAATTTTAAAAAAAAGGTACCCAAAAGTCAATTTCTAAAAAAGTTATGGCTATTTGAAAATAAAAAAGCCATTTTTTTGAAAAATTCATAACTTTTTTTGGGTTGGATAAAAAAAATTTGAAAAAATTCTCAAAAATGTCTTTCAAAGGGTAGAAAAGAATAGTAGAGTTTCAGCTAAATCTAAAGGGGTTAGGTTCAAAAGTGGTCGATTTGGCATGGCATGGCATGGCATACAAAAGTATTATTTATTTTGATAATTAGTGTGCCGTGGAAATTAAAATCTGGTCACAGTGTCATGTATTCAAATATTTTAGTAAGATAAACAGAACTTTCAAAGGAATAATTATTTTATTATTATTACTATGGGAAAACAATTTTGATAATTGATTAAATCTAGGAAAAAGTATCAAACAATAATTTTCATAATACAAATAAATAACTATAAAATGGGACCTTTCTCAACTAGTCCTCCATCTAATCGAATACATTTTTCGATTTTCAATTGCTTGCCAAAATTCCCTATCGAGGAAGTTAACAAAGCGATCAGCATTCAATGATCCATTGAAGAAAAAAGGACCAATTATACGGTCTCCTAAAATCCCACACCATACATTGACTTTCTGGGAATATTGGTCTTTACAGTTAATAACCCAGTGAGGATTATCTATGGCCCAGTATCTACTATTTTGAGAGGATACAACCCCATTAGTGGTGAATGTAGCCTCATCGGTAAACATAATCTTCTCCAGAAACTGTCTGTCATTTAAAAAATTACCTTGTGCCCAATAACAATAGTCTAATCTTTTATTATCATCACCTTTTTTCAATGTATGTAAGAACTTCGGTTTATAGGGCTTGATCTTGTGACTTACAAAACATCTTCTAATTTTATCCTTACTAATATTAAGTTGAGACGATAAATCTTGAAGGCTCATGCATGGATCTGCTCGATTTGCTGCCAATATATTGTTATCCTCAAGATGCGGGTGTATTCTACAAGGATGACCATTCCGATGAACTTTAATAACACTGCCAGTTTCGTTGAAAAGAGCATTTACAGCAGCTGTTTTTCCATGAGTAATGGGCACATGTTGGAGATGTCTCAAGTTAAACTCTGCAGCAACTTCTCTGCTACTACGAGCATTATCACCAAACAACCGGATTATTTCTATTTTTTCTCTTAAAGTCACTGACTAGAACTTAGCTGACATTTAAAAACACTGTCAAAATATTATTTTCCATGGCACGCTATTGATCAAATTAAACAATATCTTGTAATAAGTGTGTGGGCTAAAAAAAAATAAAAAATGCGAATTTTGTGATCAATTTCGGTATGTGGGGTTAAAATGATATTCTGATCAACTTTTTCGAATATTTTTTTTTCGATATTTTTAACGCGAAACAAAATATCGAAAAGTGACCCCGTTTGTGAAATCGTAGAAGGCTGAGATTAAAGTTCAGAATTCGGTTGATTAACTTAAAAGATGTGGCCCATCAACATGTATGACTCTGCAAAAATTCAAATCTGTAATCTTTTAAAAAGCGAAAATATGGGGGTGTCTTCATCTTAAATGCGACACACTGTATATATTTTTTTATTTTTTCATTCTTTCTCTTAATTTTTTTTTTCTTTTTTTTTTCAAAACTCACATATGTACTTATTAACTTTACAGCATTTTACTTTGTTCACAATTTCATGTTAGTTTCTTTTATTAATTTATATAATAGTCTTCTAACCTCATTTTTTTCGCATGCTAATATTGTAGTCAAACTAGCTGGCAAAGGTAATATTTTTGCTACCGTTTCATAAAATTTTGATATAGCCGTCTCGTGAATACTGCATTCTAGCGTTGAATGAAATTCTCAATCAACGCAATCAACGCTAAAATTTATTCACACAGTAATAAATTAATCCAACTTTAGTATTTCTATTATTAACCCAGTAACCTTGTCATCAAACGTAGGGTCTACTTTGGACGAAATGGGGTAGTAGGTTTCTTTTTTTATGTTGTTTGTGATTGTCCCGAGATGCTAAATTCAAATAACAATTATAATTTTAAAAGTACGTTAAACTACCTACGATTTAAGATCAAAATGATTATTGTAGGCCAAACAGTTTGCGAGATACGGCTCTTCAAAGTTAATCAAATATTCCATCAATGCTATAGATTCTAGGCGGCATGAAATTGCGAAATTCAAAGTTTAAACAGCCTCTAATTTTGAAGAAGTGGTCATCGTAGGTGAGGACGTAGATTCACTGGTACTCCCACTAATCCAATATACAGTAACATCTACTTTCAGAAGTGTGGAAGAGGTAAAACGCCAGATATCCTGTACTCAACCACATCAATTTTCTTGACCGCCATCTCACTCTCTTCGCTCATACCTTCAGTGCATGTGATTCTACTTTATGCTTTTTTGGTCAGGGAAAAGCCAAGCTGCTTGCAGTAATTCAAAAGAATCCTCAAGGGGAAAGCAGCAGTTTTTTATATCTCGCATGTCACACGACGTAGCCGATGCAGGAGAGCATATTCGTATTGCGCTATATGGTGGAAGTAGCTTAATTAAAAACCCCAATGACTTGCGCTATCAGCTCTATGCCAAGGCTGCAGCCAAGATAAATTTCAACCTAGCCAGACTGCCTCCCATTTAAGACGCTGCCAGGTTCCACTCACTTTCAACCTACCACCAGGTACAGAGGTTGCTTGGTATTGATATCGATCCACTTGAATGGAGATGGGTTCTAACAGCACATGGCCTTTCCCCAAAGATGATGTCAAAGGATGCGGCTTCTTCACACCTCAAGCAGATGATCTGCAATTGTAGATATGTGGCAATGCATGCAGCTGCAGAAAAGCAGGTTCGAAGTGTCCTATTATATGTGGCCAATGTAGTGGACAGTCCTGCGAGAATCGGCCAGATATCATCGTTGACGTGGACACTCCCGAGCTCGATGACCTACTAGATGGTGATGAAGTAAATGGCATGCTTGTAAACACTGACAGCCCTCCAGATAACAAAATTGATCGGGATGAAAAAATACGGGAGAACATGGACATGGAAGCTGAAGAGTATCTTCAACATAGGCCTTCCAAGAGGTTTAATCAAACTTAAAACCTGTTTTCACTGTTTCCATGGACCTTTTACGATAGATTTCTTTTCATTATAACAATTTTGTTTTTAAATAAAACTTACAATCTTTTGTTTTAATGAATAAATTCTTTTATATTTTTATTTTTAATATTTGACCCAATTGTATAGCTTAAAACTTGAAATACTACTCCATTGATAGAAGATTTGATGAACTTTGAAGAGCCATATCTCGGAAACTATTATGCATTTAATAACCTTAAAATTTAGGTAATTTAACGTACTTTTAAAATGATAATAGTTGATGAAAAAGTGAAGCTTCAGGGTCAAAATTGCTCAAACCTAAAAAAAGTTCAAAATTTGGCAATTTTAACAATTATTTGCAGAGCCAGATCTCGGAAAATATTAGGCCTATTATAACCATTTTGGTTTTAAATTGTAGGTAATCTAATATACTTTTAAAATGATAATGGTTGTTTTTTATGAAAAAGTGATGTTTCAGGGTCAGAATTGGCCAAACGTAAAAAAAGTGCAAAATTCCACCGATTTTTACGCTTTTTGGCGGTGATCCGGAAGGTCGCCGAGGTCGAAAATTTGGATTTGGCATCTCGGTACTATCACATACAACATAAAAAAAAACCACTACCCCATTTCATGCAAGGTAAAATGTATTAGGTTACTGGGTTATATTATTTGATAATTTTAATATGATCATTTAGTCAAATTAGACCCTTTCTCACACAGCATGGCACTGTTGTTGCCGTGTGTATTGCTATACTTGTTTCTTTGTTGATTACAAGCGGGTACCGGTAAATTATTCGAAATCAATTGTTCGAAATCAATTGTTCGAAAATCAATTTTTCGAAACTCAATTGTTCGAAATCAATTTATCGAATAGGTGGCAGGTTCCTAATGGTGATAAAATACGAAGGTGGTTTGGTAGGGGTAGGTTTGGTTGGGTTATTATTGGAAATTATTATAATTTATTCTTCAGAAATTGACTAAAAATACGAAGGTGGTTTGGTAGGGGTAGGTTTGGTTGGGTTATTATTGAAAATTATTATAATTTACTTTACAAAAATTGTCATTCGATAAATTCACAAAGTAATAAAAACTTCTATCTATTTTTGTATATTCTATTCAGAATATTGAATTTCGAACAATAGATTTTCGAACAATTGAGTTTCGAATAATTGACTTTCGAAGAATTGACTTTCGAACAATTGATTTTCGAATAATTGACTTTCGAAGAATTGACTTTCGAAGAATTGATTTCGAACAATTTACCTAGATCCGTTACAAGTAAAGTATGTTGTCGGTATAGCGGTCTATTCGTCTAGAATGTTTGATTATCGAAAGATCAGAACATTATGCATTTGTCGAATGAAAACTAATCAAGGATTACGTAATTTATTGTTTTTATACGTTATAAACTAAATAGCCATTGTATTCGAACCTATTAGGGCTTCTCCATGCAAAAGCTGGAACATAACCACAACTTTTCAACTGATTTTGTCATAAAATTCCTTTTTTTTAAATCTGTTTCCATAAAATATTAATCGTTATATCTTCCACAATAATTATAATAATTACCCACTATTTAAACATGTAGTTTACAAACTATTGCTTAACAAATTAATATTCCATCCTTCACTACGTGGAATATTTCAATAATTACTAAATATAATCAATAAATGACAAATTTCACATTGGAAATGTAACATACTACTTTTCCCAAGAAATACTAGTAAAAACATTACAGTGAGTTCCACATATCCAGAAGCAGATAGGAACCTCCAAACAACCATGCTACTATTACAGAATTTAATAATTTTTTAGGGCATGGGTTTTGCACTATTGGGAAATGTACCCCCTGTAATTGGAATATATATGGCGATTTTTCCCGTTCTAGTCTATTTTGTACTTGGAACATCAAGGCACGTCAATCAAGGTGAGTATAATGATATTTTGAATATTTACAGATTACCAGTATATTAGTATAAAGTTCCATGGAATAAATCAATCATATACAGGGTGTCCCAAATAAGAGTGACTGATTTTAAACATAAATGCCCAGCTTATTAATTGCTCCAAAGAGATGGGGTTTTCACTAGTTTCACTAGTTTATCAAGGAGATTTTTTAGGCTTGGCTGGCATTTCATCTCATCAACACAGGGTGTTTTACTTATGTTGGTCAAATTCAAAGGGGAAAATAATATGTATTAGTTTAAATGGAACACCCTATAATTTTTGATCTCATTCGAAAGAGCAATCATTCTCCTTTCCAAAAATGTATAGTTTTCTATCTTTTGTTTCATTAACAACAAAGATATTCGAGGTTTCATGTAGTAGTACATTTTTAATCAGTAGTTTTATATGAACGTATTTTGATGCCTAAAATCAACTCATGCTGTGACCGTTTGACGCATAACAACAAAATCAGCAATTTTGACAATAGTAATTTTGTTAAGTCATATAAGTCGGTTTCAAAATGATCTATACAGTGAGTGGAAAAGCTCAAACTGTAATAATTTATGCAGAAACGAAATCAATAATTCAAACAAGGAGTATATTTAGAAGGAAATTTATGAAAAATCCGCCGACAGTGAATATAATTAAAAATGGTATGTACAATTTATCGAAACTGGTTGCATTGCACACTTAAAAAAACCAAGGAATAATGATGTTCTTTTAAACAAGTTGATGTCAATTAATGAAGTGCTACATGATAACGATCATAACATTTCAATTAGAAAAATTGCTGGAATTTTAGAGCTTAGCAAGAGTGACGTTCAAAGATGTCTAAAAATATTAAAACAAACTCCATACAAAATTCAGAAATCAAAAATTGTACGAGTCAGATTATGAAAAACGGGTAATGGTATGTGAGACTTTACTTGACTTATTAAGAAACGAACCCAATTCATTATTAATTATGTCTGATGAAGCAACGTTTCACATTAATGGTATGTGTAACAAACACAATTGTAGAATATGGGGTTCTCAAAAACCAATTTCTTTTAATGAATTTCAGAGAGATAGTCCAAAAGTAAATGTTTGGTGTGTATTATCTCGGCGAAAAATCTATGGTCCTTTTTTCTTTTCGGAACCACCAGTGACGGGTACTAATTACACGGATATGTTGGAAACTTTTTTTATCCGCAACTAGTTCAAGATGGAATTAGCGACGACGTTTACTTTCAACAAGACGGTGCACCACCACATTATTCGTTAATAGCACGAGATTCATTAAAAACGTTTTTTAATGATAAGTGGATAGGTCGAGCTGGACCGATTGAATGGGCACCGCGGTCTCCTGAATTAACTGTCCCAGATTTTTTTCTCTGAGGATATGTGAAGGATAGGTGATACAATCCTAAGCCTAACAATTTAGCAGAACTGAAAAATAATATCGGGAACATTATTTTAAACATTCCGCAAGAAATGTTAGAAAATTCATTTGAAAATTTAAAATTTCGGTTACAGTTATGCATAAACGAAGATGGTAGGCATATGCAGCATTTATTGTAACTTTTTTGTTCTTCGTTCTTTATATGTATTGAATAATGTTATTATGTTTTCTTACTAAATAAACTGTTTGTCAGATTTGTTGGCAATTATTTACATAATTAAAAATGCATACTACATGAAACCGACTTAAATGATTTTGTTGAGTTGATTTTAGGCATCAAAATACGTTCATATAAAACTACTAATTAAAAATGTACTACTCATGAAACCTCGAATATCTTTGTTGTTAATGGAACAAAAGATAGAAAACTATACATTTTTGGAAAGGAGAATAATGGCTCTTTCAAATGAGTTCAAAAATTATAGGGTGTTTCATTTAAAATAATACATATTTTCCCCTTTGAATTGGACCAACATTAGTAAAACACCCTGTGTTGATGAGATGAAATGCCAGCCAAGCCTAAAAATCTCTTTGATAAACTAGTGAAACTAGTGAAAACCCCATCTCTTTGAAGCAATTAATAAGCTGGGCATTTATGTTTAAAATTAGTCACTGTTATTTGGGACACCCTGTATAATCAATTTTAATCCACATTTAGTTGCATGCTACGTACTATACTCAAAATAATGCACGGCTGGATAGGTATGAGAGAGATAAGCTTTCATGTCATAAAAAATTATACAATTTTATGGACAAAGGGACATAATTCGATAATAGATGGAATATAAAATTCAAAACAGGATATAAAAAAAATTCTGAACATAGTATATTATACAAATTTAATATACAGACAAACCTGGATAAGCGAGAGTTCAAGGGAGCACAATCTCATTCTCGCTTATAGAAGTTTCTCACTAACTCGAGTTTCTCGCTAATACAGGTACATGGGTAGCGTTTCTCTCTTATAGAGGTACGCAGCAATAACAACCTACAAAAACAATGGTAGGAAGTTCCACGAAAGTTAAGAATGAGTCATAAAATAGCAGATGTTAAATTTGTAATTTATTTTGTCATTTGCTGTGTTCAATAATATAAATAAATAAAGCTCAACTGTCGCTTATAGAGGTATAGATAAGTAGCAGTCTCACTTACGGAGGTCTATGAAGGAAAAACGACTCTCTCTTACACAGGTTTCTGTTTCTCGCTAATAGAGGTTTTGGGAGCTTAAAATGACGGGTCCTGGCTATTACACTCACTTATAGAGTTTTCTCACTTACCCAGGTTTGACTGTATTATAAATTATAATAAAATATTATAATATTGTACCCAATACTAAAATATTGAATTATGCCAGTGTAACTCAAAAGCCTAGGGTAGATTGTATTCAAAACACTCAATTAAAATATAACGGTACAGTAGGACACAAACACCTGAGAGTTTGAAAACGTTAAAGCCCTCGATGGGCATTCGACAGTCCTTTTAGAGCAGAAAAATTCATTTTAGTGGCTGGTGGTTTTTTTAACGGTTTGGTGTACCTATTTCTGTTAGTGGAAATACAGGATATATTTCAAGAAAAACCAAGAAGAAGCAGTGGCGTCAAATTCATCTTCTGAGCTGGAATAATACCAAAAATACGAAGGCGTTCTGGTACTAAGTTTTAAATTTTGAAGATATATCAGGCGTTAATTCAAAAATCCCCTCCCCCCCTCGTATCTTTTGAACGGCTACACTTACATTAATAAAATTTGGAGGGTGGAAATAAAGTGTTGTAAACTTCTCTACGAATGGTAACAGGTGACGTAATAGTAATAGATGACGTCACAGTGCCACTCTGGCCAATAATTTTGAATAGAACCTTATGGCAAGTGATATCTCGTTTGAAAGGCATTGGCATTGGCTACATAGCCGTATTAATTTTGTTTGGGTTTAAACTAATTTTGACGGATAAATTAAATAAATACCAAAATTATTGAAATTATTTTTTTTAATTTAATTAATCAAATATCAACAATGGATTCTTATAGCAAGTGTTCGAAATGTGCTCCGTCTACTTCCTGACAGTAATACATCCTATTAGTAAACTCTTGTCGTACTCGTTCGAATGTGTCAGCTGAAATTGCATTGCATTCTTCAATAATTCTTTCTTTCAAAACGCCAATGCTATCTGGTACCGTAGTATAAACCTTGGATTTCAAGTACCCCTATAGAAAAAATCTAATGGTGTCAGATCTGGTGACCGAGGTGGCCATTCTATAGGACCTCGCCGGCCGATCCATCTACCTCGATATTCTTAATCCAGGTAACGTCTTACTGCACCATAATAATGTGCAGGAGCACCATCTTGTTGAAATGTTATTTCCAGATGGCCGAATTCATCTGGATTATATTCCAGAATTTCAAGAATTAACGGCTCAATTGCATTTTGTAACATCTCCAGATACACTTCACCGCTTAAATTAATTTGAGTATAGGAAAACAGGACCAACTATGTGGTTTTCCAAAATACCTGCCCAAACATTGACTTTTTCTGGAAATTGGGTATGTTGTTCACGAAAGGTGTGAGGATTTGTGTCACTCCAATACCCTACATTTTGTGTATTCACATTTCCATTGAAGCAAAAAGTACTTTCGTCACTAAAACAAGTTGTTTTTGTGTAATGTGGGTTTTGACTAATTTTATTTGTCATACATTCACAGAATTCGAGTCTTCTGTCGTGGTTGTCATCCGAAAGGTGGTGCACCATTTTTAACTTGTATGGATAAAATTTATTTTTAGCCAACACTCTCTGTACTGTACTTTTACTTACTTCACAGATAGACGCAACTTTAGTTGAAGAGGAAGTAGGGTTTACTACCATTTCAGCAACTATATCAATTTTTTTATCATCACTAAATGTTGGTCGACCAGATCATTTGGCATCTTGAACACTACCTGCTGCTTCAAACTTGTGAAGAAGCTCCCTCAAATAAGTTCTCGAGATAGGGCGATCTGGGTATCTCTCATTAAATAAACGTTCCGCTTCATGGAGATTCTTTCCAGATTTACCAATTATTAAGATAGCTTCTACTTTGTCGGCTTGAGTACGTACCATTTTGCCTACGTAAACTCTTAAACGTCTCGTTAAACAATAATAAAATTAAATATTTAAGCTATTTAGGAAAACTTTGCAAAGCAACAAATACTATTAAATTAAAAACGTCAATTTTTTTGACAACTAACCAGAGGCGGACTGAAAAATCTTCAATATTTAAATGTGAAATAATAATTTTGGTATTTATTTAATTGATCCGTCAAAATTAGTTTAAACCCAAACAAAATTAATATGGCTATGTAGCCAATGTCAATGCCTTTCAAACGAGATATCACTTGCCATAAGGTCCTATTTAAAATTATCATCTATTACTATAAAGTCACCTGTTACCATTCGTAGAGAAGTTTATAACATTTTATTTTCACACTCCAAATTTCATTAATGTAAGTGTAGCCGTTCAAAAGATACGAGGGAGGGAGGGGACTTTTGAATAGCACTGTATATTCAAGGAGTTAGCTACTTTTGCCGTTTCTTTGTTGGTTTTACCGCATTCGAACGCCGATGTCGAACGACTTTTCAGCATGATGAATATAGTCAATTCGAAACAAAGAAACCGAATGAAGCTGGAACTTTTAACTTCAATTCTCACCATCCAAAGTGGCTCAGAACGAGATGGAAAGTGCTGTAATAACTATATTTTCACTAAAAATGTAGTCCAAAGAATAGGTACCAAAGAAATTTATTGTTCACCAATAGAACCCGTAGAGGAAGGTTAATCTTCTTCCGAGGATAACCTCTAATTTTTACTGTTATTTTCTCATCCTTAGTTCGTATTTTGTTCATTGTTTATCGTTTTCATTTTTTGTTGTTTTATAGTTTATTGCTATTCACTTTTGAGGACATTTTATATGCATAAATATGCCCATTTGGAGAAAAATTATTTTTTATGTTAATGTTCTCATTTTCAAAATAAAATTCAACTGAACTGAATTCAATATCACGAAATTATTTTTTCCATTGTCCCGTGAAAAATGATACCTGATACCTGAAAAATTATTTATTTATTTAACACTTTTCTGGTGGTTTAAAGAACTGCGGCTAGTGGATTTGGAAAATAAAAATTGGCAACACTGGTCCAGGAGCAGTCAGTTGCTGTGAGAAATTCAGCGAATAAACATCTACGTACGTAGGAAAAATTATTAATAAAATACTGGAGTTTCAATCAAGTATCAAAGGAAAAAATTTTAAATAGTCAAACACGAGAAGTTATAGCTGATGTTATTTATTTTATAAGTAAAGAAGCTGTGAGTAATCAACCATTAAAAAACTTAAAAAAAGTTCGGGAGCGTGTCGTATTGGCAACGGGTGTCAGTTTAAGCAATGTTTAAAAAATTGCTATATGGTCAATTATGAATTATACAGGGTGAAATTTTAAAATTAATAATTTATTTCACTTGAAATATTGGTACTTTTTTAAATTAGCTAAATATGGATTTATCAAAAATCTAAACTAACTAATTATTAGACGTATTTGTATATTTAACATTATTAGGATTTGTTTTAAATAAATCCAAAAGGTTTCGCTCACAAAAAGGCGTTTGTTGTATGCTGCTAGAGTAATTTTTAGTGATGAGCAAAATCCCAAGATTATCCGAGTATTGGTCTTGCATTGCTAATCACTGGTAATTTTCCAGAAAACCTGAATTTAAGATTGGGCATTTAATATGCGAATGAGTAACGGAGAAGACTACAAAGAAGCAGTAGTTAAAACAATTTGGAACACCACCGCTAAAATGCTACAAAGTAAATATTATAACGAATTTAATATTGTATTCAACCCTTTCACCGATGTTCAGTTTAATTCATCACGAGCTGCACGTAATGCTAAACGTAAAATACTACAAGCACAACCTGAAAAGAGAAAATGTAGTGCATCAGCTCTTAATAAATCTGAAGTATTTGCAATGGCCAGATTATATAACGAATATGAACCGGAAGGACTTCAAAAGAAATTATATCACATTTTGGCGTTTGAACTAGCTTGGCGCGGAGAAGAAGCAGCTTATTGCAAAACCACTTATTTCGTATCTGAAATTGAAAATAATGGAAAAGAAACTGGACGTATCGAGTATAATCCTCTATTTTCGAAAACGAGACAAGGCGGCAACAATAAATTATGTGACAGCAAATGGATCACGCCTAATATTTTCGACGAAGATATTTGCCCAATACGTTTATTCAAAAAGTTAATGGAAAAACGAAACACTTTTATAACTTCGGACAGAGTATTTCTTACACCAAATCCCTTTTGGAAAAAGAAACATTCTAAAGGTTGGTGCAAGAATTTGCCGATTGAAATTAATGAAATTTCCAAATGCACTAAACGCTCAGCACAACGCATTGATTTAGATGTCAAATGTGTCAAAATTACAAATCACTCAAATCGAGCGGCAGCAGTTAGCGAATTAAGTAAAAGCGGAATTGAAGAACAAGCTCTAATAAAAATAACAGGACACAGCAATTCATCATCAATAAAACCATACTTAGATACAAGTTGACAAAGAGTATCATTCAAGCATTATTCAATCAATTCGTTTGGAAAATGAAAAAACTTCAACATCTACTACAGAAACGATTAGCTGTGGCACCCGCAGCGATATCACTGTTCCTAGTATGAATTTCAATAACTGCGTTTTTAATAATTGTACATTCAAATAAAAATGTGTTTATTTTTAATGTTTCATAAATAAAGTTTGCATTGATATGTTTCCACATTTTTCATTCATTAAATTGTCCTGCCGAATTACACTCGAGGTTTGTATTGATATTGATATTTCTCATTAAACAACCCAAATTTACCCGATAAAATACAAACCACTTGTGCAATTATAAGTGAAAAATGTAATTCTTGATATAAAGTTTTGCTTACTCTGAAACCCCATAAAAAGAGATAATATTCAAGTTTTTCTGCCCGTCTCATTTTATAGCCAGTTTTATGAAATCCGTATGAATTTTTGCACTAAGTTCGAAAATAATGTATTAATCTAGTGAGTACCGTTTAAGATGTACCAAGTAACTGTCAACTTTTATAAATAATTATCAAATTGTTATTTTTTAATAAATATTTGACAACAATGTTAACTATTCAACAAAGCGTATATCTTATTAAGTGTTATGGTATTGGGGAAGTTTTGTACCAGTATGCAATTGCAAAATTTTACGAAAAATATTCATTATGCAGTGTGGATTAAAAAAATTAATAAAGAAGTTTGATGCACTAGCCATGCATTCGTTAAGGGAAAATCCCAAGTCGAGTCTACGAAAAAGAGCAGTGGAGGTTGGTTTTTGCATAAGTCACTTACAGAAAATATTTAAGCAAAACAAAATTCATCCATTCGAACCGAAATTTATTCATTCTTCACAAGATTATGATTATGACACAAGGTTAGACTTTTGTGCGATGATTGGTGAAAAATGACCGATTCTTTCACAATAATATTTTGTTTTCTGATGAAGCAACGTTTACAACAAACGGAGTCGTTTGTCGATATTGAGCTAGTGAAAATCCGAGCTATAGGATTAACTGTAAAAGTCAATTTGCTAAAAAAGTTAATACATATTTGTATTTGCTGTAAACAACGAATCACTATTGACATTTAAAATTTCTATACCTTGTTTTTAAACTAGGAGGAGCATTTTAGGACAACCACACCACTAAAAGTTACTAGATTGGGAGTGTGTTTCGAAAGGGTCGTGTTCAGACTTTTTGAACTAAATGAAAATTATGTGAAATATGTATTGTACTGCTCGCTGTTGTCGTGGCCAATGAGGGATCAAGGCATGTCTAAATATCGAATGATGATTGGCCACAGGTCATTGCGACAAATGTCACATTATTGTGAAAAGATGTAAGGTTATAATAAGTAGTTTATGTAAAATGTTTTAAGAATTTGAGGATTAATGAAAATATAGAAATACAATTGTCTGATTAAATTGTTTTTCAACATTTGAGGATTTGGTGTAGCAAAACTAAAAGTGAACAGAAGCTTTGTTATTGAAAAATACCATAATATAGTACTGCAATGTATGTAAAACTTGATGTGAAACTTATATTATTAACAAGGAAAAAGAAGCATGGACTTTTTTCATGAAAGGGAATAAATAATAAAAATAGCAAATACCCTGGGTAAAATATAATACTTTAAAAATAAACAATAAACAACAAACGTGGTAGTGATTATTGAACTAATGACTATTTTTATATAAATAAACACAACACTGACAAATGTCAGTGTCAGTGGTATCAAAAGAGCTGTTTGAAACTGGTGGCAATCTGACCAATCACTAGGCAGCAGAAATGCCAACTTAAATTCAAATCGCTCCTCTTAGTTTAAAAACGAGGTATAGACTTGTCAAAGAATCATTTAATAAATTAAGATTGAGATTTCCAACTTGTTTTGTTTCCAAAGTACCTGAAACGTGAAATTTTTGTGACTAGGACAATATTGAGTACCTTGATAGAGGATTGTTTCGAAAAATTAAATGAAAACATCTTTTTGTTTTTGTAACAGACTTTGAATCGGCAAAAAGTGTACCTGGGGTATTCCATGCCAAATCGACCACTTTTGAACCTGTCCCTTTTAGATTTAGCTGAAACTTTACTATTCTTTTCTACCCTTTTAAAGACATTTCTGAGAATTTTTTCAAATTTTTTTATCCAACCCAAAAAAAGTTATGAATTTTTTTTTAAAAATTTTTGTTTTTGAATGAACTTTTCGAAAAAATATACGAAAAAAATTTAATATTTTAATATGATCAATTATATAAAATAATCGGTTTTTTAAGTAAAATTGTCATTTTTTCGAAGTCCGACATTTTCTTTTTTTTTTTCTCAAAAAAAACTTCAATTTATTTGACAACTATCCCCGCTAATCCCGAGCTGGGCCGATTTTTTTTTATATTTTTTTTATTCATTTAAAAAAAATTGTCAAATTTTCAAAAATGGAAAAAAAAAATTTCCGTAAACTTTATTTCTATAAATAAAATATAATTTAACGATTTTGTGATACAAAATTTTATGATAGAAATAAAGTTTAGGGAAAAAGAAGAAAATGTCGGACTTCGAAATAATGACAATTTTACTGAAAAAACCGATTATTTTATATAATTGATCATGTTAAATTTTTTTCGTATATTTTTTTGAAAAGTTCATTCAAAAACAAACATTTTTTAAAAAAAAAGGACCCAAAAGTCAATTTCTAAAAAAGTTATGGCTATTTGAAAATAAAAAAGCCATTTTTTTGAAAAATTCATAACTTTTTTTGGGTTGGATAAAAAAATTTTTTTTTTTTTTCAAAAATGTCTTTAAAAGGGTAGAAAAGAATAGTAAAGTTTCAGCTAAATCTAAAGGGGTCAGGTTCAAAAGTGGTCGATTTGGCATGGAATACCTCACCTGTACTTGTTTTTTCTCAATTTGTGAACATTTTCGTTAACTAGTTACGATAGAAGTGAACAAATAAATAAGTACAACAATAATAAATAAACAAAATTAATTTTCAATAAATGACAGCGACAGTCACATCCCCCCTGATTCTAATACAGACACCACATTTAAGAGATCATTTGGACCTGAACATCGATACAGATAAGTAATCGTTCATACCAAACCACACATTTGTGGAAGTCGAAGATTCAGTCAATTCGATTAATGACAACATACAGGATGTTCAATTAACCATGTACAATTAACAGTAGATTCTAATTTTTCCGTAAATTATAGGGTTTCAATAAAATGTTACTATGTTAGGTATACCTGGAAACTGGATCCCATGGGGAATGAACGCATATTTTGATCCTTTTCCTTTTTTAGGTACATTCGCAGTGACTTGTTTGATGACAGGAAAAGTTGTGTCAGAATTTGCCACTATTAATTTAAAGACCGTTCGAGAAGCTTACGAACCAGAAGAGGGATACACTAACATACAAATTGGTATTGCAGTGACGTTTGTTGTTGCAATCATGGAAGTGTGTTTTTTTCAATTCTATGCTAATGTTTCAGTAGCACATTTCAAATTTCTGATAATGCGATCCATAAATGTTATTTCACTTGATTTTAAGTTTTAAATACGATAATGCTATTTTTTTAAACTATTAGGCTCAAATCACATAGAACGGACATCGGTCGAGGACTTGGCACTTCCGACCTGATTAAAGTACCTAGGCCTCCTTAGGCACTTTGTGCATCCTCCTGAATACCTATCTCAGTACGTCAACGAGCCTGAGGTTTTAACATAGTTGATAATGTCCCCAAGAGGAACTACTCGTAGCATGGCTGGTGTTAGTCAAAAGTCCCTGAGCACGAATTTACGGATGGATGATAGAGCCGAGCAATCAAAGATCTATTGTATCTTTTTCCTGTTCGCAGCCTCGATATAAGGATAGCTTCATTCTTTGAAAGTGTTTATTTAGTTTACAATATTCGGTCAGCTAAACGTAGGTTCCGCCAGGTTATCGCGAAGAATATTCTTGCAGCTGTACTGCCAGGATAATTTGCAGTATTTTGTTTCACCCCACTTTTTTTAAACTCATTATGAGTATGTTCGCGTACTAGGCCTTCTACTACTGTTACAAAAATTTTGCTTCCTTCATAGGGCATTAGCCGCGCGGTTACCTTTAGACTTACCATGGCCTTTGGTCCTCGGTAGTGTGGTTACATTGTTGTTTGTTGACTCAACCAAGGTATGGTGACATTCTAGTACTGTCCTGATATGATAAATGATCTCTTCACGGCTATAGTGCTTGTCTGCTATCTGTAAACATGTATAGATTTTTTCGAGATCTTTCTACCGAAAACTTGTTTTGCAGCTATGTACACTGTGGGCCGAAATAAAGGAGTACATTTTTTAATTGAAAATATTTTTTTTGTTTTTTGGGCGATTTATTTTCTTTTTGCAGGGCTAATAACCTCACATGTCCTTAACATGACTGTAAATTTGAAAGCAAAAATAATGTACAGGGTCGGATTTATAAAAAAAATTATATAACAGTGCATTTGAGCTCGTTGCAAATGAAAACTGTCTTAGCTAAAATTGTATTAATATGCTATTTTGGTAGATAAACTATCCAGAACACTTCAGTAAAAAGGAAATTTTCTGAAATTACCGGATTCGCGAAATACCATTTTTTTATTAAATAACATTTTAACAAATAACACATTTATGAAAACAGTTTAGTAAGTTTAAAACTTAAAGTAAAATATTATGAATGTGGCCACCATTATTTAATAAAAAAATGGTATTTCGCGAATCCGGTATTTTCAGAAAATTTCCTTTTTACTGAATTGATCTACCAAATAAGCATATTAGTACAATTTTAGATAGTTTTCATTTGCAACGAGCTCAAATGCGCTGTTATATAATTTTTTCTATAAGTCCGACCCTGTACATTATTTTTGCTTTCAAATTTACAGTCATGTTGAGAACATGTTAGGTTTTTTGAGGTTTTTTGAGGTAGCTACTTCGGAAAATGAGGAAAATTTAAAACTAAAAAAATAAGCCCTCCCAATTAATTTGTTAGATTGAAACAGGACGTCTGTTGGGTCCTCTCTGAAATGTGTTCCTGAAAATTTTGAGAAATCGTTAAGAGCGAGTCATAAGGAATTGTACATACTTCAACGATACAATAATAATCATAATAAAACTTTCAATGGACTTAGTCTCGCCAACGAAAATATATAAAAAAAATCTTAAAACTGTTTTTGATATAACAAGGGGGGACTAAATCGATAAGAGATAATGTACTCCCATCAACCCCATCTACAAACATTCAAATGATAACCTCCTTATGGTTATCGTTGAAAAGCCTTTAAGAAATACTTTCAATGGTATAAAAAACAATTGTACAGAGTGTAGCAATAAAGAAGATAAATCAATTTGAAAACAAAACCCACATATTATGCGTTGGAGATGTACCTATACGAATAATAGGTCCGATGGTGTTTTTTTTTTAAATTCCGTGAATTGTTCTAGTCGACACCTGTAACAAGTGCTGACATTTCCGTAAGGATCAATTTGGATGAGCAGCAAAATATCCCAGGATGTCTAATTGTAAGTCTTCATTATCGACCTGGGTCTTGGACTTGTTTCTCAGGATATCCCTCAACAAAAACTCTGCAAGCTGTGGATACTATTCTGTAACACTCCCCGAATTAAATTGAATATACTGGGTGTCTCATTATATTTTGACTTTTTTTAAGAGCTTATATCTTTGAAACGGTTCTAGATAATATGTAACGCGTTTCCTTCCTTCTACACGTCACTATGGACACCCTTGATGTTAAATAATTAATCGGAATGCTCGGGCGCCAGATTTTTATCGTGGTTTGCTCCACGGCCCCTTGACACTTAGCGTCAAGAGTTCCAGATAGCCTCAGATGGAGGTTACGGCGAATTCCAGGGGTCTTGTTGAATTCTACTTTAACGGATTGTATACAATTCGGACAAGCCGAATATCGGTACTCAAGTACTTAAGTTACGGTAGCCAACGAATAAAACAGCACTTCGAACCTTTTGTTTATTAATACTCTGTGGTTGATTTAATTCAAAAATATACAGGGACACGCAAAATAACGGAGGAAAGAAAATAAGGTATTTATTACTTATAAAGGGGGTTTAACGGACGTAACAATCAGGGCGGGTCAGAATCGTCAAATATAGCTCAAATCTGCCAGGTAACTGAACAAGCTGTGGCTAAGCCTCTTCCAAGTTCAAGAAACCCTTCGGATCCAAATGAGACACGGGAATTTCCTATTTAGACAGTGAGATAGTATATGGATTCATGAGACGGTGAAAGAACTTTATAAATCTGCCAGGTACTCGAACAAGTTGTGGCTAAGCCTCTTCCAACTTCAAGGAACCCTTAGGACTCAAAGGAAATACCGAAAACCAGTGTGAAAAGTCAATATCTATTGCACACGAGACGGCGAAAAAAATTAAATCGGCCAGGCAATCGAACAAGTTGTGGCTAAGCCTCTTCCAAGTTCGAGCGACCCTTCGGATTCACAAGAAATACAAAGAATAATATTTAGGCACGGAAAAAAAATTGAATTAGTCCACTGGACGATAAAAGAAAGATTTAAATCTGCCGGTTAATCGAACGAGTTGTGGCTAAGCCTCCTCCAAGTCCGAGAAACGCTTTAGATTCAAAAGAAACAATAAATAAAATATTTAGGTAATCAAGGAAACAAAATGGTCCACGGTAAAATGAAAGAACGGTTTGAATCTGCCGGTTAATCGATCAAGTTGTGACTAAGCCTCTTCCAGGTTCGACAAACGCTTTGGATTCAAAGAAATAATTAAAAAATTATTCAAAAACTGAAAGAAATAAACTGGTACACGGTACGATGTAAGAACGACTTAAATCTGCCGGTTAATCGAACAAGTTGTGGCTAAGCCTCTTCCAAGTCCGAAAAACCTTTGGATTTAAAAGAAATACGAAAGAAAAAAAATATTATAAACTACTATTCCTGGAATAAATTTCACGAGTTTAAAAGGTACCTAATTATCGACACACAGAGTAAAAATATCAAGGCCAGAATAAAGTTAAAATATATCACCAACCACACCAGTTTTAATTACCCATGTATAAAAACTGCAGCAACTAAAATCATAAAGCCACCAGAGAACCGGATTATAATAATTCAATCAATTACTAATTAATATGTTAAACGCTGTAATACAAAAAAAATAAATTAAAGCCAACTATACTTCAACTACAAATCTTTATTTGAAATAAAAGAAAGAAACAATAAAAAAACTTGTCACTCAACATACCTAGGTATGAGAACTGGTAATTAAAATTTTCAAAGAAAATATCTACAAAATCTTAATATTAAGTCGGCGGTACGGAAAGTTTTCGAATATACTCGTATCGGAAACTGTATATTTATTTCAACTAACAATCTAAATTTTTGTAACCAGAAATAATCATAAAATAATTTTATCTCTATGCATAAAAACCCTGGTCATAAAAGAAAAATCAAAACAATAAAATATTTACGGAATATTAATATCAATCGGCGGTACGGAAAGTCTTCGTATAGTATTGTTATCAAAACTATTTCCCGGAGTCCGGAGTCGCACGGTAAACTGCTTACGGGCCCTTAACAACTTAACTTTTACTTTTATATTTTAAGAAGCACAGATCAGAGAGACTTCTATCGATTGTTTTCAAATTTATATCCTCATTCCTACTCCCATTTCGGCACTATCGGTTGTTAAATTTTATTTTTCAGCAAAAAGTTTCATATATACTAATTGTCTTTCTGAATTAATTAAAGTTCATATATACCGAGTGTCCCTACGGTTTAAAAAATTTGAACATCGGAAACGACTAAAGTTTTATGGTAGAATTCGAATACATTATATAAGTACGTATATATAAAGAGAAACAAATTAATACGGTAACAGAAAAGGCGGTAAAGTATGTAACGAGTTATACGAAACCCAATATAAAATAAAAAAACGTTACGGCAAAAATGAAAAAAGAACTTTATTCCGTGCTCAAAAAAAATAAATAAGATGCGGTTTTCACAGTCAGGTTTAAAATTACCGTAAGTTTTGTTGTGACACATTTATATAAATGGCCTACTTCCGGTTTACCCGCTAGAAAAGTGGCGTGTTTTCAGAATACAGTAGATGTAATTTTTGAAATGGGATACCCTGTATATTTAGCAAGTTCTTAAAAGACGCATATTTTTACTTTATAACGGTACCTTAAAGTTTAAAATCGGTGCACAGAAAGCGAAGTTAGATAACTTTAACTGGGATACTGTAATGATTCAGATATCTTATTAATAAATAATAATCAAGGAGGCGTTAATATGTCACATTACAAAAATATTGCGATCATTTACAGAACGTCACATTGTGTTTTATATTAAATAAAATTGAAGTGTTTAGTCTCTCAAATGCAGTATACAGCACAACGTCGTGGTAAATGCAGTAGGTCGTATGTCAAAAATATCGAACTTTTCAGAAGGGTCAAAAAACTTTCCCATCTTAACATTTTGCGTCCGATTCGTTTGACAATTTTTTTGCAGGAGACAGACAAAGTCGATTTCCTATTGGTCCACCGACATAGGATCTATTGCAGGTTGTGTATTGACTAAATTGGTCAGGTTAGTGCAATAAACGAAAGAGTGCTTTTTTTGACATACGACCTATTGCATTTACCACGACGACAAGAGAATTCTCAAACAATATTTTTATATGCCCAAACTCAATCCTATGTTCAGACTAGAAGACGATTTAGAAGACAGTTCAATAAAAATCCTCCTGCTACAAACACCATTAAACATGGTTAACCAAATTTAGGAATACTGCTTCTATATCTAGAAAAAGGAGAACTGTAAATGGAAATTTAGAAGAAATGTTATCTGTGTATGAGCTTGTACAGAGAAATCTGAAAATTTCAATTAGAAAAATAGCATCAAATTTGGAAATGGACAAAACTAAAGTTTTTAGAATTCTAAAAGTTCTCAAATTAAACCTTAAAAAATTCAAGTTCTACAATAAATTAACGATCAGGACCATGCTAAAAGAGTGTTTATGTGTGAAACTTCAACAGATTTGTACAAAACATATCCAAATTTTAGAATTATCATGTCTGATGAGGCTGCGTTCCATATAAATGGACGAGTTAATAAACATAACTGTAGAATTTGGGTATTAGAAAATCCAAGAGAATTTCATCAACATGAAAGAGATTCTCCTAAAGTTAATGTTTGGTGTGCAGTGTCTCGTGAAAAATTATATGGGTCTTTTTTTTTGCATAAAAAACAGTTCGTGGTAATAATTATACCGATATGTTGGAAAACTTTTTCTATCCCCAGTTAGAATAAGATGGTATTTTAAACCAAAATGTTTACTTTCAACAAGACGGGGCTCCACCCTATTATTCCAACATAGCAAGAGAATCTGTTAACCAACAATTTGGAAATAATTGGATTGGTAGGAGTGGTCCAATAGAATGGGCACCAAATTCTCCAGACCTGACTGTTCCATATTTTTTTGTATGGGTATATGTGAAAGATAGAGTCTACAACCCGATGTCTGCTACTATTGAGGAATTAAAAAATAACATAAGGCAGGTAATGGAAAATATTCCTCTTGAAATGCTGACAGCAGCATTTGACAACTTAATGGTTAGATTCTACAAATGTATAGACCAAGAAGGAATACACATCGAACATTTGTTTTAGAGTGTCCTAAAACATGTTCTTATTTGTTCACTTTTAGTTACTAGCTAATAAAGTTTCCGTTTATGACAATTACAACTTTATATCTGAATCATTACAGTATCCCAGTTGAAGTTATCTAACTTCGCTTTCTGTGCACCGATTTTAAACTTTAAGGTACCGTTATAAAGTAAAAATATGCGTCTTTTAAGAAATTGCTAAATATACAGGGTGTCCCATTTAAAAAATTACATCTACTGTATTCTGAAAATACGCCACTTTTCTAGCGGGTAAACCGGAAGTAGGCCATTTATATAAATGTGTCACAACAAAACTTACGGTAACTTTAAACCTAACTGTGAAAACCGCATCTTATTATCTAGAACCGTTTCGAAGATATAAGCTCTTAAAAACAGTCAGAATATAATGAAAGAAACGCTTTAGGTAATCGAACTAAAAATTAGAAAATAATTTTTCATTATGGTAATAGCATGGGGTGCTTTGTACTACATTTATACACTAGCTTTGCATTTCGGAATAGAACTAGTAATAAATTATAACAATAATTGATATCGAGCACCCTACGCTATTAGCTTGATGACATTAATTTTATTGTTCATTATTTTATTCTTAAATTAGGAATTAATTTTTTTCTTTTTAGTTCGACTACCTATAAAGCGTGTTTTTTAGTTTTTTTTTAAACTATAATGTATTTTTTACTCCTTACTACGATTTACTACCTATAATGTGTGTTTTTTTAGACCAGAACAAAGTTTTTTTTGGAACACCTTACATTTTATTAACTATATTGCATTGTCATCGGTACCTACTTGACAAGTGTGCAAAAAAAATTCAAATTAATCTGAGCGTTTAAACTGGGTCAAACTCGAGTTTAACGGTTGCGTTATAAATGGAATACCCATAGGCGCAACTAGCATAAGATTTTTTGGGGGCTGAAGCCACAACTAGAAGGGAGGTCATCGCAGGTGCCCCGCTGAAGGTCCACAAAAAACTATTGGTTGGGGCGGATGTAATTTGGGCGCTAAAGGATTAATGCACTTTTTACAACATGTAAACTAGGCGCCAAGACCGAAGGGTCATTTTAATCCTATGTGTATTTTGGGCGCTAACCGACTGAAGTACGTGAATTATGAAATACAGTTATTTATTAACATTTATAATAAGATATATTTTTGAAAAGTAAATTATAATAATTTTCAATAATAACCCAACCATACCTACCCCTACCAAACCACCTTCGTATTTTTAGTCAATTTTTGAAGAATAAATTATAATAATTTTCAATAATAACCCAACCAAACCTACCCCTACCAAACCACCTTCGTATTTTATTAAGATAAGAGTTATCTTATGACTCTACCTACCTGCACTTCTTAGCGGCGAAAATACATGTCGGATTATCTACCCTTCTTGGTCAGACAGGTAAAGAAGGATGGTAAGCGCCTAAATTACACCCGCCGCTTGGTTGTCCCTTCGGGCGGCTGCTCTGACCTGCAAAGAAAGAAATTCTGGACCACGCCCAACTTTTGTCAAAATTTAACATCAATTTATAGTAAATAATATGCCCTCACCAGTATGTATTTTTTTTAATTAGGGAAATTTTTAATTTTATAAAATCACTATTTTGCTCTAGGTAAACAATTAATGAAAATTATATTGGTACTTTTACTAAAAATATTTTATTAAAAATAAAGCTATAATACGAAGGTAAACATTAAAATAAAAAATTTATAGGTTTCAACAAATATACCTAACCTAATTTAAATTAATTTTGCGTTCTTCTTTGGCAAAAACATCCACCACCTTATCCAAATCGATGTCGTAATCTCTTTCAATAATTAATACAGCCAAATCTGACAATAGACTTTGGCCAATAGTGGATATTAAATAGATAACAATTCTGCGCATTATAGAAAATGATCGTTTACAGGTAGCTGAGGACATTGGTAGCATAATCGCTGCTTGAAATAATTTATACAAGTTAGGGTAGGTAGGGTAGGATAAAATGTGGGTTGCGGTCTCGGTCTCCATGCCACAAAGTCTGCAGCTGAGATCCCCGTTATACAGCCCCATTTTATGCAGATGATCCTTTACCGGGGCATGACCCGTTAGATAACCTGCAATAATTCTTAGCTTGTTCCTACTAGCATTCAGTATTTCTTCAGCCCGTTTTACACATATATCACCTATGAAGGTCTTACTGTGTACCTGCTTTGTAGTGTTTCTCCACTGTAGTCTATGTTTGCGTTGTATCCATTTTCGTATTTGTTCTCGGACTACCTTCTTTGTGGTCCCAAGAACTGGTTCTGGTCCAACATATGTCGTTGCTGAACCTCTTCTCGCGAGTTCATCAGCTTGTTCATTTCCAGAAATATCATTATGTCCCGGCACCCACACTAGTCTTACTCTACTGTGGTCTGCCAGTTCATTCAATTCTTTTTGGCATTCTTCCACCAGTCTGGATGTTACCTTGCGGCTATTTAGAGCTGCAAGGGCTGCCTGGCTGTCAGTTAATATGTTTATCCTATGAATGTCAGTCCTATGTTTGTTAATTCTGACACATTCTAGGATGGCATAAATCTCCGCCTGAAATACAGAGGCATGTACTCCTAGTGAGAGGGAACACCTTGTGTTCCTCATCTCACTATACACCCCTCCTCCTGTCCCTTCCCCAGTCTTCGACCCGTCTGTATACCAGGTCTCTCTTCGGGGAAACTTCAGTCTGCGTGGGTCTTGCCAGTCCTTTCTGTGGGGTATCTCTACCTCATATTTAGGGCTGGGGAGAAGTTTAGTGGCCATATAGTCTGTTTTCATATATAAAATGGCTTCACTTACGATGTCCTCAATGGATGTGTGTCCTGTTCTAACTGTTTTGCTGCTCAGGTCATTTTGCAGCATAAATTACCTCATTCTTGCTTCTCCCATTATCACGATGTGCAATGGAGGAAGGCCAAATAAGGCCTCTAGTGCTGCCGTTGGCGTGCTTCTCATGCACCCTGCAATACTGAGACAAGCAAGTCTTTGCACCTTACCTAGTCTCTTCATTGCATTCTTTTGTATTGTCTTTGTCCATCAGACCAAAGACGCATATGTTATTATGGGTTTAACCACTACACTGTATAACCAGTGAACGGTTTGAATTTTTGTTGTATTTTGTTTTGCCTTTATTAATTGTAATATCTTAAATTTTTGCATCATGTATTTTTAATTCCTTAGGGACTTTTGGGGGTTGGTCGGTTGGGGGGCTTTGTGGCTCTTTAGAGGGGCTTAGCCCCCAGCCCCCAGCCCCCCTAGTTGCGCCTATGGGAACTCCCTACAGTCATCGGTCCTTGACGAGTATGCAAACAAGATTTCGAATTAACCTGAGCGTTCAAAGTGGGTAAGAATCGTATTTAAAGGTTACGTTATAAATGAAGCTCCCTATATTTTAATACTATATTGTATTGTCATCGGTCCTTGACAAGTGTGCAAAAAAATTTCGAATTAATCTGAGCGGTTAAAGTGGGTCAAAATCGAGTCCAAAGAAGACGGTTACAAACATACATACATAAAGGTGAACCTAATAAACACGTGTTAATAAAAGTGTTCAGAATAACGTAAATATTTATAAAATTAAAAAACATACAGGGTTTCCTATTCACAAAAACGAAGTTAAATAAACAACTTCCGGTTTAACCGGAAGTAGCTAATATATGGCAATATTTTAATTGAATAGATCACTCTTCAAAACCCCGTCATTCCAATGTCATTCCAATTTTCATTATTCAGATACCTTCAGCTCTAGAGATATTTCTAATTGACCATTTATCTGCCGCAACCTATATAAAGGTGACAAATTTGTCCTGATATAATATCCTCTACCCAAGAAATTAAACGGTGTGCTAAACGTTTCAATCGAAACTTTGAACAGGTTCAACTAGCATTAAACCAACTTAACAATACCGTTAAACTCAAAATCTACATTTAAGGTTTTAGCTTAAACTTGATTTAATAAAAATCGGTGCAGACATAAAATCACATCCAGTATCAGTAGTTTTTGATCGGCAGGAGATTTTCTGGACTCCCTGTATTTTGAGTTAGGAAGAATTTGCATACACTTGTATATTTTGATGAGTTAGATGTCAGGTTATTATTACAATTTCAAGTTTTCCCAATTAATTTAAAAAAGTCCAATAACCATAATTCCGATTATTATATTTATTGTTAGACTAATCCTATGCTACTGATAAATAACTGTGCTGCTACTGGTGAATCTCAAGTGACATATTTTCATCAAATGATGTAAGTCACAATGTATATAATAATTAAATAAGAAAACGTGAAAAATCCATTTAATACCTGCCTAAAATACAAATATGTACAGATCCTCATGCCTCGCTCTGTTTGAACTTCTTATTTTTCTGCAGTTAATTATGTATGTTTTAAGATTTGGAGTAACCGCGTCTTTGTTATCCGAAAGTTTAGTAAGTGGTTTCACGTGTGGAGCGGCCTTTCATGTTGTCAATTCACAGCTCAAAGATGTTTTAGGCTTACCTATTGAAAAAAGAACCGGAAATTTTGCTATTCCTTTGGTAAGTTTAAAAATAATTGAAGCATCCAAATATTTAAATTTTAAGTCTATTACTATTGGAAATAAGTAAGGATACTACTAGCTTCTTATCAGTTGCGGTTAGCGTTATCGTAATATTTATTATATACAGTGTGACATAGAAAGATTGGGGTAAATAGGGCATTGGTCAGGATCGGTTGGCCATAAATAATATACAGGGTCCTTATCAGTTGGTGCGCTGAGGACATTGGTGCTACGATGACCAGGCACTTTGTCACGTCAAATGGCACGTGTAAAACGATATGTGCTGTCATGGAACAGCTTAACAATATCACAACAATATTATAAACGTCAGTTTTTTGTGTTCGCGAGTTCGCTTTAACAACGACCATGGAAATTGAGGAACAAAATCAAATTTCCTCAGAAATATTGGGAGAGTCATGTGCAGCGAGAGTTGATTTACTGCCGAAAATAGCGATATCAAAAAGAATATGAACATTTTCAAGAGTGGCGTAAAAGCAAGAATTTAATTATAATTATTGTCATTGTAAGCAGAATGAAGTTTTGAAAAAAATATTTGAGCAAGTGGTTTCTTGACGGCTGCCGTCCGTTAGAAAATCTTAAAAGACGGAGATTTTAAACATTAACTTTTTAATTATCATTTGGGGTGAGGAACCATTAAACTTTAAAATAATACACTGCTGCGTAAACTTAACCATGTGGTATATCTTGTTTACACAATATTTATCAGTATCTACAAAACGATTTACACATTACACAATAACGGTTCTAAAGCACGTTAGAGAGATACTTGAAATACCGCACTTTTAACATATGTACGTATTCGCGTATGAAGCTTGCTTTCTGCAACCGTAAGAGAGTGAATTAGGATTTATTTCCGTTTGAATTGAAGAGCAAAATTTTTTGGCGTGTTCAAGATGTTGTGTTTTTGGCTTTCGTTGCTAGACTCTTTTTTTTTGTATTAAAAGGGCAAGTGGTTAACTTGAGATAGGCCGATCCCAGGCGGGGAAAAGGAACGAGTCGACCTAAGAACCCACATCTGGTAAATTTCGTGCGTTGCAGAGTTGTTACGTTCAGAAGCTTGAAATATAAAATAATCTGTTGGATTGTTTTCCAACAATTTGAATACCGTTAAATCAAAATAACAGTATGTGATTACAAAATTTCTTAATGATCATGATATAAAAGATTTGACAGTAGGATTGTAGGAAATAAGAAAATAAATGCATCTACTTCACGAAATCCCCCGGTAGCAGGATATGGCTACGAAGGAATATGTCGACGATTCAATTGTCACAGCCAAAGCCTTTGTTCTGCTTCTATGTACAAGACTATTGATATTATAGGTGATTTAAAAAAAGACTGCAGAAAATATCAAAACCGTCTCAGTTATTTCGGACAATATTCTAAGTCTGGAGCTGAAGCTAACTGGTAGTACCACGGAATATAAAGCAATCGGAAGGGTCTCTTGCCATAGAACAATAAGTACACGCACCTTCTGTGCGCAGTGACAGCCTGTCGAAAATAGGATCACATTTCGAGGTTGCTAGATTTTTGTTTGTATTTATGCCGTTAGGAAGCTGTTGCCAGATATCCGCCATTATTACTGTCTGTTAGATTGTTAGTTGTTTATTTTTCATTGTTTTCTCTTATTTCATCATTATCATTTCACTATAATTGTTTAATAGTGTGTAAGTTAATAGACATAAGGTTTGTTCTGCAAAAATTGTAATTTTAATAGCAGAAACTTCAATTGCAGTTTTTTTCGTAGGTAGCACTATCAAAAAATTTGAAAATATAAATTGATCGTATTTATAAATCATGAAATAAACAATCAAATACAAATATTTAACTTGCAGTCTAAAAATTTTTCATAATAGTAATTTGCTGTTTGAAAATTTGCCATATATTAAAATAAGTTGCTTTCACTGTCCTTTATGCCGCATGTTAAAATCCGATTTGCTTACACTCATAACTTCGAAAATAACCTTGATAAAATCCTACAAGCACATAGCGAGTTTCAAGATCTGAAACCATACCTATTAAATCTATTAAGGCCGGCTCTGATTTTAGGATCACAAATTTGATGCGTCATTAAAATTTCTGTCTGAAATAGATCAGAAGAGCCGACGGAGAGAGACCCTTCCGATTGTTATATTGTTCCGCGGTAGGACGTCGTAATATGACATTCTAAAGAAAAAATTCAGCTTGTAAACGAGCTGCACAAACCGATACAGAAAAAAATCCCTGGAAAACGTACTATTATTAATGGGTTCAGATCTCAAATAGGGATATGCGATACTCGCTAAATATCGATACTAGGTATCGAAAGGTATTGAATGTGAAGTATCGATAACAGTATCGTATCGCTAAGAAAGTATCGATACCTAGTGGTATCAAATCGAAACGAACGAAAAAAAAAATATATTCTTTTAAAAACATTACGTCAACATCAAATAAAACTTTTTTTTTAAATGTTCCACTATAATTTGGAGCAGGTTCCTAAGAAAATAAGTTTGGAGACCCTGTTTCCGGAAATTTATTTCTGTCCCTGCAATAAGTGGCTCCAGCTTTAGAAAATGAACGTTCTGCTGGAATCGATGTAGCAGCAATACATAGATATATCCTTGAAACTGGTGCTTAGATGGGTGTCTACGTATAGGAGACATACAAATGATTTTATTTTGAATCGATACGATACCACTACTAGAGTACTAATATTAGTGAAGTATCGAAAAGCTGGTATCGATATGAAAACATTCGGTATCGGAATAGAAATATCGATACTGGTATTGTATCGGTAGTATCGGAACATCCCTAATCTCAAACTCAGTTAGCGACATGAGTTCTCAAGATGTTAGTTACAGTAGGCCAAGTGATGACGACAGTAGTGATATTAACTACACTGCATAGATGAATTTCTTTCGTGGCCCCGATTTGTCACGGTTCCGACGGGGTGTATGAAATTATACAATTTTTTTTTACCCTGTATACATAGTATAAAATAAATTTTTGTTATTGATACACACCATGTTAACACTTCCTATTCACTACGTGAATTATACAATGGCACAAATATCTTTCCATGGGTTAAACGACGCTGAAACAAACTAGTGGAAAAAAGGTGTAGAACAATAAATTGTGAGGGTTTATTGAAAAAAAGAGAAAAGTAATGTTCATTATCATTACATACGTTGTCTAATCGTTGGGTTAAGAAAATCTATCTATATTTGTAAGCTCCCTTTTTTTAATTGTGGAACAAGTAAAAAATGTAAAAACATAATTAATTTTACAGAGCGCACATTGGAAATTTTCCCCAGGAAAAAAAAATTGTAGTACAACTACGATAAAGGTATAAACGTGGTGTCTAAGGAAACATCGTACGGTAAAAAAAGGAAGGATCGATTTTCATTCTTCCCCCTCGAGGGGAGCGGGCCGCTATAGGCTTTCCGGAGCCTCTTCATCCAACATTGGAAGGAATAAGGATTGTTTTTGGTTCAGGGGATGGGAGTGGAGGGAACGGTGGTAGGTGCCTGAGGGGTGTGTATGTATGTATGTATGTATGTATTTTGGGGTAACATTCACTGAGACCTAAAAGATCTATTGTGCCCCCTTACTTCTACTTAGTTTCTGAGGAGAGTCTCAGATACTAGTAGCTCCTTTAGTCCTATTTCCCGGAGGAATTTAAGGATATCTGCAGGCCTCAACTTAGGTAACTGTCCCTCTTCTATCCAGTAGTCTCCCAGGTACTGTGCCCTAGGATTCTGAAATACTGTGCAGTTCGCAAGTATGTGGATGGAGGTTTCTTCTTCCATTCCACAAAATCTACAATCTTCTTCCTCCACTATTTTGAGCTTTTTAAGGTGTCCATTCAGGCGACAATGTCCCGTTAGGATTCCTGTTAAAACTCTTAGTGCAGTTTTGCTTTGACTTATGCATTCATTTGATCTCAACAGGTTGTAGTCACCCAGAAGAATCTTTGATTGCCTAAGCCCTACTAGATCTTTCCAATTGTCAGATCTTCTCTTTTCTTCGGCTTTACCTATTTCTTCCAATATTACATTGGAGCTGATTCCGCAAAAAGGTTCCGGCCCCCAAAAGGGTATTTCACTCCCCCTCTTTGCTAGTTCATCTGCTATTTCGTTTCCTTCTATTCCAGTGTGTCCTGGAATCCACAGTAAGGTGACTATATTGTTCTCGCCTAGTTCATTAAGTTTGCCTAGGCATTCCCACACCATTTTGGAACTGATTACACAAGAACTCAGCGCTTTAATGGCTGCTTGACCATCAGACATTATGATAATCCTTTGCCTTCTATATCCTTTGTCAATATTGAACTGGGCACACTTTCTTATTGCGTGAATTTCCGCTTGAAAGATACTTGGGGTTTTTCCCAAGCTTTCAGAGTGTTTGGTTCCTGGCCCGTACACTCCTATCCCAGTTCCTTCTATTGCTTTTGAGCCGTCTGTGTACCATTGAATGGCATTCTTTCCAAGTCTGGAAATGGTATTTGGATCCCATTCCTTCTTGTTGCTTAATTCCGTAACGAATTTCTTTGAAAAATTATACTTTTTCATCATACCATCTTGTGGCATGTCCCAGGTTGTCTGATTTCTAAGAAGTGAAGAGGTGGTTTTTTTTTTAATGATTCCCTCTCTACTTAGTCTGTATCTTGTTCTTTCTACAACACTCTCCACCACCATATGTAATGGTGTGAGGTTGAGAATCACTTCCATTGCTGCCGTTGGGCATGTACTCATTGCTCCTGTTATGCATATACAGGCTAGTCTTTGAATTTTGGAGAGGTTTTCTCTCGTCGTCAAGAGGCTAGTTCTACTACTCCACGCAATGGCTCCATAAGTGATGATTGGTCTCACTATGGCAGTGTACATCCAGCTCAGGATTTTTGGGTTACAACCCCAGTTTTTCCCTGCCAGATTCCTGCACACCATTAGAGCCATTTTTGCTTTGTATGTAATCTCCTTCTCGTGTTTGTTCCACAGGAGTTTGCTGTCTAGAGTCAAACCTAGATACTTGACTTCTTGTCTCCATTCGACGTCGTTCCCATCAAGTTTAATGGTTTTGAGGTTGAGTTTTCTTTTCTTAGTGAAGGCTATCAAGATGGTTTTGGTGGGGTTGATGCTGAGTCCCACTTGCCTACACCAGCTATTTGTATATTTCAGACCCTTTTGTACGATGTCACAAAGGGTGTTTTCAAATTTTCCCCTGGCTGTTATAACAATATCATCGGCATATCCTTGGCAGGATATTCCGAGGTCTGTCAAACCACACAGGAGTTCGTCAACCGTCAGACTCCACATTAATGGGGATGCTACTCCTCCCTGTAGGCATCCTCTGGTTGTGCAGATGGAGACAATGTCTTTGCTCGTTCTCGTCTCTGCTACTCTAGTGGTGAGCAGTTCCGACATCCATTTGGATGTCGTGCTGTCTGCACCTCTTCTATTTAATGCTCTCTTGACAGCTTCATGTGGAGTGTTGTCAAAAGCTCCTTCTATGTCCAAAAATGCACATACTACAGTTTCTTGGTTGTCTAAGGCACCTCGGATATCCTCCGTCAGTTGTACCAGTGCAGTCTCCGTAGATCTGCCTGCCCGGTAAGCGTGTTGATACGGGTGGAGAGGTAGTCTCTCTAGGATTTCCGTTCTAATATAGTTATCAATAGCTTTTTCCATCGTTTTAAGCACAAACGATGTTAGGCTAATTGGTCTGAAGGATTTGGGGTTTGTTGTGTCCCTTTTTCCAGCTTTTGGAATGAAGGTTACTATTGCCCTTCTCCATGCTTCTGGTATATAACCCAGTTCCAAGCTACTTCGACTAATTCTAACCAAGTGTGGTAGAATTTCGTCTTGTCCTTGCTGGAGCAATGCTGGGAAAATCCCATCTGTTCCAGGTGTTTTGAAAGGTGAAAAGGTGTTCATAGCCCATTTCAACCTATCGTTACTACAAATGTGCTTGGCCATTGTAGTACTTTCTCTCGAAGGTCTGTTATGACCTTCGAGAGGATTATCTCCTCTGTTTGGGGTACTTCCAGGAAAATGAGTTTCTAGTAAGAGTCGCACTCTTTCCTCCTCATTTTCGGTATATTTACCGTCTGGCATCCTCAAAGCCATATCTGTGTTGACCCTACTTTTCGCCATGACTTTGTAAAGTCTTGCCGCAGCAGGTGTTGTGTTTATATCTTCACAGAATTTCCTGAAGCTATTTCTTTTAGCTTTTCTTACTTCCTTGTAGTAGGTGTTTCTCACCTCGGTGTAACTCTGCCAGTCTCCGGTGAATTTTGCTCTATTAAAAAGGTCCCGGGTTTGAGATCTTAGTTCTGACAGATGTTTGTTCCACCAGGGTGCATCTTTGCTGCTTCGTTGTTCTTGAAGAGGGCAGCTCGATTCAAATGCATCGATTATTGCCCTGTTCAGATCCTCAAGCTCATTTTCCAGGTCGAGATGGTGCTTAGCCCTTCCTTTCCTCTGGATATGTGCTAGATATCCTTTCAGACAGGTGTTATAGTTGTCCCAATCTGTTTTTCTTGGTTTTCTCCTGAGGCTTACCTCAGGTATGCCTAGCTCTAACTTGAATGTTATGATACTATGATCGGAGAGAGATGGTTCACCCGATACTCTCCAATCTTTTACTATATGTTTTAGATCACGAGTTGCCAGTGTGACATCTAAAACTTCTTGCCTTACCCTTGTTACAAATGTGGGGGTATTCCCTATATTGTGAATATCAAGGTTTTTATTAAGGATATATTCTAAAAGTTGCTCACCTCTCTGGTTGGTGTTGCTGCTGCCCCAAACGGTGTTGTGTGCATTGGCATCACATGCTAGAAGTAGAGGTAGTCTCTTCTCTTCACAGTACTCCACCAGCCTTTGTACCTCTGGGGGTGGTGCTAGCCCATCTCCCTCAAAGTAGCATGATGCTATTACTATCTCCTTGCCCTCCTTCTTGTGTTCGAGGTGTGCTCGAACTGGAAGGAAGGATCGATTTTCATTCTCCCCCCTCGAGGGGAGCGGGCCGCTATAGGCTTTCCGGAGCCTCTTCATCCAACATTGGAAGGAATAAGGATTGTTTTTGGTTCAGGGGATGGGAGTGGAAGGAACGGTGGTAGGTGCCTGAGAGGTGTGTACTGACCCAGCATTCGCCTATTGCTACGAGAAAACCTCTGAAAAAACTCATAGCAGGTCAGGCGGACCTGGGATTTGAACCCCGGTCCTTCCGAATGCAAGTCGAGAGCGTAACCACTCCACCACTTACTCGGTCGTACGGTGAGTACAGCCCCCTTTTTATAGAAAACGTTTAAAAATTGCACAAGTGTAAAAAAGTCAGATGGTTTTTTTTCAGTTACATAGAGAGTGGATCGTTTTATTTTGTAGATTTTTGATATTCGAACGTTTCAAAGTGTCGTCATAGTTGGTTTCTAGGATAATTTTCAAATACGTATATAACAATATTAGGAAATAGAAAATATGCCTGTTAGTCAGCAAAAACGTGAAGGTAGGCACTTTCGTCATATTATGTTGATGACTCAGGAAAAAGGGAATATCCGATTGCAAAACATTTTTACCAAGGCGGGGGTACACAGATTCCTGAAGTTAATCAGAAGGTGCCCTTCTTACCTTGCGCACACACACAACATACAAAAAACAAAATGTACAGGTTCCCAGGAGTAGGTCGTCAGCAGTAAAAAATCCGGGTTTCTGGGGGGATATAATTATTTACTACATCTACCCCAAGAAATGTTCACAACTATTCATCTAAATAAATTTTCTTTATTTCCAGAATACTAAAATCAGCAACAGCCGCTCCCTCAACAGCCTACTAGATAATATTTTTACCATTCGTTACCCTAATTCGCAAACCTCGTATCTCCAAAATCTAAAATTTTACAGGAGATAAAAAAAACTCTCGTTTTTTCTTGTTTTTTATTTGAAATCTTAGGAATATTTTTTAATAGATTTATTCTATACGTTTGTTGATATTGTAATAATAATGTTCTGAGCTCGTAATACTTTTACTGAGATTTCAACGGAGATACATGGTTTTCTATTACGTTTTTATAATAAACAGGGGTTACGAGGCAAACAGACTTTATTTCAAATAATAAAATAACAGGTTATTTACTAAAAAAAACAACTAAATTTCACCCTGCAAAGTGATGAGTGAAGAGAATCTAATTAATTTTGGTTCTATAAATATAAAAACATGTATTTTATATTATTATTCATACGGCAGGGAATCATAGAAGGAATGACTTTTTAATTGCTGTAACTATTCATACTTATCTTTTGATATTTTTCAATAACCAGGCACTAATTAACAACAGAAAACACACATTCTGATTATTTGACAATAAATATACATCTGAGTTACTAGATTTGTTTTCATATTATGACGTTTTTTGGAGATACGAGATTTGTGTCTTCTTTTGATTTTCGTAGTTACAAGGTTTTCTAAGTACCGTTACCATTGTCGGAGTTAGCTTTTCTATTTCTGGAATTAATGCTTTAAAAATAGAATTGGAGTTATGAGATTTTCGAGTAGTGTTTGCTCAGTGCCATGCTGGTAGATGGCGCAAAAAACAGGATCTCGATAAATTCTGGAGTTACGTGGTTTGCGAATTAGGGTAGCAATATAGGAATAGGAATAGTTATGTCGCCCCTTCTTTCTTTAACATCTGAAATTTGCCTGCGAATGTCTTGAAGTTAGTGAGATCGTTAAGGTACAAGTGACGTTTGACGCGACAGTGTAACCCTGTAAATGTTACTTATGATAGTCAATCATGACATTGTTCTCGGCGCGGATAAGGACCAATGGCGAACCTATACTGACAGTGCCCTTTTTGCCCCTATATGACTATGTCACACTGTATAGAATAAATATTATGATCACACACGACGTTATCTAGCCACAACTGATAAGAGGACTCGCTCCTTTTTGCGTCACCAAATATTACGATCACGCTAACAGCAACTGATAAGAGGCGGACTGTATCGCTCAAGTGCTGCTATGCCTACTGATATTCCACAAATTTAAACAAAAATCAAACCTTCATTACCATTCACAATGAACAAAATCATTTAGAAATTTGGTATTTATGCAACAATAAAAAGTCCCTCGAAACCGTTTATTTTGTCTAAATATTTAGTTTAGTACTTTTCCAATACTGTTGTATGTTTATTCAGCTGAATATAAGTTACCACCTATAAATTAGAACAGTCTCGAATTGATAAGATTTTCTATAAATATTAAAATGTATATTATAAAAACGTTCAGCACTTCCTTTAAGAGAATGACTAAATATGGCCGTTCTAAACAAAATTAATAAAAAAAATTTTATTACAACCTCCAGGCTGGTATTGATCTACCACTAAAAACTTTCGGAAGATGTACCTTTCATATTTAAAAGACGTATGTAGTTTATGCATGACAGTGCTCCTCCACATTTTGCAGGGATCGTACGGGAGTTTGTGGATAACCATTTTCTAGACGGTTGGATATAACACCCATGGCCACCAAAGAATCCTTTGGATGTGAGAATATTTGAAATCAGTTGCTTACACGACCTCGCATATCGTTGCTGTTATGTTATTCGCAATATTCCTGGCTTTTTCAAAACATTTGCTCAGAAATGTATTACTTTTATGTTTACAAGCATTAATACTACTACTATTAAAATAATAAAAACATTGAGTACCCTGTATCTGATTAACCATAAAATTTATCACGCATGTTTATAGGATATTTCGTCCCAAAATTGAGGTACAAAGCGCCCACAACAATATTCCAGATTCCTTTGAAAACAACCTGTATAACAGCCGATTCACTGGATCCCTAATTACTCAACTTTTTTTCTCATTTTAGCAAAGAAGGAGGCAGTCGGCTTATGGAGAAATGGACTTCGGTGAAATTTCATGAATTGTTAGTATATTGTGGTTGACGACTTTCTGAACAATAGTGTCCAGGGGCTATGACTAGTTTCAGAGATACAAGGTGTTGAAGTTGGAAAATAGCCATTTTTCAAAAGCATTATTTTCTTCAATATATCAAGAATTTTTTCCTGTGATAGCGTTCTAATTACACTAAATATCAGTCCCTTATTAGAGAAAGTTTCATTTGCTACAGGGTTACTCAAAAATTAGAAAAACGGAACGTTGACTTGAAATATAATCCAACTTTCAGGAATTTCAATATCTGGCTGGATTTGCTTCTAGTTGGTTTATAATAATGAGATATGCAAACATTTTTTACAGGGCGAGTCAGAAAGTTGAATCGCCCTGTATCCTACATTTAATAAAATTTTATATACTTTGTATTGCATGTTAGTAGGTGTCATTAAGTCATTTTGAAATATATATAATTTATATATAATATACAGGGCTATTCAAAAGGTATATATGGAAGAATATCCGAGAATCGATTTTTTTTTGGAAATCTCCCTGTAATTAAATATTTCCTCGGTGAATTTCTGTGATACTTTCATACTACCTTTGCTTTGAGTTTGTTGGTCGGATGTAAAAGTTTTATCAACTTGCTATGATCAGTACTTGTAAACTAGTACTTTAGTTACATGTGTTCATGTGGTCAGTGTTTTATGGTTTTTGGGTTATGCCAGATACGAACAGAATGTGAAATATCCATCTACTCATCTCCTAAATGAAATAACTGATGCAGCTGAAAGGATAGCACCAGAAAACATAGATCATGGTCCAGATATTGTAGAACTTTGAATTCCTTCAGTAATTTCAGTTAGTTTCGACATGTTTATGTTAATTGTTTTTTCCGATATCAAGATCAGCTTATATTTATTTTGTTTGTTTTTATGTATATGTCGATCATGGTATAATGTAAACAACATCGATAATTAAGAAAATAACGATAGGCTTGTCATCATATTGTCGGGATAAAAAAACTGATCATAGCAAATTGACAAAACTTTTACATCCGACCAACAAACTTAAAGCAAAGGTAAGATCAAAGTATCACAGAAATTCACCGAGGAAATATTCAATTACAAGGAGATTTCCAAAAAAAAATTGATTCTCGGATATTCTATTATACATATCTTTTGAATAGCCTAGGAAGACAACTCCTCGGGAGGATGTACAATGGGTCACATGTGGCCTAAGTGCTGTGAGCCTACACTCACCCTCCCTACTCTACAGATAGCCCTGTATATTATATATAAATTATATATATTTCAAAATGAATTAATGTCACCTACTAACATGCAATAAAAAGTATATAAAATTTTATCAAATGTAGAATACAACTTTCTGACTCGCCCTGTGAAAAATGTTTGCATATCTCATTATTATAATCCAACCAGAAGCAAATCCAGCCAGATATTGAAATTCCTGAAAGTTGGATTATATTTCAGTTCAACGTTCCGTTTTTCTAATTTTTGGAAAAAATTCTTGATATATTGAAGAAAATAATGCTTTTGAAAAATGGCTATTTTCCAAATTCAACACTTTGTATCTCTGAAACTAGTCATAGGATTGAGGACACTATTGTCCTCAACTACAATATACTAACAATTCATGAAATTTCACCAAAGCCCATTTCTCCATAAGCCGGCTGCCTCCTCCTTTGTTCCTCTCACCATTCCCGAGATCACTCTAGACGGAAACCTTATCTTGGGTTATCTTGGGTTATCATGTTATTTTTAAACATATTCAAAATTAAGAATTTTAAAAACGAAGAGTTGTAGGTAATAAAAAGATCTACAACTTTTGTATCTACACTTTTTTCACATTCACATTCGTTGAAATCTCTACTTTCCGATGGTGTAAAAATATATATTACTATAGTAAATCTTCTCAGAAAATGCAAAAAACTCGAATTCGGAAATTTTCTTTAATGCCATTATTATAAAATTTCATCTAAAAAATGTGACTGCTGCAATTTTTTTCATATATAATACCACGAGAGTGAAAATTTTGTCGGCAAAATTTTTCGATTGTCATGAAAGTTTGTTGCTTGGCAATTTTGCGAATGACATTTTTAACAAAACCACGAGCCGTCAGGCGAGTGGTTTTGGATTAAATGTCATGAGCAAAATTACCTAAAAGCAACAAACTTGAATAGGACAAGAGAAAAATTTTATATTACAAAATTTTTAATTGAGTGATATTCGACATGACTATTTCACGAGAGAAAAACTAAATTTTATACACTTAGATTTGATATATTAAACGTTAAAAAATTGCCGTGACAAGACAAAAAATTGCCAGTTCAAAACCTTCAAATTTTGTCAGTTATCAATTTACTTTAGTGAAATAGTCAACTAAAAATTTGATTTATCAAATTCTAATTACATTTATGTCATAGAAAATCTCAGAATATACAGGGTGTACAAAAAGGCAGGTCATAAATCATACCACAATTTCTTGGGCTAAAAATAACCCGATCCAACCCAAGTTACCCTAGTACAAATGTGCATAACTCTTCGAAGTTACCAAATGAAAATTGATTTTTTCAAATATTTCGACAGTTGTTCGACATATTTTAATGAAAGTTGACAAGTGGCTTTCTTATGATTAGAGCATTTTTAAAAAAAAATTAAAGAATTATTGCACCCCGTTAAAAATTTATGGGAGTTGAGATCCCCTAAACCCCTCCCAAAATTTTTGTGTACGTTACAATGTAATGCTTATTGTGGCACCATTATTCAAACACATTATTTTTGAAACTTTTTTCCCCCTAGTACTTTTTACAGTTATCAGTTTTTATCGAGATACGGCCTATTTTTCATCTTGCTTCAAAAATTTCGAGTAACAAAAATTAAAGTCAATGAATTTTTAAGTTTTTCGAACTTTCGAATTTACTTCGAACATCTAATAAAAACTACACATTTGTAAATAAATAAGATTCAATAAAAAATTTGGGACCCTCGAAAAACCTAAAAATTCATTGACTTTAATTTTTGTTACTCGAAATTTTTGTAGCATAATGAAAAATACTGATAATTGTAAAAAGTACTAGGGGGCAAAAAGGTTTCAAAAATAATGTGTTTGAATAATTGTGCCACAATAAGCATTACATTGTAACGTACACAAAAATTTTGGGGGGGGGTTTAGGGGATCTCAACTCCCATACATTTTTAACGGGGTGCAATAATTCCTTAATTTTTTTTTAAGATGCTCTAATCATAAGAAAGCCACTTGTCAGTTTTCATTATAATATGTCAAACAACTGTCGAAATATTTGAAAAAATCAATTTTCATTTGGTAACTTCGAAGGGTTGTAACTTTTTTCGCATGCACATTTGTACTAGGGTAACTTGGGTTGGATCGAGTTATTTTTAGCCTCAGAATATGTGGTAGGATGTATGACCTGCCTTTTTGTTACACCCTCTGTATAAATGTAAATCGTACTATTGAATTTAGATACTTTATTTTGATTATGTTATTCATTACAATATTTTTTGACGGGTGAATTTTCGATTGAGAATTAGGGTGCTTTTTCGATATTAAATCAAAATAAAGTGAAAAAATAAATCAAATAAATAACAGTTTATTTGGAACATAAAAAAGTAAGTTTTCACCAAATTTTTTTTGTACAAAAAAAATAAAAAATCAAAAGCTTGGTTTTTTGAATTGTCCACATACATTTTGAGATTATGTGAAAAAACTGTGAATACGAAAGTTGTCGATCTTTTTATTACCTACAACTCTGCTATTAGACTTGTTTCCATGGGACTTGTAGTTTTGCAGGAAATCGAGATAAACCGTTTTTTACTCTTAAAAACTCACCCCCTTCCCGACCTCAGATCGCCCGTAAATTATTTTTTCTTTTATTTTTATAATATTGGTCTATAGTATAAACTATTGAAATGTAAATTATATTGAAATTTTTGTAGACCTTATACGATGTCATATTTGCAATACCAAAAGCAAATTATTGGGCAGTCCTTATGTCCGCGTTCACAATATTCTCATTGACGGCTAATAATTTATGGTTTAAGGTAAGTAATTATTTTTAAGTTTGGTTTAGCTGGAAGTATATCGTTGGCATACACTGTGGGCCGAAATAAAGGAGTACATTTTTTAATTGACAATATTTTTTTTGTTTTTTGGGCAATTCATTTTCTTTTTGCAGGGCTAATAACCTAACATGTCCTCAACATGACTGTGAATTTTAAAGCAATGTACAGGGTCGGACTTATAAAAAAAATTATATAACAGTGCATTTGAGTTCGTTGCAAATGAAAACTGTCTTAGCTAAAATTGTACTAATATGCTTTTTCGGTAAATAAACTATCTAGAACACTTCAGTAAGGAGGAAATTTTCCGAAATTACCGGATTATGGAAATACCATTTTTTTATTAAATAATGGTGGCCACATTCATAATATTTTACTTTAAGTTTTGAACTTACTAAACAGTTTTCATAAATTATTATTATTATTATTACATGATAAGGGCAGAGGATCAAGTCCTATTTTGCCCATAATAATTTACAGTGTCTAAATTAAATAATAACTGACACTAAGCCTAAAATACTATAGATTGAAAATGTAGGAGTCTATTTGATTTTTGAAACTATTAACATTTTCTGAATCAATTATTTGCTGAAGAAGACTATTCCAAATATCGAAAATTCTATTACTCATAAAGTTTTGCCTATAACGAGTTCTAAAAGGCTCTTTCTTCAACTTTAAGGAGTGCCCACGGAGACGGTCGTCTAAATGAAGGGAGAAAATTGCTTGAAGGTCGCTGAAGTTGAATTTCAAAATTCGAAAGGAAAGAATAAGGTCACCTAGGAGACGTCTTTCATCGAATGTTGTGAGATTTGCCATGGTTAATCTCTCTTCGTACGTAGGTCTAACACGTGTTATTTGTTAAAATGTTATTTAATATAAAAATGGTATTTCGCGAATCCGGTAACTTCGGAAAATTTCCTTTTTACTGAAGTGTTCTGGATAGTTTATCTACCAAAAAAGCGTATTAGTACAATTTTAGCTGAGACTTTTTTTTATAAGTCCGACCCTGTACATTATTTTTGCTTTAAAATTTACAGTCATGTTGAGGACATGCTAGGTTATTATCCCTGCAAAAAGAAAATAAATCGCCAAAAAAACAAAAAAAATATTTTCATTTAAAAAATGTACTCATTTATTTCGGCCCACAGTGTATACTGGGTGGGCCCGATAATATGTAGTAATATCACAAGAGAGTGATAATAAATTGAAAATAATTTGACAGATTTTAGAAAACTTGTTGCCAGGCAATAGATACGAGAGCCCAAAGAGCTCGAGTAGCTATTGCCAAATGGCAACAAGTTTGAGAAAATGCCTGGAGAATTATTGTCTAATTTATTGAACTCTCGTGTGGTATTCGATAGATTATTTATTGACGTTACAATCAAAATAACTTTTTTACGAATTTCCCGAAAATTTATGACAGACGCGTCAAACAATGTAAATTGAATAATTCTCGCTGGAATAATGTAAGTAGATTATTCTCACTATAATAATGGTTTGATTGGCTAGAACGTATATGAATGACTGAAATTGGAAATTTCTATTAGTTTCGAGAAACGTCAATAAATAATTTTTAAAAAAACAATAATTGTTATAGGGTTGGAATAAAAATGAAATTATACAACGTAAGCTTAACATAGCAATACTAAAATATAATAAATAAACAAGTCAGAAGATATTTATAACACATATAGAGTCCGTTTCAATAAGGAAGAAGCCACCTGAAGTTGCAGTCGATGCACGACCTTGATGTCAAAACCAGCGCCATATTGAAAAATTGATATTTTAATCTAAATCAGTAGCGTAACGTTTTCACAATTTGTAGGGTAACACAAAATTAGAAGTATTAAAACCATATAAATAACTGCTAAGTGCAGCAGACTATATGAATTATTAGCAGAATTCAATTATTTTTGAAGTAATGTATACTCTTCCATATATTTTACAACAATCTGAATGCCATGAGTAATATATTGGATTATTATACTTTCTTATTTGACTTACCGATGATTTTTTAAAGGAATTTGGATTCCATGTTCAGCTTCAGACTCCATAAAAGTTGCAACGTTTTCAAGAATCTGTCGGCCTTCACTATGGATAACTTTTCTTTTAACACCAACCAGTTTTGTAGGGGGCATGGTTTTAGATAAAATAAAACACACAGCATTCACAAATAAACTAGCAGAACGTCTTAAAATATTCAAAAATGAAAAATATTCGACAGTAAATGATTGTTTCAAACACAACCTCAAATGTCAACAGTTTAATTGCTGTCGGCATGAAACATCGCTTGTAACGCCAATGGCATGGAACGATCGCTCGACAGATTTTGACTTATGCGCAGGTCGGTACGCCAACTTCAGGTGGCTTCTTCCTTATTGAAACGGACTCTACCTACATTCACGAGAAAAATAATCGATCCACTACAAAAATTGATTGCTCATTAATAAATTTGTTATTTTAAATTGAACCCAGGTTTGTGTTTAATAAACCCTACAAAATACAAATAAAACAAAACACAGAGTCAGATGCTGCAAATGCAATACGCATATATACATACGGCTCAAAAACCAGAGGCTCAGGATGTGGAGTTTACTCCAGATCACTAAGCTTAAGGATTAAGGGAGGAATGGGAAAAAACATAAGCGTGGTTCAAACAGAACGGCGACACCTACGGCCTGACGAGTTCGACAATTGCGGAACTAGCTAAACGTTACACCCATGCTCAATCTCCAAAGAGATGGAATGAAATCAAGGGATGCAGTCTTGCCAGGATCACCCTGGGCGACCCTGGGAAGCTGGAGTCGGAAAAATATTTGGCGATGACCAGGAAAAACCTACGTTTAACGGTAGGATTTCCGACTGGCCACTGTCAATTAAGGAAAAACCTCCATACATGGGGCTAGTGGACACACCTCTATGCAGCATGTGTGAACAGTAAGATGGAATCTGTCAGGTATGTCTCATGCGAGTGCCCGGAGTTATCGTCAATAAGAGAGTGTGTGTTCGGTGAGTCTTGGCCTACACCTGCCGATATAAAGGAGATGTCTCCTAGTGACCTGTCCACCTTCCTGGAAAGGACAGGATGGACGATGACCTAGGAAGACAACTCCTCGGGAGGATATACAATGGGTCACATGTGGCCTAAGTGCTGTGGGCCTAACTCACCCTCCCGACTCTACAGACGAGATTCGATTTTATTAATTTTTTTCGTATTGTGGGTTAATCTAGCACAAGTTATGAATTTTGAAAAAATTGGGACTACGTCATTTTATACAGGGTGACACAAAGTGTCTTTTTTTACACCAGCTTTTAAACCATGTGGGAGCATTGAACTGTTCCAGTTTACAATTACTTTTTTTGATAAATTTAATTACAGATGCCTGTAAAATTGTCGTTTTTAGTAATGCGTTTTACCAATAGATATCAAAGATAATAGATTTAATACTATTATAACTCCTGACAAACTTTTTGAACAATATTTGTAACACGCTTCACTAGATACGACAATTTTACAGAAAACTGTAGTTAAGTAAATAGTTACAAACCGAGATGGTTTTGTGTCAATCTAGAGTTTTGGTTTGTGGTTGGAGGTGGGGATATCGCTGTTATCGTGTTTTAACAATCCCTTTACTTGAGGATATGTATTGATGTGATTTCAGTGTCATCTTCAGTCCAGGATGATGCTCTCATCTTCTCTCATCCTTGTAATGATGAGGCGCAAATACGCCGAAACCGTTCTACAAGTGATGGGTTCCCTTTTAATTGCAAACTAGAAGGGTTGGTTATATTTTGTAGATATACCAACCCCGTTTCACTTAGAAGTGTAATTCAATGTTTGTCGAGTCATATATCCCGAGAAGTAGTGATTCTTAGTTGAACGGGCATTGGTTTTTGAATACTATCATAACACTTTTTGTAAAGTGTTATGATAGTATTAAATCTATTATTTTCAATACATTTTTTTATTTATTACAATAGCTTAATTTTTGTAGCAGATACAAGAGTTTTGAAAAAATTTTACATTTTACCTACGGAAATTTAATTAGTGAATTGAAATAGTGATCTTTCTGTAACCGACGCTGCGAGATAGGTCACAGTATTATGTGGCTAGAGCGTTGGTAGTTTCAAGATCTAAAGCTCAAAGAGCTGTCAAACGCGGTTTCGTGAATTTGATGTATCCATTCGAAGAAATAATTGAGGTCGAAAAGAATCTACTAGCGAGCAAGGGCATCGCTTCATAGCGCTAAATGTTTTGGGGGACAGAAAAGTTACTTTTGTGCAATTGAAAAACATATTAGATGACGTGAGGAAAGTTCAAGTAAGTGACAGAACGGTGGATTTTTGACATTGGACTGTATGTGAGGAGACCGGCAGCTGGTCTAGAGTTATAGAAAAACCATCGAGTCGAACGCCTTAGATTTGCTAGGAATCATAAAAATTGGAGCAATAAGCCGAGGCCTAGATTCAATTGAGCATGTTTGGGATGCTCCCAGTAGGTAGTTGGACACTTGAGACAGACAGCCAGACATCCGGTCCCGCCTTATCAGTTGTGGTCGAGCGTCGAATGTGAAATAGGTAATATTGGGGCACTGTCCTTATCAGTTGTGGTTAGATTCAAACGTCACACGTCACGTCAAACGACACGTCCTCAAACGTCAAACGTTCTGTGCTAGGTCACGTTAAATGTTATGAGTCACGGCACGTCAAACTCCACGTCGTCTCACCAAACGTCACACGACGTTCTGTAACGGTGTCTTCAGAACAAGACATCGAATTTTTTGTCCCACACTGTATTAAATAAAGATTACGATTTACTACACGGCACTCGACGTTATTTAACCACAACTGATTTGGACATTGCCCCAATATTACCTATGTCCCATTCGATGCTCGACCACAACTGGGACCGGTCTGCCTCAAGTGCCTAACCTAACCTAACCACTACCTACTCTTTTGTGAGGGAAATACGATCTTGTGTACCAGCTACTACAAATTTACAAAAAGCTGGCGCCGCCACTGTTTTAGATTTAACTTCCTTCTATATTCTATTAATAGGAATAGGGGCCAATATTTTATGTCCATTTTTAATTTCACACATATCGTTTATTAATTTTGAAAGCCTTCAATACTTCTGAAAGATCACGTTTTTTGTATGTTTCCTTAAAATACTGGGATTCTACTTTCCTACTACTATAACAAGGAATATGATTTACCTTAGATACAATAACAGAACTAGCAAACACCCCTTCGGGCTGAAACCCTTTTGTGGTAAGACTGCACTAACAGTTTTAACAGGGATCCTAATAACGGGACATTGCCGCCAGAACGGGCACCTGAAAAAGCTCAAACTAGTGGAGAAAGAAGAATGTAGATTCTGTTACATGGAAGAAGAAACCTCCATCCACATACTTGCGAATTGCGCAGCAATTCAGAATTCTAGGGCACAGCATCTAGAAGATTTTTGAATAGAAGAGGGACATTTACCTAAGTTGAAGCCTGCAGATATTCTATTTCATTAGGGAAATAGGACTAAAGGAGCTACTAGGCTTTGAGACTTTCCACAGGAACTAAGTAGAAGTAAGGGGGCACAATAGATCTTTTAGGTCTTAGTGAATGTCACCCCAACATACATACATACCTTAAATAAGGTGCATACGGCTATTAAATAGACAAAAATGGATAGAAAGCACTATCACTTTTTTCCAGCTCTAAATATTGCAAATAGGTTTACAAAATACTTCTACACTTGTTAAAATGTGCTTTCGCCGCAGACATATTCTGAAAATAACAGTTTCTGCTTAGCTTTTCACGGTTGTAGGAAAATTCTAAATATTATCAATAAATTGTGTATTGCCATGTTTACTCACCGTACCACAACAAAATATAATTTAAGACTTTCATTTTTTGCAGCCTTGGTTCGTCACAAAATCAAAAATTCCATTTCCCATAGAATTGTTGCTGATATTATTTGGAATTTTTTGTATAGACTTTTTTCATTTAGAAAGAGACCACGGAGTTACAGTAGTAGGACACATACCTAAAGGGTAAGATTACTTTACTTTACAACTTTTGAAATTAATAATTATATGTCACTATATCTTTAGGGATAATGACCACTATTGTGATCAATACAAAGTTGATAACTCTTTCTTGAATCACGTAAGCGTTCGAAAATAATAGTCTAGTCAACATGTGTCTTTAGGTCTAAGTTTTTAGCTCGCCTCGGAAAATTATGATCGAGGTGTCATTCGATTTGTCATCGCATTTAGAAACTTTTTGAAAAATTTGGAGTTTTGATTGCAAAAATTACAAAAGTTATAAACAATTTAGTAAAAAAAAAGGGTGGTTTTGTTTTTTGCGAATATCTCAAAAAGTATTCAAAATTTTCGAAATTTGAAAAAAGATCCATAAAGAGGAAGAAATTTCCTAAAAAAAGTCCTACCTCCCGGAGCTCTAGGACCAATATTTATAATTTTTCTAGAGGGTTGAAAATGCGGCCGAAAACGGCAACTCTCGCTTGCGTAAGCTCCGCCCACTTTGGACCTTTAATGAATAAATATTATTTAAACTTATTAAATATGAAAATTAAGAAATGAAAAAATTCAGGCACCTATAGGATAGATCAATGAACAATATCTGTATCTGTATCTGTAGAGTAGGGAGGGTGAGTGTAGGCTCACAGCACTTAGGCCACATGTGACCCATTGTACATCCTCCCGAGGAGTTGTCTTCCTAGGTCATTGTCCATCCTGTCCTTCTCAGGAAGGTGGACAGGTCACTAGGAGACATCTCCTTTATATCGGCAGGTGTAGGCCAAGACTCACCGAACACACACTCTCTTATTGACGATAACTCCGGACACTCGCATAAGACATGCCTGACAGTTTCATCTTCCTGTTCACACATCCTGCATAGAGGTGTGTCCACTAGCCCCATAGTATGGAGGTGTTTCCCTAGTTGACAGTGACCAGTCAGAAATCCTACTGTTAAACGTAGGTTTCTCCTGGTCATCGCCAAATATTTCTTCGGCTCCAGCTTCCCAGGGTCGCCCAGGGTGATCCTGGCAAGACTGCATCCTTTGATTCCATCCCATCTCTTAAGGGATTGAGTATGGGTGTAGCGTTTGGCTAGTTCCGCAATTGTCGAAGTCGTTAGGCCGTAGGTGTCACTGGGTCCTAGAATTTTTAGTCCAGCGGCTTCCCTGGCTAAAGAATCAGCAATGCGATTTCCTTTACTCCTGTCGTGCCCTTTAACCCACCTCAGGATAATATTGTTATCTGCCGAGGCGTCAGCTAAATCTTGGTGGCACTCTAGTACTAGCCTCGATATAACACGTTGTCTGTTTAAGGCTAATAGGGCTTGTCTACTATCAGTGCAGATTATTATGTTTTTGCCAGAAATTCCTCTTCTGGTTAGTTCTTTTGTGGCAATTGAGATACCAGCCAGTTCTGTTTGAACTACGCTGGTATTGTTTCCCATTCTCCACTTCATCTTTAGGCTTAGTGCTCTTGAGTAAACTCCACATCCTGAGCCTTCTTTCATTTTTGAACCATCTGTATATATGCGTATTGCATTTGCAGCACCTGGCTCTGTGTTCTGTTTTATTTGAATTTTGAAGGGTTTGTTAAACAAAAACCTGGGTTCAATTGCATCATTGGTTGCCTGCAGCAGAGGTAGCGCAGTGAGCGCTTCCTGCCACAGGCTCAACCTCAATTGGCCCACTCCTACTTCGGGGTTTACACCAGCCGTGCGCAATCGTACCATGGCCATTAACGCAACCTCCTTGACGTACAGGTCCAGAGGGGTCAGACCAGTAATTAGTTCCATTGCTGCGGTTGGTGTTGTTCTCATGGCTCCTGTGATGTTTAAGCAAGCCATTCGCTGTATTTGATATAATTTTTGGATGGCCGTTGCTTGTAGAACCTTCGGTCCCCATGCAATTGCTCCATACGTTAACATGGGTCTTATGATTGCAGTGTAGATCCAGGTAACCACACGGGGTGACAAACCCCATGTGCGTCCCACTGTCCTCCGACACTGCTCATAAGCCACATATGCTCTTTTTGCTCTGTTGTGTAGATGAGAGTTCCATGTTAGTTTCCTGTCGAGGGTAATACCAAGGTATTTCACCTCTTCCGAAAAGTTTAGTTTGCTTTTGAAGATTTCAGGAGGTTTCAAACCCGATAAACTTCTTTTCCTTGTGAAAAGGACCATCTCAGTCTTTCTGGGATTGATCGACAGTGAATGAACAATAATCCGGCGATCAAAAATTTTTATCGCGATTTTTCAATTAATTATCCATTAATTAATTAACAATTTTTTGTACACGAACATCAACATTGAAAGTACGATAGTTGTTAAACTATTAACCTGGGATTTTTTTCCTTTTATGGAACTATCATACAAAGGCTATAGAAAATATTCCCGTTGGAAAAATTAAAAAATTGTTAATTTTCATTTTGTTATTAACAATTTACTTAAGTTAAAAATTATCAACCTCGATTAAACATTGAAAAAAAATTTTTTTTTATAATAATGCTATTTTTTTCAATGTTTAATCGAGGTTGATAATTTTTAACTTGAGTAAATTGTTAATAACAAAATGAAAATTAACAATTTTTTAATTTTTCCAACGGGAATCTTTTCTATAGCCTTTGTATGATAGCTCCATAAAACGAAAAAAATCCCAGGTTAATAGTTTAACAACTATCGTACTTTCAATGTTGATGTTCGTGCTACAAAAAATTGTTAATTAATTAATGGATAATTAATTGAAAAATCGCGATACAAATTTTTGATCGCCGGATTATTGTTCATTGATCTATCCTATAGGTGCCTGAATTTTTTCATTTCTTAATTTTCATATTTAATAAGTTTAAATAATATTTATTCATTAAAGGTCCAAAGTGGGCGGAGCTTACGCAAGCGAGAGTTGCCGTTTTCGGCCGTATTTTCAACCCTCTAGAAAAATTATAAATATTGGTCCTAGAGTTCTGGGAAGTAGGACTTTTTTTTAGGAAATTTCTTCCTCTTTATGGATCTTTTTTCAAATTTCGAAAATTTTGAATACTTTTTGAGATATTCGCAAAAAACAAAACCACCCTTTTTTTTTACTAAATTGTTTATAACTTTTGTAATTTTTGCAATCAAAACTCCAAATTTTTCAAAAAGTTTCTAAATGCGATGACGAATCGAATGACACCTCGATCATAATTTTCCGAGGCGAGCTAAAAACTTAGACCTAAAGGGCACATGTTGACTAGACTATAATATTTTTTCGTTGATTAATTTACTATTAAGATGTTCTTTAAGTACTACAAGGTTTCATTTCATTCAAATTCTCCCCGAAATTGATTCTCCAGTGGTTTGCTAGATTAGATTAGATTATATTACAAAGGAATCAGATTGGCCCAGTTGGCCATAACATACATAAGATCTTTTGTGTACACCCTACATCTATATTTTAGTCTAAAAGATCTAGGCTCCAGATAAAACCTATTATCCGTATTGGAACTAGGTCTGGCTCTTAGTAGACCTGTTCCAGGTATTTAAGGCGTTGGCCGATAATTACCCAGCAATTGCAGATAACGTGTTCCGCCGTCGCATCTGCATCGAAGAGATTATATCTGAGTGAGAACTTATTACTCTAGGATCGGATTTCTAAAGCTGTAAGAGCAATTCAGCGTAGTGAGCAGAAGGTCATAATAACCTTTTTGCCTGTCTTTGGCCTGAAGTGTTTTCCCAGTAGGCATCAAGTTTCTTTTCCCATTGTCGTAGTCCTTCTACGATGTGGCTTTTTGGGAAACCACAAAATGGTTAGGGTCCGATAACAAATATACAAGCTGCTTCCTTTGAGAGATCATGAGCAATCCTACTACCAAACACACCAGCTATTTTTATCAGACTTGAAGATGGTATTATCAAAGTGGTTCATACCGTCTTCAAACTGACTCCATCCTGGTTATAACAGTTACCTTCAATGGGTGATGATAGGTATCCAAAAATATGTTTCATCAGATTAAAGCAGCTTCAAACGAATTTACAATGCAACTGGGTATTTCAGGTTGAAAAATTATTTATAGAAATCAACTCTCTATAAACCTGGAATAATCTAAATCTCTTTTCACTAATCAGATAACTTACTACTCAAGTATCACTATAATTATCACTATCCAGGCATTCCACGATATATAATTGTTTGACCATAAGAGGTGCTCAAATATATTTGCATTTGAAATGTCGAATAAAATTTGTTAGAATTCTTACTCCAAATACTACATCAAGTACTTTTTAAACAGTCATTCAAAAAATTGATCAGCAAAAACTTGCACTATTTGTAATCTTCGTCAAATAGAAACTTTGGAATTTTGAAATTCCATTCATTTCTTGATAATCTAAATTTGAGAAATTTTAAGGTATTGTTTCGTTTTATTTCATGTTATCTCAAATTAAAATTGTATCCTATAGGGATGATACTTTTCAATATATTGCCCAGAGAACGTCAACTTATACCATGGTTTAGTACCAAATTTGTGGAAGAGGCTTAAGATGATTCTTCTAAATTTATTTTTTTCGTTCGTTGCTGTCCGCGGTCTTCCAGGTTTCGGCAAATCTTTGACCATCCCAACGTTGTTTTAATTGTTTTAGTAACAGTTAAATGTGATAAGAGATTTCTTTCAGGATGCAAATTATTAATAATATGTTCTAGCACACGATCACCTTAACCGATCATCATTAATATTTCAATACGATCTTTTCCACTTAAATGAACCTTTCCTAATTCCTAATTCCGTAAATTAGAATTTGACACTTACGCAGCAGTTACCCAATAGATGGTACTCGTTTAGATTTTAATATAAATATTCATACATCAATGTGTTTATCTAAATTGTTTTTCCGGCTAATGTGAAAAACTGAAAGAGGTTGATTAAAGTACTGTATTTCTTGATTTTACAGATTGTCACACTAAACCCAATATGTACGAATTCAAAATCACAAGCTCTTTCAAAATAATCAAAGGCTGCAAAAATATACAAGGTCCCTTTTAAATTCAAAAAGTTAAGGGTATCTCCGGTTAAACCGGAAGTATACATATTGTTGACAAAAAAGAATGCATTGTTTGTGCTTATGGCAGTTCTGACAGCTGGCATATTGACATTTTCAAACAACCTATTGCTGCAAAATGTAGGACTATTTCCGCAGACACATTTAAAAAGTACAAGAGTTTCAAAATAGGTAACTTGAATGTTGGAAGTGAAGTAGATTGTGATTAATATCATGCTGAATGGAATTGGACACCAATAAGCCATCAAAACTGCCATAAACACAAACAAGACTAGTATTATTGAATAGATTTTTTCGACAACTTTGAAAAGAGGTGTCGCTTGCCATATATTCCATTTAAAATTATTGGTCACAATGACCTTGTCTTTAACGAAAACGTCATCTGTCATCACTAGTAGGGAACCAACCCTTAATATTTTGTTTCTAAATTTCAAGAGTTTATCTATAATCATTCCAAAGATAAGAGGAAGGATGGAGACTTTTGAATAGCACTGTATTTAAATCCTTTTTGTTTAAATCAATAGTTATTGACCTATTTATTAGTCAAAGCAAATATTTGAATGAATACATTATGGTCGTGCAAACCAGACAATAAGCTTAGGAATGATGTCTTTCAACCAAAAGAAAGCGCTCCCATGTCGATCAAAAGTGAAGATGATGTTAATAGTTTTTCATTACCGCGATGTTATGCACTCGAAATTCTCACCAGAAGGAGAAAATGTAACTCAAGGATATTATTTGAACGTAATGCGGCGTTTCGTCGAAAAAAATAAAATTTGTGAAAATAATACTAATAAATTTTGGACAACGATATGATACCATCTCACAAGACTATCATTGTAGTCCAGGGCATTTAGATCAAAATCGGCTGGATTAAATAAATTTAAGGGTCAAGCAGATATCGAGATGCGGTTTTCTGCATTGTGTTCAGGAAGGTCCCAGAAAAGGAATCTACATGGTCTGGTTTTCCGCGTTTTGGAACGACTGGAAACTCGGGAAAATCGCTCGGAAATGGTTACTCGGGGGTTTTCAGGCCCCCCGAACTCGATTCTGGCATTGGAATGACCCGGGGGCGCACGGGGTCGGCTCTGCGGGGAGTGCGGGGGTGGTTAATTGGGGGAGAAGTTGCAGCGTGCATGGAAATCGCTGCAAACTCGTTACTCTGGGGTTTTCGGGAATCCCGTTATTGGAATTGCCCGGGGGAGCACGTGGGTGGCTCTGCGGGGGTGCAGGGGTCGTTGTTTGGGGCAGAAATTGCAGCGTGCATGGAAATCGCTTCAAACTCGTTACTCGGGGGTCAGTCCTGTCACCATGACCCAGTAAGCCGGTCCCGATGAAATTTTGAGCAAAATTTCTTGTTCTTGTCAAACCGATTGTGGCCCGAGGTGCGGGTGCCGCCGAAGTGGGTTGGAGTGCTCACTTGCATGCAAGCATTGCGATGGCAATTGCTCAAACCAAAAAGACGTTTCCAATGAGGCCGAGAGTAGTGACGAAGAAGAAGATGAAGGAGGGGAAGAAAATTCAGGAGGGCGAGAAGTTGAAGAACAGGAAGAAGACGAAGAAGAGTTTGAACAAGATGTTTAGTATTTTGGTTGAACATTGAAATTTATAATGAATAATTTCAGATTAATAAAAACTCCTATCTGTTATTTGAATAAAGTATTATTTTCATAATTTGTGATTTTTCACCTTCTCCTTTACCATTGGTGGGCGCTGCCACCCCCTCCCCCAATCACCCCCAGACAACCTCACAGAGAGGCCCCCGACAAATCTAATGCCAGAATTGAATTCGTCACCCCCGAAAACCCCGGAGTAACGAGTTTGCAGCGATTTCCATGCACGCTGCAACTTCTCCCCCAATTAACCACCCCCGCACCCCCCGCAGAGCCGACCCCGTGCGCCCCCGGGTCATTCTAATGCCAGAATCGAGTTCGGGGGGCCTGAAAACCCCCGAGTAACCATTTCCGAGCGATTTTCCGGAGTTTCCAGTCGTTCCTATAATGGTGCAAGTAGTGATGCAATTGGAAAATGCATTTTCCGGCCCAGAAGGCATTTTTCCAAAACGCGGAAAACCAGACCATGTAGATTCCTTTTCTGGGACCTTCCTGAACACAATGCAGAAAACCGCATCTCGATATCTGCTTGACCCTTAAATTCATTTAATTTTCTCTATCTGCCCTGGACTATTGTGAAGCAGTTTCTGGCTAAAAAATATTATCGAACAATCAACGGATTTCTCTAATATATTTTCACCACTTCACGGTACATTTTTGACATATTTATTTAATAATCAAATACAAATCGACATTGAATAATTTTGTAGCGAACTTGCTCTCAGCATGTTGGACTCGCAGTGTGATTCAATTTGTTAAAAAAAATATATAAACAAATGAATCACACCAATTTTAATTTTTTCGAATTCATTCGCAGTTATTTCATTAATAACTGAATCTCAATGAATAAGACCATACCATTTTAGCCCAAATAAAAAAAACATACAATATAAAACAAAATCAAATAAAGAGGTAAACATTGTTTTGATACCATCATATATCGGAATTTTGGGCAATGTTAAAGCTAACCAGATGGTCAAAAAATCATGTAAAACAGACAATTCACAAACTACTTCAATTCCTTACTACGACCTTTTAAAGTGCATAAGCAAGCACTCTAGAAATATGTGGATTGAACCATTGAACGATGGAAAAGGGGATATATTTAATATTTTTAATACGGTAAACCAATGGCACAAAAAAATAATATACCACTGCTAAGAATACTGAATAGCAAAATATTACAACATAAATTCAGATTCAGATAAAATTTCGTCGTGGTAAATGCAGTAGGTCGTACAGTTGGTTCGGTGCATCTTTTCTCATGTATGAAATTATTCACATACTACTTTTTATAGTACGTCTCGTTTCTACTCACAGAATCTAAACCCTCGAAATGAAACCGTTTGTTCCATTACAACATAATATAACAAACAGAGATAGCCATATGATGAATATCGGCGATAGGTGTAACCCACACAACAGAAGTTCTGTGGTTTAAACTTGAATTTGTACATTGACATACGAAAGACTTACATTTTTATTCTACATTTTTGTCCATTTTTTTGCCACTTGTATATAAATTTATTTCAAAAACAGTTGTTATAACGACTAACTTATACCTGAGTGTTCGAATTATTGTGGTAAGTAAATATTATTACACCAGCTTCAATACAATAATAACTAACGTTCACCGTCACTTTAGCCACATTCTAATTAAACCATCAATCTAGGACCTACGTGTTACTGAATGAATTGATGTATTGCGTTTGTATATGAATGATGACGCATGGGAAAAGATCCACCGAACCAACTGTATGTCAAAAATATCGAACTTTTCAGAAGGGTCAAAAAACTTTCCCATCTTAACATTTTGCGACCGATTCGTTTGACAATTTTTTTGCAGGAGAAGGACAAAGTCGATTTCCTATTGGTCCACCGACATAGGATCTATTGCAGGTTGTGTATTTGACTAAATAGGTCAGGTTAGTGCAATAAACGAAAAAGTGCTTTTTTTGACATACGACCTATTGCATTTACCACGACGATTTAGAAAAATTACTCATTCGAATAGCACCTAGTGGTAACGTTTTGAAATAAATTGTTAAAACTCACCTGATTTTATTAGATTTGCCACACCATTAGCGGATGAAATTTATAAAAAAAAGCACAACGTATTCGAGTAGAAGAAACTGGTAGTTTTTTTTACTGAATATCTAACACCGACCTTTCTTTTTTAGTTTTCCCATTCCATCTGTACCACCATTTAGTATTATGCCGTCAATATTAGTGGATTGCATATTTATCTCTTTGGTATCTTACGTAACCAACATGTCTATGGGTTTAATATTTGCCAGAAAGTTTATGTACGACATCGATGGAAATCAAGAATTGCTAGCTTTGGTGAGAAAATAAACCTTTTTAAAAGTCTATGTGTATGGAATGTGGTATTTTATATTTGTTACTGTGAAAAATAATAGTTACCAATAGCTACACACTTTCATTAAAAATATCCTAAGTTTTTTCTGTATGTTTGTTAAGCATACTAACTAATACAAGAATAGGAGTAATTGGAAATTTACTACTCACATACTGTTAGATTTATTTCTAAACAGTTTTCATCGGCCAATAGGCAAATAATTATCTCGTCTCCTGGCAATGGTTCTGAATATCTGAGAATACCAGATGACTTTTATTAAAATGGGCCAAGCAATAGGTAAAAATTTTTTACAAAAATCCTAGTAGAAAACGGATAATGCCATCATATAAAAGACATTAAGTACGTAGTATCATTTTGATATGTTTTGGACACGCAAATGTTGTTCAGTAATTTGTTATAAACATTTAAAATGAAAAAAACCTTCTTTTTTTAGTTTGTTTCATTTAGCGTAAAGAGTACAGAAGCAATATCAATGGTATGCATAGTAGTCCAGTAAATGAAGGGATCAACCTGTAAATTATCGCCTATAAATTTCATACTGCGCGTAATAACAGATAAACCTGGAAAATTGGGTTTTCAGCCAATATCTCCTAAAATATAGCCTTTAGAGAAATTTCATTCTCTACAAAAATGGTCCTTATCATTTCTTCCGAAAAATTGACCGTTTACGAGATAAATGGGTCCAGACGCAGCCACAATTTTGAACTCCTGAGTTGAGTATCGGATAGTACGCTCCGTGAATTTACACATCCGCGGGCGGACAAACTGTCCAATAACTTGGGTAAAAATGCATATTTTTCATGATTCAAAATTCATGTGAAAGAGAAAATCTGCCGCTATCATCCCCTGTCACTTGAGTCACGTTTTGACTCTTTGGCCATATTGAAAAAACGGGTCAAACTTTCTGCTCCGACGCAATTTGGACCTCGCCCGCAATTTGCTCGTAATTTTTTTGTAGTACACTTATTTTACTCTTAATTTTCCGGGATATGGATCCTCGAAAGGTCCATAAACATCCCAGAAAATTGGGGAAACTAATTTTCTTGCGTTTCAATAAAAAGCGTGGTTGTCCATTTCCAATTTTTCACTGTTTTTTTGAGTCTTGGAAAATTTGCATACAATGAGTCATAACTAATTTATGCTTTAATAAAATGGCCCTTCAAGGCATGTCATTTGAAAGGTGAGATTGTCTAGTTTTCGACTGTGCTATTAGTTTTTTTTGAAAAAATCAGGGATTTCCCATAAAATTCCCGGAAAAACCTCACTTTTTTATTTCGTGGTTGTTTTCTTTTTGCCCTTTATTCTAGGCATTTTTTCACCTTGACCAAAATAAAGATTACATTCTCACCTTTCCACTCATATATATAAAGTCATACTATTTATTAAGGGGGGGGAAACCCGTGGCACTAGAAGTAACAGGTGATTTCATCATTTTAATTCTTCCCGTCAACCGTCGTCCGTGGGCATATCGAACGGCTTTGGAGCGAAAAGAGCTGACGGATTGAAAAGAGTGTTAAATCTTTCGTCAACCAAAAAGGGCTTTTAAACATTTTCTCATGCGTATTAAATGCATTTTGAAATACATAACTTCTACGTCCAAACCCTTGTTCAGGGTACAGCTCTTGTAATTTTTCCTGTCAAATAGCGACAGCCTCTTCTTCGTAGTCCTCCATGATTAATTTAAGAAAAATTGACCTTTTCTACACTTAACCTAACCACAACAAATTTAAATCTCGCATATATGACAATTTGTCACTTGCCCAAACCTTTGTGAGATTTTTTCGCATAAAAATTGTCGATTTCGACATTCAAGAATTCCAGTTTTGCGTTTCGTGCGACAATTTTGAAATGTCACATGCGACATTCACCGATCAAGATTCCAGAATACGCCTTGATCGGCAAAACGTTATTTTCTGGACGAAAAATTGTCCAGAATGTGTATATTTTCTGGTCGGTCTTAAAAAAAATACTTTTCCATTAATAATTTTGCAGTAGGTAACATTCCAAAGGACTTTTACTGTATGTTCTTTATAATCATGACCTCCAAGAAACTCTTCTTTGACGTTTCACGTTTATTATTTTAACGTTGTCTTGGAATGGTTGTCATGGCAACGTGAAAATTCCACAGTAATTTTTGAATCTCCATTTAACAATTTAGCATTCGTTGCATTGATACAGCATGTATGAGAGAAATATTCAAAAATTTAACATAAGCTGAGGTGGTACTTTCGTTGGGCTTTATTCACCATCTTCTGTTCCAAGTATAGATCTGTTGGCACTTCTTTCCCTGCTTCCACCTGCATTTTTAATTGGAAGCCTCTACAGGATGGGCCTTTTTAATTGTATAGTGAGTAGTAATATGTTTCCCTTTTCATATACTAGTTTTATCATCAGAGCCTGTAGATTGAGTAGCATCTTACGTCGTACTTTATTTTTCTGTTTTTCTATTTATTTTTGTTTTCCTTTTTAATAGTTATTATTTTTTTTTTCTTGCGGGGCTGTATACTCTGATTGAACGATTCCTTGATTAGTTTTACATTGGTTTACTCTGAAACTGGCAGCTTGATGTTGTTTTATAAACTGAAAACTCCTCTATTTTTTATTTTGTTTGTCTTGCGGAATCATTTGAGGTAATGACACAAATAATTTAAAACTCATATTTTCATGTCACTGACTACCTATAACACAATGCGCAGGGCTCTGTAGCAGAATAGCGCTGGTCAAAAAAAGCGCTGGACAAAATAGCGCTGGACATAAATAGCGCTGGACAAAATAGCGCTGGTCAAAATAGCTCTGCACAAAAACAGCGCAGGACAAAATAGCGCTGGACATAAATAGCGCTGGTTAAAATAGCTCTGCACAAAAACAGCGCAGGACAAAATAGCGCTAGACATAAATAGCGCTGGACAAAATAGCGCTGGTCAAAATAGCTCTGCACAAAAACAGCGCAGGACATAAATAGCGCTGGACAAAATAGCGCTGGTCAAAATAGCTCTGCACAAAAACAGCGCAGGACAAAATAGCGCTGGACATAAATAGCGCTGGACAAAATAGCGCTGGTCAAAATAGCTCTGCACAAAAACAGCGCAGGACAAAATAGCGCTGGACAAAAACAGCGCAGGATAAAAACAGCGCTTCATAAAATAACGCCTCCAAAAGATAATTATGCTTCTTTATTTTACTACTATCTCATACATAAAAATAGACTATAGTAGTACCGAATTAGCATGATTAGGAATAACATATTTTTCATAAATTACAGTCATAACAATAGTTTTCCTAATTCAATTCGTCAATTCAACATCGCTTCCCGACCAGCTGACAGTGATCAAAGTGTTGGTAAATAACTGTCTATAACAATATCAGAATATAAGGAACGGAAAACAAGTAAGAAAAACAATCAATATGTTTCATCATACTTCAACACATATCGCTTCCCGACCAACTGACACAGATCAAAGAGTAAACAACTACTTGTCAGTGTCTCAGAAAGGAGGTGATACATTATTCCACGAAATATAATTACCGAAATGACAAACAACGTGAAATTTCATTTTTTTAGACTTCAAATAGATATGACACTGACAAGTAGTTGTTTACACCTTGATCTGTGTCAGTTGGTCGGGAAGCGATATGTGTTGAAGTATGATGAAAAATATTGATTGTTGCTCTTACTTGTTTTCCGTTCCTTATATTCTGATATTGTTTGCTGTAAAGGAAGGTTGATGCTTAGCGGTGAAACTTGATTTTTCAATCACATCCTACTGTAATAGTTGATTTTGTAAGGATATTTCAACCGGCGCTATTTTATGGAGCGCTGTTTTTGTCCTGCGCTGTTTTCGTCCAGCGCTATTTTGTCCTGCGCTGTTTTTGTCCAGCGCTGTTTTTGTCCTGCGCTATTTATGTCCAGCGCTATTCTGCTACAGAGCCATGCGCAGATAATAACTATTACGATTTTTATTTTGACAACAACTGCTTATATTGAAGACTCTTATACATTTCAGGGCTTGAGCAACGTAGTTGGTTGTTTTTTTTCATGCTTGCCAATGTGTGTTTCATTATCAAGAACCGTCATTCAAGTGACGGCTGGAGGAGTCACTCAAATAGTATCTGTAGTGTCTGCTATTATTTTGGTATTTATTTTACTCTGGTTAGCACCTTTTTTCGAAACATTACCTAGGGTAAGTAGAACCGCATTTATCTAAATCAATGTACGAATTTCAATTAAAATTCGCACAAAGCGGGTTCGTACGGCCCTGATTATACTGTTTATTTCTACCCTTACGTTACAACGACCAAAGTTCATGTTCCCCTTTGGCGCGAAAATTAGGCGATGTTAGCCGATTCTCCTAAAAACCGCTAAAAACAATACCCGATCAATTAGTCGTTAGCATGGCAATTTGCCGAGTGGAACCCAGTGCTGCGCTCTAATATTTTTCCATTTCTCACCCTAAAAAATGGGTTTTATTATATTTTATTTAGTTCATATAAGTTAGTGATTGTTTTGAGGATTACTGTAAGTACAGTTACTTGTAAATTTAATTTGTTACTCTGAGAGATTATTTATCAAGTTTTCACGTGGTTCCAAAGGGGAGCCATCTATCTTACACAGTTGCCAAATCGTTTATATTTGAAATTAACCATATTTTATTTTCGCTGATCACTTCAGACTATTTGCTAATAATATAATTAATATATTAACTTCAATAGTGAACTGTAAATTGTGCTGTTGTTTTCTTTAATTTAGTGTAGACTTTAAATAATACGGGTCTTAAACTTTATACCTATTACGGACTTCAATAATTTGTGTATATCTTCTTTAGTGTTAATTAAGTAGGTACTCAGACAATTTTCGACTATAGTTTTTCCAGCTGTTTATTTAAATAAATAGATAACTGCTGGAAGTCTGGCCTTTCATTTATCTCAACTGATGCTTTATTTACTGGAGTCATTCCTCTGGCTTTGGCTTAAGTTAAGAATGACAAGGTCCGATACCTCAATATCGGTGGTCCTTCGGTTGTTCTCGAAGATTCTAAAAGTTATGGAGATAATCTAATGTACAGTCCAATAATAGTTCTCAATAATTTATTTTTTTCCCTCCAATCAATTTGAATCAAAATAAGTAATTTATTATCACAAATTCAACGTTCGAAATCCTTTACCTTTCCTTATGGTTTTGAATGACAAGATAAAAGTTGGTGATCTTAAAATAGAGATTTTTTCGTCGGTTGTAATGCTGTTACCTTTTTTTTCTTTTAATCTATCTCAACTTTTTCTTTTGTTCCGTTGTATTCATATACTGCTTCTTTTTCCACTGTTTTGCATTGACTTTTCTTTTACACATATCTACCACTCTTAATCCAATATGGCGAACTAGTTATTTTACAACACACTCGTAATATGTTTCAAATCTAAGGGTTTACTGAGAAGAATCTTAATCCAATTTGGCGGACCGTTAACTCTAAAGTTAGCTTACAGTATATACATTTATTTTTTAGTGTCTGCTGGCCAGTATAATAGTAGAATCTTTGAAAGGTTTGGTGTTCCAGTTCAGAAATTTTCCAAAATTTTGGCGTCTAAGCAAATGGGACGGATTTGTTTGGATATCAACATTTCTGACAACGTTTTTAATTTCTATAAGTCTGGGCTTAGCAGTGGGCATGATTGCAGCTGTTGTCGTATTATTTTTACAAGCATATTTATCTTATACATGTACATTGGGAATTATTCCTAATACTGATGTTTATTTGGATACCGGGAGATACAAAGCGGTAAGTAAAAAATATTTATCATACTCGAAACCTTATGTTATGTCATTTAATTTTTGTCATGTAATTCCACCGTTTCAGCAACGTAGGGAAATAAATTGTTAATCTTATTTTTGAATTTATAATCAGCTAAGATTGCTGTAAGTGCCAACGGTATCATTGATGGTAAAATCAAGATGTAACCTAAGAATTATTATAATAAGAAAGTTGTTTTCATTTGACGTTTTGCACATTTTGAGAGCTTGGGCACTTCTGTATCTGGTAGGGAGTGGTGGTATGTTTTTTATAGAATGTTAGGGATGTTTCTATATAATATGGACGCGTATCCCAAACAAAGTTGATCAGGTAGCGATTTTTAGAGTTATCCATTGTTCGAGGGACCAGTTTTCTAAGCTATGTAAGCACGTTTGTAAAATTTGCGACGCTAATGTTTAATTTTTGCTTGCTTTTGATATGAATAACTAGGTAATCTGTAAATAAAATGACTTTTGATAGGTTTGCATATTTCTTCAACGCCACTGCATGTTTATTGCTATAAAAGAATAAAGTAAAACGGATCCTTGTGGTGTTACATTTGGAGGTTGTCTATCTGAATATTTGTGACTATTTGTTCCAACTTGGAAGGTTCTATTATTCGAAAAGTTTTTTATGTATGCTAATATGTATCCCTGAATATTCCATTCTTTGAGTGTTTTTAGAATATGATATCCCCAAGTGGTGTCGAATGCATTATTTAGGTCGAAAAATATGGCTATTAATTTTTTATCCATTACGAAAGGTTTATGAATTTCAGATTAGAGTGTTACTAAGTTGTCAGTAGTACTTCTTCCTTTACGAAAGCTGCTTTGATTTCCAAATGTCACGTTAGTCTATACCAGAGATAACATACCTATATATGTGCATCTGACCGTGACGCCCCCTACGGCGAATTAATTTTGACGGGTGGCGTCACCTTGAGAGTCTGAAAAGTAAGCTCTTACACCTTTAGCATGGTTGTGGTCTTCGCTAACAGCCGAAAAAGAAGATTCCTGCAATTTAATAGTTTTTGTCATCATATTCAAAATTACTGTAATTTTATCTGTCATCTTCACATGTCAATATTCTGAGGCCGACTCTGTCGCTGGTTAATTCACAGTAATTAGGACAGGTTCCTAATAACCTGTCGAGAGTACTCACCTAGAGACTCACAATGTGAAGTCGTCAATGAACAAATTAATCTAGGGAGCTCTCCTCTATTAAAATGTCTTCTTAAGCAGACGTCCCACGATCAAATGGTTTGTCAAACTTGACTAATCAGGCTGCATTGGTCACGTCCAAAAAGGCACATGATGAGAATTCTATATCTTGTGCTCGAGTTTTCGAATAGTATAAACGGTTTTATAAAGAGAGAGAGAGAGAGAGAGAGAGAGCAACAAATATGACCAGCGCGCAGCGTCCAGGTCGACCTGTCTCTGTTTCAAACCCGGCAAAATAGTACAGGGAATGAAGCATTTCACCTGGCAATTTTTTCGTCCAGCATACATTGACTTGAAATTTTAACAGAAGGTAGGTGATAGCCCAAGGATCAAAATCTCTATCGAACCGAAGAGCGCTAAAGCCTTGGGGGTGGTTTCCACCCCATCTCGGTGGTGAACATTTTTTATTACATTTTAACCACAGGAATCGATTTAAAAAGTGATTCTAAGCAAAAAATGTTCCATACCTTTTTTTTGTAAAATCAATATTCTCTAAGTTATTCCCGATTGAAAGTAACGCTTTTTAGAGGAAAAAATCGACGTTTTTGATATGTTTTTCGCGGATAACTCGAAAATTATGCATTTTATCAAAAAAACTGTAGAGAGCAAAATTGTAGCTTTTAAAAAAAAAGCAAAATTTTTTTTTATAATTTTTCTAAAACCAATGGGAACCGAGATATGGCCCATCAATGATTAGCTTTTTTTCCCAAATGCAAAATGTGATAGATTCAAAGTCAAATACCGGAAAAATGATGCATTTTTCGTAGAAAACTCATAGAATCTTTTTCAAAGAGCATAATTAGACCTTTCTTTAAAAAAAAAAAAAAGGTCTGTATCATCAAAATTGAGTGAATTATGACAAAAATAATGTCAGTACTGAATTTTTTATACAAAAAATCGGTGGTGAAAACAACCCCCTAACTACCCCCCTAATTAAAATTGATCTTTACCCTTGTGCAATTCTCTTTGTACATGTATGGTTAATATGTCCAAGAAGTTTGACCAATTTAAAATTCATAGTTTTCGAAAAATTATGTCTTAAAGTAAAAGGTTTTTTACCCTTTCTTTCAAAATAACTCTGAAAATATTAGAGGTAGGTACAAGCAAAGTTGAAAAACGAAATTGTAGCTTTTTTTATGACAAAAATTTTCCTGTAAGTAGATTTTTTGTACAGTTAATATTTGACGAGATATAGCCGTTTAAAACGTCTATTTACGCACGAGCACCACCTTTTTTTAGCCATTTAAACTCACCCCATTTAAAAACGGAAGGGTCTAAAGAGATTTAACTTACAGATCCTTGTATTTCTTGAAAAACCCTACAAAATCGTTTTTGAATAAACTTTTTATCTATGAAATAAAACAATAAAAAAATTTTGTTTAAACCTTCATTACAATTGAACTATGTTCAAATACAACTTGTGACGCGTTTCGCTACACAGTAGCTTTCTCAAACGAATGGAGGTATCATGAAAAGTTTTTAATTTATATACAGTGCATTGATAAGGAATTTTACGGATAAAAGTATTATAATCTATTTACTTGGAAATAATCTATTTACTTGGAAATAATCTATTTACTTGGAAATAATCTATTTACTTGGAAATATAATATAATTGATGCTTATAATAAGTACAAATATAGATTTCAAGGAAAAGCTTTCAGCACACAATGTCAGAAGACGAGAATAATATGCCATATTTTAAAACTATAAGAAAAAATGCCAAAGCGCAAATAACCAGAATCTCTAACTGGTTTGAAAATCATAAAGATATTGTAGTAGAGTCAAATGAAATCAAAAACAGAATTAGATTATTAGAAACTCATTTTGAGAAATACTCTAATGCCGAAGATGAAATTAATTTCTTGGACATCGACGGCACTGAGTCCGATAATAGAGAAGAATTTGAAAATAAATTCATTACTTTGTTATCGCGCTTGCAAACCAAACTAGAAACACGTTGTCAAAACATAGGTAAAATAGATAACCCATCACAAAAGAATAATATCAAATTACCCAACATACAAATTCCAACCTTCACAGGAAACGCTCTAGAATTCACACCCTTTATGGACCTATTTACAGCGTTAATAATAAAAAACCCGAATCTGACATCTAATGCTGAAAAGTTTTTTTATCTCAAAACATATGTTAAAGGAGAACCACTTCAAATAATCGATCAGCTTCCTGTGACAGAAGCTAATTTTCAAATAGCATTACAATTGTTAGATAAACGATATAATAATAGTAAACAGCTAATTAATAATCATTTTAAGAATTTGTTAAACGCACCTGTAATAAATAAAAGTAATTGTATGAGCTTACGGCAATTGGTAACGAACTCTAGAGCAAACACTGATGCTTTAAAAAACACAAATCACACTCCGGAAGAACTGTATGAAAATCTGTTAATATACATTCTAGAACGAAAACTTGATTTCAATTCAAAAAAAGCATACGAGGAGCATAAAAAATCATCATTATCTACTTTGGATGAATTCTTTGAATTTTTGGAACATAGATGCCAAGTCTTAGATAACTTAAACACTACTGACTCTAATTCAGACAATAAAATTGATAAAACTCACTCTTATGGTAATTCGTCTCAAAATCATAAAAACAACAGTAATAACTAATAATTATTTACAAAGTCATAATAGAAATAAATTTAATAACAAAGTAACACTGCACACCAGTAAGCCTCAAACTAGTGGTGATGTCTCTTTTCCCAACTCACGAAGTAGTCTTCTCAGGTCGTCTCCATCAAGCTCTCCCACGCGCAATAAAATCTGCAACTTCTGTAATTCGAGAACTCACAAAATGTACACTTGTCCTGATTCCACTTCGTTGGTTCCTATAGATAGAGTGAACGCAGCCCGAAGCAAAAAACTCTGCTTCAATTGCTTAGGCAACAAACATCTGATACTACAATGTCCGTCTACACTCTCTTGCACCGTCTGTCATAAAAAGCACCATACTCTCCTAGACAATGGAAATTCAAACAACCCAGATTTCGCTCCAAATCGTAATGTCTCACTAAACGATAATACAAACAACACTACTCATACTCAACCAAGTACTTCAATGCAGAGCCAACTCCCACAAGGATCTGCTTCACTCTCCGCAGTCGCTGTAAAAACTCCTTATGTACTATTAGCCACTGCGAAAGTGGCCGTGCACTCAAAACAAGGTCATCCACTAATTTTGAAAGCTTTATTAGACAATGGAAGTCAAACTTCATTTATTAAACGTTCCACAGTCGTTGAATTAGGAAACATATGTTACCCTCTCAACATGCAAATTTCAGGCATTCTCACTAGTAACAGCATTGTGAATAAAATAACAGACATTGATTTTCACTCAGTCTTTGATAACCAAAAGTTCCAAGTATCGTGTGCTGTCGTGGAAAATATAACCCAAGCTTTACCCCAAATACGAATAGATCCTCAAAAACTAGAAATCCCGACTTCTCTCTTGCATCCATTAGCTGATGACGAATACTTCTTACCGTCAGAGATTGATATGCTCATTGGAGCAGATGTATATTACTCCTTGCTCAAAGGTGGTTTTGTCTCTCTAGGTAAAAACCTCCCTACCCTCGTAGACACTCATTTAGGATGGGTATTAGCTGGTACAATCCCCTCTGCTTGTATTGATTACCCTACTCAAGAAAGCGCTCTCTCTATTGTCTCTCATACTTTCTTTTCAACTAGTGCTAGCCTCCCACCTCTCGAAGATAGATTAGATACTATGCTCGAAAAGTTTTGGTCTCAAGAAGAAATTCAAACTCATCCTCATCCTTCTCCGGAAGATGAATTGGCTGAAACAATTTTCACCTCCACCACCCGAATTATGGACTCTGGAAGATACCAGGTCGATTTACCTCTACTTCACCCCAACGCTCACAAGAAGCTGGGCGAATCGTTTGCGCAAGCAAAAAACAGATTTATATCTCTCGAAAAAAAGTTTGAAAAAAATCCAGAGCTTTTTAAAGAATATAAAAAGTTCATCACTGAATATGTTGAAGTAGGTCACGCTAGGTATATACCTCTTGAACTCACAAATGACACATCTGATCACAGATATTTTGTACCTCATCTGTGCATCATTAAAGAAAAAAGCGCCAGTACTAAGCTGCGCATAGTTTTTGATTTTAGTTGTAAAACAAGTTCTCGTCTCAGCCTTAATGATATTACCCTTAAAGGCACTCAAGTGCAGCCCGAGTTATACGACATCCTAGGTAGATTTCGCCTATTTGAATTTGTGCTAACTGCGGACATCAAACAGATGTACAGACAAGTGTTGATGAACCCCCAATTCAACTTTCTTCAAAATGTATTATGGAGAGACTCCCCATCAGAACAATTCTCGTATATCGAATTAAACCGGGTTTCTTTCGGACAAAAAAGTGCTCCCTACTTGGCATGTCGAGTTCTCAACGACATTGCTAATCGACATTCAAACTTAGCACTTGCTTCTGATGCCCTACTGAACCAAACCTATGTCGATGACATATTAGCCGGTACAAACACACCCAATGATCTTGAAATATTACTGCAGGATTTGAAAATGATTCTAGAAAAAGCCGGTTTTCATCTGCACAAAATATGTTCAAACACTAATGAAATTTCTAATCAAAATCCACTTAATCCAGAAACCGAAATTGACTTCAATTTGTCTGACTCCCCCTGTAAGATACTAGGAATGACATGGAACCCTCATACCGACGAATTGAAGATAAATGTTTTTGCCTCTCTTGAATCTAAGGTTCTCACAAAACGAATCATTCTTTCGCACTTATGTCAATGTTTTGACCATTTAGGTCTTATCAACCCTATTATAGTTAAGGGTAAATTAATAATGCAAAAGATATGGTTACAGCAATTGGATTGGGATGAAGAAATAAGAGATCCATTAATTATAAAAGAATGGAACAATTTTTCAAAAATGATCCTACAAGTAAAAAACTTGAAAATCCCCCGTCATTTGTTTTTAAATAGGAAATAGTCAAAATAGAAATTCACGGCTTCTCAGATGCTTCGCAAGAAGCCTTTGCTTGTAATATTTATATTCGCTCTCTTTATGCAGATAATTCCACCCATTGCTCTCTTGTCACTTCAAAATCTCGCGTTGCACCCTTAGAAGTCAATTACTATCCCTAAATTAGAACTCAATGCTATGCTCCTTTTGTCAAAACTAATTAAGAAGAATTTACAAGTATTTGAAAATAAAATTAGGATAGATTCAGTCAATTTATGGACTGATTCCACCATTGCATTAACATGGGTAAAAAGTCCTCCCTCTCGTTGGACAACCTTTGTAGGTAACAGGGTGTCTCAAATTCAAGAGCTCACAAAAAACTGTCATTGGAGACACATACGCTCGGTCTACAATCCCGCAGATATGCTATCTCGAGGTAAATTCGAAAACAAAGACTTCTCATTCTGGTTTTCTGGTCCAGAGTTCCTGAAAGATCCATTTACAGATATCAACTCACTTAATGCTTTTGCTCCAGTCTCAAATCCCCCTGAACAGAAGAAAATTGTACTGAGTTCTTCACACACAGCCGAAAACTTTTGGCAAAACATTTTTATTAAATTCTCATCCTTTCAAAGGTTGAAAAGAACAGTGGCGTACATATTTAGATTCGTTCACAACTCAAATGCGAAACATCCAAAGATGTCAGGCCCTCTTCAAGTCAAGGAGCTTGAAAAATCTCTTAATTTTATCTTGAAGACTATCCAAAGTCAACATTTTGAATCAGAAATAAAAGCAATTGCTCTGTCGAAACCGTTAAAAAACAAGCACATTCTCTCCCTCCACCCATTTGTGGACTCCGAAGGTCTTCTTCGAGTGGGTGGTCGATTGGCACATGCACCGATTCCATTCGCCCAAAAACATCCAATTCTTTTGCCTTCAAAAAACCATGTAGTATCTCTTCTTCTAAAATTTGAACACCACAGGCTAGGTCACAGTGGAACACAAAATGTTCTTTCAACCATACGCTTACGGTATTGGCCTTTAGATGGATTACGCGAGACCAAACGAATTATCCATAAATGCCTCACTTGTCACCGATTCAATTCGCAAGCAGCCCAACAAATTATGTCAGATCTCCCTAAAGATCGTATCACAATCTCCCGGCCTTTTCAAAAAGTCGGAATAGACTTTGGCGGTCCTTTTTTAGTTAAGTCGTCCCCCCTGCGTAAGGCTCCCTTGTATAAATCTTATTTAGCCCTGTTTGTGTGTATGGTAACCAAAGCCATGCACATCGAATTAGTCTCAGATCTCTCTACAGATTCATTCATAGCCTCGCTCAAGCGCTTCATAGCTCGCAGAGGAAACCCCACAGTTATTTACTGCGACAATGGTACGAATTTTGTTGGAGCAGCACATCAGTTGAAAGACTTATATACATTTCTTAAATCCCAGAGCACACACAATGCCATGGAAAATTATCTGTCAACCAATGAAATTTCCTGGAAATTTATACCCGCACAATCGCCACACTGGGGAGGCATATGGGAAGCGGGCATAAAAAGTGCTAAAAATTACCTCGTTCGGATCGTAGGTAACTCTCTATTTACATACGAGCAATTTCTCACCATTTTAATCCAAATTGAGGCCATTCTCAACTCCAGACCTCTGTTCCCTATGTCAAACGACCCCAAGGATTTACAACCCTTGACCCCAGGCCATTTTCTCATCGGTTCATCCCTCACCGCTTACCCTGAAAGGGATATTTCTTATCACCCCACAAACAGACTCTCATTCTGGAACAAATGTTACCAGATTCAACAAGTTTTTTGGAAACGCTGGTCATTAGATTATATGAACCGACTTCAAAATCGCCCAAAATGGATGACTTCCCGTTCCAACATTCAGGTAAATGATATGGTCTTGGTAAAAGATAATAATTCCCCCCCTCTCAAATGGCCCCTGGCTAGAGTAATTGATGCAGGCAAGATTCGTTGCGCCACCATCAAGACTAGTGAAGGACAATACACCAGGTCTATTACCAAACTGATACCTCTTCCCTGTGACTCCAAATAAATCATACCCCATTGTGTAACTCAAGCTCCTCTTCTCAGTTTTTAATAATATTATATTTTCTTTCCATTGTTATTCCTCTTTTCGCCCGCGGGGCAGTATGTTCGAAAACTCACATTTCTCACTGAGAAAATAACTTTTATTTTGTATCTCAACTAAACGGAAACTCTTGACAACGTCGCAATCCTTCTAACAGCGAACGTATGCTCCACCAAATATCAATATTAAATACGTACTACCCATTAATTAGCCATCCCTGTCCAACGAACCAAATCTTCCAATACATCTTCTCTTTCGCACCTTGCACAAAAGCAATATCTGGAACAGACCCTTACCACCCCTACTCTCCAACCAGCTAATCGCCCCAACCCCAAAAAACCAGTATCTCGTCAGAACTCACGCTAGAAGCATTGGCTTCTCCCCTATATATTGCTTCACACGTAACCCATGCCGGTTAGGTATAAGTGTTTTACCAAAAAAGTGAGAAAAGTGTCGCTCTCAGGTAGTCACCAATTGCTACCAGCTGTATGTTTGTGATATTTTTATGTACATAGTTTAGTAAACTTAGGCCCGGTCTTTCCAAGTCCGAATAAAGTTGTGAATAATATATATTTATCAAATAAGAACTAGATTCGTCTTTCCAATATTGGATAATTCATATTCACAGAATATATAGCATTATTCTACAGTTAAGTTATTAGGAGGTTTAAGTTCGAAATAAAGTTGTTCGGGTTGTGAATAACAACCGACTGATGCCGATTAACTACGAATTGAGTTTTTCTCTTTTCAAAGTGTTGGCATGGTGCTGGCGATTCTAACCTAGTTTAAATAAAAACTGTCACATCCATTTTGAAATGGATATTTTTAATGATTTCGAGGAGATCGAAGATCAAGAGATACAAGAAATTGTAGATTTTTTAAACCCAGATCGTCACCCATATACGGTTAGAGAACGTATTGACCACTTTGAAAGATGGGATGATAAAGAATTTTTACGCCGTTTTCGATTATCTAAAGAAACTGTGATTAACTTATTGGGGGAGATAGGGCCCCAACTACAACATCGTACAGATCGGTAAATCAAAGTAGAATTTGCAGAGTACCTATATTATTATATTTTTTTGCTTTTTTCAGCAACAAAGCAGTGTCTCCACTGAATCAATTATTATTAACACTGAAATATTTAGCAAGTGGTTGTTTTTTACTTTAGTTGGTAATACACAATTTCAGCAATTATTTAAATATTTACTTACATGAAATCCTAATTTCAGTGCTGTCAAGCAGGTGACAGCTAGCCTAAAATCTATTTGGCAACTTACAACGCGTCCGCGAAACATAACAATTGTCTATCACTTTCTATTATATACACATTGTGCATGAAACTATCTTTCCCTACACATATTATGAAGTTAGCTATTGTAATTTTATTGCAGCCAACGTTAAAATAATTATTTTTGTTATGTTAATTCACCGAATAAGAAATCAATGGTTAAAGTCAGTTTGAAAGACATTTACACTTTATTTGTTGAATAAGACTTCCTAATAAATTTATTTTCCAGTTAGTTATTGGCCACTTTATTCGTACTTGGAAAGACCGGGCCTTAGTGAAATTAAATCCAGTGTTTCATTTCGGAATGAGTCTGGAATGAATGGTGAAACAGCTCATTTACACAGTACGGTTTGAAGGGAAACAAAAGAAAATTCTCTCAAATCGCACACCTACCTCCTGTTAAAATTTCAAGTCAATCCATGCTGGACGAAAAAATTGCGAGGTTTTATCTTTTTTTGAGCTTCATTCCCTGTACTACAATCAATTAAATTGTTGGCTACTTAACGTGCGTGACGTTATGTTTAAAGCGCACGTTTAGTTTCCGCACTTTTGATAATTTTATTTATGTAGAAATCGATGTAAAATGAAAAAATATGGCGATATTTTTTCATAGCATACTATAAAATGAAACAATAAGAAAAATGTACTGAAAAGGCGAAACTAAAACGACTGAATTTGTTCAAATTGTTGGTTTTAGGTGAAAGAAATTGACGGTATTAAAATTTTTCATTTTTCCGGAGGCTTGAGTTTCTCGTCAAGATTCAAATTAAGGCAAGACCTTATTGAACAAACTGGGATTGATCCCATCAAACTATATAAAAGAAGATTATGGTTGGAACAAAGAGAGCTTCCACCAGATGAAGAGGAAATAGCCATAAAATGTATAATCATAGATATAACAAATGTAACATTCATTGATCCGTCGGCAATTGCGTTTCTTAGAACCATACAAGACGATTATGGCAAGATAAATATTTCAGTGTTGATAGCTGCGTTTAACGGTAATAAACTCATTCTTTCAAGTTATAGGTATCCAACTTATTTTTGCCTAGTATTGGTAAAATGTAAGCAATCAGAGATAGGGGATAGCTGTGAATAAAGCAAATTTATCCACTTATAAGTAGTGTAATTCAGAGACGTTTTGTAATCCCCAGTATCAGGTCCGATTTCCGAAAAACTGTTTTTCCACTACCATGAGTGGACTACTTTGGGCTCACTATAGAGTGCGCAAAACTTTATACACTAGTGCGTGAAGAAAAAGTTTATTTATATAGTAAAAACCAAATAAAGTTGCGTTTACGTCACCAAGGTCGTATTTCTATCGCTTGTGTGGCTACATTTCTATCGAAAAGTGCATATACTTAAATTTGTTAATTAATCGGTTCTAAAGATAACCCAATCAATAAAAAAACTTTTGTACAAAAATAATGTATAAGCAATATAGCATTATTGGGTTTAGACGTCCCAAGATGTAAAAATTTGTGTTAAAATTTTCATAAAGAAGCCTGCAATTATTGACGGTAAAATAGTCACTGCCAGAAATAATGTAATGTTGCCGCCTTGTTTGTGACTTTTCTACTCGTGTAGTGTCATCGATTTTTGAGGTTATAGTTACGTGCTTTATAAAATTTTCTTGTGACACATATTTCTTTCAAAACAACAAAGCATTTTCTTCTGTGATTGTTAAAATTTCCAAACAGCTGAATAGCCGATGCAAAGAACTTGTGGCTTCATTAGTAAATTATTTTGAACAAGGAAGTAATAATAATGGTCCTTTGTTGCACTTAAATGCTGTACAAGAGGTAGGTAATACGTGAATAAAATATCCTTACTTTACTTTACGAAAATTTCTATTATTTTAGTGTGTAGCTGCTGCTTTAAAAATCAGTGTAAGAATGTCTTCCTCCTTACCATTGCATATTCAACTATATCGAATTAGTTTGGGGCATAGCAAAAAATTACTACAATAGGCATACTGCTAGGGATGGTAACAGTGCGAATAAATGCCTGAACATGTGGAACGCGGCACTGCACATGATAACTCCTGATATGTGGAAAAATTCTATACAACATACTGAAAGAGAGATATTTAAATGGTATGAGAGGGAAAGAATATTTGATCGTCCAGAAATTAGTCCGATAATTATAAATTTTAATAGTGAAGAGAGTGACACTGATGTTGAATCAGATGAAGAAAATGAACAAGAATTTGAATCTGCCTAGTTTCATTTCACAATATGTTGATTTGTTTAATGTTAGTTTTTGTCTTTGAAAATACGTTCATTATTAAACATATTTTATTTTATTGCTTGTATTTTTATTATATTTATTTATTAAAAGATTTGGTAACTCAGTACCTAATAACCTTACCACTTTTATTCTAGAATTCCTTACTTTGTGAAATCTATTCATAAACTTAATTAACAAAAAACGTAAATGGAAAAACTCCACACTATATTAAACGAAAACTATCAAACTATCGATAATTTTGTAGTTGTCATTTATAATATTGTGAAATTTTCTACATTTACGTTTTTTGTTGTCTTCAGTTATTTTCTGTTAATTTCCATATTTCGTGAACAATTTGACAACGCTGCAAATGTTCACAATGATGACGTAAACGCAACTTTATTTGGTTTTTACTATATGTAGTTAATAGTTATAAAAATTTATACTACTTGGATATTATTAAATGGAGTTTTTTCATGAAGTAGGTATTAAAACTTTGAGTATTTACTAATGTTACTAAATATTTAATTATTACTGGAAATGATTTGCCAATTTCGCATAGGTACCTATGCTGGCTGTGAGTGACTAACATTTCTTCGTGCAGTGAATCTGATATCCAAAAAATTTAAACTGAGATAGAGAGAGAGAAAGCAAAATATTTATTTATGTACCAAGGACGAAAAACTGTCTATTATAGTCGAGCCTGCGAATAGCAAGGAGGCGAGACACTACACAGTTTTCCGCCGAGGTGCATATCACATTTTTTCGTCGACCTTACAAAAAATTAAGTGTTAATTTCCGAATGAAAAATCGAACATTTTTTAAATATTTTTTCGTCCGCTGTTAGATAAGTTCCATCTGGGGTATCACGAAGAAATTTGTTTATTTTACTCTAGATTTTTTCGCTTTGTACCCATCGCCTCATGTTTTCAAAAATGAAATAAGTTTCGGAAATTTGGATATGTTTATATTTTAGCGGGCGAAAAATACTTGTCTTTAAACATAATTTTCATTCGGAAATAAGTACGTTAAAGATCATTTTTTGTAAAGATCGACAAAAAAATAATTTCATTCATTCAAAATTTAGGATTTAGAGTTACTTTAGCAGGGCCAGATAAGGATAGTGACGGGTTTACTCACTGGTCACTGTACCCTAAGGTAGCACATGCATACAATCGGCATATAATATAGGGAGGAACCTATTTGTTGGTTGTGCATGAAAGAGGAGGAAGCAGCATCTCACATTATCTTCGACTGTGAAGCATTATCTCATTGGAGATATAGACTCCCAGGACTAGAACATCCAAGGGAGGATTTCTCCAAGAAGGACCTAGTGAAAAGACTGTTGATCCTCAGCTACTGGTCTCTTCACAAAAACGGCACAACCAAGAGCACAAAAAGCCTAAAGGCTGAGGTGCCGAGGACTCTAAACCTTTAACTGGTGTGCTGAACCAATATATCAATCAACCCAACGCCTCATTTTTTCAAAAATGCAATAAGGAAAAATACTTGCCTTTAAAAATAATTTTCATTCGGAAATTAGTAAGTAAAAAGTCGCCAAAAAATAACTTACTTTACGCACTAGTGCGTGAAGAAAATTACTATTAAGCTTTTGTTGTTCGATAAATACTGTATGCAACTCGTGTGTAAAGTTCCTTTTTGATTCATGTGATTGTAGTCAAAAAAGGGTAACTTTACACACTAGTTGCAAAAATAACTATTTCATTATTTCACTAACAATTCTGTAGATTTAAAATTATTTCCAGCTTTTATTAAACAAAACTAACTCTTTTTTCCTTTTAGGTCCAATATTTGAAACGTTTGTGAGATGTGATACAGTGGAAAAAAAAGACTCAATGTTTCTAATATTTCCGTCTGTCCATGACGCAGTGTTATTCGCTCAATCCTATGTATTGACTGGTAAACCCTCACCACAGCCATTGCCATTGACGAAAGAGGCCTAAATACATATTAAAATCACGAACTTTTGATTGTTTTCTAGATTAGTCAAAATTTTCCAGCAGAAAATTCTTTGAAACTGATGTTCACCATACTGCATTGAATGATATGTTTACATTCAAAGTTTTGAACAAATGTTGTTGAAGTTATATTGTATTAAATTGATATAATTATACAATAAAGTTGATCAGAATATTTTGTAATTTCAATTATAATCCCTACCGTGTTGTAAGCTAACACCGAAAACAAATTGGTAGATTGATAAACAAAAATAAATTAATATCATTCCGGTTATTTTTGTGAAATTCAACCAAAATCTTTCATTCAATTTTCATTCCAACGTTTCTCATCATAACTATGTCATTGTCTTCGCAGAAATGATTGGCTTGGTAGGAAGAGTAGGATACATGATTATCCATAGCTCAATGAAAATCTCTTCTATAATTCATCCCGATTTGGAGCATTAATGAAGCTCACTAGGTTTGTTATCATAAAAATTATAAATAGATTTAAGCTTCATATTTCAAAATTAAATACAATATTACAGGGTGTTCCATAACTCTGTAAAAGATCATAGTTATGTTTTTTTTTTAATGAAACACCCTTTATTTTATATTAAAAGTGAAATCGGCTTCATTCCCTATTACAAAAATAAAATGCTGTAATCTGTTGGACAGGATATTTCAAAAGTTATCACCAATATTCCGTCAAAATCATAACAAGTTCAACGCCCTATATAATTGTATAGAAGTAAGCGAATAATAATCCATACGATGAAATAAAACAACTAAATTTGTTTTATTTCATCGTATAGTATGGATCTTCATCAAGTAAAAGCCTTATCTATTAAATTTTTGAATAGCATCCATTGAAACCAAAGATTTTAAATTTTTATCAAATAATTTTGCAAATATTTCTTAAATCAAATACATGATAAGTCAAAACTCAAGTACATTATTTTCTCGGTAATTTCAAATCGTCATCATACCACCACCATACTTATATTCTTATCAAGCATTTCCTAAACCTGAAGTTATTATTTTCTGTAAGTTCCTTGTGGCATTACTTATTCTTTTTTCTTATTATTTGGGAATCAAACAGAATTTTGGTCTTGCCATGGGCTCTTGCCTCTCACCAATTCTATCGAATATTTACATGCAACATTTTGAAGCCAAAATAGTAAATAATCAAAAATTAAAACCAATTGTCTGGTGGAGATATGTAGACGACATTTTTGCAATATGGCCTTATGACTTAGTATCTCTGAATGATTTTTTAACAAATATAAATGAAGGAGAAAAATCTATAAAATTTGAAATTGAAATTGAAAATAAAATTTTTTTGCCATTTTTAGATGTTCTTATGAATAAAACACTTGCAGGGTATGAAACAAGTGTTTACCGTAAGCCAACACACACTAATAATTTTGAATCAAATCATTCTATAAGCGTTAAAAAAGGAATCGTGAAATCTTTATACGATAGGGCCAGAATCATTTGTTCTAATGATAATCAATTCACAAAGGAGAAAACTTTGCTAAAAAATGTTTTAAATGCCAATAATTACCCGGCAGAATTTGTAAATAAAGAAATTAAGAATATAGAGAAGGGCTCATTGTTAATACCCCATAACAATAACAATAATATTAATATTTCAGCTAACATAATTTTTTAAAACTTGACAATACCGTATGTTGAGGGTTTATCAGAAAGAATTAAGAAAATTGTAATAAATTCAATATTCGAACTAGCTTCAAATCTAACAATACGTTGAGATCTATACTAACAAAAACGAAACCAAAAAATGAAGAACAATCTTCAAAAAACTGCATATATCAGATATCTTGTGAATGCGACAAATTCTATTTAGGTGAAACATCTAGACCATTGAAAGTCCGAATAAATGAACATAAAAAGTATATCAAAGATAGGGAGTTCTTTAAGTCAGGTTTTTGCAAACATGCTTGGGAAGAGGGGCATAAAATTCAATGGGATTCGACAAAAATAATATTGAAAGAGCCCAATAATAAAAGACGAAAAATCAAAGAAAGTACTTTAATACAACTAAATTCAGATAAATGTGTAGCTAGTATTTCAGCCGAATGTAGTCAAATTTGGTTACCAATGTTAGAAAGAGAAATTTCCAATAATCAATTACCTGCGTTATCAGGATAGCATCATAAGTTTTTATCCAGGTTTTCTTATGATTTATCTTTGGAATGGTTGTTAATCGATACACACTTCAATACACAAAATCACCAAACTGAGTTATACATATTTTGAAAACAAAAATAATCATACACAAAAAAGTAACGACAAACGCGTTTTTATTAACAAAATTTCCAAAATAAGCGGAAAAAAAGCGCTATCCCAATAAAAACCGTTCCTGGAACGTGCACTTCACTGGATTCCATTTCTAGTGGACTACATATCGTTAGAATGTCATAAAATAAAATATTGTATTTCACATTTTACCAGAGGTGTGATCTACTATGAATGGACCTTAATAAAATTTGACAACAAAGTTTTGTAGTCTTAAACTTCAAAATATTATTGATTGTCTAGCTGTCAAATTTTTTCGTTGTGTCAGATAGGGATCAAAAAATTATTTTTATACTATAAATAGTTAATCTTGACAACGGTAGCTGGAACGCTACCGAAACGTCGAAATAAAAAATAAAAAAACATTATTGCAGTGGCGGATCTTGATATTGTGAGGCCCCAGGCGCAACTCGATTTTGAGGCCCCCTTATTGACCTTACTTGAGGTGGAATGGATCCATTAAAATGTACAAGGCAGAAAATTATAACGTTATTTATTAAGAAACATTTAAACATTTACCTACAATTATTTAATTTTGGTTGTTTTTAGAGGATGAGGCCAACAATTGGCATGATGACTGATTTTGAAAAACTGCTCCATGATGTTTTCACATATATACTTTATCTACAATAAATGTTATTTCTCTGAGAAAAAAAGTTTTTAAAGGAGAAATCTACCTTTTAAAAATGCATTTTAAATTCTGCGCCAAAACGCAAGAATAGTAATGGAGTCTGTCTGTGACATCTTCAATTCGTAAATACCATTTATGGGTGATCTGTGTCATTCTTAGAACATAACACAGACTGTTTTATGTCATTGGTAAAATCGTCAAACTTCAAACATTTGACAGCTTGCAGGTTAGAAGTTTATTTTGATACATAATTTGAATCACACAAAGGAAATTCAACACAGAACAGATGCTCGGACCATAGATAGTTCGTACTTATCTATGGTTCGGACGAAAGACAAAATATCAAGGTCAAATTTGCGAAAGTACGACGTCACTCTGTTCTGATTGGCGTTTGAGCTAAGATGGCGAATTGTTAAATTTTGTGCCTATATTTTTACTAAAATATTGGTCATCACACCTGTAAAATAAAAATAGGTCATTTTTTTAGAATCTCTGTGTTCAAATTTCACAGCCATTTGAACAGAAAAAGTAAAATATTACTATTTACTTCGTCGCAACTTATCCCTTCTTTACTAAATTCACGATGAGAGTCATGTATCAACCACCATAGCAACCACACCAAAAACGTCATCAAGAAATTCCTTAACTACCTGATATTATATTGTATTTTTTATGTAATATATATAAGTGACAGCTAAATTAATTAATAAAAGAAACATTCACGAATTGTCAAGACAAAAAAAAACTGTTTTAATTTTTTCGAATTTCAATATGTACTGAGAGTATGAAGACCTACTAATTTTGAATCATCAAAATAACCAGCACCTTAGACAGTATCTACACTTGTATCAAACAATTTTATAACGAATATCCTAAAATTGTTCACTCTGCATCATATATAATTATATAAAATCAATATTTTAGTGATTCTTAGTGACTGTCATCATGCCTATTCTGAGGCCTCATGCGCCTGTGCGGTAATCCGCCACTGCAATATTGTAGTTTGAGTCCCAAATAATAAGAAAAAAGCTGAAGTTATTAGTTTTGAAGATATTTTCATTTTTCTATCAACGCTTTCATTTACACAAATTTGCATGGTATAGGTAGTCCACGCAATATGGAGTTGTGAGCATTGTTTCCCTCCCGGTGGCTGATTTTGTTTGACCAGAGGACAAAATTGATGTAGAATAAGATGCACCCATCCCGATCTCTGAAGTCGTTGCGGAAAATTGTTTAAAGAGGTAAGAAGGGTGTAATTTCAGTTATTTTTTGACTTTGAATCTTTTAAATTGTATTTTACATACAACAAGGCAGTATAATTTTCAGCTCATTTTTTTTAATTTGCGAAGTCCGGCAATGCCGCTAGCAAACTACCCCAACAAGCTGCCGCCATATTCCAACATAATTTCATTGATAATCGAAGTGACGAATACTGTGTGTGTGACTTGTTTGCGTTTATTTCACCTAATTTTGTATTGACTAGTAAAGCAGAGGTGATAAAAAAAATAAAACTATGGTGAGACAGTGTGTGGTGTGCCGGAAAATCGGCTATTTGAATCCTAACCTATGTTTTCACTGGTAAGCAGAGGTCGAGAACTATCAATAGCCGTACCATCGATAATTATCAATAGTTTTTTCTAAACCATCAATAATTATCGATAGTTTTCGATAGTCTGCAATACTGGTAATTTTAAATAATTTAAAGTATGAGTGGAACGTAAAACACAGGAACAGTAAAACTAAAGTACGCAAAATAAAACTAACCACTAAAACTCTAAAAGTGAGTGGAACGTAAACACAGGAAACTGGAAAAGTAAGAGTAAAAGTAAAATTCACTTTATTAAATAACAAGTGAGGTGACATATGACAGGACAGACAGGTGACGGTTAGTGAGAGGTTAAAATGTTAAAAAACAAAATATGCCACAAAACGACAAAACCAGAAATAATACTCGAAAACAGATGCTTCGTCTTCTTTTTTCCTCCTTTGTTCATATTAAAACATGTTTCGATATGGTGTGTGTCCACTCATATACCACTATCGAAAACTATCGATAACTTTTCAAAACTATCGATTGTGTTCGATAGTCATAAACATCGATAACTAGCGCTATCGATAGTTCTCGACCTCTGCTGGTAAGTTGTAGTAAACAAGTTAAGTCTTAGGCGGGTATGTGAATCCTTTTTTTACTCAATGTCTAAAGATATTCTTATAGGATCTGAATTGCCTTGATAAGGAGAAAATTGGGTGAAATTACCACTCATATACTTACATATATTTAAGTAGATTGTGGAAAATAAACATAAGATGCTTACCACATACCTACATATAAAAAAAAAAGTGTCTACGATGCTCACCTGTAGGAAGCATTAGACAAGCAGTTCAGAAATTACTGAGAGTTTTTACTCTCACTGACAATTTTAAACTTGTTTAAAGTTTTAATAATGAAAATGTGTAATTCTCCTTAAAGTAGTAAATATTTCAATGTGATTGTTAAATAAATTGAAATAGGTATTGAGGCACTTCAGCCAGACAGTTAGACATCCGGTCTTATCAGTAGATGGTCAGACATCCGGTCAGCGGTCTTATCAGTTGCTGGGTGGAGCAGGGGTTGAAGCAATGTGATCAAAAGAGTAGTACCAATGATTCAATCTGAATAAAATAATTGTAATATTTATCAACGACGACTTACTAAAATTATAAATGATAGGAATTTATCACGCCGTACGCAGGTGTCACCAGAATGAATATGAACCAGTGAGAATGCTTCACTCTGTATAAAATAATTGTAATATTTATCAACAACGACTTAATAAAGTTAGGAATCAGCAGTGCAATATCAGTTGTCGCCTATCAGTTTCATAAAATTATGAGGAAACTACCCTGTAAGAAATAAATAATCTTTTATATTCAAAACTATATTTTATTGCCTCTCTTCAAAACTAACAATCTCGTATCTTTTTATTATTCCGATCGTTTCTATTTCACGTCTTGTTGATAACTAAACTACCTGACCCCTTCAACCCTCGTTGTACTTCCCTTTTCTTGATACTCAGCTTGTGTTTGTTTCTATATTTATTCAAACATTCCTATGCTGTTATTGTTATCTAGCTCGTAACGCTCGTTTGAGATTCCTCTGACGGACCTTGCATAAGGGTGGATCCAAATATATCTTACATACCACACTATTAAAGATAGTCAGAAGACGATAATTGCTGCCACGTGACCAAATAATAAATTAAACTTCTCAAGGTTTAAGGTAATGAGATAAGGTCGTAAACAGAAAATAATCAAAAAAAAATACCACACGTAGAAAAATATTTTGTCAACAATGCGATATGAAATTATCAGTTTTGGTTTTGAAATTTTTCAAATACACAGCTTACGATTTTATCGATGTTTGTGGTTTTACGGTCGTTTGCCGGGGCTGCCAATTTTTATGCTGGTTCAAGAAGACGGTTGTTGCCAAAATCTAAAAATTTAAAATTTTATTATAATGACGGGTAAGTATGACAAAATTGAAGGAATCTGTTGTTAGGGTGGCTTTATTATAGAATTGACTGGATCATTATTTATATAACTCTATTAATTACAACAAAACAAAACGGAACAATTATGCTAAATATAAAACAGAACATGAGTACTGATAGACAACTGACTGACTGATGACATATATCAGTTTTACCAACTAATAGTGAGGCGAGTTTTAATAATTACATTGGCCATTCAACACCCTCCTTCAATGGAATTATTCCAACTCTCAACACCTTTGAACAAGTGCTTATATTTATATAAAAAAAACTTATTCTAGACCCAAACGCTCAACAAAGGCTTGAAATTTGATTTTACCCAAAGGTTTTGTAAAACCATCAGCTATTTGCCCATTACTCTTCATAAAGTTCGTAACTTATAAATATCAACCCACGTGATCAAAGTGCCAAAAAAGAGACGTTCGCTTGTATTATGTCATTCTTTTGCTGCGGTCAATCAGTATTTTTTACAGCCTTAATCCTAATAAATATTGAAATTTATAGGTCGCATGTTATCAAAAAATATGAATATATGCTTAGAGAAAGGTTTCATAATTGATTTCATATGTAATACAACTCGTGGATTACTTAATTATTAAACTCAAACTAACATCAGTCGTACTAAAAACTTTATAAGTTGGCAAAATGCACGCTGTTGCCGCGATTAAATTGGTTTATCTGATTCAGTTGACGTCTTGACATTTTTAGGGTTATGTTGTGACAATTTAATATTGATCATTCAATTTTTCGATTATTTTATCTGCTTATTATGAAAAACTGTGAGTAAAATTTCACAAGCAGTGATGAGTTGTCAAAGTTAACGTATACATGAAACTTAATAACACTGCAATAGTTGATGTATTTACTATCCATCTATTCCAGACTATTTACAGCATGTATGAAGCAAGTAAGTATGAGTTTAATATTATACTCAATCAACTGTATTTATTGTATTCTGTTACACTATTCATAATACTTAGCAATTATATTTGCACAATTTATTTACAGATAATCCATGTCACTTTAGAAATGTTACTGCTGCAATTGGAGGAAGAACAATTATTTAATGTAGAATGTTCCTAATCATAGTTTCCTAAAATATGACATACATCCACACAGTGGATTTCCAAGAAAAATAAACCACAAAATATGAATTTGTTTTTATTAAAATGAATCTTGAATTTTCCAACTATTTCATACATACCTTTTTAGGCCCAATAGGTTTTAAAATAATAATTTCTTACTTAGTGCTGTACTTTTAAGATACAAATAAAAGTTTTATACTGAAATAAGTTCATGTTTGTTTACATACAGTAACTATCAAAAACTAAACCTAACCTATAGCCAAATAAAAAGAAGAATATTTGATAACTTCATTTGACATTTACTAGATTCTCATACTATTTCAAGAGCTTGGCAACATAGTCCAGTTATGACAGAAGTCACGTGGGTTGATATTTATAAGTTACAAACTATACCTATGTGTTATGTTTATTAACCCACTATCTATCTTTTCCTTAATAAAGAAAATTTTTATATCCATGCGCTTTATTCGTTTATTATTATCAGGATTGTGTGCAGTATTAATTGCGGATTGATTGTCTTCAAAAATTGGAGTTGGGCTTTCAAGTTTAATATCAAAATCAGACAATAGTTTTCTTAACCAGCATACTTCGCTTACCGCCGCAGCAAGTGCTACAAATTCTGATTCTGTAGATGATATTGCCACTGTTTGTTGTTTTTTACTTGCCCACAGGGTTGCGCTGGCCTCCGTTGCCAGGTGTACTAAAAATGACTTGGTTGGCTACTAAATTTGAAGCTTCAATACTAAATTTCTTCTTTACCGACAAAGCGCGGGAAATTCAAATGAAAGTTATATAACTTGTACATTTATTCTACGCATTATATAACCATAGACAGATATCTCAATAGGTAATAGTCATAAACAAATTAAAAATAGTTTCTCTATAGTAATAGTTATAAAATGACTATCTGGGACAAAAAATGCGGGAAATTAAAAAACAATCTGATTAAATATATATTTTTTCAATGAATAAACAAACACAACATGGAATTATATAAAACAAAAATAACACTCTTGAAAAATAAACATCACTTTTAACTTTTTTTATTAAAAACCTGCAGTGATAAATAGCATTTAGAAATAATCATGATAATTCATCATTCAATTAATTACCTTTCCATTGCAGCAAACCAGCGAAAACCAACAACAATAAGCGATTTCGGATGATGTTGGTTCTTGGTTGGTTCATAGATTGGTCCGTCATATTTGGACCAACCGCATTCGAATGACAAATTGGTGACGTCATAAATCAGCTGTTTCAAGTTTGGTTAACCGAAACTTGAACCGTGCTCTCGAGCTCGGTTCGCTCACTGGTTATGTGTTCTATCTCTTTCTATTCTCCAAGCAAGTTTTGTTTACATTTGTTTTGTAGTTAAGACCATAGATAAAAAAATGTTAAGACTTATAAACAATAACAGAAGCAAAGTATCATTCAAAAATATTATATACGTATTATTCAATGAACAGAGGAGTGTTCGCGGTTTTCAAAAATGATGGCGGAATCTCTAAGTGCAGTGGGCTTTGAAATAAATGAAAAAGTAATTCATTTTATGGGTGATGATGCAACTTTGAAATTACTTTTAAATGATGATGAGTGAATAAAAGTGCCTTTTTTGTGTCAACTTTCTTCTTACCTCCAAAATGGAGTGTATTTTTTCCATGCTTCGTATTTATGCAGTCAACTTCTTTAAATAATAAATTGAATGTTTCCCTAGTCATACGAAAATGAAGGTAAAAATCATAGTCCAGATATCTGTCAATCCAATTTTCAAAATAATCTGAAATCCTTGTGTGCTTCTCTTTAACAAATGTTTTTATGGTCATCAAATTAATATTAGCACTTTTATTGGCACTTATTAAAAATATTTTTTTAATATTCGATGAATCACCCAATTCATCAACTAATAAGAGAGCTGCAGCTGCTTTGCGTTTTAGCATTTTATGAAAATTTTGCTTCCTTGAACTTTAACTTTTTACAAAAACAAACAATTTTTCATTGACAGCCGTTTAACCAACCGTTCACGAAGAATTCGAATGGGTCGGAATCAACCGAGGGTCTGTCGTCATCGTTTATGAACCGACCGGTTAACCATTAACCAACCAAAAAAACCATTCGAAATCACTTAATAACAATAAATAATCCTAACGTCAAAGCAAAACGTCAAAAACACAGAACACGAATCACAGAGCTGAGCACAGAGTACAAAACAGAGTTGCGTTTTGATAAGATCTGTGGTGTGGTACTGTTTACGAAGTCCCATTATCTCACGCTCTCATTCCAAGGAAATGCATATATCTGAATGAATGACAATGGCAGAATGGCGCATGTTGGAATATTGGATGAGAATACTAGATTTTCATTGAGGATACTAGGCTACTAAATGGAATCGAAAAGTACTAAATTTAGTAGGATTGTACTAAAAATACCAACCCTGCTTGCCCATATTATACTACAATTGAACAATTTAAACACATCCCCTCCCCAATCTGAGTCAACATATCCACGGAGAGCATTAACATTGGCAAAGAATACAGTGTATTCTGTGGCCCGGCTTATTACTCGAGGTACTTTTCAATTTTTGACTGTACAGTGTGTCCCCAAAACTAATAAATATTAAGAATTAAGTGAAAATATCCGTTTCATACGAACAATAAAACTGGGCTATATAAAAACAATCAAATGAATATGCTATAAATTGAATGAGTTCCAAACAATTATTATATTGACTTTTGAAAAATTATATTTTTGAGAAACTCAAAAATATAATTTTTCAAAAGTTAATATCCTGGAAGCTATTAATTATAGAATAATAATGCATTCAATAGAAAGTAATTATATTTTATTTATAATTTGAAAATTTTAAAATATGTGGGGTGTTTTATTTAATTTAATTTCTTACCGTGCTGGTTTTTTGGAGTACCTACCCTGTATAGACAAAAATAATTTTATAAGACCCTTACTACTACTACTACTACTTAGTCAGGCGAACCTTGGCCAAGACAAACTCAAGCCAAGGTTCCGGCACTGATGCCACTGGCGGGCCCATTGTGCCATTCCTGCCACTTATAAAAACCGCGAAAAACTTTTTTCGTATCATAACTGTAGGACACACAGTGTATTAGCGTAGTTGTTGCCCTAGTAAAATATTGTCCTACAAAAAAATGAGTTTATATCGATAGTCATACAAAAAATGTTGCTATAATAATATTTTTTTTGCCAGAATAATATATTATCCTACAAAAAAAGTTGGTAGATATACATGAAAATTTGTGTTTATTTAATTTGTTGATAGGAATATGTAGATATAAAGAAAATAAAGAGTTCTTCAAATATTTTCATTCTAGTGCTAATATGCGATTATCACACAAGCTACATTTGTAACGGGAACTATAAGGCTCTTATATGATATATGATTTTTTTTAAACTTCATATTATTGTCAATGTTTAAAAATACTCATTATTTTTGTTTCACAATATTTTATAAGTTTTACAAAGTTTTTTGTAAAACTTATAAAACATTGTGAAATAAAAATAAGAGTAGGTATTTTTAAACATTGATATATGTATGAATTTCACAGTGTAAGCAGTGATGGATTACCGCCTAGGCCCGTGACAATTTGGGGGGCGGCACATTTTTCAGAATGTCAAAATTTTAAATCTAATTCATTTGCACTGTCAACTCAAAGATTCTCTAATGAACACGAAAGATATTCGTTCCGCGCAAGGAATATACAATTTTTTGCATTCTCAAAATCTTCAAGATGTTTATCCAAATGTAGACATTGCTCTACGTATTTTTTTGAGTATTCCGGCTATGAGAAAGATCTTTTTCCACCTTGAAAAGAGTAAAAACGTATTTACGCGCAAGTATGAGCCAAGAGAGACTCAATGCTTTAGCACTACTGTCAATTGAAGCTCAACTAGTTCAAGAAATTGAATACAACGACATAGTTGATGATTTTGCTCAGACGAAAGCCAGAAAGAAGATATTTAAAAATTAAGTTATACATTATATTTTAAGAAAACTGACTGTTCTTTATGTTGTTAATATTTATTTGTATTGTTCAACAATTGTACTTTTATGAAATAAATATTATATTTAAATAATATGAAGGGATTCAAAGAAATCAAATTTCATCTTTTAAAAAGGGCGGCTAATCAGACAGGGCCTGGGGCGACAAAATACTTAATCCGCCACTGAGTGTAAGGGTTGAAACTATCAATTTATTCATATTATTGTTTTGAATCTTCACTTACCAAATCTATACAGGCTGTTTCAAGACAAGCTTACCTACACTATCTATAGATTGGAGACTACTCACACAATTTCTATAAAAACTAGGTAGCATAGATGGAGATCAAGCTATAGCGAATTCATGGAGAATATTTTGAGATACATGTTACTTCCGGTTATACTGGGTGCCCCAGACTAATTTATCTCTTAAACGAATAGAGATTTTCGAATGGGACAAAAACTGATCTCTTCCATTTTTAATACATTTTAATATGGCGTAGAAAAAAGCATCCCCTAAATATTCATCCGTCTGTTACAACCCCTAACTTAAAACTTTTTAATAGCACCCTGTAAATTTTTTTATAATTTTGGATGTTGTCTTCCATCTATTCAACAAATTTTCCAAAAATAAAATATGTTTGTAAATAATCAAGAAAATGTCTGTTTATTATTTACATTAGATGTTCGAATTATAGTCCACCTGCTGCAACACACATATCGAATAAATAATATTAATTTGTTAATTGCTATTTTTATTAATTTTTTTCATGTAATTTTTTTTACTATTGTTCCTTGATTAATGTAACAAAAATAAACTGAAATTTTCTTGATTATTTACAAACCCATTTAATTTTTGGAAAATTTGTTGAATAGACGATGGAAGACCACATCCAAAATTATAAAAAAATGTACAGAGTGCTATTAAAAAGTTTGAAGTAAGGGGTTGTAGCTAAGGGATGATTTTTTCTACGCCATATTAAAGTGTATTAGGAATGAAACAAATCAGTTTTTGTCCCATTCGAGAATCTCTATTCGCTTAAGAGAAATAGCCTGGATAAATTAGTCTGGGACAACCGGTATATTATCAGGTGCAGACTTTCAAATTAAAAATTCTGTGTGAACATCCTCAATACCAAATGAAAAACATCTTGTCCGGTTGATTAGTAGGACGATCAAGGTAATTGGTGATATGTCGAAAACTTCTTTTTTGTATGCAGGGTTGTTCAAAAATGCTATCTTCATTTTTTTTAAATTAAACAACCATATTTCTTTTCTTTTACTTAATTCTAAGGCAGAAAATAAGGGCAATTCTGTTTATGTTTATTAAATTATGAATTAATAAATGTTCCCCCGAAGCATACACAAATAATTGTACATATTTTTATAAGTTTCAATAATTATATCAAAACATATAAAAATGTTAGTATCAATAATAATTCTTCTTTAATAAATGTATGAGTGGCAATCAATAAAAAATTTAGATTTTCAAGTCTTGTTAAAAGAAAATTATGAAAATCAGCTCGCTATAATTAATTTTTATGGCCTCGTTATTCACCACAATCGTAATTATTGAAAATCATTTTTTTGGCTCTTTTTATTGTAGGACTAGCATACAGAATCATTTTTTTGTAGGCCAAACGGTTTTTATCTTTTATCTTTCGATTTAAATAAACAACTACTTGTTATGATACAACATTTTGCAATCACCCGATCTACATGTTTCATACCGGTTTACATTTTTTTCATTTCGATATTTCAACATTTTAGGGGGTGCAGGACGGGGTTGATTAGACCATTTTTCTTAGGAACACACGTTTTTCTCTATTCTTTATTCAATTACCTCTCGATTTAACTAAATAATTTTGCAATCACTGCATCGACATGTTTCGCACCTGCCAGCTACTTTAGCTACTGAAATTGAGAACTCTCGTAATAGTCTAAGATCTCGATATAAAACGACCTTCACCGAGATGCTTATTTGATGAAAAGTATTTTATATTTAATTTAATATGTCAATAAATATATTGCATATAAGGGTTGCCTAACAAATTTCAGTCCAGGATATGATTAATTAATTATTATTAAACAATTTTTTTTTAAACATTTCACCGGTTTGATTATTAGATAAATTCTATACCAATCGAAAGTATGAAGCCCATAGAATATGGAAATTTGAGGTTGCGTATTATTTTCCGGTCACAACCCTCAGGTTGCCAGGAATAAACAGGTAAATCGATTTTGCACCGGTCTGATTATTGAATTAAAATTATATGAAAATAAAGATTATTTAATTATGAACACGGTGGTATAGGGTTGCCTGAGAAAAATCAGTCCCGAATTCCGGTTGTCGAATTTTAAAAAGTGGAATATTGCTGCGAGTGAATGTGTGCGACTGAGAGGTCCCAACCAACCATCCCATACGATAGAAGAGTACACAGCATAGCAGCTGTTTAAAGTCCGCACATTTCAAGAAAGAGCCCACTGCCCATGCTATTTGTTCTTGGAAATGAAAAGGATAGCGATAGACTCGTTTATACTGTGCATCATTTTGGAGTAGATTGTCGCTATAGTTACAATGGATGATTCCAGTAGTCCATTCAGTGTTGCCACTTCAAAATTTCCACATCTAAAACGACTGACATTTACTATAGGCCTTTCAGGGTATGATTCAAAGTCGAAACAGAAATAATTTTTGATTTCAAAGATTTCTAGATGTTCCCGAATATCTGAACCGGGCTATTAATGTTGTTACTGAAAAAAAACTAAAATAACCTAGGGGACTTGAATATTTACGTGTTTGCTGCATGGACGAAACCTGTCAATTCAATGTCACTTGTCTTGTTTTTGACATTTGAAAACAATTTAAAAGAAGCTAACACGGCAACAAAATATGCTAGATTAGATGAAAAATTACTCTGAAGTACCTACTCACTCAGATTAGATGCTTGTTCGAGAAAATCAAAACATGTAGAATTGAATTGACAGGTTTCGTCCATGTAGCAAACGTAAAAATGTAAGTGTGGATTTATGCAGACACATTTAACAATTATTAATTAGCATTTAACAATTAACATTTATCAATTAACAATTAGTAAAACTGCCATCGTTTATGCAGACACAATTATAAATTAGGAGAAAATAGTAAGCATGCGCACGAGCCCGAGATTCTAGTTATTTACAATAACCATTAACCCTACATTTTCATGTCCATAAGAGAGTCATGTCGATAAGAGTAGCATCATGCATTTTTACAACTTGAAAATTAAAAATAAACAAAACAAACAAACACAAAATATATACCTGTCAACCACTTTTCTATGAAAAAAGTGATGTTAACTTCAGGACCTGCGTACTAGTTGCGCACTAGATGAAAATTCGGTACAATTAATTTAAGAAGTTAAAAGTTGGCCAACTTCGCAATTGTTAAATGATAATTGTTAAATGTGTCTGCATAAATCCACACTAACCCGTGGACTGGGCTATCTATCGGGCGCGTCCCCAGGTGGCGGATAGGGGAACGGCCAAGGGACTGAATCGCCGGTCCCTTGGTCAGTGGCAGAAATAAGTAGGGTGAGGGGAGCTAAACCTCCCCAAAAGCCTTTGCGAAACATGCCACCGCGGACCAGCCTACCCAAGCTAAGGAGTAAGGAATCGTGCCGACAGCTGAATGGCCGCAGGGTGATATGCGGTCACGAACGATCCCCTTGGGGAACCGGGCGGAACCCCATTGTAATTAGCCTTCCTCTGGTAATGCGGGGCTCTGCCAGAGGTGACCAACCCTTCCCTTGCTACTCGTGGGAACACACATGGAAAAAACCAAAACAAAAACAAATCCCGAGGCTGGACAGAAGTGTTCACCTAAATCTAAAGTAGTGGCTGGGGATGGACAGAAATGTCTACCCCAAAATACTGCACAGAATGAGGCTGGACATGAAAGATCACCTCGTGATTTAACACAAAAGCCAAGGCGAAAGCGCATTTGTGGCGCCGAAGCCAAAAGGAGGAAGAGAGCGAAGGAATCAGGGGTGGCAGCAGCTACAAGTGCACCCCCCTCTTCCACCACTCCACCTCCAACAGCAAAGGCACTTCCTGCGGCGGGCACCAAGAGCTCCGCTTTGAATAAAGGCAAGGAACCGGCAGCCCCTGCAGGAAAGCGCCCTCACTTAAGCACCTCCACGGAGGGGACTCCAAGAAGGTTGAAGAAGCCGCGCCGTCGCCGCGCCTTCCAAAACCTTTGCGGTTGCCGCCTTGAGACACCTCAAGGTTGCCATCATAGATGAGACTAACCCGTACGGTAAGGTTACCACAGAGCGGGAAAGAATCATCAAAAACCAACTGCTAGAGGAATTGGACAAGATCATCTTCTCCGCCTCCAGCAGCAATAGCAAAGCGCCCACGTTTAAATCGTGGACATACTCCGGTGAAATCATCAGAGTGGTCTGCGATGACGACGGGACGCTAGAGTGGCTGGAAAAAGCCACAAAAAACCTCAAGCCATGGCGGTCGTTAGTGTGGATAGGCTCCCCAGGCTGACCAAGGCCTCGCTCTGGATCCCGGAGGACGTCCACAAGACGACATCCGGTGAAAAAGAGAGGGTGCTTGGTCGGCTTAGGGCGCAGAACCCTGACCTGGCGGTGGCAAGGTGGTGCACTTTCCATCATGAGGTGAAGGTGAACCCAGAAGGACACCTCTTCGTTTTCGGAATCGGAGACGAGGATATGGCTGTCCTCAAGAAGAAGTCGATGAGGATGAGCTATGCGTTCACCTCATTGACTATCAGGGTAACGAGGAAGGAAGCAGGGGGTACCTCTGAAGACCCGAGGTCCTTGGTAGTCGAGCCACCCAAAGTGGATATTGACCCCAAGGCCACCATGGGTCCCGAAAAGGACGTCGAAGTAGTCGATGACCTGACGGAGGAGGCACCCGAACACAGCGAGGTCGTCTCTCCCCTAGCGGAGGAGCAGATGGACCTCTAAAGAAAATCCAATGCCATGCAACCTACTCATGGGCAAGGACGTTGGAAAAAAGGTAAATATTATACAATGCAACCTCCAACACAAAAAGGCGGCAACGGCAACACTATGTCGCCACCTTGATGTATTGGAGGATGCAATGGCTTTGATCCAGGAACCCTGGATAATAAAGACCAAAATTACTGGTTTCAGTAGCCTAACGAGTCAAATTTTTAGCCTACCAAGCAATCAGCAACCTAGGACAGCTGTTTACGTCCCAAGGAAATACAGAGCCTCTCCGATGGCACAATTCTGCACCTCAGACCTTACTGCGGTTAAAGTGGAATGTCCAGATGGAAGAGGCAAATATACGGCGTTGGTACTCGCATCGGTGTACTTACCTTCAGATGCAGCCACATTACCACCGACTAAAGAGATGGAGGTACTAGTGGATCACTGCCTCAACCAGAGAGTGGAGCTAATATTGGGTTGCGACTCAAACTCACACCACTTGAGCTGGGGCAGCAAGGATATCAACGCCCGAGGTAAGTCTCTTTATGAATATATAATTAAGAAAGATTTAACAATTTTAAACAGAGGCACGGAGCCGACATTTATTAACGCCCGTAGCCAAACATTAATAGATATTACGCTGGCGACAGCCAAAATATCAAACAAAATTCAGTACTGGCAAGTGTCGGATCACATTTCTATGTCAGACCACCGCTGGCTGACCTATACGGTAAGCCAGGATCTCAGGACCACTGTAAAATCCCGTGACCCGAAGAGGACGGATGTAGCTCTCTACAATCGACTCTTAAAAGGTGCTCTGTGGGAAACAGAGGTCCTGACTCCTAGCAATAATGAGGAACTGGAAAGGTACACAGTATCTATCCAAAACAAAATAGACATTGCCTATAAGGAATCCTGTCCGATGAGGATGGTTCAGACAGGTGGCACGACCAATACCTGGTGGTGCCCTGAACTGGAACACCTCAGAAAGACAGCGAGAACGACCTTTAACAAGGCAAAACGAACAAAACTCAAAGAGGACTGGGGAATATATAAAGCCAACCTCAAAGAGTTCAAAAAAGTCTGCAGATAAAAGCAAAGAGAAGCCTGGAGAGCCTATTGTGAGGCAGTCGAAGACTTCCCACAAATTTCTAGGCTACAGAAGGCACTCTCAAACGACCACCATAAGAGTATCGGCATCCTGACAAGGGTAAATGGCGACAAGGCCGCCAACCACCAAGAGAGCGCTGAGATTCTTATGGAAACTCACTTCCCAGATTCTGTCTTTCCTGGAACGTCAAACTGGACGGAAGTACCAACAACACCCTCACAATACGACTGGCAATCTGCTAGTGCAGTAATTGATGAGGACAAGATAAGGTGGGCCATATCGGGCTTTTCCCCCTTCAAGTCACCAGGACCTGACGGAATAAGACCAGCCCTACTTCAATGGGGAATGGATATTCTTATGCCGCACCTGGTTGGAATTTTCAGAGCCTCTCTAGCTCTGAGGTATATTCCCAGTAAGTGGAGAGAAGTACGAGTGGTATTTATACCCAAACCAGGCAGGATGGACTACACCTTACCAAAAGCATTCCGACCAATTAGTCTCACATCGTTCTTTTTGAAAACAATGGAGAGGTTATGCGAGCGGTATATAAGAGACGAAGTGCTAGTTCACAACCCACTTCATCCAAATCAGCATGCATATACTCCGGGAAGGTCCACCGATTCGGCCCTTCACCAAGTGGTTGGCAGAATCGAAAGATCATTGGACAACAAAGAATCCCCCCTGGGTATATTCATAGACATCGAGGGAGCGTTTGATAAAACAACCTTTCCAACAATTACCCAGCAACTCAACTCCAGGAATGTACCTCTGGTAGTAGGAGAATGGATACTCAAGATGCTCTCTAGTAGAGCAATAAGTATTAATGTAGAGGACATCACAGTAAGAGGACTGGTCATGAGGGGATGTCCACAAGGAGGAGTCTTATCACCCCTTCTGTGGAACATGGTTCTAGACACCCTGATTAATCACCTCAGCAACAATGGATTCTACACAATTGCTTACGCAGATGACATAGTTATCTTGCAGACCGGCAAATTTGTGAACACACTGTGCGATAGAGCGCAGGATGGGCTTAAATTAATTGAAAAATGGTGCGAGGAACACTCACTGTCGATCAATCCCAGAAAGACTGAGATGGTCCTTTTCACCAGGAAAAGAAGTTTATCGGGTTTGAAACCTCCTGAAATCTTCAAAAGCAAACTAAACTTTTCGGAAGAGGTGAAATACCTTGGTATTACCCTCGACAGGAAACTAACATGGAACTCTCATCTACACAACAGAGCAAAAAGAGCATATGTGGCTTATGAGCAGTGTCGGAGGACAGTGGGACGCACATGGGGTTTGTCACCCCGTGTGGTTACCTGGATCTACACTGCAATAATAAGACCCATGTTAACGTATGGAGCAATTGCATGGGGACCGAAGGTTCTACAAGCAACGGCCATCCAAAAATTATATCAAATACAGCGAATGGCTTGCTTAAACATCACAGGAGCCATGAGAACAGCACCAACCGCAGCAATGGAACTAATTACTGGTCTGACCCCTCTGGACCTGTACGTCAAGGAGGTGGCGTTAATGGCCATGGTACGATTGCGCACGGCTGGTGTAAACCCCGAAGTAGGAGTGGGCCAATTGAGGTTGAGCCTGTGGCAGGAAGCGCTCACTGCGCTACCTCTGCTGCAGGCAACCAATGATGCAATTGAACCCAGGTTTTTGTTTAACAAACCCTACAAAATTCAAATAAAACAGAACACAGAGCCAGGTGCTGCAAATGCAATACGCATATATACAGATGGTTCAAAAATGAAAGAAGGCTCAGGATGTGGAGTTTACTCAAGAGCACTAAGCCTAAAGATGAAGTGGGGAATGGGAAACAATACCAGCGTAGTTCAAACAGAACTGGCTGGTATCTCAATTGCCACAAAAGAACTAACCAGAAGAGGAATTTCTGGCAAAAACATAATAATCTGCACTGACAGTAGACAAGCCCTATTAGCCTTAAACAGACAACGTGTTATATCGAGGCTAGTACTAGAGTGCCACCAAGATTTAGCTGACGCCTCGGCAGATAACAATATTATCCTGAGGTGGGTTAAAGGGCACGACAGGAGTAAAGGAAATCGCATTGCTGATTCTTTAGCCAGGGAAGCCGCTGGACTAAAAATTCTAGGACCCAGTGACACCTACGGCCTAACGACTTCGACAATTGCGGAACTAGCCAAACGCTCCACCCATACTCAATCCCTTAAGAGATGGGATGGAATCAAAGGATGCAGTCTTGCCAGGATCACCCTGGGAAGCTGGAGCCGAAGAAATATTTGGCGATGACCAGGAGAAACCTACGTTTAACAGTAGGATTTCTGACTGGTCACTGTCAACTAGGAAAACACCTCCATACTATGGGGCTAGTGGACACACCTCTATGCAGGATGTGTGAACAGGAAGATGAAACTGTCAGGCATGTCTTATGCGAGTGTCCAGAGTTATCGTCAATAAGAGAGTGTGTGTTCGGTGAGTCTTGGCCTACACCTGCCGATATAAAGGAGATGTCTCCTAGTGACCTGTCCACCTTCCTGAGAAGGACAGGATGGACAATGACCTAGGAAGACAACTCCTCGGGAGGATGCACAATGGGTCACATGTGGCCTAAGTGCTGTGAGCCTACACTCACCCTCCCTACTCTACAGATACAGATCCACACTAAGTCCCCTAGGTTATTTTTTTTAATAACAACGTTAATATATAGCCCAGTTCAGATATTCGGGAACATCTAGAAATCTTTGAAATTAAAAATTATTTCTGTCTCGACTTTGAATCGTACCCTGAAAAGCCTAGTAAATGTCAGTCGTTTTAGACGTGAAAATTTTGTAGTTGCAACACTGACTGGAATCATCCATTGCAACTATAGCGACAATCTACTCCAAAATGATGCACAGCATATATACGAGTCTATCGCTATCCTTTTCATTTCCAAGAACAAATGGTATGGACACTTTCTTTCTTGAAATGTGCGGACTTTAAACAGCTGCTATGCTGTGCATGTCCTCTTCTATCGCATGGGATGGTTGGTTGGGACCTCTAAGTTGCACACATTCACTCGCAGCAATATTTCACTTTTTAAAATTCGTCAACCAGAATTCGGGTCTGATTTTTCTCAGGCAACCCTATACCACCGTGTTCATAATTAAATCTTTATTTTCATATAATTTTAATTCAATAATCAGACCGGTGCAAAATGCTATTATGGATTTACCTGTCTAGCTATACCTGACAACCTGAGGGTTGTGACCGGAAAAGAATATGAAACTAACGTTAGCATATTTTTATGGGCTTCATAGTTTCGATTGGTATAGAATTTGTCTAATAATCAAACCAGTAAAATGTTTAAAAAAAATTGTTTTATAATAATTTGCTAGGCAACCTATATGCAATATATTTATTGACATATCAAATAAGCATCTCGGTGAAGGTCGTTTTATATCGGGATCCTATTCTATAAATAAAATAGTTGTATTACTCGTCACAACGAAGCTATTTACAAACATACATATTTTTTCGTGGATCTTTACAAAACTTACTAATTTCCGAATGAATATTCACACCACGGTCTTATTGACACGGATTTCTTAAATAATTAATTTGACATCAGCAAATGACAGTTGTTGTCACAGCCATTCTCACACCGTGCCGCATTGGACGAAAAGTACTCGACGTCAAAAATAGACGATTTTTCATCCGGAAATTAGCAAGTACACTCCGCGTCATATAAACCTGGTACACCTTTATTTTCCCTATGTAAACCAAACTTAACTAATCAAAATGACAAACAGTCACATGTGTCAAATTTGTCAAAGCGCATTATCCACGATATGCCAGCCCAATTAAGTGAATTCATGGCTTCCATGCTAGAGTCCGTTTCAATAAGGAAGAAGCCACCTGAAGTTGGCGTGCCGACCTACGCATAAGTCAAAATCTGTCGAGCGATCGTTCCATGCCATTGGCGTTACAAGCGATGTTTCATGCCGACAGCAATTACATTGTTGACATTTGAGGTTGTGTTTGAAACAATCATATACTGTCGAATATTTTTCATTTTTGAATATTTTAAGACGTTCTGCCAGTTTATTTGTGAGTGCTGTGTGTTTTATTTGATCTAAAACTATCCCTCCTACAAAACTGGTTGGTGTTAAAAGAAAAGTTATCCACAGTGAAGGCCGACAGATTCTTAAAAACGTTGCAACTTTTATGGAGTCTGAAGCTGAACATGGAATCCAAATTCCTTTAAAAAATCATCGGTAAGTCAAATAAGAAAGTATAATAATCCAATATATTACTCATGGCATTCAGATTGTTGTAAAATATATGGAAGAGTATACATTACTTCAAAAATAATTGAATTCTGCTAATAATTCATATAGTCTGCTGCACTTAGCAGTTATTTATATGGTTTTAATACTTCTAATTTTGTGTTACCCTACAAATTGTGAAAACGTTACGCTACTGATTTAGATTAAAATATCAATTTTTAAATATGGCGCTGGTTTTGACATCAAGGTCGCGCATCGACTGCAACTTCAGGTGGCTTCTTCCTTATTGAAACGGACTCTACCATGGTCTATAATCTATTTGTTAATTAATTTATTTGAAATGTTTTAATTTTAGCTAGTTACCGTTTGTGTATAAATGATATAATAAATTTTTATTTTTTCCAATTTGTTTTATTGCTTTACAAAATTTAATTTCATCATCACATCTACTAACATTTTTGTTGAGCTGGCATCACTGCCCTAGAAATTATACCATAACAGCTGGTTTAGCATCGACACTTTTTAAAAGATCCATTTACACAACTACAAAAACACTATTTTTGATTATAATAGTTGTACTAGTTTTATATGACGCGCAGTATACGTAAAATATCATTTTTTTTAAAGGTGGACGAGAAAATCATTTTAATTAAAAAATGGGGTTTATAGGTATATCTAATGAAGAGAAAATTGAAATTTATTAAGAAAAATGTATTTTATAGAGGTATATAACAATTTGAAAACAATATTTACAATCTAAGCATGAGGCTTCATACATTTTACAACATAATTCACAAATTGCAAATCTTGCATCAATTGCGTTAACCGTTTCATGTGCCTTTCAGTGTAAGGCAGAGCTCCTTCAAGTGCAGAGTTAAGACCAGAAGGCACAAAATTATCAGTTTGCATTTCATTCAATAAAATATTCATAACAAGTTGTGCTGAGTGCGAATGTTTACTGTTCATGTTCCATATAATCGCAGTTTTAAAGAGATTATCCTTTTGATCATTTCTTAGACTTTTTATAGTATCAGCTAAACCTGTAGAGCTTTTCTTAATCACGGTTTCCACTATTTTTAGAACTTGGAAGGGTTTATTCAATTTCAAAGCTTGTTTAAGAGCCTTTAAGTAATTGCCATTCACTAAATAATTGCTTAGTTTCTGTTCATGGAGTGCCAATTCTGCAGCTTCTTCTAATTTCTGAACTTTTTTTTCCTCTGTTACATCTTTCCATTTTATAAGAATTGAATCGCTACCTCCTGTTACTATACCAGTTTCATCGCGCCTAATAGCAACTGCCCAAACTTGAGCTTCATGTTGATCGAAAGTATTAATACATTCAGAAGATTTAAGAGAAAATAACTTTATTAAACCATCTCCTCCAGAACTTAATAGTTGCATACCAGAAGAAAGAAAATGAACCTTCAACACGCTGGCGTCATGCCCTTCGAACGTTTTAAGGCAACTTAAATCTGCTATAGACCACAGTTTAATTGTACAATCAGAGGATGAAGTAACAACTACCTGATCTACAGGAGAAAATTGTATACACCAGAGACTTTTTTTATGTCCCCTCAAAGTACCTATTAATTCTAATGAGGCATTCCATAGTTTAGCGGTTTTATCTTGAGAAGCGGTAGCTATGATTTTGTCATTTGGAGATACTGCTACATAATTAATATCTTTTTGATGAGCTAGAGTTGTCTGAGTACAGTTTAATGTTGTAGTTGATTCATGTTTTTTTGGAATTTCCCATAATTTTAAACACATATCTTGACTAACTGAGACACAAAAATTACAATCAGTTTGACTAAAAGCAACAGAGCTCACTGAACTTGTATGTCTTAGACCTGTAGCTATGCAAGACATCATACTATTATCGACTAACTTCCATAGTCTTACTGAGTTATCTTTTCCAGATGATAACATAAGATCATGATTTATTGGACTGGAGGCTAAAGACAAAACTATATCAGTGTGTGCCTGTAAAATCTGACAGTTCATAGTGGAATTGGAATATAATTTAATATCTTTTGAATTGGTGGCTACTGCTAAATGTGAATCGTCTTTACCGACGAATGTTATATCCAAAATTTCATCTGAAAATCCGGTAAATTGTTTGAGACATACAAACGATTTCAAATGGTGAATTATAATATTGTGATCGATTGTTGCAACTGCGATAGATTTATCGATATAATTACACTTAAGTAATGTTATGGCTAGCCCACCTTCTTCGGCAGCTTTGCTCACTAAAGAATTTTCTTGCACATATACCTGTAAATAATAAAACATTTAAAATTAAACTAAAATAATACGTATCTGGTGAACTATAGGGATTTTTGACTAATTATGCAAAAAACCAATTACGCCAGCTACCGAGTGATCAAATAAAAGAGGACGACTGTACCTCAGAAACTATAAATATATTATACATCCTGGGAAAAATTGGTATTATAAAAACAGCTAGAGGTAATTGATATTTAGTTCGTGACTTAGATGCTAGGGGGAGTGACAGGAATTAAAAACAGTTTTTCTGAAAAATATTCCCTATAACTTGTAGCGGGTGTCCCAATAAGAAAGGATCTCGGCCATATATCAGAAACCGTTTTTGTCAACACAAGAAAAACTTCGAATGTGTATTGCAGATGACTGAAAGTAACTTGAAGATCTCACAGCACATTCTTTGAAAACGTTTGCCTTAAATTAAATGTTACCATTTAGGTGACATACATACTTATTTTTCTAAAATGTAGAATAATAAAATTGAAAAAAAATCGCGATTTATGGTAGTAAACGTAGTCTTATTTATTTCAAATCACATTTCATTACTCGAAACTTTCAGTCAATAACAATATCCCAAACGACAATATTAGGCTGCAGCAAGATGGTGCTCCACCTCACTATACGCGAGTGGTGATACAATACATAAATAATGTGTTTCCCAGAAGATGGATTGGAAGGCGTGATTTTATCGAATGACCCCCGCGATCACCCGACATGAATCCGTTAGAATATTTCCTGTGGGGTCACTTACCAAACATCGTTTATAAAACAAAACTTGCCAATATTCAGGAATTAAAAGATAGGATTATCAAAGAGATAAGAAGAATTGAGCAGTCAGGGATGTTGCAAAATATATTCCAAAGTTTTAAAAATCGCATAGCTTGTAGTATTGAAGTAAATGGACAAGATTTTGATCATCTGCTGTAATCACCTTTACTTTATAATAAGGTAATATTGCCACAACTATGCACTATTTAATTTCAATTATCTTCTACTTTTATTTTTTATTTTACGGCTAATTATTTTCGGATCGATAGCAAGAGCTTTTTTAAAAAACCGTTTATTTATAAAAAGTACAATTTGAGTTTATGTGTGTTACTTTTGAAACTACTACAACAACTAACTATTTTAATTCTAATTTTTAATATAAGAAAAAGAAATGATAATTAATAAAACTGCAGTGTCCACATAATTCTTGGCAGGCCATGAACACAACGCATCTGCAATTCTTATCTTCTTATATGTGCATGTATCGTGGGAATACATAACTGGCTAGTTGGTTGCTACAAGCGTCAACAATTTTTTTTAAGCACAACTGTCATATGTTCATGCACTTGCTTCTTCTTTTTCATAGCTCCAAAGGTAAGGTAAACGTGTTCAATACTTTTGTCAATATTCGTAGAACTCCGCATTTAGGCACTTTTTCACTTTATTTCCATATAAACATTTTTGTCCACGACCACTTAAAAATAAGTCAATATTTTATCTCCTAACAAAAGGTATATGGTACCCATATATCTACTAGAGTGAATTATGGTTCATAATTCACGCTTCTGCATTTAAATAGCATGCCATGACAACTCAACACTCACAAAATTTCGGTACATAGGTGACTGGAGATGGGGGTACAATATTAAATCTGCGTATTTTGTTTAGGAAATTTGTTTCTGAAATATACCGTATCGATAAAATATCGAAATTTTTAGTATTGATACTTTTCATAACGGTATTTTTTAATATTGATATTTTTAGAACAATATATTTATGACGGTACGGTGTATCGATAGATCCTTTACACAGTATCGCCCATCTCTATATGTCACATTTAACGTACTCCTGAAATTTATTAATTTTGACGTTAGAATTGTCAATAATCCATAATAAAACGAAATCAAGGGTCGTGGACAAAGTATAGTATTCTACTCGCAATTTATGGCCATTATTCACTCGGGTGACTTGCGAAATAATGGCAATCATAAATTGCTCGTTTAATAATATACTATTTAACACTCTCTTAAAATTCTGGATAATTGACGCTATAGTGAACATTGAAAATTTAAGAATTTTCACAAAACTAAAACAATTAACTTATGGATGCCGTGGACTTGGATGCATACCTTGGGTACTACTTTATCATCCAAAAAAACATGGTATACAAATCCAAGTGATGCTAAAGGCGGTTTCGGCCCGCTTTGGTACCCCACTCTGATCTGTAAGATATTCCAAAATTCTTTTAGTTATTGAATTTACTGTTTCAACCCTTACTTCGTGGAATCTACTCATATTTGTTTTAAATTAAACTAATAGTAAATCACAAGATATGTCACTATTTGGTCTAGCCAACATGTTGAACATCAAGTAGGTATCACTTCAAATGTAACTTCTGTCATTCTGACGATGAAATTTTTAAATATCTAAATAATTATCAATTCAATTTAGTTTTCATATATTTTTTCAATATTAAAGTGGAGTTAATTAGAAACTTTTAGTTTCATTTAAGTGTTGATAAGCGAGGATTAAAGATTCCCAAAAAGGTAAATAAAAAAACAATTAACATGCCGAAGACAGTTTAGATTTTGTTACCTTGGTAGATGTTAAAAAAATTAGTGGTATACATTTTGTTACAATATATCCATTTGTTAATAATTTTCCAAATATAATGTAAAAGTTATAATTAAGAACAATTAACTTATGCTTAAAACTTTTTGTGAAGTGAAACATTTCTATTCTAATGCTAGTTAATTGTCATAAACTACTATTAATAAATACACATATTGAACAATTAACTTATGTATACCAATAAGTATTAGGTAATAATGAACTAATTATTTCCACATATTTTTTCATTGTGGCATACACATTAATGCGCTAATACAAAATAAAATCAATTTACAAAAAATATATGTGTGAGCATTGAGTTGCAATGGCCGCATAATGTAGCGGTCACTTACCTATAAGCTATGACCTCTTAGTTTGTCATGAAATTTGTTTAACATTTATAAGTTGTGATTACAGTCCACAACACTATGTTCTGTAATTGCGGTCAGAGGTTATGCCCTGATATTCTCTCTTATTTCAAATAAAACACTATTTTTGATAACATATCTATATTGACTGGACATACAACATAAGGTATACCAGCCAGCCAACTGAGAGAATTCACATGTTATTTTATTCGCGACAATCAAAACAAATCTCAAATTGTCCTTATAGATGTTACAACGTCCAAGGTTTTCAGCATTCTCTCGTGCCGATTTTCATTGCATTCCCTCCTAGATGTCTCAATCATACCAGCCAATTAAAACTAAGATTCGGAAATATGTCCTTATTTGGTATAAGGATCCGTTGCGGTTTTACATTACCCTTACAAAGTGCGGGGTCGTTGTTTTGACTTCTTTTTTGTACTAGCCAGAAATAAAAATAAAAAACCTTTCGGCGTCGAGTGCCGGCAAAGTAAAATTAACTAGGGCAGTTTGGGGAGCGGTAAGGCTCTTGTCGGCTTTTTTGTTCATGTCTCCGATGCACCCTTTCACGTGTAAATTTCTTTTATCATGGGCGGCGGAAAGAGGGTTTGCCTGATTTAATTAGCAGTAAATATTGCTAGCGAAATAGGAATTTTTGGTCGTTCGCTTTGAACGTCATCAGTTCAATTACATTAATTGAACAAGTTGAATTAGCAAATTGGTCAGACCATAAAGGTAAAATGCATGTTACATAAAACATGTATAAGTGTATATCTATGCATTTTTAGTACTGTACTATACAGCTCTAAATAGAAAGGCGAACTAGTTAATTGTTGTTATTGCATTAATTCATAACTTTTAACTGTGACAGCTACAAATGTAAACCCAACAAAACATCCGCCATTGTATATTTAAAGAGTATTCAATAATGTTTACTTATATTTCCTTATATATCGGTAAGTTAATGGTTCTTACTTATAACTTTTAAACCATAATAGGAAAATTATTAACAAATGGAAGTATTTCTGCAAAATTTATGCTCTTTTTGGTAGTTAAGTATTAACGTCACCACAGCTACACCGGTACACAGATCATTGGTTAATTAAGAAGCTTTACATTGTTGAAAAAATCATTTTGCTTGCCCTTCTCTATAAATTAAACATGATCTGTAGTGGTGTTAATATGTAAGTACCCTTTTTTACCATCTACTAAGATAACAAAATCTAAACTCTCTTCGGCATACATAAGTTAATTGTTTTTTGTTTCACTTTTTTATCAATTTTTAACCATCACTTATCAACACTTAGTATCACTTGGATTTGTATACCATGTTTTTTCTGACGGTAAAGTAGTTACAAAGGAATGCATCAAAGTACATGGCATCCATAAGTTAATTGTTCTAGTGTGGTGAAAGTCGATTATCCAGCTTAGGTCTTGGAGAATACCCTTACTATACTTGTTTTTCGCATGCAAATCAATAGTGAAAACGGCATCTATGTGAAATAGTGAAGCCTACATGTGTCATTGGCTACTAGTCTATTATGGATTGTCTGATGTCTATTTACTACCACCCATCCAACCCTAATAAACCTGGTATATTCAAAAAAAAATTACAGAAAATCTTATAAATAGGCTAAAACCGAGGCTAAAACACAATTTTTTTTGTAAAATTAGTGAAATAAAGTATAGTTCAAAGGACCTGTCACGTATATTAAGCTGCAGGGGCCATTTTGGAGGGCACGTTCCGGACCCGGCTCATAATTTGTTGCTTTAAGGTGGCTTTACCGAAAAATTCCAAAAACCACCCCTACATGACAAACTCACCTTCGCGACTACTTGCAGTGTCTCGGGAGCATGACGAGCTAGCCACACGAACCAGCCGGCTTATTTTCTTTGTTGCTTTACGATGGTATTATTAAAAAATCTTCAAAAAATGTCCTACCCTACTGCGATATTAAGCTGCGGCAGCCATTTGCTTTGTCTCGAGACTAGACTTAGTTGCTCAAACAAGCTTCGCGGCATATTTTGTTGCTTCAAGATGCCTCAATGTGAACCCCGCTATTGTGATCTTAAGTTACGGCAGCCTTTTGCTCTATCTTAAGCCTACAATTACTTGGTCCAACGAGCTCCACGGTATATTTTGTTGCTATAAAACGGCTTTATCGAGAGATTTTAAAAACAACCCCTTCGAGTCAAACTCGCTTAAAAAAAACCAAACAATAATAAGCTACTATAAATGTAGTCCAGTGATGAAAGATATAGAAGGCAAAGGATTATCCTCATGTTGGAGAGTTGAACAGCCATTAAACCTCTGAGTTCTTGCTATGGGAATGCTCTGGAAAACTCAATAAACTAAGCGAGAACAGCATCGTGTGAGTTCCAGGACACATTGGAATAGAAGAAATGAAATAACAGAACTAGCAAACACCCCTTCGGGCAGAAACCCTTTTGAGGTAAGTCTGCACTAAGAGTTTTGACAGGTGTCTTAACAGAACAATACTGCATGAATGGGCACCTCAAAAATCTCAAACTAGTGGAGCAGGAAGAATGTGGATTTTGTGAAATGGAAGAAGAAACTTCTATTCACATACTTTCAAAATGCATAGCAGCACAGAATCCCAAAGTCAACACCTGGAGACTACCTGATAAAGGAGAGATATTTACCTAAAATGAAGCCTGAGGGTATCCTAAGATTCTTCAGGAAATAGGTGTAAAACTACTATCAACTAGTCTCTGAGATTTTTGTCAGGAACTAAGTAGAAGAAAATAGGCACAATAGATCTTTCAATTCTCAGTTAATGTTACTCCAGTATACTTACATAAATTTAATACAAGTAATAAGTGTTCAGAAACTATCATTGTTTCACAAAATGTAAGTTATTTATAGTAATTTTTTCAAAGGTAATACCACAAGAGCTTCAAATTTTATAAACACATTTTTTAAACGAAAACTTTTTTATTTGGAAAAAATTTGAAAACAAACCGAGTCAGTAGGACAAGTGGTTTTATCTGGATCGGTTTATTTGACTGTTTTTACCTTAAAATAAATAAAGTGTAAAAGAAAATTTATCAATAACATTTGAAGGACATATTATAGAGGAATATATAGCTTTGACAGTATAATTGTATAGATTATCAAAAAATATAATCGATTATCGATTAAATAAAATAAAATATTCTTGATAACGGCAGCTGGACCGATACCGAAACGTTAAAAATATAGTTTCAAAAAACATTGCATTCACGTGTTAGACTTCATCAAGTTAACATCGTTTGCCGATAACAATTTTGCTAATCGACTACGAGTTTTTCTTGTTGTTTTCTGTTCATCTCCAAAATGTGATAAGGAAACGAGTTCCTAATTTGTTTATTACTTTGTTGAGTAAATCGATGTTAGTTGCCAGCAATTAATATTAGTGAATTCCAGTGGCGTACCATCTGACAACTTCTGCAGGGAACAGGTGAGCTCCTTTTTTCCCCCTCCCTTTTTAGGGAGTCTGTACTCTCTATTACATACTTACACTTTGTGTTGTGGCCTTGGTAACCAGGACCATACACTAAATTAAATCAACAATGATCACTCTCACAAATAAACCACCATCTAATCTCGACCCCAATCCTATTTCAAAATCATATGTCGCAGCCGCACGGACCCAACCACCACCTCCTTCTTTTCCCACAAGGGATCAAGCTATTGTCATGCACTCCATCCCGAATACTGTACTGTTCGAATACATTAAGGCTATCGGGGAGATAGTCACCCCAAAAAACATTACTTTCGCCTCTAGAATCTCTAATAATCGAATCTGTATTTACCTCTCATCTATCCAAATCGTAGATCAGCTCCTCACTACTACCACAAATGTCACGATTAATTCCACTATTGTTCCAATACGACGACTCATCTCACCAGCCAAGAGACTCCTAATCTCCAACGTATGCCCCTCCATCCCACATTCCCTAATCGAACAATCCTTAAAAGACCTTGGCTTACAGCTTGTATCACCGGTCACTTTTGTAAAATGCGGAGCATCTGAAGATGAATATGCTCATATCATGAGCTTTCGTAGGGTAACCTTTGTAATCCCGGACAAAGATGATTTCAATCTTCACACATCCTTACTAATCAATCATAATAACAACTCCTTCAGAATATTCATTTCCACTGACAGACTTGAATGTTTTCTCTGTAAACTTACGGGACACACAGCAGATTCTTGCCCTAAAGTCCCTAATGATCCTATTACCCACCCTCTCTCTGCTGTCCCTTCTTCCTCCCTCCCAGTTGACACCTTAACATCGATCAATAACCCTATCACCACCTCCACTGTATCAACCAATACTACAATATCTACATCCTGTCCAACTATAACCACCCCCACACTAACCACAGGCCAAAAAAGAGGACATTCAACTGACAGCCCCCTCAACACCCCGCCCATTCTGTCCCCCTCTGATACCCCATCTACCTCATTTACCCCTATGGCTCCCCCGCCATACATTACACCCCAATCTTCATCCAAACAAGCCAAAAAAAAGATTAAATCAACCAGCCGGCCAGATCATACTTTGAGCACGAATACTGTAGCAGTTATCAATACGCTTTACAACGACAACCCTTCAAACTTTACTCTTACCTCAACGCAATTAATAGCATTCCTTGAAAACTGTTATGGATGTCCCACTCCCCTCCAAGAAGCCCAGGAATTCTCCACTGATATACCTGGCATTCAAAAGGATCTATCTCAACTTTATACAGCTTCTAATGAAAGATCTCTTGAGAATCGTATCACGAGAATATTAAATAAAATAAAACAACAACTTAACCCTGTTGATTTCCCCGATAATATAAGCATCTCTTCAGAACACCTTACCGATGAAGAATCAAATCACAGCTCTCAATCTGAATTTTAGCTCTCTCAATCCACCCTTATTTTATTTATTTTTCACATTCAATTTATTACAGTGGAATTGTGATGGATTCTTTCCTCGACTGGAAAGGATCCAACATTTAATATCACAGTCATCCCCAGACATCATATGTCTCCAGGAAACCAATGCAAAACACTCCACTCTTCCTCATTTAAAACACTACGAAGGATATCACTATATTAGAAACAACTGCATCAGAGCTAGTGGCGGTACTTCTATCTTCGTCTCCAGTGACATTTTTTCCTCTCACCTTCCCCTTTCCACTGAATTAGAGGCCATAGCCATAACCTGTTGGTGTCCTAATAAATTGACAATTTGTAACTTATACATCCCCCCTAACCACCCTTTAAAAGAAGAAGAATTACTAAATCTTATATACGAACTACCCCAACCCTATATCCTCGTAGGGGATTTCAACTCGCATAACACTATGTGGGGCTCCAGTCACACATTTGGTAAAGGTAAGACTGTAGAAAATGTCATTAACTGCACAGGTACCTGCCTCTTAAACACTGGTTCCCACACATACTTCAACATCTCGTCTGGCTCTTTCTCCAATATTGATCTGAGTTTAAGTGATCCCAAATCAGCCCCTTCATTAACATGGCAAACGGCCGACGATCTACACGACAGTAACCACTTCCCTATCTTTATATCCACCCCCGATAACTCAAACAAACAAGTATTATCAAGAAGTTACTGGCGCCTAAATAAAGCTAACTGGTCGGAATACATCTCTGAAACTGAACATTCAGTGCCTATACTTCCCCTGTCGGATAACATTGATGAGTCTGTAACTTTGTTTGCAAACACTATCCGTCTTGCGGCAGAAACTCATATTGGGAAATCAATAATTTCCTCTGAACAAAAAACTGTCCCTTGGTGGAATTCTTCATGCGATAATGCTGTTCGGGAACAAAAAATTGCCTTTAAAACGTACAACAGGAATAAATCCGAACAAAACCTTATTAACCTCAAAAGAGCAAGAGCCAAATCCAGATACACTATTAAACAGAGTAAAAAAACTTCCTGGAGACATTACGTTTCCTCTATAAATGAAAACACTAACCCAAGTCAAGTCTGGAAGAAAATTGGGCAAATCCAGGGAAAGAAAACCAATCTCAAAATTAACAATATACTGTTCAATAATATGTTTATCAATGACAAACATGAAATCGCTAAGGTTTTAGCTGAGAACTATGAAGCAAAGTTTTGTAATAATTCCCGACCCACATCTTTAAACTCTCCACCTCAATCTTTCTCTCCAATTTCTTCCTCTATTTCTCAAGATATTAATATACTCAATGCTCCAATCACATTATTAGAACTAAAAGCTGCCCTAAAATCCTGCAAAAACACCGCTTCTGGCCCAGATGATCTCCCCTACATCCTTTTCAAAAAACTATCTTCCCCCTGTCTCCTAAAACTTCTTGAATTATACAATAGTATTTGGCTTTCTCGAAAATTCCCCAAAGAATGGCGTACCTCCATAATAATTCCATTAAAAAAACCCGATCATCCCGCTTATTCTCCTAAATCATACAGACCCATATCTCTAACCTGCACTTTATGTAAAATACTAGAAAAAATAATCAACAAACGACTTATTTGGTATGTTGATAAATACAACATCCTTCCAAAGGAGCAATCAGGCTTTCGAAGAAATAGATCTACCCGCGATAATCTTGTCATGTTGCAAAATGACTTATCCAATTCAATAAATAACAAAAATGAGGTAATCGCCACCGTTTTCGACTTGGAAAGTGCGTTTGACACCATCAGTAGGCAAGCTATAATCAATAAACTAACCGAATATAATATCTGTGGAAATATATTTTATTTCATTAAAAATTTCCTATCGCAAAGATCCTTTAGGGTGTCTGTAAATGGTCTGTTCTCATCCTCGTACCCACAAAACGATGGCGTTCCTCAAGGCTCAGTCTTAAGCCCAACTCTATTTAATCTTGCAATAAGCGACTTGTGTCATAATTTTCCTTCCCCCATCAAATATGTAGCCTATGCTGACGATTTAATAATCTATTGCCATGGCCGATCATCAACCACTACGTCCAATCTCTTACAAACTGCGGTGAACTTACTAATTAACAGGACACACTCCTTAGGATTAAATTTATCTGTGACAAAGTCCAAGACAATCAAATTCAGCAGGCGCCCACCATCGCCATTCCCCTCTATTTTTATTAATGACTCACCCCTCCCCGTGGTTGATCACTGTAAGATTTTAGGGCTAACATTCGACTCCCGCCTTTCATGGAAACAACATATCGTCGAATTAAAAGGTATATGCTGCAAAAGGTTAAACATTATTAAAACACTGTCCCATTATCACTGGGGTGCAGATGAAAAATCCCTCCTAAAAATTTACAGAGCCCTTATTCGTTCTAAACTAGATTATGGTTGCATAGCTTACATGTCTGCGTCAAAAACAGTCCTAGATTCCCTAAATTCTATTCACAATACAGCCCTACGACTTTGTTTAGGCGCTTTTCGCTCCAGTCCATCGGAAAGTCTCTATTGTGAAGCGATTGAACCGCCTCTCTGGATTAGAAGGCAATATTTACTCCTCTCCTATGCATCCACAATCTCCGCAAATCCCCTCAATCCTGTTTACCGCTTGTTTACATCATCTGCCCACAATCCTCTCAACACCCCTTTACCAACTTTAAGACCTATCTCCCTAATTTTAGCCTCATTATCTAATGACGTCGACCTAACACTCACAAATCCCATTCCTCTTTCCCCAGTTCCTCCTTGGTCTATGCATTTTCCACAGATTAACACATCGTTAAACAAGTACAACAAACACGAATCACCTAAAGAGCTCATGATTAAAGCATTTCTAGACATTATTCATACTAATCGCTTCGACCTAGTACTATACACTGATGCTTCCAAAAGTGATTCCGGCGTTGGCTGTTCAGTCACAACATCCAAAACCCCCATTTGCTCCTTCCTTATTTCCCCAACTTGCAGTGTGCACACTGGTGAACTGTACAGTATTCTACAAGCATTCAAACACATCGACCGTCCTAATAAAAAAGTTGCCATTTGTACAGACTCTCTAGCTTCTATCCTATCTATCCAGGAATTATACACCGAGCACCCTCTTGTCCAAGAAATCCATCAATCTTATCACCACCTCCGTTCCCTGAACACTACAGTTACCGTTATTTGGGTACCTTCACATATCGGCATATCTGGCAACGAACTCGCTGATGAACGCGCTAAAGCAGCCACTACTTCCACCACTTCCATGACACACATTCAAATCTGTCAGGATCTGAAGTCAAAGATGAAAAGAATTACCAACTCTTTATGGCAAAACCATTGGAACTCGGTAAACACCTCTCTTCATGCTATCCAGCCATCTCTGTTTAAACCTGTTTTCACCGGACCTACTGGAATTTCCAGGCAAGAGCTTGCTCTAATTCGTAGACTCCGTATTGGTCACACAAAGCTTACCCATGGTCACCTGATGTCATCAACCCCCAGTCCCTGCTGCCAAAGTTGTCAGTGCCGACTAAGCATTAAACACATTCTCTCTGAATGCCACCAATATAATGCAAAAAGGCAACAACTCAAACTAAACCGCAACTACAGAGAAGTACTTAGCGACTCAAACCAATTTAAGGCAGTATTGAAGTTCTTCAAAGAAATTGCAGTGTACCACAAACTTTAACTATTGTAAATTTTTGAATATGTTTATATTAATTTAATGTTTATTGCTCCCGTGCGAGTGGCCATAGTTGCCGAGCACGTTAATGATAATAAAAAAAAAAAAAAAAAAAACATTGCGGTTTGATTCTCATTAAAAACTAAAAGTGAAGATACCACAAAGTACACAATTTTTTAGTTTATTTTTACTGGGAATCAAACCACAATGATACTTACTTTATTTACCGCTTCGTTAGCGTTCCAGCTGTCGTTATCAAGAATAGTTTTATTTTCCAATAACATTGTAGTTTGATTTTTTGTAGGAATCAAACTACAATCGTTCTTTTGACACTTTATTTCAACGTTTCGATAGCTTTTGCCAGCTATCGTGATCAAGAATTATTGTATTTAATTACCTTTTTGCCTAACTGACGCCTCTAAAGAGATTGACAATTTGGAATTTATGAAAATATTGTGAAGTTTAAGACTTCCAAAAATTGTCAAGATTATTTACGATTAATTGATTATTTTGCTCACCCCTAGGCATTACTATTGGTCAAATTGATGAAAATGTTATATTTTGATGTAAACTTGAACATCCTATTGGATGGAAGGAGGCAATAGTACAGAACAAAGATAGAGGAAGACTAACAAAGACTTGGAATTGAGAGATAGCACTAATTTTACAGAGGTGAAATAAGACTTGACCAGGCTTAGTAAAAATAACAAAAAAGAATGGGCAAATTTTGTGCATTATAATTAGATATCGATGCATTTTTGCCAAAGTAACGTAAGTGATATTTCTGGTGAAAATCATGTTTTTTATTAACGTAAAGCTTCTATTGTTAAGAAGGTACTGCCAAAGTGTAGTAAGCCTAGATTATACTTTAAACTTCATTTTTAACTACTTTAAAAACGTATGTCCATAATTTTTTTTAACATGCCCATAAAAGAAACGAATTTTTTCTACAAATCATTTTTGGTGACTTACGTTACTTTGGCAAATACCTATCGATATAACACCCTACATCTATGGGTAGATAAGATACTGACCTGTTTGGCATTTTTAACATCCCATACAGAAATAACACCATTTTCTCCAGCAGCTGCTACATAGATTCCTTTTGGTTCAGACTTAAAATTTGGTAATTTGAACTTGACAGGTAATTTAACCATGGTCTCAATGGCTTCATATTGTGGAATTACTTTTAAAGGTTCAATTTTGCCAACCTCCCAAAGTATTATAACTTTATCTCTACTACAGGTAACAAAAAATGCTGTTTCATGTGAGAATACAAAAGATGTTACTTTACTGTAATGTCCAGAGTATATGACCTTTAACTCTCCATTTGTTAGTTCGTATGAATTAATTTTTCCATCATCACCTGAAGCAAATAACAGACTCTCTACTGGATGGAATTCTACTACATTTATAACTCCTTGGCAGCCTTTAAGACTGAGCAAACATATTTGATTTTGAAGATCCCATAATCTGATTATACCATCACAACCACCGCTAGCCAATTGTGTAGCTTTTAACGTTAACCTAGCTATTGGACCTTTGTGTATATACCTCCACATATTTTGTAACTCGCCTTTTTCATTCCACAACTTTAATAAACCACTTTTATGCGAAGTAATTACTTTAATACCATCTGTAGTAAACGTTTGAATTGTATCTGTATTTTCAGAATCTTCATGGCAAAATTTTTTATCAATTAACCCAGTTGTTGTATTTAATAAGTTAATACTAGAGCTTGTTTGACAATATAATATATCTTCAATCCATTCCAAATTACTTCCAGTGTAGAAAGCATCATGCTTAGATTCAATTTCAAAACTAAAATAAAAGAGTTTGAATAATAAATAACATTATTATGATTACATATGTAATTACTTACAACTCTTTTAATTTGACTTTAGTTCCCATTGTTTATAATTAAACTTAATAAAACTACTGTGTATTCCTACGTTATGATTAGAAAAGTTTAAATTTAAAGATTTAAACCACGATACAAAATTATGATTTTAGTATGGTTATGGTGATTTAACCTCAATAGTTTTTTTCTTCTTCTTTTTCCTTTATGGAGCAATATCCATAGAGCTATTTATTAGTAATATCTCAGGAGATAATTTGCACAGCTTATACAGGGTAGGGCTAAAAACTGTCGATTGTTATCGAGAGCCCAATGGTACAATCGATAATTTGACACGACTTTGACTTGGATTGATGATCGATTGCTTCAATTTGTTTATTTACATACAAATTTATATGTCTGTTATGGTTAATAATTCAATGGTTATTTAGTTTTTGTATAATTAAGTTTATAGAAAATGATTGTTCTATATAATTTTGTGATCATGATTCTTCAAGGCTTACCAATATTTATAAAATCATTCTAATAGTAGGGTCTTCAGTGATATCAAAACCTAAAATGTGGATGGGTGACTTGTTTCCTCCCTATGGATTCACGGGTTCCTTTGTCGCTGTGTTGTTTTGTATAATTAGTTTTTACATATTTAAGAAATTGAGTGGAGATGGACAAATTATTATCAAAGCAACCCTCAATGGGCATAGTTGGACACCTGTGAAAGCTACTGCAAAGGTATTTGCTTGGATATATTTTTTACAATATCCACAGTTGTTGAGCTACATGTTCAACTCCTTTATTGACTTTTTTTCATTTTAGACATGGTATTGTTCCATATGTGAATCATTGTTACTTAATGAAAATGGAGTATACTGTGATCGTTGTGGTGTTTGTGCTGATCCAGATTGTGTAAAAAAGGCTAACTTTGCATCAAAATGTAAAGTGATATCAAGCAATGACCAAAACCAATTACATCATTGGGTTAAAGGTAATCTACTAGTAACCTATTATATTTGTAAAATTATTGATCAGCTAAAATACATTGGAAATACACTCTATAGGTTTATGTCCCATAATTGATTGTATTGGTAGCACTTTGTTTTAAATTAATCTAGTTAAACGCCCCCCCAGGTTAAGGAATTTTGCTTGTTAAACCATCAAAGCTTTTTGTCAGCGGCTAAATGTCGGTAATGATCAAAAGAATCGCCGCGGCATAATGGGTAGCAGGCTCACTACTTAACACACTTTTATTCAAATTAGTTTTTGTGTAGTTTAAAAGTACACTCTGTTTTTAATCATGCCGTTTTAATTCATGTAAAAGTTCACTCTCACTGTAAACATTTCTATTGGAACTACGCACTTTTTTTACTTTTTATTATCAATAATGGTTTTTAGAGCCATATACCCTAACAGAATGTCATTGTTGTCAAACATTCTCGATAAAAGCCAGTCAGCAATGAACTAAACAAGCCAGTTTGTGTTGTTGAATTTATTTCCGCATCTATGAAGTATCCTTTAGAATATTCTTTAGCTAACTGGTCTGCCAAACTAAAGACACTATTGTCAGCTTTTTTTAAGTCTGTTTATGCCAGACCCAGTGCCATGGATTGTTTTGAAACTATTGGTGAACCAAATGATTTCTCCAGAATTTCCTGGGTGCATCACCTGTTTCCTAGATGGGATGATCTTGTTTACTTGTTCAGAGAATATTTTCTCCAGTATCATGCTATTATTGTAACAGTTGTATTAGTGTATCCTCGAGCTTAAGAATTGCCATCATAGCCTCTGTCTTTACAAAAAATTCCAAAGGAGGAATGCCAATAAGGGCTGCCATTGATACCATCCCCTTGCTGTACAATGCTTGGTAATACCAAGGAGAGCTTGTCTTTGGGTTATATTCATATATTCACACTTCTGTCCTCCTCCAACAGACTATTGTTCCATATGTGATCGTTGATCTTATCACAGTTGTGTAATGCTATTGAACCACCTTGGGTCATATTCCCCAGGTCCACCATTTAGATGCAAATTAATGGTTAGTCTTCTAAGACTAGTTTTTATTACAGGAAGATACTACAAGGGGTATCTTTTATTAAAAAAAATTTATATTCTCCAGGTTGTACCCATAAATCTTCTACATTGCCAAAAAAACCTAGTTGCCTGGTAGTATAAATTTTTCCAGGTGTGTTTTCTAGTTCAGTTTAGAATCAAGTGTAATTTTTTTTGGATATTTCTAGTTTTTATCCAAATAAATGTACTCTACTTTGTGGGAAAACTCTTCTACTTGTAAAAGTTTTTATTTTGGATTAACTGAAAGGTACTCTTTAATACAACAGTACTCCACAATTTGTATTGTTTCGTGTAGGACAAAACTGTCTCTGGGAATTTCCTATTTGTGACAATCACTATGTCATCAGCAAAGCCTTGCATCTGTAATAGGTTGTGTTGTTGTTAATAAAAAGTATTCTTTAAATTAACTTTTATATTATTATCTTCATAACATTTTGACTTTGATTTACTTGTATATTTAAGTTCCAGCCAGGCATCTGACCTTAGTGGAGTTCAAGTTATAATTGTTTATTTTCTATTTTCCAAAAGTCATTAATATGAAAACTATATGTAGTAGTAGTAGTAGTAGTAGTTTCTTTGATCACAATAAGTAAACATTTGTGACAAGTCTATATAGAAAATAGGTACAATAAAATTAATAAAATAGGAAGGTATATAATTACATAAGTTAAATCTGACAGGGAAACACTTATATTGTAATTAGGACATCACATTGTAGGTGGTACGTAATTTGATAAAAGCACTGGCTTAAAATGTAAGATTTAACCTTATTCTTGAATAAATTGTATTGGATATATTCCTCAGGGAAATAGGACTAAAGGAGTTACTAGTCTTTGAGACGTTCCTCAGGAACTAAGTAGAAGTAAGGGGGCACAGTAGATCTTTTAGGTCTCAGTGAATGTCACCCCAATATACATACATGGTAATGGAATTGGGAACACTATACCTTCAAGCTATGGAGATTCCAATGGTGATGTATGTTAAATATCTTGTGGTGATTATTGACTTGAGATTAACATGTACCAAATAACTAGAAAAAGTAGCAACAAGATCGGAAACCACACTAATGATGGCAAGGCGAACTTGTGGGAAAACGTGGGGTTAGGCCCAAGCATGATTTAAAGTGTAGGAGTAAAACCCTTAATAACATATGAACCTGTGGTCTGGTGGACAAAGATGACACATAATAATGCAATAATGAGAATAGGCAAGGTGAAAAGAATTGCTTGTCTCAGTATTGCAGGGTGCATGAGAAGCACGCCAACGGCAGCACTAGAAGACTTATTTGGCCTTCCTCCTAACACCTCGTGATAATGGGAGAAGCAAGGATGGGGTTATTTAGGCTACAGAAAAACCTGAGCAACAAAACAGTTAGATCAGGACACATATCCATTGAAGACATTGTAAGTGAAGCTATTTTAGACATGAAAACAGACTATATGGCCAGTAAACTTCTCCCCAGCCCTAAATATGAGGTAGAAATACCTCACAAAAAGGACAGGCAAGACCAAAGCAGACTGAAATTTCCCCAAGGAGAGACATGGTATACAGATGGGTCAAATACTGGGGAAGGGATAGGAGCAGGGGTGTATAGTGAAATGAGGAATACAAGATATTCTTTATCACTAGGAGAACATACCTCTATAACAAACATAGTACTGACACACATATTAACTGACAGCCAGGTAGCCTTTGCTGCTTTATATAGCTGCAAGGTACCATCCAGACTGGTAGAAGAATGCCAGAAAGAACTAAATTAACTGGCAGACCACATTGAAGTAAGATTATTTTGGGTGCCAAGACATAACGATATTTCTGAAAATAAATAACCTGACGAACTCGTGAAGAGAGGTTCAGAAACGACATATGTTGGATCAGAACCAGTTCTTGGGACCACAAAGAAGGTGGTCCGAGGACAAATACAAAAATAGGTACAAAGCCAACATAGACTACAGTGGAGGAACACTCCAAAGTAAGACTTTACACATATTTGTTAAACTGGCTGAAGAACTACTGAATATCAGTAGGAATAAGCCAAGAATTCTTACAGGTTATCTAACGGCTCATGCCCCAGTAAAAGATCAACTGCATAAAATGGGGCTGTATAATGGGGATCTCAGCTGCAGACTCTGTGGCATAGACACCGAGACCATAACCCATATCTTGTCTGTCTGTAAGGCGTTGCACTCCAGGAGACAGATAAGTCATGTCTGTCAAATTATTTTCTATGAATTTGCCATGACTTGTGATCAATAAATACCAAATTTCAAAAAAATCGTGTAGGTAGTTTCCAAGATATATAGTGTTATAGCTTTTAATTGTGGTGGTTTACTTATTAACGTTTAATGTACATTAGTAGCGTAGGTACACTTTTAGGAGGCTTCAAAACGTCGATTTTAAAAAAATATATTATTAGCGTTTTTTTGTTGAGCTTTTGGTTACCACACTGTAAAGAGTATCACTTGAAACACCTAAAGGTAAATTTTGAGTTATGTAACTTCTGAGATGTACGTCGTCAAAAATTGTTTTTTCGATTTATTTTTGAACGTCCCTGTATACACGCTAACTCCCAAATTCTTCTTCTTCTTCTTCCTCCTTTATTGGGCTATATCCTGAGGGATAATTTACCCAGTTTTATACATGTGGGGGGAACCAAGCCAAGCCAAGCTTGGACACACCCAGAAATGCTACCTCGGATTTAGTTAGAGAACCCAGGTCTATAAAAGAGAGGATTAAGTTAGAGAGATATCTTAAACGTATTTATAAATTGGTTTATAATTGTTACTCGTTCATCATTTAGATTGGCTAAGATTGTACATATATCAAATGGCGCGCTAAGTTTACTTTTACATAGCTCTATATAAAGGTTGAATTGATTTGTTATATTAATAGGGCATTCTAGTATTATGTGGTTAAGTGATCCTATTTGCCCACATTCACAGAGTGGATCATCTTTAGCTCCAATTCTGAACATATGGAACGGAGTTAAGCAGTGTCCTGTTCTCATTCTTATAATTGTTGTTAAATGTCTTCTGTTTTTATATTGGTATTGATTAAACCAGGGATATTTTGGTAATTGTTCGACAACTTTATAGTAGAACGATTTTTTATTCTGCTTTATGAGGTTCCATTCATTGTTCCATTTGGCCCATATGCTCTTCTTGATATCTGGAAAGTAGTTTTGGTAATTCAGTTTTATATTTGCTGGAACTGTAAGGGAGCAACCTGTTTTGGCTAGCTGATCAGCTTTATGATTTCCTTTGATATCAGAGTGACCTGGGATCCATGCTAGTACAATATTAAAGCCGTTAGTATTTGCTAGTATAATTCCTTGTTTTGTTAGCATTGATGCGTGCTCCGTTTCTTTGGAGAAAGCTGGTTTACATATTTTTTGTAGCGCAGTTTTCGAGTCTGAGAAGATTATGGCTTTGGTTATGTTAGTTTTTAAAATGAATTGTACTGCATGGTTGATAGCAGTAATTTCGCTTAGTCATATTTGTGTGAGTGTTGGAAGCCTAGATGAGAATGCGTAATTCAATTGTTCACTATAAACTCCAAATCCTGCAGTCCCATCAGAATAGCGAGATCCATCTGTAAATATTCTTGTATGATCCGGGAATTTGGATAGAATTTTTTGGTACTGAATTTGTGCTAATTCATCGGTTTTGTTAGATTGAAGATTTGCCACATTTAATGGTAACTCCCAAATTTTGGTGGTCAGTGGAAGACAATTAGTTCTTCTTCTTCTGATTATTGGCCTCTTGCTTTGCAGCATCCGGCCAGGCAAGACAATTAGTTGAGTGCTTGGAGACTAGATATAAGGAGCACAAACTTGTATAGGAAAAATCTCGAAAAAGTGTCCAGCGGTAAGGTACAAATAGTAGATGGCGCGAGAGTAGCTAGCGATTAAAATTACAGAGTGAAGTTTGCTAGCCTAGCAAAAAATTAAAATAGTGTTTATTTTTATAGAAGTTTTATATAAAAATTTACAATGGGAAAAACGTGTGTCCTGAAAAGTTGTCCAACTAGAAGTAAAGTTAAAAAAAATAACACACCTCAGCCCCTGTCTTATTTTCGACCAATAGTAAGTAAACTAATTTTTATTTAAGTAGAATACAGAGGTGGAATAGCTAGTTTTTACTTCTCATCATTAACTTTTTCTTCGCTTATATTAATTCACAGACAGCGGCAAGATTGGAAAAATGGAAGATCTCTTTGGGTATGGCTTTGAAAGCAAATGATCACATTTGCCACCTTCATTTTAAAGAGAGTGACCACTTCAACAAAACTACATGGAGCAACAGGAATTATTAGATCAGAGTCATCAGGAAACAAAACTACACACAATCCCTAGAGAGTTTCAGGGATAATTTTCTTAAATTTTCACTGCTGCCACCATTCTGGCTGTATGTAGACAAACCAAATAAACTAGAATTTATTCGAATGGATCCTGCAACTAAGCAGATCAAAAACCATATACAATGATACATACCTAAGAAATCAACCAAATCCATGATGCAAACCTTGTCGAATTTTACGGAAACGCATTCAGTTTCATAATTCAACCACAACTATTTTAAATAGACCAACTTGGACAATACAGCATGCTTAAAATTTAGTTATGCAATGCAAACGCCTAAAGAGTATGGTGAGTTTCATGAAATACAATTTTTTTGGCTTAAAACAACATTTCAAACACAATTAATCAACTAAATTCAATGTAATGAAAATTTCACACTAAATGCTAAAAAGTTTATATTCATAACATCCTCTGCAAGGCCTCTTTATTCACTGATGCCTTAATGAACACTGGTCAAAAATTTTATTACAATCAACTGAGAACATATTGTGTTGCAATGAAAAAACTTCTATGTTTTACAGTTTACAAAATTTTCATGGTTTGGCAAATTCTATGTCATTATTCTATAACTATTGACTTCCATAATTTTAAGTTTTTTATTATTTCTTTGCAGAAATTCTGACAGAGAAAAAATAATCAATGTCAAGTCTGAGTGTGCAAAGAAGTCAGATGCTATAGTGCCAGAAGCAGTTTTGCAATTACCAGAAGAAAAAAATATACAAGGTCGACGATATTTATACGTTAGAGTGGGTTTACCTGCATGTTAATAATCTACTTACATATTGATAACAACTTTCCATATGAAGACAGCTTACCCAATGACGACAAATTTACCCAATCATGACATATTACTCAATGAAGATAATTTACCTAATCATGACAAATTATCCATATTTATTTATTATAAATACTTAATAAATTATTAAGTGTTATAACATCACATACAAGTTGTTGAAGAATTTTATATTATTTCATGCAAAATCGTGCCAACTCCATGTTTTAAAAGGATCTGATGTGTTCAATGCTTTACCATCCGATATAAAAAATGGTATGGGTTTAGAAATTTTTGAAAGGCGGCTAGGAGATTATTCGATTGGGCAGTGATTTCTCATTTTTGTGCTTATTTTAATATTATCAAATAGCTGTGACTAGTTTGTTTTGTATAAGTTTATGTGTGGATGTAGTATTATTATTGTATTTATTTTTAGACATTTTTGAGCTTATGTTTACCTATATTCTAATGTAAATTGTTTTAAATGTTTAGCATTCTTTTCATCTAGATACATTTTATAAGTAGTGACTAATATATCGATAGGTATTTGCCAAAATAACGTAAGTCACCAAAAATGATTAGTAGAAAAAACGTGTTTCTTTTACGGGTATGATTAAAAAAAATATTGACATACGTTTTTAAAATAGTTAAAAATGAAGTTTAAAGTGTAATTTAGGCTTACTACACTTTGGCAGTTCCTTCTTAACAATAGAAGCTTTAAGTTAATAAAAAAACATGATTTTCACCAGAAATGTCACTTACGTTACTTTGGCAAAAGTGCATCGATATCTAATTGTATTAGTTCTTTTTTAGCTAAATAAAGGAAACATTATTTTTGTAAACAATTTTTTTAATAAACATTATTATATTATGTACCATTAGTCTTTGATCTATTCAACTGAACATATAAATTTTCAATCCTTGTCCTTGCATGCCAGTACACCACACTCCTTGCAAACTGTTCTGGTCCATTTCTAGATTTTACTTTTAGCACAATGAGTATCTCCTTTGAGTTTAAAATATCTTTATAGTTTATTTTTCAAGTGATGATAACTATGGGACATGATGAAAACAGCCAATCACAAATTTGTATTTCACCATCATCTTGAATCTGTCGTTCTTGGAACTAAAATTGGTGTTGGTTCTGACCATATCCAAATTATTTAAGAGACTTCTTTCTCATTGGATTCACTTTCAATTAATACTTTTACTTGTAACTGCACAGTGATACATTATCCCCTTCTGAATTCGCTGTGGATTTCATTTATACTTATCATCATTTTTGAGGCATTATCTGTAACAACAATAATCAGTTATTTATGGATGGGTACATATTATTTGTGCAATTATAGACAAATGTGTGGAATATTTTTTATTGTTTTCATTACTATTTTGCAACACAATTGCCTATATAATGATATTGAAGAAACTTACCTTTAACCAAACATAGCACCAGCTACGCGAAATACTTATCTTTTCCTTGAAATTTGCTAAAACCAAGCATAAAAGGTAACCAATGAAAATAAACAAACAATCCATTTACATAACCTAAAATTTAACACGTCAAACATGATTTTAATCGCTAGCCTCCCCAGCGCCACCACAATCTTCCTAATTTCGACGGACACTTTTTATATACAGAGTTTGTGCTCCTTATAGACTGGGCGACAGTGGACCCAAAATGTTAGGCATCTTAACACTGACGCTATTTATCCAGGAAGGTAGTTTATCATGGCACAATAGTTTCCTAAAACATTAGGCGGTCCAGTAATGAGGAGGTTAAGCGCAGCGCAAAATGGAAATTGTTAATTTTCACGTTGCAAAACAGGGAAAAAAAAATTGACGCTATTCATTAAGTATGATAGCGTCAAGAATTCTTTCGCCGGAAAGTCGTGAAAATTTTTTGAATTTCCCATTTTCTGGAACGCGAAAACCGTCATTTCTTCGCTGACGCTATTCATTGCGTAAGATAGTAAAAACAATATAATTATCAAAAAAATTAATAGCGTCAAAAAATATTCATGCTGGACCTCGTGAAAATTTTTTGATTTCCCGTAATTTTCTTACCCGAAAATAGTCATGCATTGTACATACACCTTTATAAAAAAAATGTTTAAATTACAAAAAAAAATTAATAATAATATTAATTATACAAAAAAATTGTTTTATACAATTTTTTTTCTTATCATGATCATGTGTACGTATTACATCGAATATGAAATAATGTACAAAATATTCTTCAGTATGAAAATAGCAGCAAATAGCGTCAATGTTTATATGGCTGTTTTTGGGTATGAAAATTTCGGAAAATGAAACACTTTTCACGGCTTTCCGCTCCAGTATTTTTTGACGCTATTATTTTTTTAACCTTTATTTGGTGATAACGAATCAATTGCAGCAGATAGCGTCAATGTTTATATGGCTGTTTTTGGGTATGAAAATTTCGGAAAATCAAACACTTTTCACAGCTTTCCACTCCATTATTTTTTGACGCTATTTATGTCACTTTATTTGGGCATCTATGGTGAAAGTATGACAGCAATAATATGTGAAATTTTTACTTCGGTTATTGATTTATGAGAAATCCAAAAATGTTATAAATTTTGAAAATTCGGTTTTTCCTTATTTGTTAATATTTTTTTTTGTACTGTTTGTTATTGACGCTATTACGTCATAACTGTAGTCTTTAATATGACGATATGAAATAATATAATAGCGTCTATGAATCTTTCATGTTTTAACAAAAATAACTCAATTAAATCCAAAATTTAGATAATTATTTATTTATATATATATGCCATATAATTTTTTGACGCTATTATTTTTATATCTCCATTTATGTGTCAGAGAATGAATTAGACCAAATAGCGTCAATTTGTACATGACTGTTTTCGGGTAAGAAAATTACGGGAAATCAAAAAATTTTCACGAGGTCCAGCATGGATATTTTTTGACGCTATTAATTTTTTTGATAATTATATTGTTTTTACTATCTTACGCAATGAATAGCGTCAACGAAGAAATGACGGTTTTCGCGTTCCAGAAAATGGGAAATTCAAAAATTTTTCACGACTTTCCGGCGCAAGATTTCTTGACGCTATTAAGTGCGTTTGTTTTTATAGCGGTTATTTCATCATACTTAATGAATAGCGTCAATTTTTTTTCCTTTTTGCAACGTGAAAATTATCAATTTCCATTATGCGCTGCGCTTAACCTCCTCATTACTGGACCGCCTAATGTTTTAGAAACCTATTGTGGCATGATAAACTACCTTCCTGGATAAATAGCGTCAGTGTTAAGATGCCTAACATTTTGGGTCCACTGTCGCCCAGTCTATTATATCTAGTCTCCATGGTTGAGTGGTTACCCTTATTAATATGTGTTTGTGTCGCGTCGTAGGTAAATAAATATTTTCCAATGATTGGTATTACAATAATGCCTAATGAATGATATGACAAATGTATTCAAATTAATGGAAGTTTGGTAGAAACCACCGCCATTTAGGTTGATTTTTCTTTAATCTTTGGTTATTTTTACATTGGTGTCTTTAAAATTTCATAAATATTTTTGTTTATTTTTCAATCCAAAATAAATGTATGTTGTCAGACATCTACGGAAATATTGCAATTACCTACTATTTTAAAAACACGGATTTTTAAAGTCCTCCAAAGACGTACGCTACTTACACTATTGGATTTGTGTAAGTAGCATAATGGCTTAACTCGCTTAACTAATTGTCTTTCACTGACCACCAAAATTTTGAATCCGTAAAACGTCAAATAGCGTGTATAAAAAGACGTTCAAAAATAAAAAATAAATAATTTTTGACGACATACATTTCAGACACCGGTGAAGTTACATTACTCAAAATTTACCTTTAGGTGTTTCAACAGATACTTTTTAGAGTGTGGTAACGAAAAGTCCAATAAAAGAAATCGGTAGGTAATATTTTTTTTTTGAAAAATCGACGTTTTGAAGCCTCCCAAAAATAAGTAAGAATAGTCCCTTTGCCGACCTTCCTAATCCACCAAAATATGAAGTTCATCAAATGTTAACTAAAAGATATAACTGGATGCTGCGATCTTAAGTGGTTCACACTGTAAATACTGTTTCTGTTATCAAGGAAAATTTATTAATTTTTTGCAGGAAACTTACCCTTTGGTGCCAACTGTAGATATTGTGATAAAGAATGTTCAAGAGAACCTGGTTTAATCGACTTTAGATGTTGTTGGTGTCAGACGACAGTTCATACTGAATGTTTACCACATATTGAAAAAGTAAGATCAATTTTTTGTTTAATAATTCTTGGATCTTTTATCTTTTCATCCACGAAATACAGTGTGGTATTGAAAAAAGGGTACAAACATTATAAAAAGAGAAGTCAAAATAATAGTGTAAAACTATTAATAGTTCAGGGAATGAAGCTCCAAAAAAGGTAAAACCTCGCAATTTTTTCGTCCAGCATGGATTGACTTGAAATTTTAACAGGAAGTAGGTGATAGCCGAAGGTTCAAAATCTATATCGAACCGAAGGGCGCTAAACGGTTTTTAAGGGTGAAAACTACCCTTATTTGTCAAAAATCTTAAAATAACATTTTAAACCTGAAAATGGGTAAGATTTGGTTTGGATAAGTTGAATAATGATTGTTTTGAGCTTTGGAATACAATTTCATCATATTTCAACCCTTAAAAAGCAGCCCCTGTTACAGTTTAATGTAAAAAATATCACGAATCCTTAAAAAATGATTTCGCCTCTGATTGATTTGCATAAAAATTTAGGATTAGGCTCAATAACTCACCCTCTGCTTCATATATCATGTCATGCCGACGAACCCTGATTGTTTCTTAGGAGTGAAAAGTACCCCTAAATGTCAAAAATTAAAAAATAGCATTATAAATCTTAAGATAGGTGAAAATGGGTTTGAATTAGTAAAATGATGAATTTGTATTTCAAAATACAATTTTATACTTTTTCAACCCTTAAAAATCAACTGTTATTAGTGTTATATGTAAAAAAATTAATGCTAATAGGGATTTGCTCAATAATTCTGTTGTAAAAAAAATGTGTCACGTGCATTAAGTAACTTTTCAACCTTTCAAAACCACCCTTCACAACATTGCAATTTTTATAAACTATTGTAATAGATATAAATTGAAAAAAAGACTTATTATGTTTCCAAGTGTACTATACTATACCATTGGAATTTTTCGAAAAAAAAATCGATTGGTTTTTTTAACGTATTTCCTTCATTTTTGATGATACAAAGTTTATTCAAAAACGATTTTGTAGGGTTTTTCATGAACTACAAGGATCTGTAAGTTAAATCTCTTTAGACCCTTTCGTTTTTAAATGGGGTGAGTTTAAAGGGCTAAAAAAAGGTGGTGCTCGTGCGTAAATAGACGTTTTAAACGGCTATATCTCGTCAAATATTAACTGTACAAAAAATCTACTTACAGGAAAATTTTTGTCATAAAAAAAGCTACAATTTCGTTTTTTAACTTTGCTTGTACCTCTAATATTTTCGGAGTTATTTTGAAAGGAAGGATAAAATGCATAATTTTCGAGTTATCCGCGAAAAACATATCAAAAACGTCGATTTATTCCTCTAAAAAGCGTTACTTTCAATCGCGAATAACTTAGAGAATATTGATTTTACAAAAAAAAAAGGTATAGGGCATTTTTGGCTTAGAATCACTTTTTCAATCGATTCCTGTGGTTAAAATGTAATAAAAAATTTTCACCCCCGAGATGGGGTGGCAACCACCCCCAAGGCTTTAGCGCCCTTCGGTTCGATATAGATTTTGATCCTTGGGCTATCACCTACCTTCTGTTAAAATGTCAAGTCAATCCATGCTGGACGAAAAAATTGCCAGGTGAAATGCTTCATTCCCTGTACTATAAAACGCTTCCCAAATTAGAAAATTAATTTCCAAAGGATAGACCGTTCACTAGGAAGCAACATCTACTTCTCGAGCTATATGCCCCGCAGACAATGTGTTACACTTCCAAGTTAAACGGGGTTGGTATATATGAAAATATAGATCCAACCATTCTGGTTTATAATTAGAAGGAATAATATCACTTGCAGACCGGTTTCGGCGTATTTGCGCCTCAACAGTACAAGGTAGATATTATCCGTCGAGAAGCTCTAATGCCCGTACCTATAGTCCCTACTCAATCTCCGACTTGAGACGTGCTTCGCCAAGTCAGACTTCGTCTCAAGTTTAGCTGCTGTACTATAGTCAAGACTCTCGGGTAAGTTGAGATCCGGCTTGGGTGTTTTGGTAACTTTTATGTTACTACCACAATTCTAGTGATTTTAATAGATTCACGTTGCCAGCATTTTAATGACTGACCTTGTTTTGTTCCACAGCACACATAAACAGTTTGGCTTGTTGATAATTTGGTAGTAATACCTCTATACAGATAAGGAAATCGTCTTTTCCATACTCCAAAAACTCTTGCGATGTACAATAGGGAAAATAACGTTTCTAATAATATTGTTTGAGAATCTATACCGAATTCTAAAATCTTCCTCACTATAGAATTCCATAGGAGTTGCCGCATCTCGAATATACCGTGTTGGTAAGCGAATATCTGGCATTTCCTCAACAATGTCTATAAACTCTAAAAACTCTTCAAAGTTTTCAATATCCATCCTATCCCTTTAAAAATATAAATGTTTTATAAACCTAACCCTCTTTTATATGTTTATATTGTTTATAAATGATGACAGTTGAGACAGATTACTTTAACGAATGCTGTCGATAAAAGCCGAAGACATGCAAGTCGTGCTCAAGGTTGGTCTCTACCAGACTTGGGCTTGTCTCAAGTCACGCAAGCGCAGTAATCTTACGTTCTGCCCGAGATTCGTTTATAGTATACAGACCCTGTCTCAAGTCGTACTCAAGCTCGAGACCAATCTCAAGTCCTGACTATAGGTACGGGCATAAGAGCATAATCCTGGACTGAAGACAACGCTAAAATCACATTAATACTTCAAACCCAATGAAGGGAATTCCAAGAATGGGATAATAGCGACATCTCCACAACTAAATATAAACCAAAATTCTATTTTGACAAAAAAACCATCTCGGTTTTGTAGGTTATTTACTTGATTTATCACATTCATGGCATTCCCTTCTCTGGGTTTAATGTATTAATGTGATTTTAGCGTTGTCTTCAGTCCAGGATTATGCTCTTAGAGCTTCTGGACGGATAATATCTACCTTGTACTGATGAGGCGCAAATACGCCGAAACCGGTCTGCAAGTGATATTATTCCTTCTAATTATAAACCAGAATGGTTGGTTCTATATTTTCATATATACCAACCCCGTTTATCTTGGAAGTGTAATTCATTGTCTGGCGGGGCATATTTCCCGAGAAGTAGATGTTGCTTCCTAGTGAACGGTCTATCATTTGGAAAGTAATTTTCTAATTTGTAAAGTGTTTTAATAGTTTTACTTTGACTTCTATTGATAACACGCTTTACTTAAATATGACAATTGATACAGGAAACTGTAATCAAGTAAATATTATAAAAATACGTTAACGTCATCCTCTTTGCGTAAAACCGGCTGTAATTATTGAAGCTAGAGGTTATCAAAATGCAACTTATAGACGTAGTTTCTAATAATTATTAAAATTTCAAATTTATAACATTTGGTTTTATAAAGTTTAACTTTGAAGTATAATAATAAAAAATCGAAATGGTTTGTGATTTTATTGAGATTAAAAAGTCTCAAATAATAAAGAAAATGACCGACTCCACACAAAAAACAATACTACCCACATATTTTGGAAACTTTGGGGACAATTCAGAATTTTCAAAAAAAGAGTGTTTTCAACATTTCAACAACCACTTTTAAGCCCGATATTTTATACAAAAAAACAGTTTCAATGCATCCCACTGTATCGAAAACTATTCAAAATAGTACATTATAATACGAGTGACGAAAGTAACCTTTTTTAAAGCTTCAAAAAATGTTTTCGACGAGTGATTGTTACATTCGAGCAACTATTCAAAATTATAGGAGTATTACAATTAATATTTCTATGTATTGAGGTAGATGACACATCTGTTATGTTGTTAACTGATGTCACTCCAGATAATGATGCGTTTTATTTTGTATGGATTGTAAAATTTTGGTTAGTATTTTATTTTTGCTGTTAACTTATTTTTGCTGTTAACTGATTGATCAACATATCCCTCTGCAACGTTACTAGAATTCCAGTCTCCATGCTTTTTTAATTAAAGTAAATCACCTCCTTCATCCACTAACCGCGTTGCGGAAGTTCTGCGCAAACAATGCCCGATATATTTTTGGGGATCAGGCAGTTTTAAAAATTGAGCTACTTGCCTAGGAAATTTACTTGTCGAGTACACTTTCCGTTTTGGTAGTTTATGAATAATCTTGAATTTTTTTGGTCCATATCTAGTGGACGAAGGTTCATATACAGTGTGACCAATTTTGTTTGGAAGCACCCCTATAAAATCCGCATTTTTCAACCGATTTTGATTTAGTCTTTTTTGTTAGATTCAGTATCAAAAACAGAATTTGAGCACAAATTTTCATACTATAATAGCTATTTTCAAGGCCCTCTATGTTAATTTTTCTTTGCCAAAAAAGACGAAATCATCACAAATGTAAACTATCAAAATTTTATAAAAAAAGTTTTATTAACAACAACAAAATGGGTCACACTGTATATTTTAAAAATTTCGTAGAAGAATCCAGAAATGTGGAAGGAACGCGGTACTTTTGTTTTTGTATAACGTATCGTAGCTAAGAGTATACAGCTAGTATCTTTTACATCATTTACTGTCAAATCCTTTAATTCATGGCAACGACAAGCTCCCGAGATTCCAAAAATTAAGACTACCTACAAACGTGAATTTAATATCAATATTAAGAATTTGTCACATTAATAAAGTAATTGTTACCTTAATCATTAAGTATTTGAATTGGGTGCATTCTTTAAGAAAGTACGTATCTTATCAGAAGACAAATTTTTTAGATTTTTGACTTTTAAATCCATCTGATTTTCGTTTTAAAAAGAACGTAACTTGGGATATTTACTTATATCTATATTATTTTTAATCGATAAAGTGGCTTTCAGCATCGAATACATAGACCATAGCGTAGATGACTTAAATTTTTTTGATAACCATCCAAAGTAGTACGCAAGCAGCACATTTTCCGACAATGAATCAACATGATTGTTAACTCTCCAATCCATGAATTTTTCATATATTTCTTCATATTTCTTTTGGGATTTTAATGGTAATAAATCCAAAGAGGTCTGCTCAGCTTGATTTGTTATTTCTGGTGGTGTATTTTGAAAATCTAAATCACTTTCCGATTCAGAAATCATGATAACTTATTCAAAAAACTAACAATGCTTTGAGTGTAAACAATTAAAGAGAAATGTCAAACCGAGTGTCAAACTGATGAAACCTGGCAACTAGATATAAAATGCATTCTTATTAAAGAAATGATTCCTATCTTTGTTTATGAATAAGCAAAAGTTGTCAAAACATTATATACGAGGGCGGCAAATAATTGAAAATATAAATTCAACTTTCGTCACTTGAGACGAAAGTTAACGTTATGACACTTTCTCTCGGCGATTGTAAATTGCAGCGGCGGTCAGAGTTTCTAGACAGAAGTTGCATAAAAACTTTAAATTGGTTACACACGCAAATATTATAATGTTGTCACTGCTGTTGTTTAATAACACAAAGTTTTCACCACAATTTGTTTTCCAAATGTTTGACTCCAAAGCAGAATGGGTGTCCATAATAGATTTCGGTAGCGGTGGATATTCTCGGCGTCGGGCATTGTAAATATTCCTTTTGATACAATTCACATCAGAAACGGCAAGATGAACATCCGAAATGTTTTTTAAAATGCCACGGCATATTTTTGCTGGCTTTACAGAAATATCTTCTGTCGCTTTACGTTTACAAGAAACACTCACAATATGCTTTTGAATTTTCTTCTCGTCACTCTGATGATTATGTTCCAAATTCTTCCTTGAAATTATCCGTTCGGGTCCATCTTCAATGCTGTAGATCTTGGCGGTGCACTTCCTTGTGGTACAACACCACTTGACTTCTCCAGATTTCAACGTTTCTTTTTTAAAGAATTTATAGTTATTCAATAGTAACAACACGTTTCCACGTTCACTAACAATTTCTGTTACTTAGCTCATGTTAGATAGCAAAAACTAATGATAAAATATAAAATCTCCTCATTTATATATAGGTAAAGGGGTGGACAACCCCATAACGGGGGCGGCACCGAGTTGCGCCACCAATTAGATAGGTTCTTAATCTATAACAACTCCTGGAATAGATAAGCTGTAACACCTGTTTAGTGAAATTCTTAAGAATTTAATCGCTGCAATTTACAAGTCGGATTAAAATCTCAGATTTGACCATCGTTGCAATTTACAGATTCTATTATCAACTCTTATCAGGTATATACGGATTAAGGATTACCAAGCGCTGCAATTTACATCTGCCCCTTTCTCTAACTGGTGACGGAAATCACGTTTTCGCTGAAATTATTCTATTACAAAATGACGACTTTTTGTATAGGGTGTAACGAAGTTTTTTTTTTATGATTATTTCAAGTTACCGAATATATTTTTTTTTTATTTCAGTATGCTTATAACCGTTATAACCCCTGACTTCTGTTAAAAAAGTTATTATAATTATATAAAATATTCATTTCTGTTTCTGTACTTAAAATATTAAAATGCACCGAAGTGTATAAAAGTTATGCCTCCCAGTGGAGTAGGTAGCGCGCAGGTCGAACTAACCGAGAGAGGTGGAAAGACAGACATTGGGAGCTGGTTTTGAGTAAGCTCGGGAATTAAGGCAGAGTATCACCTGGCCTTCATTGGTGACCACTTGCTACCGACCGTCGCTCCGTTAGTCGATTTGTTGTTTATAATTTTTTTTGTATAGTCTGTTTTTTTCTAGAGATAAATTTATTTTCTTTCCGATTTAAAACTTTAAGTAGTTGCTGTGAAGGTAAGACTTTATGAAAATAGAATTTTAAATAAAAGGTGGTCTTTTCAATAATCGTTAGGCGAGAGTTTATTCAATATAATTAATATTCCATTTTTACAATAATCGGTATACTTATTTTATAGTGCCATTGTCATTAATTCTGAATAATATTTCTTCGGTATTCATTCCCGTTTTTCAAATTCCGTTCCGGTTGAAATATTGAAGTTTTCCAGGCGTCCTGCCAGGGCTCGTTGATATTTCAATCCGAGAGCATAGAAAACCGCTGAATCAAAATATTAAAGTTTTCCAGGCGTCCTGCCAGGGCTCATTGATATTTTCATTCACGGATTAGACCCTTCCGTACTCATTCCCGTTTTCAAACTCCGGTTTTGTTGAAATATTGAAGTTTTCCAGGCGTCCTGCCAGGGCTCGTTGATATTTCAATTCGAGAGCATAGAAAACCGCTGAATCAAAATATTAAAGTTTTCCAGGCGTCCTGCCAGGGCTCATTGATATTTTCATTCACGGATTAGACCCTTCCGTACTCAGTCTTGCTTTTCAAATTCCGTTCCGGTTGAAATATTGAAGTTTTCCAGGCGTCCTGCCAGGGCTCGTTGATATTTCAATTCGAGAGCATAGAAAACCGCTGAATCAAAATATTAAAGTTTTCCAGGCGTCCTGCCAGGGCTCATTGATATTTTATTCACGGATCAGACCCTTCCGTACTCAGTCTTGCTTTTCAAAATCCGTTTCGGTTGAAATATTGAAGTTTTCCAGGCGTCCTGCCAGGGCTCGTTGGTATTTCAATTCGAGAACATAGAAAACCGCTGAATCAAAATATTAACGTTTTCCAGGCGTCCTGCCAGGGCTCATTGATATTTTTATTCACGGATCAGACCCCTCCGTACTCATTCCCGTTTTCAAACTCCGGTTTTGTTGAAATATTGAAGTTTTCCAGGCGACCTGCCAGGGCTCGTTGGTATTTCAATTCGAGGACATAAAAGACCGCTGAATCAAAATATTAAGGTTTTCCAGGCGTCCTGCCAGGGCTCAATAATATTTTCATTCTCGGACCGAACCCTTGCAGACTCTTCCGATCCCCTGACCATTTTAACTGAATATTCCCGTTCAGTTTGTATACTTTACTAGCATCTTCCAAGAATCCGTTTTTCTGCTTTCAATTATTATTAACCTGCTTATTGAAAAGACTTATTTTTTTTGAAAACTGGCTTTTACCGCTTTTCTTTTGCATATAAAGACATTGCGTATGCTTATAAACCTCTCTCGCTTATATCCTGCCCGCTTCGTCTCTAATAAACGCATGGTGATTGGATAAGTAGTTAATTTTTTTTTGCTTAAATAGTTTTTTTTGTTGTTGTAAATATCAGGGTATTGGTACCTGCTACGCAGGATATATTTTTGTTGTTGTTGATTGCTCATTTTCTGTAACGATTTGGTCAGCTACCGACCTTGTAAATATTTATGAAGGTAATAGATCATAACTTAACCGAACTTTTGTGTTTTACTGACCTACTGTAGCGGTAGAGTAGAGAACCCTAAGGTAAAGTAGTTGTGTTGCTGCATGAATTTAGCTTTTCCCTTAGTGTAGGCCAGGAGAATAACTTCTATTGCAGGACCGGTAAGAGTGTTTTCAAGATAAAACCCGACCGCACGGGATACAACTAGACCCCTGGAACGTACCGTACCTCCATCTGAGGCTATCCGGAACTCTTGACGGTTGAGGTCAAGGGGCCGTGGAGTTAACCACGTTAAAAATCTGGCGCCCGAGAAAGTGTAAGGTTTCAGAGGTGTCAAAAGTGACGTACCAATTTGGCAAGAGCCAAGTGTGGAGAGAAATCGCGTCACAAGGGTTGTAGAAAAAGACATTTTCTCTTTAGTTGTAAACAAAAAAATTTAATTACCTTCCTTCCACTTTTGTAAGCATATTTACAAGTACATTTATTATTTAAGTAACAAATGTCAAGAAAGGAATTCACTAGATGCGGACACATTTTGAGGACCGTTATTTTAAATATTTTAATTTATAGATATAATTCTGCAAGACTAACGTGAATACGGATTTAGATGTTGTATTTTATAGCTACTATAAAAAAAACGTAATGTGTGTTATAAATTATTGGATATTTTACACGAAGGCGAAGGAAAAGTAATTTTCTCATTCGCCCTTGCCATTATTCATACACTAAGTTCTTCAAAAGAGGTTAATGAAAAATAATCATTTCATTCAATTAGGGGAAGTGCGATAAAAATTATTATTCATACACCAAACTCTTCTAGAATTAAATGAAATTATTTTTTTCACTTCCCCTAATTCAATGGTAATCTTACACATTTCCTAATCCTTCACTATCTCCTCTTTTTGCTATATTTTATTAAATAGATTTCTGATTATTTCCTTTCCCTGTTTTCCTATTTATTTCAGATATTATCTTGTTATGACTTGTGGCTTTTTAATTTCAAACGGTCTTATAGCCTCTTTCAATTATGTTTTTGATATTTTATTTTTCTTCTCCTCTTCTAATAATTCCATTATTTCTTCTTCTTTTGTTATCGTCCCTCCTCTTGTATCTTTGATTCGATAAGGTTACAGTTGGTTTTTTCTTCTGGTGCTATTTAGGACCTTATAAAAAAGTTTTCGTTTATTTTTAGTGCTTCATTCCATTTTATTTCCATAATGTTCCCATATTTTTTGGCCATTTTTCTTTCCTTGTATTCGCTTCTTAACTTCCATCATCCGCCATGCTGTTTATTTTTTCCTGTTATTCGTTTTGAAGATACCACATGAATTTTTTGCCCCTTCTAGTAGGTATGGTATTTTTCATTCTTTGTCACAATTCTTCTACATACATATCTTTGATATTTCCCATTTGGCTTTTCAATTTCCTATTAACTTACGCTTCATATTATTTTGCAATGTTTGGGTCAGTTCAGTTTATAGGCTGTAATTGTTTCATGATTGATATTTTCTCTCCTATTTTGAGTTGAATTAGTGTATGTGCTTTCTTTGATCTTGGCCACTACCAGGTAGTGGTCACTTCCTATCTTTGGCGCTTTTTCATATCTCACATCCATAATGTACTTTTGGTATTCTCTGCTTACAACTATGTAGTCTTTTAGGTTTCAGTGAATGTCTCCCCATCATATGTACATCCAGCATTTCTCTTCTGCTCTCTGCTTACTTGAGTAAGTTTTTATGTTCGTAGAACATATTAGCTATATTTATATTATTTAGTTGGCAGTATTCCATAATTCTTATCATTTCGTTGTTCACACCTGCTCCGAAACGTCCTATTATTTTATTGTATTGCATATCAGCTCTTCTCACTCTTCCATTAAAGCCTACTTCGTAGACATTTCCCACATCGTTTTCTGTTAATTCATCTAGATCTTCCCAAAAAGTTTACCTTTTTTTCTGCTCTCTTGTCTTCAGTTGTGCCATATGGTGTCCATCTATCCCCGTCGATTTTCTTCATTCCTATCAAAAGAATCCTTTCTGATTAACTATTCATAGGTTGTTCAGAGTATGGAATTGAAGCCACTTGTTTACTATACTCCATTCCAAATCCAAATATTTACCAAGTGACAATTATTATTGGACTGTTGAAACTGAAATTGTAAATATTTCACCTAATGTAATATGCATGTCGTCACTGGAAAGGTAAAAGGTCTTAAGCGCCACCCCAAAGAAAAATGAGTTACAAACATGCCTAAAAAGCCCTTTTTTTCTGCGTCGAACTGTCTAAGTTTTATAGCATTCTGATCACTTAGCTGGCGCTTTAGTCACCGTAAAATGTGTACCTATATTTCAAAGTATTTGCTAAAACTGAAACGAAACAGGTTGAATATATTGAAGTCAACTTTTTCCAAAAAAAAGCAAAAACAGGTCAATTTTTATTTCAAGTAAGTAGGGGCGCGTTGTATCAAACACCTAAACTCGGTGTAATGATAACTTATGTTTAGGCTCATGTAACTGACTGGTAATAAATACTTAAATCTGTCATCATTAAACCTAGTTTAGGTGTTTGATACAACGCGCCCTAAGACATCTTTCGATCATATCCTCCGCTACTATTTGTTACTATTACCAATAAAATTTAAATAGGGAAAGTACTAATTGTGACATTTAGTTTAGAAGATAATTTTATAAGGAATTTGACCATGTGACAGTTCATCATGTAACTTTTGATTTTGGTACAATTTCACGCAATTTAGCAATCAACATTCCGATATCTCATTTAAAAGGCAAAGTTAACAATCTAATGCATAATTCATAATAAAAATTATAAAATTGAAATTGTGTTTGAACATAAAAATCGAATTAACTTAAATAATTAAAACCCAAATAAATTTAACGTAGATGCTCAATGTCAGAGCCGGATATAGCTAGGGACTCAGTGTCCGCAGGGTCCGCGGGGCCTCCGCCTATGTAATCATTTTCCAAAATTATTCATCAAAACTCTCTAAAAATGTAACCATCACCCGAGTTTTTTCGGGATTTCAAATTCGTTAATTGGCCTTGTTGTTTTTTAGTCCCGAGCCTCGATAGAGTTAAATCCTACTCTGTTCTCCATAAACTCTCATACATGATTATAAAATATCTTCGAAACGTTGCCTGACGTTATGGAGTAATTTGCCTACATTCGGTAATAATGCGTTGACGTAACTTTCCCAATAATTTTACTTTTCAAATATCCCTATAAAAAGTAATTTAAGAGGGTAGATCAGGAGATCGTGGTGCTATTCAATAAATCCTCTTTGTCCAAAACAATATCTAGGAAATCGTTCACTGTGTCTTCGAGTAATTCCAAATACATACACTCTGTTAAATTACCTGTTAAAAAAATGGGCCTACAATACAATAGCCACATATTCCAACCTACAAATTTAACTTTTCTGAATGGTGAATATGTACTTCCTGGAAAATTCTTGGATTTGAATCTGACCAGTACCGACAGTTAAATCGATTGACAGTCCCGTTGAGACGAAAACTGCATTCATCCAAAAAACAAATGTAGAAAGAAAATGCGGTCCTTGTTGATCACGCTCACACACTCATTTCACAAAATTGTAAGCGACGTTTATAATCGTCTCTGGACGTCTATTCTTGAACAATGAGCGGCATATATTTAAGTCAAATAATCACATGAGACGATCTTCGTTATATTCTTGGCCCGTGATCCGGTTAGGGATAAAAATCAAACGTTCCGGATCGCATGGTCCGAAACCGAGGAGCAGCGGAAATTTTTTGTATGGAAATTTGTTTTCACTCCGTGCTTATTCTGTCACTTCTCTGTTTCATTAAAACTTGAATTTATGTGCATAAAAGTTAAAAAAAAGACTTTGCTGTGAGTTCGAGTGGTTTTCAGTGTTTTTAATCAGTGTTTTATTATGGACATAGAGCACTATTGGAGGATTTGCGAGAAGCAGAGGAGGAAGTACGAATAGACGAAGATAGGGGCACCACATTTTTATAAGACCATCGCTTGGAAGCCTGGCAGCTCTCAGATAAGCAGTTTAAGAAACATTATCTAGTTTTCTGAATGCCGTTTGTGGTTAGGTTAGGAACTTCTTTTGGAATGAGTGAAATGTGACTGACTCATTTTTATTCATATTCAATACTAATTTATTCACCATAACACACACTAGCTTTTTTATAGTTGGTAAAATGACATAAACAAATATCAAAAATCATGATTGACAGAAAATGATGACAACCGTACAAAGAAAAAAAGGTTAAAAATGCCTAGAAAGTAGATCTTCTGTATCAAATAACGCTGGCAACAGCGCAATAATTTTTTACGTTCACATATAGGTTCAAGAATTAGTCGATTTCGACCGGGGGAGTCGATAGATCGCACGGGATAGATCCAGGAGCATCTGTCCGTAGCTCTAGTCACCAACGTTGTCAAATTTAGAATTATTTTAACAGATACCTTCTAATTTATATTCAACTTGAGGGCTGGTGTTATGGAGGCTATATAAGGAGATCGAACTCCATGTACATGTCTTGCAACATTTTTCCAACATCCTGTATCAACAATAATTAAAATATTAGTTTAAAAATCAAGAAACTTTCGTATTACCCCTTTTTTATTAAAATCACTGTACTTTCTAAGAAAATATACCTATAGGCACCTAATAAAATGCCCACCCTGTACTGGCTGCTATTCCTAATTGGGCCGGATACGAAATGCCTCCCGAAAAAGGGTTTCTTACCTGTCGCTAAAAGGGTCACATACGAATTGCCTCCTAAGCTCTAAATAAATTACCAGCTTCTAATCTTTGTACGAAGGTGAGACGTTGCCAAACTTTCGTCCTTTTATAGAATTTCGTTAATAACTCAATATTAACCATTATTTTTTGGTTTTAATATTTTGATTATTTTGATCAAAAACATAAAGACATGATAAGTATTTTATACATTTATTAAAACAAATCATCAGCAGAAACTTACAAAATTACATAATATTATCATCGCAGAAAATTTAAAAACACCAATTTTTAAGAAAATTACGACTCAAACAATAAAATTCAGTCTGCAGACTGAACTATTCAATTTTATATACAAATCATCAGAAGAAATTTACAAACTTACAAATTATTTTTCCTAAATTTGTATGACACTAGTTTCACAAATTCTAATTTATTTATTGTACCTTCTCTTAATTGTAATATTTTTTCATTTACAAAATTGATTTTTGCTGTACTTTCCTCAACAATTCTTTTTGGTACCGAGACAGAATTTATTTTAATATAGGTATTTATTTGAAATTGTAAAATAATCTCAATAAAATTATTTATATTTGGATGAGGGCAGTAGAAAGACGAGTTATACTTGGAATGGAAACTTTCACATGGGTTTGTGGTTCTTTCTAAAGATGAAGAGTGCTCAGCCCAGAGATGTGGCGGAAATTTCGAATTTTCCGATATATAATTATCCACAAGATAATCACAAAACTGAGTGACCCTTTCATCGACTGGTTTAATTTCGGACAAATCTATTGCAAAAAAATCGCCAACTTCTTCAGGATCTAAGAATGATAGGCCAAAAATATATGACAGAAAATGGGTAATTTCACTTGAGTCAGCACCTTTTTTCTGGTATTCTGGAGCTAAGCCCAGTGCTTGAAGCTTTCTATACCAAGCCTGACCCAAATGAAAACGACATCCACGAAGATCTGCTTCAGGGAATGCCTTACGGATACCATTATGTATAGAAATTTCAAAGTCTGAAGTTATTACTTTAGGGGATACAGGGCAATTGAGTTTAATACATTCTTCTATGATATATTTAAACACGAGATAATAAGAAGATGACTTTTTATCTTCAAGTAAACAGAAGACGAGAGGAATATAATGTCCATTTTTTAAGCCATGTATAGTGAACAATTGGGTGAAAAAGCGAGGACAGTACTCAAAAGTTCCGTCGACATACCAATTGGAAACAGTCGAAAGAAAAGAAAGATTTGAAGAACAGGATAATATAACAATGTGATTATCTTTGTCATTTTTAATTATAAAATTTTCGTTCCTATTTGTAATAATCGAAGTTGAATCGATAGCAATATGAAATTCAGATATACTTTTAGGAAGTTTAATTAAAGAATTAGTTGTTCTAGCGTAATATAAATTCTGTCTCACCCTATAGATATCGTTGGTAGTAAATGTCTCTATATTCGTCTTCTTAAGTTCTTTACATATGAGCTTCATTGGTTTTTCGTTGATATCTTCCACGGCTGCTCTTTTTATCGAATTGCTTACGGCTTTCCTATTGGACACTTCGGCAGACAACTTCTCGTGATTGTGATCTAATATCGACTCAATTATCGAATTGTCACATCCCTGCGTTTTCACAAATGCTTTGCAGGTTTTCTTAGTACATGTCCATCGCTTTACCGTATCTTTGGCCAACATTTTTTGAAAACCGAATGTGAAACCATCAATTGATATTAAAGGTTTGCCCTTTTGACTCGAACACATCGTTGATTCCATTATTTCGAATATTATAACTTAATCCACTTAAACACAATTTGAACTTAAAATTGACAAACTGATACAAGCTTTAAATCGACAAAACTGAGACAAGAACTAATAAACTTGAAGTATTTATACAAAAATTAAGTGATCACATAATTATAGAAAGAATATTTATTATAAACAACTAATTACCAGATTTAGTAGGTGCAAACTACCCTATTCATGGAATAGATTAGAGATTAGAATCGTGTTAGATCAAAACAATTAGAATACTTAGTGTAGGTACATCGGCTTTATTTTTAATGGTAAACAATTTTATTTTCTAAACAAAAATGTACACTGATTAAGTAATCACATCATTATAGAAAGGATATTTATTATAAACAACTATAAACAATTGGAATACTAAGTGTACTTCGGCTTTGTTTTTAATTGTAAACAATTTTATTTTCTAAACAAAAATGTCGTACTCTGAAATATTTTGTTAACAGATTTTATGTACAGTGCATAAGAATTAGAAAAATAAAAATAGATATATATTTACCTATTCAAATTATAATTTGGCAACATTGTGTCATTATACAAAGATTAAGCACACAAAATATTACCATAAATGATTAAGGACCCGGAGGCATTTCGATTGTACCCGGGAGGCATTTCATCTATGAAAATAGGTACCTGAAAAAACGGGAGGCATTTCGATAACACCGCCTAATTGTATCTCCCAAGTATTTTAAGCTTCAAACACTTAAAAATACACCAATTTATTATAATATTTTGAAAAACAACTTTTTTTCGTTTTTTAAGCTCATCCTGATGAAGAACTAACCCAAAATATATTTTTTATTTTCAAAAACTAACCAACTAGCTTAAACCATAGAGAAAGTTTTGGAACAATTCAAATTGTTCAGTCTAAAATTAAAAATTGTATTAAAGATTGTCTACCCTGTCAAATTATTCTATTTTCTTAACAATTTGATTGTATTGTTTGTGTTTCATGATGAAAATGTTCTATGAAAATGTCATTAATCTGGATAAGTTGTGGTTATGTATTAAAATGGTTGAAGAATATTATTATGATTCTGAGAAGGATCTAAACTAATGATTGGAACTGAATTATTCGGTGCACACTAGTTCGCTCCCGTGGTCAGAAATACCTGTTAATCCTGTACTAATTCGCTCCGATGACCGTATGCTAATTCGCTCCCATGTGATAAGGCGATTAAGCACCTACCTGCTTACTTTCTAAGAATACCAATGCAAAAGAAAAGTCATTATCTGTATGCAACATTATATTTACATTTTATACATGCAATTTATAGTGTATTTGGTAGAAATTTGTGAGACATACATTTTACAAATTCAGATTGGCTTATTTCTTTTTGCCGTAACGACGATATTTTATGTTCAACAAATTGTTGGCGTAAGTGAACAGCCCTGTGGTATACTTTTTTTTGATTATTGACACTACGTATTTTAATATAAGTATTAATTTGAATATTTTTTAAATTTTCTAAAAATTGAAATATATTTGGGTGGTTAGTATAAAATAACGCATTAAATTTTGAATGAAAGCTTTCGCAAGCATTTGTAGTTCGTTCTATCGATGAACTATTTTCAGCCCACATATCAGGGGGAAAATCAGCGTTTTCCGAAATGTTGTTTTCTACTACGTAATCGGCAAATTTTTGCACGGCAACATGTTGAGGTAAGATGTGTGCAAAATCAAATGCGAAGCAGTCACCCACTTCGGAAGGATCCAAAAATGGAAGACCAAAAACATATCTTAAGTATCTTCCGACGTCGTTGTCTTCGGTATACGCATTTGATAACCCCAAGTTTTGAATTTGTCGCCACTTATGCAAAGACAAAAATTTTGTATGAATGTATGTTTTCGCAGTTGTTATTATGTTGTTGATGATTTCCGGGTGTGTGAAAATATTTCATTTAAAAGGTTAAACTCGGAAATCATCAACAACAAAAATATCTTAATTGTTGTCAACCGTTAAAAAAAATACTCACCACGACTGGCCAAGATGAAATCTGCATCCTCTTGGTTCAAGAGAAGGAAAAACTTGACGTGCAGCAGAGTGAATAGCCTTTTCAAAATCCGCATAGATAACTTCAGGATTAAAGTGATCTTCAGTTTTGAACATTGATCTTTTATACAATTGAATGCAGTAGCATACGTATTTGCTTGTTTATTTGGAAGCAAAAAGAAGACTAATGGAATATAGTGCCCATTTTGTAGTCCGTGAACGGTGAATAACTGGTGGAAAAATTTTGTGCAGCACTTAAAAGTCCCATCTACATAAACTGTTCGTGATTTGCTCAAAAATATTAAGTTGGACGTGCACGAAAATGCCACGTAATTTTTCACAGAATCATTGGTTAGCAAAAATAACTCTCTTTGATTGGTTAACACCTTCATCGTATTTAATACGTCATGTACTTCCTGCATGGAATTTGGAATCTTAACCAGAACTTGTTTTCGGCCGTTATAAATGTTCTTTCTCACTAGATGCACGTCCGTTATAGTCAGTGTATCAACATTTTCTTTATTTAATTGTTTGTGAATGAGCTTCATCGGTTTCTCGCATATATCTTCCATGGCACGTCTTTTTAAACAATTGCTTAGTTTTTGTCGGTTTAAAATGGACACATCACAGTCCTCGTGATTATGGTTTTCATTGTGTTCAATAATTACACTATTGTCCGAAAAAGTTTTAATATACGATTTACACCCACGTTGAATGCACTGCCACCGTTTCACGTTTCCGGAAAGTATTTTGTGAAAATTATATTTGTAATTATTGACAACTAATATTGGCTTGCCTTTTTCGCTTAACATTTCACTCACTTTCAACGAATCCATATTATTCAAGTTAACATAAACTTCAAAATGATCTCTCAACAAACATAACAAGCATTTATAAACCACCCACTTTCCACCCCTACCCGCGGTCACATTTTAATCCCTAAGTACCTACCCTTCCAAGAAATTGCTACGGGAGCGAACTTACCCACGACCACTTTAAAATTATGGATTAAAATGTGACCGCGGGAGCGAACTGGTATGTACCCGAATTATTTCCATCATTTAGAAAATAGACATTTATTACTTTTTATATTTATTGACAGTTCTCTGTGACATATGTTATTTGATGATTAATATCAACAAGTCTAATAAAAGGTCACAATTCTCCCCTCCTTATTACAAACTATTTTACAATATAAAGAGACAATTTTTAAAACATATAAATATTCCTATATACTGTTAACACACACTTGAATAGGGAACTTGCCCATTTTTTTTTTATTCTACTAAAATGTGTGTTTATATATGAAAACACATTATACCAAATATCAGTCCTTAAATCGCAATACTTATTTCACAATAAATAATTAAAGTTGGAATCGCCACCGGGTGTATTCAAACGAAGAAAAATGCGCGGCAGCGGCTGTGACGTCACACCGCACCTCGCGCATCAGTAACCGCAGAAACAGCCATTTGAAGCATTATTGATTTTTCATCGAATTCGAATCGTTAGCGTCAGTTTCTCAGTCTTTAAGTGTTGTTTGAATTGTCGGTTCACAATCGCCTGACTCGAAAAGTGCGGTCTGACGTCACAACCAATTGCAGCGCGTTTTAAGAGCAGTTCAAATTATTTAAATTTTAACCCTTTATTTCTCAGGTAATTTAATCGTTATTGGAATTTTTCTTTTTCTACGAAGTTCCTTATGATAATATCTTACGATTTTAATTGTTTTTAAATGATTTTATTTTTTTGGCAAGTTCCCTATTCTTATTTTATTCCATTACGTAGTTTTTGGACCAAACAGGTGGACGTTTTTCTCTTTTGAGGTCGTAATAATGACTCATCAGGTGTTGGTTCACCTAAATGACGTTCATTCAATAAATCTGGATTACTTCGAGGTACTGCTGGAAGCATTAATTGGAACATTGAATGACTGAGTGGGTCCAAACGTTACTGACTTTTCCCGGACTAGCGTTGATTTCAATTGGTTAACATGTCTTTTTAATGTTCTTCCTGAGTCTAAAAGGACCAGATAATGGAGTTTCCCAAGTTTCTTTTTTACATTTCCGAGCTGCCATATGTGTTTATTATTTTTGAAAACTCTAGCCTGGATCCTCCCCCCCACTAGAAATGAACGTACTGGTGTGTATGAAATATGTGAGGCTTTGGGTCGGTAAGGAAATACAACTCTGCAGGAGATTCACCACAAACTAGTGGTGTCGCGCGATACAAATTTTCCGGTTCCATAATTAACTAACGTAACGAAATGTTTGAAAAGGTTATGTCAGGTTATGTTTATTTTATCATCAGATCAAATCACTGCGCAGAATCTTGAACTAAAAATTGTTCAATGAATGGGGTGTTAAACTTAACAAAATATGATGTTTTCTCTATGTTAATAGTTAGTGGTGGACAAAATCATAATGGGAATCGATTATTTTTAATATTTTTATTCTCACAAGTTTTTTATGCCGATTGGAAAATTCAACTTTTGGACGATTTAAATAATCCGCTATTCATAATGTGACGTATGCTCACTAGAACAGAAGTTAGCTACATAAGGGTTGACATAGGACCACAATTCTGATGTGATGAAGTACTTATAGGTTATACTTATGTCATATTGCTGTTATAGTGACTTAGGAATTGTTTTTTTTTTCCTCCCATCATCGAGTGTTGGATATAATTTGTCCGTGTCACTTTCAAACTAAAAATCAAACATACACACACGTATACAATTACTTACATAAAAATGATCTTCACAGAAATAGTAATTAGTTTTAGTCTGTTTATATTTGCTTCTAGCAGCCTCAAACCAAATTTTCTTTTAACTGTTACTGCAGGCACAGTTACAAACTTTTTATAGGCGTTGTAACTGTTGTGCTCGTGCAGTATGATACAAAACAAGATTTATACGATATTGACATTATTCCAACATGAAAAATTGTGGAGAAAAACTAACTAAACTCAACCAAAAAAGTGTTGACACAATTTTTTTATAATACTGAAACGTCAAGCTTGAATAAAATGTGAACAAAACCAAAACACTCAAATATATTATAGACTTTGACAGTTCTTCTTACTTCAAATTCGAATGGCCTTTTTGTAACTGGTTATTAGTTCATAAAACATCTAAATCAGAAATATTTAGTGAAGTGTCGTATCTGTAGTGAAAGTTGCAAACATTTAGGAATTCTTAATTTCCAGTTTTCTCCTAAAATATTCGGTTTAAAAAATTTGTAAATTAATTTTTGCAAAGTAGTACCAACATACTTTAATAAAATACCAAAAGCCGGATATCGGTTTAACACCCCATTGGAATAGTCTAAAATAGCTTAAAACAGTTGGCCAATATTTCACACAAGAAATCTATTCCAAATATTGTTCCAAAACTTGAACTAAATATTGCACGGAAAATTGTCTAATCTAAAATGACCTTTAAACCTCCAAGACAACTCAGAAACTTGAATTTGGCAACGTCGGTGTCTAGAGGTGTCAGATGCTCCTGATAGATCCCATTGTACGAGAGAAACACCGGACCATATGATTTTCAAGAATAAACGACCTGTTAAGTTCGTGAACGGGATGAATTTTATGGGGATGAAATTGTTGGCTTCCAAAACTCACCCGTACTTTGACTTACTATACTCTAACTAAAGTCAGTGTGATGACCATAAAATAAAGCAATGCTGTCAGATATATTTTCTAAAATTGTTAGGCTCGCTACACAAATGTTCCTCTTACTTCAGTAAACTGTTAGTTCGTGATATTATAAGAAAGCGAGTTTGGAAATATTTTTAAAAAAATACATAATGTAAATTTATTAGTAAACATTAAAATAAGTCGCTGGAAATTACTGAAAAAAGAAAAATTAATTAAAACCACTTTTTATATGTTACTATATTTAAGAAAATTTTGAAGAGTTGGCAACGTATTGCACTTGCAGTCAAGACTTCGAAACAACCAATTATCAACTGCAGTATTCATCGCAATATAACGAAATAACCAAAGTATACTCCGTTTGACGTTTTTGGCAGAAAAATTTCTACGGTCTTGAGGGTGTTGTGTTTCGGCTTATAATCCATTAGTATCATTCAGTGTCGGGTGTGAATTTTGTTTTAAAGAAATATTTAATATAATATCTATTTCTTGGTTGAGTGAGTTTAGTGAATTGTTATAGGTATTTATAGGAAAGTGTAGGTGATCTAGTGTAGAAAGGTATAATTAATATAAAACCTTTTTGATGGTGTAGTGGTTAGGTCGCGTCAGTGAATTGATATTAATATAATATTCATTTGTTCGTAGACGTTAGGGTAAGTTTTATAATATAATTAATTAGAATGGCATTTTGGAGACCATTTGAAACAACAGTCCAAGATGATGCGCGGGATTATTGAATTGTGGATTTAAATATAAGAAGCACTCCACCACCTGTAAAAATAAATACAGAATTAGAAATACAGGATTGTGAACCTACAGGTAAAAGACTTAGATCTGATACAACTCCAGACTCAGAGAAAATTACAAAAAGGCAATGTGACAGAAATATTTTACAAATAGATACACAGACCAACATTATTTCACAAGATGTCATAAATGATTATGGAACATTCCAAGACAATCAAACAATGTTATCAACAGACAAGGTAATTTTTGAGGTCTTCTCCGCATTAGATAACATACAAAAAACAGCAGACAAACCTGAGGGGCAGTTTTTTATAAAAGAAGACAAGGATTGCTTAACAAATGCTGGAAATAGCATTAATAAATGTCTAACATTGTTAATATATAAAATTGGACTTTTAGAAAAAGAAAATTTAGCTTTAAGATATAAAGAAAATTGCTACCCCAACACGCAGACTACCTTTGAAAATATACCAGGGGTTAACGAAAAGCTAAGAACATATGCCTCAGTGAGCACTGTGAAAAACAAGGAAGACTTACAGCATCCCAATAAAGCTGAAGCAGACAAATGGACAACCCCAAAAATAACAAGGAAACTTGAAACTGTAATAACAATAGAAAATGTCACTGACGCCAAAAAAGCAAGTCAGCAACTTAAAGAAGAAATATCTGCTAAAGCAACAGGTGGCGGTTTTAAAAGTATTAGACACTTGAAAAATGGAGCAATTGTTCTCGAAAGTCACAATAAAGAACAGCAAGAAAAACTGAGATTGGCCTTAAATAATAAGAATCATATTAAAATTAAAGAGTCACAAAATACCGACCCAATGTTCATGGTTACAGGCATAGAAAAAGGAATACCTAAAGAGGAGTTTTTAAAGGACCTTGTCAGATTGAACAGTGAAATAGAATATGAATTAGGTTACAGTGTCACTGAAAAAATTTCATTTATCGCCAAAAAACAATGTAAAAACCCAAATAAGGAAAACTGGATCTTACAGGCACCCCCAGAAATCTCAAAATGGTTCCTTAAAAAAGAAAAAGTTAATTTTGACCTTGTTAAAGTATACGTTCAAGAGCATTTTAATCTAGCTATATGTTTTCAATGCTCAGGTTTTGGCTAAATACTGTGCGGAAAAGCAATGCTGCCACAAATGTGGTGGTGAGCATTTTGGCAAGGACTGTGACAAGGAAGTATTGAAATGCCCGAATTGTACCAAAATGAAATTTGACCCAGAGTTGAACCAGCATAGTGCACGAGATGTTCAGTGTCCAATGTATAAAAAAAGACTTGCACAATATCAAAACCATATTAATTATTCAACTCCTCCTTTTTTATGAACAAACTAGAAGAGAACAAACACGTCATCAGTATAAAGAACACAACAAGTATTATACATCAAAATCTTCAGTCAATCGGGAACGCAGTTGACAGGATAAACGAAATGGTAAAGGCTCATAATGACTGTAAGATACTTTGTGTTACTGAACACTGGAAAACAGAAGGTCAACTTAGAAACATGGGAATAAATGATTTTAAATTAATATCCATGTTTTGTCGTGAGAATGGGTTCGGAGGTTCGGCAGTGTACATTAAAAATGGCGTGAAATGTAAAGTTCGAGCAAAGCTGAATAAGCTATCTGTAAGTGGCGATTTCGAATGTGCAGCTGTAGAATGTGAACTTGGTAAGGTACAAGTTTTGATTGCATCAATTTATAGACCACCCTCCGGAGATTTAAGTATTTTTTTGGACAAAATAGAACAACTTTTAGTTAGTATTTTTTATGAAAAAAAAGCAATTTTTATAGTAGGTGATTTAAATATTGAAATGCTCAAAGAAAATAAAACAGGAACTGAACTTCTTTCACTAATGAAATCCTTTAATTTAGTTCAAACCATTTTTGAAAACACTCGTATCACCAGAATGAATGCTTCCTGTATAGATAATATATTCACAAATTCAGATTTTTTACAAGCTAAAGCATTTGAGCATTTTATTTCGGACCATACTGCACAGAAAATCATTTTTAAAACTGACCAAGATAAAAATAATGAATTAAGACACAAACGCATTTTTTCAGAGGAAAATAAAAATTATTTTCTGGGTAGTTTACGAGAGCAGGACTGGTTAGCGGTTTATGATGTTGAAAAAAGTGATATTAACAAGCAATGGAATGTCTTTATGAATAGTTTTAAAGTTATATTTAATCAGCACTTCCCTCTAAAATTAAGTGGTAAAAAACCCAATGTAACTGCACCAAATAGCCCTGAACTTATAGAATGTAAGCGTAGGTTAGATATTTTTTTGTCATTGTCAAGGAACAATCAAATGTATAAAGATGTTTATGACAGTGAGAAGAGAATATATGACCAACTTTTAATCAAATCGCGCGCAAAAAAATATGAGGACAGGGTAAAAAACTCAGATAACAAAACAAAATGCATGTGGACTATATGCAAAGAAATTAATGGAAAAGATAAAAGTTTCTCAGAAATTGGGTTAGAGGGGGATCCTGTATTGATCGCTAAACAGTATAATGAACATTTACTCTCTATTATTCCAAAACTTCTGACTAATTTGGTCGATATACCGTTTACTTCTCGTATGCCACAAAATGACAAATCCATGTTTTTAACTCCGGTAACACCGAACGAAATTTACAGAATTGCAAAAAATATAAAAAACAAACATAGTAGCGGTATTGATGACATTCCAACTAGTATTGTAAAGATGTCCGTTTTTGAATTGCAAGATGTTTTGTGCTATCTGATAAATAACTCATTTACGTATGGTATTTTTCCTGAAAATTTAAAAATTGCACTAATCAAACCCCTGCATAAAAAAGGAGATCCCGAAGTTCTTGACAATTATAGACCTATAAGTCTGTTGCCTGGATTCTCCAAGGTTTTTGAGTTGGCGATGAGTACCCAATTGGTTAAGTTTGTGAGGGACTGCAATTTATTTAATACATGCCAACATGGTTTTATCAAGGGAAAATCGACACAAACCGCTATTTTTAAATTTTTGCAGTTTATCATAGAACGGCTAGAGAAGGGCGAGTTGGCACTGGGAATGCTTTTGGATTTGTCCAAGGCTTATGATTGTCTTGATAGGGAACTGCTTATTAAAAAGTTAGAAATGTATGGAATAAGGGGAATTGTAAAAAAATGGTTTATATCGTACGTGAATGATAGGAAGCAAACAGTAGCAATTACAAAGGGGGGGAACACTTGTAAATCAGAAATAATGCCCAATAACATAGGAATCGCACAGGGAAGTATCTTGGGACCAATCCTATTTATATTATATGTCAATGACCTCTCTCTTATAGCCACCCAATCGTATCAAAATATTGTTAAGTATGCCGATGATACTAATTTAATTGTCGGCAGCAAGGACATACAAGACATTTTAACAAAGGCTAACCATTTTTTCACCCTTGCAACGGAATGGTTTGAAAAAAATAAATTATTTTTAAACAAAGACAAAACAAATATCTTACTTTTTAGAACAAAACAAGCAACAGTCACAAAGCCATCTGTAATAGATATTAACAATAAAGAACTAGTTTTTTCTGAAGACGCAAAGTTTTTAGGTATTTATATAAATGATTTTTTTGATTGGTCTTTTCATATAAATAGTGTGGAAAGAAAACTCAATACTATTTGTTATGGAATTCGGGTCCTGGGCAGGTATATGAATGAGAGCACTCTTAGGATAATATATTATGCGAATTTTGAATCGGTGTTAAAATTCGGGATTATTTTTTGGGGAAGGCACAGCTTAGCGCAGGATATTTTCGTCGTTCAGAAGCGAATAATAAGAATTATTAGAAATATGGAGTATAAGGAAACGTGTAGAAATGTTTTTAGAAGTCTTGGAATAATGACATTTTGGGCTGTTTATATTTATGAATGTTTAATGTTTTTGTTTAAAAATAAAAAATTATTTGATTTAAGACCGAAGACTCATGGATATAATACAAGAACATTGAATGTTAGTTACCCAATACATAGACTGACACTTACCGAAAAGTGCCCACATTATATGTGTCTAAGGCTTTTTAATTCTCTGCCTGATAAAATAAAAGAAATTGGTTCACAAAAAATGTTTAAGAACGAGATTAAAAAAATGTTAATAAATTTGGAACCTTATACGTTGCAAGATTTTATTAGTGTTTAATGTATACGGTACTTTTCTGTTTTTGGTTAAGTATTAAGTTTTTTGGTTTGTATGACGTCATTTCACTTTGTGTTTACTTGTAATTATGATCTGAAATAAAGGAGTTTATTATTATTATTATTATTATTATTATTATTAAAATTAGATTATCGAATGGTAATAATGGAGTCTCGGCGTATCGCTGAACTTAGACAGGAGTATTTGCGCAATACAAAAGGGTACCGTGATTCAAATAGAACTATAATCTATTTAGACGAAACTTGGTTTTATACACATGATGTTGTCAAGTGTTTATTCATTTATTTGTTATTTAAACAATCGTTACGGTTTTATTACATAAATAAATATATAAAATAAAATTGGGTTGACGATACAAAAAACTATTCTTTAGATACTCCGTGTTCTAGAGGAAAGCGCTTTATTATTGTATTACAAATTTTATGAATTTTGTATGCAGGTTCATTTTTTTCATTCAAATTGATATAGTAGATTAACATTATTTCACAATATTCGAATTTATAAAAAATTTATATGCACGCCATTGAGCGGCTTTTTCCTTCAAAGGGATTAAAAATATGGGTCTCACATTAACTTTGGAAGAACTTTACAAATAATAGTTCTGCTAGGTTTCTTGTACTAAGAGTTGCATCTCTACCACTTCGTTTCTAACTGGGTTTTCAACAGATCCTGTTTGTCGCAATTTTGAAATTAGTTCCAAAACGTACTTACGATTAACATTGTTGCTCGCGGGTGTCGCTCTTAGAAAGTTGTACAGGCAGTGTTAGCACATTCCTTATTTTTTGAATAATATTCAACGATTCCTACTCTCCTGAATACCATTTTTGTGTTTTACTTGTAGATTTGAAGTACTTATGACAATAATCTGGAAAACAGACCAGTGGCGGTCATATACATTTTGAGAGGGGGGGGGGGGGCATGGGCGATTGTGTGATACGACTGAACCACGGTAAAAATACACGGTATGCTGACTTGTCGACTCAAATTGTGCACCCTCTGCGCATGACGTCACCTTGAATAAGAATCAGAAATTGTTGGATAGAGTTGTACGTGTTTAGTTTGTTTCTCCTGAGGTTTTTCGATTCTTCTGCGTTAATTGATATTGTTTTATGATAAAGCCAGTGTTTAAAATTATTATAGAGTTGATCCAAGGGTTTAACTTTATTTTACTTTAATAATTACCATAATGCCGGGCTGTGCCGTGGCTACATGCAAAAAGAAACGGTATAAAATACTTTGGGTTTCCAAAAAATGAAGACTTGGCGAAGCAGTGGATAAGTGTTTGTCGTCGTTAATTGCAAAAGATGTGAATTGTATAATGTATGGTTTGTCCAAGTTCCAAAGTTTAAAATTCCTCTATAAGATGAGAAAAGTATTTTCGACTTATTTTATTTTAAAGTGTTTTTTTATTGTTAATTTTATATGAAGATAATTACACGAGAATGTTATTATTTTTAAATTCTGAACAACTGCGGTTGAGCTAGGGGGGGCCATGGCCCCCGTAGCCCCCCCTATGACCACCACTGAAACAGACCTGGCAGTTATGTAAAAAAAAACTTGTATTTTAATTTTACGAAAACATAGACGTAGTTAATTTTTATTCCAAAGGTAATTGTACATTAATTTCTAATGAAGTGTCATTATTTGAACTGTCAAATTTTGTATAAAATTATCTTTTAAATAATGTGCCACACTTATGCCCGTACCTATAGTCCCTACTCAATCTCCGACTTGAGACGTGCTTCGCCAAGTCAGACTTCGTCTCAAGTTTAGTTGCTGTACTATAGTCAAGACTTCGTGAATTCTCGGGTAAGTTGAGATCCGGCTTGGGTGTTTTGGTAACTTTTATGTTACTACCAAAATTCTAGTGATTTTAATAAATTCACGTTGCCAGCATTTTAATGACTGACCTTGTTTTGTTTCACAGCACACATAAACAGTTTGGCTTGTTGATAATTTGGTAGTAATACCTCTATACAGACAATGAAATCGTCTTTTCGATACTCCAAAAACTCTTGCGATGTATAGAAAAATAACGTCCCTAATAATATTTTTTGAGACTCTATACCGAATTCTAAAATCTTCCTCACTATAATAGGATTTGCCGCATCTCGAATATACCGTCTTGGTAAGCGAATATCTGGCATTTCCTCAACAATGTCTATAAACTCTAAAAACTCTTCAAAGTTTTCAATATCCATCCTATCCCTTTAAAAATATAAATGTTTTATAAACCTAACCCTCTTTTATATGTTTATATTGTTTGTAAAAGATGACAGTTGAGACAGATTTCTTAAACGAATGCTGTCGATAAAAGCCGAAGACATGCAAGTCGTGCTCAAGGTTGGTCTCTACCAGACTTGGGCCTGTCTCAAGTCACGCAAGCGCAGTAATCTTACGTTCTGCCCGAGATTCGTTTATAGTATACAGACCCTGTCTCAAGTCGTACTCAACTTCGAGACCAATCTCAAGTCCTGACTATAGGTACGGGCATTAGTACTTTCCCTATTTAAATTGTATTGGTAATAGTGACAGAGGGGAGGGGGCAATTGAGGATATGATCGAAAGCTTAAAAAGCTGTTTTTGCAATTTATTTAAAAAAACCTGTTTGTTCAAGATATTCTGTTTGTTTCGTTTTCGGTGCCGCACTCAGTGTACCTTTTATTTATTGTAATTATTTTTCAGGAGTGCGACTTTGGTCCATATAGGAATATGATCGTACCACCTTGGTGTGTACAAACCATTAAACGTAAAGGAGCTTTAAATAAACACCAACTGTTGAGAGGTGTTCGTGATCCTTGCTGGGATAAATGGTGCCCGCTAGTAGTTGTTGGTAAGAAAAATCGTTTCTTTTCTTGGCGAGGGGTTGACTGGAAGTGACTAATGAAGCGTCGATCAGGAATTAAAGATATACATTCGAGGAAAAGACGTGTTACTCACTTCAAAGATTTATTGATAAACGTTTTTAATAAGCATGTATGTGCTTTATCAGATTTCAAAGAAATATTGTAAATGTTTAATTCTACAGAGGGAGTCTTAAGTATGGAACGCCTCAATTCTCGGAAATCGCACGATTTTAATAGATTTTGGTGTGCAAGGATCTGGTAATATGGCCAATATTATGGTGGAATTTACATTGTTATCAGATATTTCCTTTTCGGAATAATTATGAACTTTGTTATTTCAAATATATCACCTTGTTATTTTTTTCGAAATCCTTAAGAAATACTAATTACTTTTCGTGTAATGTTCCCTATACCTAAATGCCATAAGTTCGGAGTTATAGCTACATTTACATTATCTTCGCCGAAGTTGAAATAATACATGGCTATGACTGCTACAATAACAACATACATTGACGTTTCAATAAATTGGTATTGTTGGTGTTTATTGAAAGTCACAATGAATCATATGTAAATAACTGATTGAGATTTTAATGATATTGGTAAATGGTGATGTGCGTGGAAGTCAACAAGAAACGTGTAATATCTTTAATAATGTATATCCTAACCCATAACGTGATCTACTGTCAGTAAATTCGTAAGAAATTTTAACGAAACTGCCTCAGCCCTCTCCAGCCTTTTGCCTTTCCGTCCAGCAACGGAGACTTACTCGTTGATCGTTGCCATTTTGTGAGTTTCCTCGTATTTGGCAACGATTCTTCTATTTTTCAGGATGAATACCCTCTCCTTTTCGGTGAGTTCTTCATCCTTTTTCTTTTTCATCTTTTTCAGTTAAGCTAACGCGTTTTTATAGCCTTTTTGGCTCTTTGAAACTCCGTTCGCTTCTTCTTTTTCCCATCTCCCACTTTGTCGTTACCATCTAGGAGATTTCTCTCTTCCTCGGAGTCCAATTCGAAGTCCATACGTTCTTCGAGCCTTAGGTCTCCGAGGTCCGATGAGATACTCTCTGGCCTCCTTTGTTTACATGGGTTCCGGTTTCGGTTTCAGTTCCACTTGTAGCCGTTACAGGCTTCACGCAAGTCAAGTGGCCCGCTTGCGTTGCCTCTTCGTCCAATGACGGACAGGACATGTTTGGGCCCCCCAGAATCCGAATGGGGCCCGGCCACCAAAGTGGGTGGATTCGCCTTTACAGGTTTACCACCTGGGGTAGTAATAAATTTTGAACTGTGGTCCATCATGTTCAAGAATAGGTTGATTCCCTTGTCCGCGGTCACCTATTAGGTCCTTATTCAGCGACAGTCCCCAGGATGCAGACGACGGTTGTCATCCACACCCCTTGGACCTCCACTATCCGCAACCTGTGGACGCGCCCGGTAGCGTGGGAAAAGCGCTCTGCCCTCAGAAAAAGGGTCCCGGGAAATCTTGAACTTATTGAATATGAAGATTAATAAAGTTTATTAAAGGTTTTGCTCTACCAGAGCATATACACCAGCTGGTGCCGTGGCCAGGAGATCGCGAGTTCTAATCTCCTTGCGGCCTCAAGGTTTTTTATTACACGCTTTTTATTAGCTTCACTTGTATGTTTGTATGCCTGTATGTAACTCTCCGCGGCTTCTGGCACCGAACGAATTCGATGTCGACATTCAGTAATTCATCATCAATTTATTAACTCAATTTATCGTTACAATATCTTCCAGTGACCTTCAGTCGAAACATATTTTAATAGTTTGCTGTGGATTTGCTTCTAGTTTTTTTGCCGTAAATATATTTTTAACTTGATTCTCATTATTACCTATTAGTAAATTTATCGAAGTAATTCTTATCGGGTATAATTGCTTTCTTTTGGTTTAAGATTTAAAAACTAAATATCTTGAGTATGCAGTGGCGTATCTGCATTTTTTTTCAAAAATGTTTTTGCCTTTTCTATATCTTTAGATTATGTATCATAAGTACCTAAATTTTTTTTAGTACCTATGCACACGTCAAGAGTGGATTGGTTATCGAAGTAATAACTGTTAATTTTCTCTTCAAGTCGGAGCTAATTTTACAACTCTCCGCCCTCTGTTAGAAATTCGATAATACTATCTGCATCAACATTAAGTTTTAGAATTTCACACCTCAAATTTTATTGCGTTGTTGAAGAAGAATTTTACGTTCATGCACCCTCTGTTGGAAATTAATAATACTATCAACGAGAACTTGAAGAAAAAATCTATAGACAATAAATCGAACTAAAAAGTTAAAAATAAATATAGTTTAAAAAAACTAAAAAAACACGCTTTTAAAGAATGTTGGACCAAAAAGTTAAAAATAATTTTAAAAATTAAATTATGACAATAGTACATAAACAATACTAGTTTAATTGAGGGAAATGCGTGGAGCGGTTTGTGCTTATCGTATATCAAGCGCCCCACGCTTTTCCCTCAATTAAACTAGTATTGTTTATGTACTATTGTCATAATTTAATTTTTAAAATTATTTTTAACTTTTTGGTCCAACATTCTTTAAAAGCATGTTTTTTTAGTTTTTTTTTTTAACTATATTTATTATATGTTATATACTAAGCAAAGTTATGAATATTAATCACAAAAGTGAATCAGCTAAATTATTTATATTAGCTTCACTTGTATGAATGTATATATGTTTGTTTGTACCGAGTCCTTTGGACTCGATTTTGACCCACTTTAAACGAACAGATTTAATTAAAACTTTGTACACTTGTCAAGGACCGATGACAATACAATATTATAATAAACCTTTAAACTCGATTTTTATCCACCAGATGAATTCGAAATTTTGCACATTCGTCAAAGACCGATGACGATACAATATAGTAGTAGATTATATGGGTTCCATTTAAAAAAAAACATAACTTTGATCTGGCATAGAGTTTAAAAACACACATCTCATAGTAAATCGAACTAAAAAGTAAAAAATAATTCTCAATTTAAATAAATAAAATGTTTAACGAGAAAATGAATGTCATTATGGTAATAGTTGGGATGCTTTGTAGTTACTACATTTATACACTAACTCTGCATGTCGGAATAAAACTATCAATAAATTATAACAATTGATATCAAGCTCCCCAAACTATTACTATAATATTAATTTTCTCGTTAATCATTTTATTCTTACTAAGAATTATTTTACTTGGGTACCGGTAAATTATTCGAAATCAATTGTTCGAAAATCAATTTTTCGAATGACCGATTATTCGAAAATCAATTATTCGAAACTCAATTGTTCGAAATCAATTTATCGAATAGGTGGCAGGTTACTAATGGTGATAAAATACGAAGGTGGTTTGGTAGGGGTAGGTTTGGTTGGGTTATTATTGAAAATTATTATAATTTACTTTACAAAAATTGTCATTCGATAAATTCACAAAGTAATAAAAACTTCTATCTATCTATTTTTGTATATTCTATTCAGAATATTGAATTTCGAACAATAGATTTTCGAACAATTGATTTTCGAATAATTTATTGACTTTCGAAAAATTGACTTTCGAAGAATAGATTTTCGAACAATTGATTTCGAACAATTGACTTTCGAAGAATTGATTTCGAACAATTTACCTAGATCCATTTTACTTTTTAGTTCGATTACCTATAAAGCGTGTTTTTTAGTTTTTTTTTAATTATAATTTATTAAGGGATGTTGCAAAAAGTCAAAAAGTATTGCAAAGTTTTATAAATCGTATGGCTTGTATTGAAGTAAACGGACAACATTTCGAACATCTGCTGTAGTGATTAGACAAAAATATATTTCGTAAAATATATTGTTTTAATTGATAATTGGTCAATACTTAGAAATGCGCGAATTATGCAGTTGAATGAACTACAGGAATTTAGTACACGTCCCTACTGTTGCCAGGTGCTTATTTATTTATTGTAGTGTAAGCATTTTTGTTGGGTTATAGATTTGTAGACATGAATTTTAATGATTATTAAATAAAGTTATGCTAAACGAATAAGTTGCTTCATTCATTGGAAGTATGTAAGGTATAACTAGAATTAACAGAACCTGAAGATATACTTTGAACATTTTTAAACAAAGTATATCACACTGCTGTAATCATCCATCCTCATTGAATGTTTTCTAAAATTCCTAATTTTTCTACCACTCAAATGTGGACATGAAACAAACATTTAAAAATGTGTCTTCAGTTGCTGCAGGTTTTCTGCGTCATGATTTGGATATATATTTTACTTCACCAGTTTCGTTAAACTTTTTACTAATTTATTGATAGTGGAGCTTGTTATAATATTTCCAGTAGGATATAAATTATCAAAAATTATTCAAATTAAACGAGTTTATTCAATCATTTGCCATCTAAATGTATTATTTTAACTTCAGCGAAGTTAATGTAAATGTAGCTATAACTTCAAAATTATTGCATTTAGGTATAAGAGAACATTACATGAAAATAATAAAGATCATTATTATTCTGAAAAAAGGAATGATCTGACAACAAAATAAATGTAAATAACACCATAATATCGGCAATGTCACAAGATCCTTGCATTATAAAATCTATAAAAATCGTTTACTAGACAATTGAGGCGTTCCATACTCAAGTTCGCAGTATATGGCATACATTTTTATTATTGAGTTTACAGAAGAGTTATTCTTCATAAAAAGTTCTGTTCTGCATGATCTTAAACCAGAAAGGGAACCATCAAGTATCGAAATTTGAAAGTTATATAGGAGACCTTGTAAAAATTAATATTATGTAACTTAAAAAAAATAAAAACAAACTACTTATCCCCGAACACGTTTGCCCAATTTAATAATGATTGAATAATGAATACAAAAAATGAAGATATTAAATATTTATTGAATTATTCAAAAATTTACATAAATTGAATATTCCAAATAACCAAACTTGGATAATAACAATTTATAATAATTAACAGGCCAAATCCAAATCTTTCACACGCTAAAGATAAGACAAAGGAACTTATCTTAAAGGGGTGGGGTTGTTTGCAGCTCTTAGCGCGATGGCGGCGATGTCTCCAACAGGCTGTGGACCTCGTGCACGGGAACGAGAACAGGAACAGAAGTTGGCTGAATCTTGCCTATATGTACTTAAAGTTGTAAACTTGCCGGCTGCAGAGCTGCGGAAAAAAGGGAAAAACAGGGATGAGGAACTAGAAAAAACATTAAGGAAAGAACGAATAAACAGAACAAATCAGGTAAAAAAAGAGCTTATGCTATAACGCATACAAAATCCGAACTCCACCTGTTAAAATACTTATTCTACTCGTTTTGTTCCTTAAATATACAAAAAATACAAATTAGCAAATAAGCAATAAACATAAATAAGCAGTAAGCACTACACTAGAAAATAACCTAGTGAAAATGCAATAATTAAGTTACCAACCAGACGATAAAAGACGATAAAAATTTGTTCACCAACAATAAATTAAAAGAAAATATGAATTGTTGCCTTTATGGTGGCAGTTAGAGGAAAGAAAGAGTTGCTATCCGAAATTACAATTTCTGACATCTAAAGACAAAAATGGAAGGGAATTTGGATACATGATGATGATATTTTAGACCATACAGTACTTTTTATTAGGAATAACTTTTTTCCGTAAAGTTAAAAATTAAAAAGCTTTTCATATGCTGCGAACTTAAGTGGACATACTGTTTATATACATAGTGCTTCAATTAATTATCAATAGAAGATATTACCTAACAATGTAATTTCTAAAATCTGCAGTGTTTATAATTTATATTATTTTAGCTAACAAAAAGTCTGGAAATGGAGATGGTGGTTTGGTATTATCAGAATTCAGGAAATATCTCAATCCAGTACAAGTAATAGATTTAAATGAAAGAAGGCCCCCTGCTGCATTGCAATGGTGTGTCCTATTGTCCCCAAAAAAGGTTAATATTTTAGTGGCAGGGGGTGATGGTACTATTTCTTGGATGTTAACCACTTCACATAAACTAGACCTGGATGTAAGATACTGTTTTATTACCAAATAAACTGCTCCACAAAAGTTGGGAAGATTATTTTACTCAATTTGTTTGCAGTTTTAAACAACAAAAACAACAGGTTTTGTCCCTTTTTAATTTGATTAAAAATTACAGTACAGTACAATAGCAGCATGAAACAAACATGTACCATTGCAATAACAATTCTGTACGCCCATTTAAACAAATGCCTCCCCAAATAGCACCTCTGAACGGATAAACTTCCTGCACTGCTCCAAGATTTCTTGGCACACATCTGTGAACAATGCGGCTCTCCATTCAGCATTCCAATTCACATGCTCATTAGCCATGCCAATCTAGCATTTATATGAATTTCTGTTAGTGAAACTGTTCAGAAATGTCTTCCGGACCGAAAGTGTCAATTCTAAGCTAGTATGGGATTGTATAGGTGCCTTAAACGCACTAGGAGACCATTGCAAGGTCACGGTAGCCTGGGTACCAGGGCACGAAGGTCATAAGGGCAACGAATTGGTGGATGTAACAGCGAGACAAGGCTTATCAATGCCATTCGTTGGACCGGATCCCTTCTGCGGCATCACAAAGTCGACAATAAATGTGGCCACACGGAAATCTTTATAATGGTGGGTAATCTCACTAGAAAAGAGACAGGCGAAACAACTTTACAGCAGACCTAATAAGCAAAGACAGGAAAAACCGTAGTACGTATTTTAACAGGGCACTGTAAGCTTAACAGACACGCAAAACTAATGGGGTTGACAGACAAAGCCATGTGTAGATTCTGTCACCTAGAGGAGGATACTGCTGAGCACATCATATGTCAGTGCGATTGCATGGCGAATGTGCTGTTTCTTGTGCTAGGCGATGAGAAGCAGGTAAGAAATTACATGAAAGATTCAGTTTCGAGGCTAATTGGGGATTTAAAAAGAGTCGTCTGGAGAATATAATCTAGATTCAGACGACCACAATAGATCTGAAATGGTCGCAGTGGAATAGGACGATTAAATCTAATCTACCGTTTGTTGCCTTACGGCAACTACTTGTTTCATACCCTGTAGATGTTTTATTGATAAGAACATCAAAAAATGTCAAAGGATTGTTATTTTCAATTTCAAATTTTATAGATTTTTCTCCTTCACTTATATTTATTAAAAATTACTCAGAGATACTAAGTCTACATATCTCCACCAGATAATTGGTTTCAATTTTTGATTATTTACTATGTGGGCTTTAAAATGTTCCATCTATATATTTGATAAAATTGGTGAGAGGCAAGAGCCTGTTTGTTATACATAATTTTACTAATTTTATTATTGTTGTTACGCTCAATTTGGTCCGTTTTATAAGTGACTGATCAATTTTTAATTTGGAACATTTGTAAAAAGACTAACTACATTAAAACTGACTAAATAATGGTTTGTGTTAAGTTAAAGTCTGATAGGGATCAGAATTTTAAAAAAATCAACTCTTCTTGATAACCGAAACGTTGAATTAAAAAAATGATTGTGGTTCAATTTTCCGAAATAATTACCTAACCAAAACAACAGTATAATTTTTAACATAAGACCCTAACTCTTGAGGAGCAGTTTATTAAAATATATCAAATGAAATAATCTTTATGAATCACTTATATGTAGATATTGTTAGTAGGTTCGAATGATGGTTTCACTTTCTAATTGTAAGACTCGATAGAGATTAGAATATGTTCGATTCTTTTTTTATATAAATAACTCATTTATCCGTTGGTAATTATCTATAAACCTTGTGTTAGAACTGGGTTCAGCTCGATACTTGTCAAATATATCTTTATTTTTATAAACAAATAAAATACATTCACTAACACGAACCCCAAAAACCGTCAACAACAATTTTTTTTATTGTCCTCGGCATGACCCTCTGGCTCGTTTGCATCGTTTGGAATTTAATCACACCTTTGGAAATTGCTGCTCAACTTTAAGAAGCACTTAATTGTCTCGCTTGTTGCACCAATGCAGCTTAATCATTATTTAGAAAAAAACCGCTTAACGCATTGTGTGACTTTAGATTTGGCTATGGCTCAACGAGTAAACATAGATCAAATAGTAAGAAATTATAACACTGTAGTCGTTAGAAAGGCCAACTGATAACGTAAAGATAGTGCAAAGTTTACATAATACACAAATAATTTTAAGATGAATATACTATAATGGCATAACTAATGAAAATTAAAAGAAGTTTAAATGTAGTGGTTTGTACCTAATCTTCAAAATAAGACAATACTATAAATTTTTTGCAAAATCAGTCAATAATTTGTGGTCCGAATAGTTCACACAATTATCCAAAAATGAAAACGCTTATTACCATTTCTTTTTTTTTTTTGGTTTATTTTTTCCGATTTCCTACTGGTCAACGTGGTCATGCATCAAATCTTTCACCGGGCTGAACGAACAGTGCTACTTACAGTATTGAAAATTTAATGCTTTTCATGTATTAATAATTATTTAACCATCAAGAGTATTAATAAGAGCAATTAACAATCGATACATTTTAACGCGCGAGCAACCGTTTAATTCTTGTGTTAGTTACAAAACTTGTCCGTCGACTGTACAACTTGAATCCATTTTTTCAATATTGACATTGAAATGCCATAGAGAAGGTCGCCGGTTTAAATGTCGCTATTTTCGTTTTTTAAAATTTCTTTTTTGGCTGTATAGCACTAATAATTATTATAGTTTTCTAGAATAATATAATAAAACCGATGGGTAAGTAAAAAGCTAGAAGTATTCTTTACTAGTCAGTTTTAATTCTTTTTTTTTTAATATGGTGTGTTTGGTAATACCACAATCGTTTATTAATAGAAAATCGTTCATTAATCAACAATCGAGATATTTTAATGTTAATGTTTGATATTGTTTATGGCCTTTTTAATACACGTGTCAGTTACAAAACATTTCCGTTTACTATACATGGTGTATCCTCTTTTCTCAATCTTTGAAAGCTAACAATATTTATTTGTCATAAATATCGTAGAAGGTAAATTAGGTTTTGAGCTGTCATTGTTGGACTTCTTGGTGTAATTGAATACGCATGTAGATACAATAGTGAATGTCGTCGGCTCAAATTTTTTTTTTTATGTTTTAACACTAATAATTATTATAGTTTTGTAGAATAATATAACAAAAACTATGTGTCGGCCAAAACCTAGAAGTATTCTATTAGATAATTCAGCATTACACAGAATAGTTTTTCATTATTTTCAATTTGACTGTATTTTTGATTGCCTATAATAAAATCGTTCATTAATAGGGATCATTAATGAATTATTTTGTTCTTTTTTCTTATTTTTTTGTTAATAAAAACGCGTTTGTTGTTACTTTTTTGTGTATGACTATTTCTGTTTTCAAAATATGTATAACTCAGTTTGGTGATTTTGTGTATTGAAGTGTGTATCGATTAACAACCATTCCAAAGATAAATTATAAGAAAACCTGGATAAAAACTTATGATGCTATCCTGATAACGCAGGTAATTGATTATTGGAAATTTCTCTTTCTAACATTGGTAACCAAATTTTACTACAATCGGCTGAAATACTAGCTACACATTTATCTGAATTTAGTTGTATTAAAGCACTTTCTTTGATTTTTCGTCATTTATTATTGGGCTCTTTCAATATTATTTTTGTCGAATCCCATTGAATTTTATGCCCCTCTCCCCAAGCATGTTTGCAAATACCTGACTCCCTATCTTTGATATACTTTTTATGTTCATTTATTCGGACTTTCAATGGTCTAGATGTTTCACTTAAATAGAATTTGTCGCATTCACAGGATATCTGATATACGCAGTTTTTTGAAGATTGTTCTTCATTTTTTTGTTTCGTTTTTGTTAGTATAGATCTCAACGTATTGTTAGATTTGAAGCTAGTTCGAATATTGAATTGATTACCAATTTTCTTAATTATTTCTGATAAACCCTCAACATACGGTATTGTCAAGTTTTTAAAAATTATGTTAGCTGAATTATTAATATTATTGTTATTGTTATGGGATATTAACAATGAGCCCTTCTCTATATTCTTAATTTCTTTATTTACAAATTCTGCCGGGTAATTATTGGCATTTAAAACATTTTTCAGCAAAGTTTTCTCCTTTGTGAATTGATTATCATTAGAACAAATGATTCTGGCCCTATCGCATAAAGATTTTACTATTCCTTTTTTAACGCTTATAGAATGATTTGATTCAAAATTCAAATACCTATTAGTGTGTGTTGGATTACGGTAAACACTTGTTTCATACCCTGTAGGTGTTTTATTGATAAGAACATCTAAAAATGGCAAATAATTGTTATTTTCAATTACAATTTCAAATTTTATAGATTTTCCTCCTTCATTTATATTTGTTAAAAAATCATTCAGAGATACTAAGTCATAAGGCCATATTGCAAAAATGTCGTCTACACATCCCCACCAGACAATTGGTTTTAATTTTTGATTATTTACTATTTTGGCTTCAAAATGTTCCATGTAAATATTCGATAGAATTGGTGAGAGGCAAGAGCCCATTGCAAGACCAAAATTTTGTTTGATTCCCAAATAATAAGAAAAAAGAATAAGTAATGCCACAAGGAACTTATAAAAGGAATTATTTTGTGTACATTAATATAGCTCAAAAAGGCACGGTCGACGGAAAAATAACATAAAATTAATTTAATTATGTCCATGTTTTTTCGTTATTAAATACTGATTTAATAAATGTATTTATGTTTCAGCCTGAACCTCTTCTGGCAATTATACCATTGGGTACCGGTAACGATTTATCTAGAGTGTTAGGATGGGGTAATGCAAACCTATCAGAGATCAATGTAGAAGAAGTTTTAAAAAACATCAGTGAAGCTAGAGTTTCCGAACTCGATAGGTAATTATATAGATTTTATGTATTTGAAGAATCGCATGGAATAATAGATACTTACAATAAATATCCATGCCCAAAAGTTAAGATAAATATGAGGCTTATGTGCTTCTAAGAGCCTCTCCACTACGACCTTTGCAAAACCACCGTGTGTGCCCTACTGTTATACTAGAGTTCCTTGTATAGTCCCGTCCTTATTACTAGACTTCGAATGCCAACGATCTGGTCCTCTATACAGGGTGATTCATAAGTAATGGGCCAAATTGTAAATATACGTTCAGAAGGTCAAAATAATAATATTTTCATTAACAACAATGGGTCTTAGTCTGCTCTTTACTGAGGTACAGGATGTTAAAGCGAAAAAAATAAAATAGATTTTTGTTAATAGATCAGCTACTTTTCTACATAATGACTTGAAATTTGGGTATGAACTAGTTTTTGTAAGGGTAAACAAGAATGTGTGAGAGGATTTGAGTTAACTCGTAGATGTCGCCACATGCGCCATATGAATTAGATGAAATCAGATACAAATTTTTTATCGCTCATTATTTTACAACTTACTTATTTAATTTGGATATCCCCATCATTTCTGTAGAAAAAAGCTATACTTCTTTGATCTTCAAAATATTAACGATTTTCGAGATATTTGAATTTTACTAATTCACTACACTACATTTCACGGTGGTTGACGTAGCATTAATCTGTTAAGACACAAGCATGCCATGGAATGTTGACAGTGACAGTAACAACGTGTGTAGTAAAGCTTTGACGTTTAATGAAGAGCTTAAAACATTTTATTGTTAGGTAAACTGATTCATTCTCTTGTCCTAACATAAATAAAAATGCCGAGACATAATCACTTTTCGAACGAAGAAACGAAGAAAATATCGTGAAATGTACCCATACAGAAGGCAGCCAAACCGGAAGATATTTCAAAATATTTATAATCGATTGGGTGAAACAGGTTCATTTCGTCTAAAATATCATACAGGGCGTCCTAAAATTATCACTCCGCAGCAAGAAGATGAAATTTTGGTAAGAATCGAGCAAAATTCTGAAATAAGCGCTCGTCGATTGTCTACAGCTATTGGAATAAGCCAACCGTCCGTGATTATAATTTTGCACAAGGAAAATTTATATCCCTATCATTTTACACCTGTGCAAAATTTACTTCCAAGAGATTATCGAATCAGAGTTCAATTTTGTCAGTGGCTAAAAGGAAAATTGAATAATAATCCAACATTCCTAAATAACATTCTTTTCACGGATGAAGCAACCTTTACCAGACGCGGAGTTTTTAATTGGCGAAATAGTCATGCCTGGGAAACCGAAAACTCTCGTTTAAAGAAAGATAGACATTTCCAGCACGAGTTTAAAATAAATGTGTGGTGCGGTGTAATAGGCAAAGCATTACTTGGCCCAGTTGAATTACCTTCTAATTTAAATGGAGAGTCATATTTGAATTTTTTAAATAATGACTTAGTCGACCTCTTGGGAGATCTTCCTTTACAACTAAGAAGAAATATGTGGTTCATGCAAGACATTGCTCCTCCACATTTTTCACTTGCTGTGCGCGAACATCTGAATGAAACATTCCCTCACCGTTGGATTGGACGTGGTAGTGAATTTCAGTGGTCACCTCGCAGTCCCGACTTTAATTCACTTGATTTTCATGTGTGGGGTTACATGAAATCAATGGTCTAAGCTGAACCTATAAATACACGAGACGAGTTATGGAATAGAATTCAAGATGCAGCCAATTCAATACGAATTAATCCTGCTACATTTTTTAAAGTCAGACAATCCTTAACCAAACGGTTAAATGCGTGTATAAATGCTGGTGGTGGCTATGTTGAAAACCTTTTACAGCAGGTCATAATTAAGCTTAAATTTAATTTAACTTCGCACAACTTTAACAAGTAGCTTTTGATAAGAATTGTAAGTGGTCCTAGTTCAAGTCTGTTCTAAATCTGTCTTCGTTTTATCAACTGGCATACAATAAATGTGTTTTATTTTAATATTATTACCAATTATCAATTACGGTTAGATAAATGTCAACATTCCATGGCATGCTTGTGTCTTAACAGATTAATGCTACGTCGACCACTGTGAAATGTAGTGTAGTGAATTAGTAAAATTCAAATATCTCGAAAATCGTTAATATTTTGAAGATCAAAGAAGTATAGCTTTTTTCTACAGAAATGATGGGGATATCCAAATTAAATAAGTAAGTTGTAAAATAATGAGCGATAAAAAATTTGTATCTGATTTCATCTAATTCATATGGCGCATGTGGCGACATCTACGAGTTAACTCAAATCCTCTCACACATTCTTGTTTACCCTTACAAAAACTAGTTCATACCCAAATTTCAAGTCATTATGTAGAAAAGTAGCTGATCTATTAACAAAAATCTATTTTATTTTTTTCGCTTTAACATCCTGTACCTCAGTAAAGAGCAGACTAAGACCCATTGTTGTTAATGAAAATATTATTATTTTGACCTTCTGAACGTATATTTACAATTTGGCCCATTACTTATGAATCACCCTGTATATTGGATCCATGCGTATAGTCGACATTCTTGCTGCTTCAAATTGCTGTATAAAGGTACGGTTTCGCTGGTGCGATTGCGACTGCGGTTGCGACTACGACTTAAATGGTTTCGCTGGTGCGATTCATACGACTGCGACTGCAATTGCGAATGTTGTAGTGTTTCGGTGAAAAGTCTAGAACTGCGACAGGAACAGTTTTAAAATGATAGAAGGCAAGAGAGGTAGAATGGATGACGTCGATCTTCTGACTCTTGTCTTGTTAGAAGAAGAGGAAGATGATGAATATTTATTACAACACAGACTATTGCGAAAAAGATGCAAGACACATATAATATTCCGGAGACGTGCAAAAGAAGGCTGTTTTAATCTTCTTATAAATGCCCATTTAAAAGAAGATGAAAAGAAATTTAGAGACTTTTTTCGATTAAATCTAGCAAGATTTCGTTGTTGTTCGCTGAAAAACGAGCCATTTTTCCCTTGCGACTGCGACTTGACTGGTCTGTCTAGCAGTCGGGACGCAACGGCTGCGACTCGATCACAGTCGCGTTCAGACGGAACGCACGAGCGAAACCGTAAACATACAATATGATTGAAGCAGTCGTTTGCGATTAGTCGTAGTCGCAGTCGCAATCGCACCAGCGAAACCGTACCTTAAAGGATGGTGGAGAACAAGAAACAACTTGTAATGTTAGATGTTCCAGCAATTTGTTGTTTGTTAGTTTAAAAATGACGTGAAAGATAATTAATGAGTGTATTGTCAAATAAACCAGTTATGCGTTTTTGCGCCGATTCTCGCGAAAATTTTGTCTGAAGAATATAGAACATGTTTTATATTTTTACTTCGAAAATTTTGCTATAATTTTTTGTCGTGTCATACAGAAAATTTTTTGACGAAAATTTTCGCTTGTTATCTCCCTAGTGCTTGAATTATTGTCGGAAATTTTTTGAGTACATTTATTTTCTAAATAAATTCATGTACGAGGCAAACCTGCAATTAATTCAAGCACGTGGGGGATTAGGTAAGAAAATTTTATATCAAAATTATTTTAAATTCATTCGTATTGCGAGAGATAACAACTGTCATGTGCCGGGAAGTTTTCACGTTTACATGTTCGTGTGGATGACAAATTTTCAGATAATTTGCTAGTTACCATAGCAACAATGTCGAAATCAAACATCTAATTGGCTTAAAATGGCGTGTATAAAATTTTCGTGGTAAATTTCAGAGTAATTTTCGGCTGTGTAATACGGCTTTTAATGTTAAAATTTCCTTGAATTGGTTCTCACAACTGAGAAAAAATTATTTTTCACAATAAAGCATTATTTTTGCTGGTATGGAACTGGACGTGAAGTTTGAAGCAAGTCTCGAAAAAATATCGAGTACCCAATGCTTCACAAACGTCGCCCAAAAAAATAATGTTCGAAAATTTCGCAATTTCGATGTTGCATCTTAGGATTAGCCGAAGAGTAATCACCAAGGATAATACAAGATGCATTCTTGAACAAGTTTCACAATCTCTGAGATGAAATTGCATCATCCAAACGTAGGCTGTTCAAGTCTATTAGTGATGATTGACCTTGCCGCATTCAAATTGTGCATCGCCAAACGCTGCGGTCAAACGTACACGGGACATTTACTTTAGACGAATGCTTATCCTCTTGTATGCAAATCCCAATTTTTCAGGAAACGTGTGATTTTCTGATTACATCAATCGACAAAAAAGCGAAAGGTCATTGTTCACTCCACAGTGCTCGGGATACCATTTGGTTTGTCATATCTGGACATGGGATTACTGTTCCTTATTTTGTTGAAGACGTTGATGGACACCCAGTTACTATTAACAAAGAGCGGTTGTTGAGTTAATATTCAATTCAAATAATCTTGCAAATATCACGAAACCACGTTAAAAGATATACTGTCCGCCAAAAAAATCTGGCTACCAAAAATTGACATATTTTCAAAAGTGATTATTTCTTAAACTACTGATTTTTTTTGTGTATTGTAGCACAATTCTTCTGTTGTAACACTGTGATTGAAATTATGGATGAAGAGTTGAATTTGAAAATATACGTGTTACATAATTGTGAAGAAATTTGAAACACCCTATAGGATGCAGCAACTACAATAGAAGGTTTCAACTAGTACCAAAATGTAGCACCATGCTTTATGAACATTTTGTTTTTTTTTATTCACGATTTTCACGGACTAAAGGAGCTACTAGTATCTGAGACTCTCCTCAGAAACTAAGTAGAAGTAAGGGGGCACAATAGATCTTTTAGGTCTCAGTGAATGTTACCCCAAAAGACATACATACATATATACATGCAATAATTCTCAACGAATGGTTTGGTCAGCTTAAAGCCCTGATTTCAATCCTATTCAGCATCTCTGGTGCCAACTGTAGAGAAGCATTCGTTGCCAGCCTGCTTTACCTGACAGTCTCTAAGATCTTCGAGTTGCACTTCAAGAAGAATTCGATGCAATTTCTCATCCTTTCTTTACTAACCTTATTAATTCGATGCCGTATCTAAGAGATTCAATTTACGTTCCAATATTATTTTTAGTTCTTTTTATACCGTTGATTTGAAAATAATTAATCTCCTTTAATAACAGAAATAATAAGGTGAACAAAATACCAAAATGTTCAGTAAGCATGTTGCTATTGTGGTTTCTGCATCCTACAGGGTGTTTCCAATTTCGGGTATTTGCTCCTCGTATATACTCAATATACTGTGTACGATCCTTAGCGCAAGGATGGTATCAAGATACATACCGAATGTCTGGAGGAAAGTGAGGGTGGTCTATATTCCTTAATCTGGGAAAGCTGGTGACAAGAAAGCACTTAGTACAACGGATATTGTATGCTACTGAAAATAAGGAAGTATTATTAGTTGCCGCCCTTGATATAGAGGGTGCCTTTGACAATACATCTCACGAAGAGATCATGAGGGCGGTTCTTCTAAAGCAAATTGACGAAACAAGCTACATATAGACTACATGCTAACAGACCGAACGATATTCTCAATCTTGATGGGCGAATAAATATCAGCTCGGGTTTCAAGAGGATGTCCTCAGGAAGGAGTCATATCTCCTCTAAAATGGAACATTCTAATGGACGGACTGATAAAGATACTTCAATGCTACAGTCAGAGAGCGCATGCAACTGATTCTGAACTTGGACGGAAGAGGTGGGTTTAAGGTCCCACCAAATGAAACATAGTGCATTACACGAAAAGAAGATACCTAATGGGACCAGGACCATCATTCCTTCAAGGTACGGAGATTCCAATAGTGATGGATGCTAAATGTCACGTGATAATTATTGAGTCGGGAATAACATGGACTAAAAAACTGGAAAAAGTAGCGACAAGATTGGAGATCACATTAATGATGGCAAAGTGAACTTGTGGCAAACTATGGAGGTAAAGTATGATACACGGGATATACAGTGTAGCGGTTAAACATAAAATATGGTGGAGAAAGACAACACAAACAAATGTAATGACAAAGCAAGATTTGCTTGACAGTATTTCATGCACGCCAACGGCAATACTAGCAGCCTTATTTGGCCTTTTCGAAATGATGGGGTTATTTAGGCTGCAAAACAACTTGAGCAACAAAACTAAACTTCTCCACGGCTCTAAATATGAGGTAGAGATACCTCACACAAAACAAGACCCAAGCAGACTAACGTTTCCCCGAGGTGAACTGGTACACAGATGGTTCAAAAGGAACAGGAGCATAGGAGTATAGTGAAATGAGGAACACAAGATGTTCTTTCTCACTAGGAAAACATACCTCTGTATTTCAGGCGGAAATTCCACAGAATACCATGTGCCACAATAAACAAATACAGGACCGATTCTCATAGGATAAACATATTAACTGACACTCAGGCAGCGCTTGGTGCTATAGAGACAACATCCAAAATGTTAGAGGAATGCCAAAAACAACAATATTAACTGGCAGACTGCACTAAAGTATGATGAGTCTAAGTGCCGCGACATAACGATATTTCTGGAAATGAACAAGTTGATGGACCAAAACCCCAAAGAAACTGGTCCGAGGACAAATACAAAAATGGGTACAAAGCCACCATAAACTCCAAAGCAGGTACACAGTAAGACCTTTATAGGTAATACATGTGTTAAACGGGTCGAAGAACTACTAATTAAATATCAGTAGGAATCATTACAGGCTATCTAACGGGTCATGATCCGGTAATAGACCGCCTTCATAAAGTAAAGCTTTATAACGGGGATCTCAGCTGCAGACTTTGTGGCATGGAGATCGAGACCGTAATTCAAATCTTATCTCACTGTGAGGGACTGAAGAAAGCAAACAATTTTCGGAGAAGCCATCTGATATACAGGGTGCGCCAATTATTTCCACTCGATCTCTAGCACCGAAACTAAAAGAGGTATCAACAAGATTTCTTGTAGGTTTATACGGTGTCACTCGGACTACAATTGTAAAATATTTTGATGTATACAGGGTGGCTAATTTTTGTGGAATGAAAATTAATTTGGTTTTTTTAAATTGAACACCCTGTATACGATTATGTCTTCTGATTCTACTTAGTATTAGCTTTACGGTAGTTTTTTGAATTTGTAAATCCGACGCGGCGTTGCCAAGTTATTCCTATTATAAGCAGATTTAATGAGAAAACAGCACTTCAGAAATATTAGCACAATAAACACATTTTTTCAAAAATTCCTCCAAAAGGCTACTATGATGTAAATGAAACATACACCTACCACAATAATTACCCAACATATTCACCTGTTGCACAGGGTGTTTGCCGATGGCGTGCAAGTAGTCTACTTTTCAAATTGCAATAACTTAATTCTTTCAAATGGGACACCCTGTATATTTTTCTTCAGTTAGAAGCTCTCCTTAATACACATTAAAAAAATATAGGGTTTTGGACATCTAACTTTACTATTTACTTTAATAATTGACGTTAAATGAGAAATAACATATTTTACACAATTTTTAATAAGTACAAAATTTTACAAAGTTTAATCGTAAGAAAACTACAATATTGAAAGTTGAAATTTATAATAGGTGTTCAAAATGTCTTCCATTTTCATTTATACATTTTCTTGTCCTTTCTTTCATTGATTTACGCACATCTCTTAGCATTGCAGGGGTCACCTGTCTAAATGCTGCAGTAATTCTGTCTTTCATATTTTGTTTTGTGGTAACCTCTTCTTTGTAAACAATATTTTTAATAAAACCCCACAAGAAAAAATCGCAAGGTGTAAGGCCCGGCGATCTAGCAGGCCAATTTGTAGGTCCTGCCCTTCCTATCCAACGATCCTGAAATTCCCTATTTAACCAATTGCGAACATTTAATTCCACATTCCGTTGCGATAATTTTGAGGCACATTTTGCAAAAAGTTTCTAAAATCAAGTTCTAAAAAATTTAAAAAAGCAGCTCCATTTACAGTCCCATCAAAGAAATAGGAACCAATTACATAATCACCTATTATTCCCGCCCACACATTCAAAGACCATCGATACTGTGATGTGGTTCTAAATAAATGTTCATTGTGTCTATTTACACAACCGTTCTTATGAAATGTGGCTTCGTCGGAGAATAAAACTTTGTTTAAAAAGTTACGCTCTGTATTTATCTTGTTTATTAACCATCTACAGTATTCTTCTCTACGCGCGAAATCACGCGGTAACAATTCTTGGTGAAGCTGGATATGGTAAGGGTGATATTTATTCTTCTTTATTATGCGTCTAATTGTGGTATTGGAAATATCTAACTGATTGCTTAATTGCCTTGTGCTTACATTGGGATCTTCAACTATACTGATCATTACTTTATATTCGTTGTCAACAGTAACAGTTGTAGCATCACGTGAATGTTTTTCATACTTGACGGTTCTCGTTCTATCAAATCTATTCTTTAAATTCTCAAAAGTATCCTTTTGTGGATGACGTCTTTCTGGGTATCTTTGACGATAGACCCTACTAGCAAGAAACGCATTTTTTTGACATTCACCCAGTATCCATATCATATCAATATTTTCTTGAACACTATAATTCTTATTATAATCCATTTTTTATACCTAATACCGATTAAATATAGTAGACGTGATATAATACAAAATTTTATGTTGACAATTAATGCTACAACAAAATATACCTACTGTCATTTTCATAGATAACTTGTTTTCTTATTAAAAATTGTGTAAAATATGTTATTTCTCATTTAACGTCAATTATTAAAGTAAATAGTAAAGTTAGATGTCCAAAACCCTATATTTTTTTAATGTGTATTAAGGAGAGCTTCTAACTGAAGAAAAATATACAGGGTGTCCCATTTGAAAAAATTAAGTTATTGCAATTTGAAAACTAGACTATTTGCACGCCATCGGCAAACACCCTGTGCAACAGGTGAAGATGTTGGGTAATTATTGTGGTAGGTGTATGTTTCATTTACATCATAGTAGCCTTTTGGAGGAATTTTTTAAAAAATGTGTTTATTGTGCTAATATTTCTGAAGTGCTGTTTTTTCATTAAATCTGCTTATAATAGGAATAACTTGTCAACGCCGCGTCGGATTTACAAATTCAAAAAACTACCATGAAGCTAATATTAAGTAGAATCAGAAGACATAATCGTATACAGGGTGTTCAATTTAAAAAAACCAAATTAATTTTCATTCCACAAAAATTAGCCACCCTGTATACATCAAAATATTTTACAATTGTAGTCCGAGTGACACCGTATAAACCTACAAGAAATCTTGTTGATACCTCTTTTAGTTTCGGTGCTAGAGATCGAGTGGAAATAATTGGCGCACCCTGTATATATGGCACACATCCAATGGACCTATATCGTTTACACGAAGGTGAGGATAACTGGGTGAGAGGAATAAATGTGGGAGTAGGGTACAATAATTTAACAGGTTGTAGTGCTACCGGCATCAGAACAAGTCTCAAAAAAAGTCCAGTTTTCAAATTTAACTCCACATCAAAATTTCAACCACAATATTGCTATTCAAGAGATAATCACTTTTGAAAATGTGTAAGAATTTTCTTATGATCAATATAGTAATCCATTTTCAGCAAATGAAACAACCACTATGTTAATATGTTTGATAATCGTTATCAGGCTTGTTTATTTCCCAATTTTGCATATTTTTAACATGAATGAAATAAATTGAAAATTTACTGCGTTTGTCATTGTAGGTATCTACTATTTATTTTGGCACATACTGTAGTAGCAGTAAATAGTGGAGAGTCGTGTTCTTTATGCAATAGTTAACCAATCTTCCATATACTTTAAATTTACCAAAGTGTGTGTATGTGTTTAATCATTGCAATCATGTTAAGCAATAAATGACCTGTCAATTTTAAAGATATCTTGTTATATACCTTGTTATCTCAGTAAGCTTATATTTGTACTTGCTAAAGCTTTTTAAAAATGTGTAAATCCATTTTTTTTCATTACTACAAGATAGTTCAATTGAAACCCATCTCTGGTCCAGGAAAAATTTATTGACAAGTACAGTTACAAATAACTACCACTACAATTGAGACACATATCCCACTGTTTCACCAACCGATGTATACCCTGCTTATAGAATTCTTGTGGCTGCTGCTGGAAGAATTATTTCACAGCGTTTTGTACTTCTGCGTCCGACTGAAAACGGTTACCTTTTAACGCCTTTTTTAGTGGCCCAAAGATGTGAAAATCGCAAGGCGATAAATCGGGACTATATAGGGTGGATGCTCTAATATCCTCCATTTCTTTCGTTGCAGATTTTCTTTCACTACGTTGGCAACATGAGGCCGAGCATTATCGTGAAGCAGAATAACACCACGTAAAAGCTTCCCTGGACGTTTTCTTCTTATTGCTTGATGGAGCTTGTTCAAAGTTTCATTATACAGGTTTGCGTTGATATGCACTCTAGGTTCTGTAAACTCTATCAGCAAGGGTCCTTCATGGTCGAAAAAAAATGTCAACATCACCTTGCCTGCAGAAGGTTGAACTTTAAACTTCTTTGGTGGCGGAGAATGTGCGTGTTTCCATTGCATCGATGACAGCTTACTGGATGGTTCAAAATAATGACACCAAGATTCATCGCCAGCAACTATTGACGAGAGAAAGTCATTACCATTTTGACTGTATTCCGTGAGGTGTTGCAAAGACAAGCCCATTCGCAAGCTTTTTTGGTCCTCAGACAAAAGACGAGGAACCCATTGCGCACAAACTTTGCTGTAACCTAGTTTGTGTACGATACTATGGACAGATCCTATACTCACACCAACATTTTCTGAAATTGCTCTCATTGAAATTCGACGATTTTCTCTAATCAGGCCTTCCACACATGCCACATTCCTGTCTGTTGATGCAGTAATCAATGCACCTGGTCGTGGCTTATCATTCGTCCTCTCTTCTCCATTCTTAAATTTTCGACACCATTCCTTCACAGTTGGATATGCAAAACATGCGTTTCCATACACTGCTTGCATTCGCGTATAAATTTGCAACGGTTGCATTGCACACCTTCAGCACACAAAAATTGAATGACCGCACGCTTATCACATTTGGACGGATTGTTAACAACAAACGCCATTTCAAAGTCACAATACTTGAAATCGCTGTCAAATATAAACGAAATAAACAGATCAGTGTGACGTTTGCATACACTACTAATGTTGGAAAACGTCAGTTGAATGATTACAATTGTTTCCAAGGCTAACCTGACCAAAGATGGGTTTCAGTTGAACAAGCCTAGTATTTTTCTTTCACGGAAATTTGAGAACATTGTAAATAAATGAATTTATTGTGAGCGAATCTTATTTTGATAGGCGATTTATTTAAATAATTTGAAGAGCACCTATTAAATTGTAATTCTGTCAAATTAGGGATAACACCCTTAGATATACTGTGATTTGTTATCAGATTGGCAATTTTTCTGAATGTTTCTGCCCAAATGAGAATTGGCAAGTGACATAATTTTCTTATTTTTTAATTCTCCATATTTAACATATTAGAAAAGTTCTTCCCCTTTATAATCTAGTTCCCTGACATTTAAGGCGTGCCATTTTCCAGTAATCAATATTCCATTATTTTCTAAATAATTAATTAACAGTCCCATTTGGGCTTTGCTTATTTTACGACTTCGCGACCTTATATATATAATCAAAATCCCTGTTACCATTTAATGGTGTAGGGTATATTTTATTGTCTATATTGTCAACGATATTTTTCAGTGTCTGTACACAAATTTTGCCCATTCTTTTTTGTTATTTGCTAGTGCCTTGGCCGCTAACCATGTTGTCCCTCTTTTCTTCATTATTTCTACAATTACTCCATCCCATGTTTGTTTCGGTCTCCCTCTTTTCCTAGCTCTTTTTATCCTAGATTCCCACACTTGCCTGACAGGCCTATCCTTATTCATTCTTTGGAGATGCCCCCACCAGCTAAGTTGTCTTTTCTCAATGAAATCCAGCAGTGGTTCTATTTCCAGGTCTTCTCTTATTTTTACGTTTCTCATTTTGTCTCTTTTTGTGACACACCTGACTCTTCTGAGATACTTCATCTCTACAGCCTGAATTTGGCTTTTTTGTCGCTGTGTGAGTACCCATGATTCGCATCCAAATGTAAGGATTGGTCTGAATATGGTTTTATAAACATTCATCTTCGTTTTCTTTGATATTTCTATTTTATTTATAAATGATCTGTTCATTGCGTAGTATGATTTCAAAGTGTTTTGTATTCTATTATTGATTTCAATATCTTGTTTTCCGTTCTCTTGAATTTCCACTCCTAAGTATTTGAAACTTTTCACCTGCTCAATATTTGTTCCATCTATTGCAATATTTATTTTTGTACTGTTGTTACTTATCTGCATCACTTTTGTTTTGGTTCTATTTATGTTCATCCCATTTTCTTTTAGAGTTTTATTCCATATGTCGAAGTTGTGTTGTAAATCCTTTTCTGACCCCGTCATAATAATCAAATCGTCTGCAAAGGCTCCTTCCGCGATGTTTACTCTCTGTAAATTTCTGTAACCAATATGTAGTTTTTTCGTCTTTGGTGAACATTGTTTTATAATTTCATCCATAAAGACAATAAATAATAGTGGGCTTAATCCCCCTCCCTGTCGGAGTCCTTTTTGTGTTTTAAAATATTCTGAAATTCTATTTTCGCTAATTATACAGCATAAGTTGCTTTTATATATATTTTCTATTATTCTTATTGTCTTCTGGTCAACTCCTCTATTTTTTAGGATTTTCCATAGCGCTTCCCGTGTTACTTTGTCAAAAGCCTTCTCCAAATCAATGAAACCAACATAAGCTTCCTTACTTTGTAAAAAAATCAACAAAAACAATAGAACAAATGATCCAGATTTCTCGAACAAATTATAGGTTAAAGTCAAAATAAATCGTTTCATTTTCTTATTGAATGCCGAAGTACAGTGTTGCCAGTAGTTAAATTGAAGCTACTGGCAATAAAATTGTCAAAACCATGAACCAATTTTGCGATGAACGCAGAAACAGAATACACAATTTCCGGACCTCATTGTTGTATATTGTAACCATAAAAATATTGATTATACAACAATGTTTTCAGCAATATGCAAGGAGAATATGACTGAATGTTTAATAATTTTAATGATTCTTAGGTGGAGAGTAGAAGTAATGTCAAACAGACATTTGGGCTTAAAGTTGCCAAATAAAACATACTTTATGTATAATTATGCGAGCATAGGAGTAGATGCTCAAGTGGCTTTAAATTTTCACAAGACTAGAGAGAGTATTTTTTATGTTTATGGAAGTAGACTGTTTAATAAGGTAAGAATGTAGCTTCTTTTACAAAAGTCACAAAATTTGTAACAAAAGTATTCTCACATCTTTGTTGTTGGAGTCAAAAAGAATGATCATAAATTATAATTCTCAATCTGGGGTAAGAAATAGGTCGATTAAACCTTCATTCATTTGGGTTGTGCTCAACAGCAAAGGCACTTCTAAATCTTTCTTCCATTTCCCTTGTTATCTACTTCCATTCCAGAAGCATCGTGCCTTGATTATAGGCCACTAGTTTGACTGGAGGACTTTAAGTGGTTATATTATATCCTCTCTAAAGTGATTCCGTCTGAGTCCCTGTAAGTTCTCACAGAAGCAGAGTATGCGAATCGGTGTTTCATCGCTCACTTCACATTTCTTGTACATAGGTTCACTGATTTTTCCATTCTGCGTTTACTGTTTTTACCAGTCTACTCTTAATGCTTGGATTGCTGATAGCTTTAAGTAGATCCTGATTGTCAGAAAATATTTTAATTTTTTGTTTGGTATATATCCTCTCCTGATGTTTTCATCAATACAGACGTATATCGACCAATGCTGAAGAGCATTCTCTTGCTAGGTCCATTTATACCAGTCCCAGTGTCATGGTTTGTTCTAGAACCCTCAGGGCCGGTTTATCAATTGCAGTTTTTATCCAGCAGTTAGGTATCTGTCAGATAAAAGTAACTTGCAGATAAAGTTCCAGTTGAGTTTTTGAGATATTTTTTATCCACTAGTTTATCAACTGTCAGATAAAGAATGTTGGTAGTAGTGAGTGATAAATATAAAAGATTTGATTGGTTGTTTGCTTCACCATGGTTTTTACTATATTGGCATTCTTCAAAATAACATTTTATGCTTTATTAGCGACTTTAGATCGTTGTTGTTTCTTTTATATTTTAATCCTATGGATTTTGTGGTTTACGTATTAGATAGTGATGAGGACTTTGATATAGTGGAAGTCCTTCAACACGAACGAAAGCCCTACGTAGTGAGAGAAAGAGTCGATACTTTTGAGAAATGGGATGAGCAAGATTTTCATGCAAGATTTTTTATTTTCAGTTACATTCTTCGCTTTATTGGCCAGTTTTAAAAGTAAATTTCTTTCTTCTAGAGTGAAATTGCTCCCTCGTTTTTTATTATTAATTTCCATTTTATAAAAATAAATCAGGCTTTTACAATACACACTTCAAATAGAATTGACAAATCATAACTAGGTTCAGATGTCACTGCTGTCAGTCCAAACATTCCTGTTTCTATGGTATGTACGGGCTATCTATCAGTTATCTGATTTATCTGCCAGTTGCAACTAAAAGATATCTATCTGACACTTTAACTGCCGGATAGGAGTTATCCTGTTGTCGATAAACCCGTCTTTCCGTACTAACTGTTAGTTAAGAGTTATCTGACAGATAAATTGCAATTGATAAACCGGCCCTCAGTGAACCATAGATGATGACTACAGGATTACCTGGGTGCACCACCTGTTCCCTAGATGGGATGATGATATTCACTCGTTCAGTGAATATCTTCTCTGGTTTTATGCTATCCAACCTCAGTTAGGTTATGTTCCATCGCTATCCTAGCACTACATTCAGATGTAGCCAACACACTCAACATGTTTTGTGCTTAGTTTCAATCGTTGAGCCTAGTTTAGCACGCGCATTGGATGGCAATAACTGGAAAAAACTCACTGTATCAATAACCACTTACATTAGTCAATAGGAAGTGGATGTATTGCATAATATACATTTTTATTAAATAACTAAGACTTCAGGACCTATAGTGCCCCCTCCTACCACTCAGTTCATGAGATAACTCACAGAGTCTAGTAGATCCTTCAGTCCTACTTCCTAGAGAAATTTTAGGATATCTGCAGGCTCCAGCTTAGTCTCTCTCTTATCCAGCAGTTGTGCCCTAAGATTCTGTATTGCTATGCTTTCCGCAAGTACGCGAATGGAGATTTCTTCTTCCATTCCACAGAATCTATATTCTTCTTGCTCCACTAGTTTGAGCTTTTTAAGGTCCCCAATCAGTGTCCTGTCAAATTTCTTAGTGCAGTTTTACTCTGGCTTACTCTTTCCCAGTTTTTTATTGTGCTACTAGATCTTTCCAATGGTCCGATTGGTACTGATTTATTGTATGTTAGTTGATTAAAATATACAAGGTGATTAATTAGAGCAATAAAGTCCAATATCTTGTAAATTCCCATAAATATTTAAATACAATTTTGACCGATTGTAGCCAGCCTAGAGGCATATATTTCAAAATTAGCCACAATTGTACATCGTATTCCAGAACGCCGTGCCAGATCAAAAGTTTCATTTTTTCAATGGAACACCCTGTATTTTACTTCAAATTTGATTTCTGCTTGGCCTCGCTATTGAGATGATATGTGGTGTAATAGGTTATACAGTGTATTTAAAAAGTTCTGACACCTTGTTCTTGAAAATCGTAATGAATTTAACGTCCTGTATACTTGAAACTGCATAATTTAATTAATCTTTCACAACCATACGTCTGTGATGGTTGTCTAGTAACATAATTCACTAGACCTGCTTCCAAAAACTTGAATTCATCGATTTCACAATTTTTTAAATGGATCACCCTGTACTTTGCATTGGTAAATGAAAGTTTTGGTTTATTTACGATAAAAAGACAATGATGTTTCAAAAATAGCTTTTGTGGCTTTGCCAAGCTGTAGTTTTTCTCTTTACTTTAAGAAAACTAGAAATGTTAATATGGTCGTTCTTCGTATTTATTTATGCGAAAAGTTTGGATCAGATGCAAGAAACAGTAACCAGTATATAAAAATATATCAAGTTTCATCAACTTAACTTAACATTGAAAACTATAAATCTTCCACGTTTAAATAATACAACAATATTATGAATAATAATGAATGTAAATAGTAGGTATAACTTATGTTTGTTTCTTGCAGTATTAAGCAGGAGAAGCGGGACCCCACCTTGATATTTTCTATCAAAATAACTTTACAAAGATTTTACGATCTCTTAACATTTTTTTCTTTAAATCCTAAATAAACAATTAATTCAAAAGCACCAAAAATACTTGTTTGTAAATATAAAGATGATCGAGTGTCTGCCTGCTAGTCCAATCCACTTTTCAGGAAACATATTATCATTGAAATGACTGAATAAGCGCATTATAGCGAGCAGGAACTTTCTCATGTACCAGATGGCATCAAGCCAAACCCTTCTGTAATGCAGAGCGCAAGGTCCGAACGATACTGTGAATCACTCGGGACTTTGTTAATGATTACACTGCGTCGTGTCGGACAAATGCCCCTGTGACATAAAGCAACTTTGAATTCCTTGAAAAAATGTTTGCGCTAGGTTGAATCATACCTACTTGTCTGAAGTTTTAACTTAGAGATTAGTACCTACTTACCGTTTGATGAGTTATGTTGTCTGTTTTCTACTAATTTTTTAAGCGGTTAATACATTGGATGAGTCAAAATTAAAAAGCTTATTGGATCGTTTATGCGTAGATGTTAATATTCTTGAAATAACCGTGGATAATAATGAACAGTTCAGTATTTTAGTGCAGTGTAAACTTTTTAGAGAAGGTTCAGCGTGTCTGATTAAGAGAGGTAACCCGCTGTATCTCAGAAACTATCGTACAGCTCAGAGAAAAAAATCTCGAGAAAGTGCTGGAAATTATTTTCAAGTTTCCTACTTAGTTCACAATAATAACACAAAAACATCATTTTCCTATAATAGATGTACCGTTATAGTACCACAAAATTTAAATAAGTTTACAGTTTCCTCTTTGTAAAATAACTGATAGGGATGAGTGGGAAAGCTGACTCGAATAAAACTGTTTTAACTTTTGTACCGCTTTATGGATTTTGACAAACTTGGTATCGTTTGAAAGGGAATTCAATGCATAATAAAATATTATATTATTCGTTTTATTCCAGTAGTTTTAACGGTCGCTGGTGGCGGTGATTGAACAATTGTTTTGTTTTCAACTCAACCTTCGAATGAGATGCTATATTTTTCAATCATCTACTTGAAAGAGGATGTAGGTAATTTGAAAAAATTGGTAAAAACCGCATCTCAATATCTATTTTCTAAGCGAAGACACGAGGAAAAATAGGTATATATTATAGATAAGATATAAAAGGGTAATCAACTTAAAAAAAATTGTGGAACCAATGTATTTGGCCCCGCCCTGTATAAGGTTTCTTAGATATGAAGGCAGGTCTAGTGAATTACGATACTAGACGACCGTCACAAACTTATGGCTGTAAAAGATTAATTTCAAATTGCGCAGCTAAAAGTATACGGGGCGATGAACTCGTTAAATTTTTTAGGAACAAGTGTTCAATAACCATACATCGTTTAAATAGTGAAGTAAAGCAAAATTCAATTTTGAAGTAAAATACAGAGAGTTCAATTTAATAAAATGTTCTTCGATCTGGCACGGCGTTCTGGAACATATTGTACAATTGCGACTAACTTCAAAATATGGGCCCTTGGGATGGCTAGAATCGGAATTTTATTTAAATATCATTGAGGATTTATATTGGACTTAATCGCACGTATGACACCCTGTTTCGTGGTGACACAATAAAAACATTATTTTTTATTTTGAGAACCGTCAGTCATATATAAAAAATGTCAGTCTATTTTTATGGTTACCACAGCGAAATAAATTCATCTACATGTAAGTTTTCTTTTATCAATTAAATCTTTCGAAACTCACAATTGGTGACCGATTAAAAAAGTGTTTTTTTCGAATGATCTAATTGGTAAGTGAAAACTTACATGTAGAGGAATTTATTTCGCTGTGACAACTATAAAAATAGACTGCCATTTTTTATACTGCGTGTCCACGGATCCTATAGGTGAAAAATGTTTAAATATTAGTTTTAGTGAAAAATGTCATTCTTGATCAAAAGTTTTGCTGGTTCTGAAACCCCATAAAATGAAATAAAATTCAAGTTTTTCAAAACTCGTCTCATTTTATAACAAGTTTTATGAAAACCGTATGAATTTTTGCACCAAGTTCGAAAATAATGTATTAATCTAGTGAGGGACGTTTACGATGTACCAAGTAACTGTCGACTTTTATAAATAATTTTCAAATTGTCACTCTTTAATAAATATTTGACAACAACGTTAACTATTCAACAAAGAGTATATCTTATTAAGTGTTATGGTATTGTACCCATTGAGCGGTGTGGATTAAAAAAAATAATAAAGAAGTTTGATGAGACAGAATCTGTTCAAGACAAAAATAAATTGAAAAAGCCGTACGTTGAGGAGGATGATGCAGCTAGTGCACTAGATATGCATTCGTTAAGGGAAAATCCCAAGTTGAGTCTACGAAAAAGAGCAGTGGAGGTTGGTTTTTGCAAGAGTAACTTACAGAAAATATTTAAGCAAACCAAAATTCATCCATTAAAACCGAAATTTATTCATACCTCACAAGATTATGATTATAGCACAAGGTTAGACTTTTGTGCGATGATTGGTGAACAACTTATGCATGACCGATTCTTTCATAATAATATTTTGTTTTTTGATGAAGCAACATTTACAACAAACGGAGTCGTTTCTTCCCAAAATTGTCGATATTGGGCTAGTGAAAATCCGAGCTACAGGATTAATTGTAATAGTCAATTTGCTAAGAAAGATAATGTTTGGTGTGCGGTTTTACCGGATCGAATAATCGAACCGTATTTTCTGGAAAATACATTAAATCAGGAGGTATATTTGTATTTGCTAGACAACTTCTTAATACCTGAATTAGAAAAGATTCCCTTGGAGCAAAGGCGTGAAATGTACTTTCAACATGATGGATGTTCGTCACATTCGACTTTGCTAATTAGAGGCTGGCTGGATGAATAATTTCCTGGGCGATGGATGGGACGTTATGGGCCAATGTTTTTTCCGCCCCGATTTAACTATTTTAGATTTTTTTATGGGACTAATTGAAACAAAAAGTTTACGCAAATAATTTAAACCATAATATTGAAGACTTAAAACGAGCTATCATTGATGCCGTTAACGAAATTACTCCAGAAATACTGCGAAATACTTACAAAGAATTTAGAAAGAGAATTGAGATATGTTTTGAAGCTGGGGGAGGATATATTGAATAAATGTTTTTTGTTTACTTTGTGTTTCTTACATTATTAGTCTGTATTGTTATTTTCGATATTGATTATAATTCTTGAATGGTTAACATTGTTGTCAAATATTTATTAAAGAATGACAATTTGAAAGTTATTTATAAAATCTTGAATTTCATTTCATTTTATGGGGTTTCAGAACAAGCAAAACTTTTTAGCTAGAATGACATTTTTCACAAAAACTAATATTTAAACATTTTTCACCTATAGGATACCCCATCCCTGGACACGCGTATATGACTGACGTCTCTCAAAATAAAAAATAATGCTTTTCTCCTCCTTATTGTAAAGAACGCATTTTGACACTGTTTTGTAAGTCAACTTACCACCCTTGGGTGGCAATAATTTATACCGTATAAAACGTGTATATTATTTATTCATATGAATATTGATAGTACAATTATGAACATTATATTCAAAATGTCTCCATCTCTAACCAATTTTTCTCGAAGTACTGCAGGAAACTTCTGGTTTCGTATAAAATTTTATTTGTAACTTCCTTTTTATTGTTGACACTCTCCGCTATATAACTTTCCGCAATAGTTGCAGATTTCCATCCGCTATGTCGTTTGAGAGCTAAGACATCAACTCCAGTATTCGCTATTAAAGTGGTCGACGTTCTTCTAAGGAATGTCCAGTATACTCTTTAAAGTTCTCAAAGTTCAGAAATTTATCATTTTACTTGGAGTTTTTCCCGACAGGCTGGTTTAAGCACTTTCCATTGTGATATCGCATGATATCGAGGATTAAAATTGTGTTGTGGGATCTTATCACAATGTAATTTCGAACTATTTTGAAATAACAAACCTTCTCATCATCACTTTTAGTCACTTTAAATTTACCTGTCATTCCATTTTTGGAATCAGGAATAGTAATAATTATGACTTCATGCCTTAATTCAACATTGTCCATTCTCATTGTACAGAGTTCACTAGAACGGCAACGCTCCAGCAATTCCTATTTTATCATTACAACCTTCATCATTAAGTAAATATCTTCGATGGCTTCAAACAGAAATTTACTTACATCTTCCCTGTCAAACATATTAGATTTTTTGGATTTATATCCGTCATTTCTTCTTTTTAAAAATGCTCCAAGTTTAGGATACTTGGAAATATCTTTGTTCTCTTTTATGAAACGGCTGAACTTCAGCATGGAATATTCACACCATATGCTTGATGGAGACTTTAATACAGCAGACTTTTCGAGAAAGTACGCCAACAGCACGGTTTCTGAAACAACAGTAGCTGTCTTCGTTTGACACCATTTCTTGAAGTATTGATAGGTTACTTCAATTCTCTTCCTTGTTTTTTCTGGCAGCATCGACAGACAAGCGATTTTTGCTGATTCTTCTATATCCATTTTGTTATTAGTCCAGTAAATAAAGACCGAGAAACCCCCCAACCTGTTCATCTCATTATTGTTGGACTTTTTTTTTGCAACTTTTAGGTATTCACGGGTAGATTACTCTCTGAAAATATGTCCTCCACGAAATTTGCGGAAGGGGCTGAAAAATGGCCAATAATCCCAACGCCGATATCTCCGGAAATATGACACTTAGAGAAGTGGGGTTTTGCTAGGAATGGAGAGCAGTTTATTATCTACAAAAATGATCCCTTCCGCAAATCCCGCGGAGGACATATTTTCAGAGAGTAATCTACACATGAATACCGACAAGTTGCAAAAAAAAGTCCGACAATAATGAGATGAACAGGTTGGTGCCTTCATTTACTGGACTATATCCCAGACGGCACAAACATATTGCATGAATATCTCATGCATATCCCACCGGAATATTTGCATATGCCAGGGATATTCCATATCTTCCAAAGTATGTGATATGCATATTCTATGGATATCCAAAGTCACCATGAAACATATCCCAGGAATATGTTTTAATTTTGGAAAACATATTCATGGCATATGCTACACATATATTTCCTTACCATAAAAATATATGCCAGGAATATATTCTCGTACTGCACAGAAAATGCTCTTTGAATATGAATGGCAGAAAATATACAGGGTTTCCCAGTTTATATGCAATAAACTTCACCCTATATAGATATGGTTAAATGTATGTAAGTTACTTTGAGAAATAAAAAACTATATCAGAAAAATATTTATTATAAAAACGTAGAAAATATTCTTAACAAAAAATGCAAACAAAAAAAAACAAATATATATTAGGCATACATAAAAAATAACAAAAATTCTCTTTTTTTTTCTTATTGAACCAATTCTTCAGGGTCATTTTGTTTGTTTTCCTTATTCCTAAAAACAACCAATTTAAGAAAAAATACCTCGTTATTACAATAATTTACTCACAGTCTTCGATTGCACCTCTCCGTCGCTTTTGCCAAGAAAACGGCAAGTCTTTCTTCCACTTGTTTTTCAGTGAAATTTTTGGTGAGGGGGTTTTTCTTACATACCTCTAAAAATAGTATTAATATAATATCAATGACAATTATATTTCCTCTGCTAATTATGCATATTGATTGATAGTTGCAACATATGGTGAATATAAATAATGTTTCATAAACTGAAGATGGAATTGACATTCAATTGTAAAAATACCCTGTGGTGGGGTTGGTCTAAAATAACCTCTGAATAAAGTAATGACCCACTGCCTTCTTTTAATGTATCCTAAATATGAATACAGATTAAGGAAATACTGAAGAACAATAAAATAATCAAGAACAGTTGGCACTGGGAATAAGTATCTTCTATAAGTTCCTTGTGGTATTACTTATTATTTTTCTCTTATTTTTTTGGGAATCAAACCACAATAATGTTTTTTTATTTCGACGTTTCGGTAGCGTTCCAGCTACCGTTGTCAAGATTAACTATAGTAAAGAAATAATTTTTGGTCCCTATCTGAGACAACGAAAAAATTTGACAACTAGACAATCAATAATATTTTGAAGTTTAAGACTACAAAACTTTGTTGTCAAATTTTATTAAGGTCCATTCATAGTAGATAACACCTCTGGTAAAATGAGAAATAAAATATTTTATTTTTTGACATTCTAACGATATGTAGTCCACTAGAAATGGAATCCAGTGAAGTGCACGTTCCAGGAACGGTTTTTATTGAGATAGCGCTTTTCTTCGTTATTTTGGAAATTTTGTTAATAAAAACGATATATTGTGAATGCGACAAATTCTATTTAGGTGAAACATCTAGACCATTGAAAGTCCGAATAAATGAACATAAAAAGTATATCAAAGATAGGGAGTTCTTCTAGTCAGGTATTTGCAAACCTGCTTGGGAAGAGGGGCATAAAATTCAATGGGATTCGACAAAAATAATATTGAAAGAGCCCAATTATAAAAGACGTAAAATCAAAGAAAGTGCTTTAATACAACTAAATGCAGATAAATGTGTAGCTAGTATTTCAGCCGAATGTAGTCAAATTTGGTTACCAATGTTAGAGAGAGAAATTTCCAATAATCAATTACCTGCGTTATCAGGATAGCATAATAAGTTTTTATCCAGGTTTTCTTATGATTTATCTTTGGAATAGTTGTTAATCTATACACACTTCAATACACAAAATCACCAAACTGAGTTATACATATTTTGAAAACAAAAATAATCATACACAAAAAAGTAACAACAAACGCGTTTTTATTAACAACATTTTCAAAATAAGCGGAAAAAAAGCGCTATCCCAATAAAAACCGTTCCTGGAACGTGCACTTCACTGGATTCCATTTCTAGTGGACTAAATATCGTTAGAATGTCATAAAATGAAATATTTTATTTCACATTTAACCAGAGGTGTGATCTACTATGAATGGACCTTAATAAAATTTGACAACAAAGTTTTGTAGTCTTAAACTTCAAAATATTATTGCTTGTCTAGTTGTCAAATTTTTTCGTTGTGTCAGATAGGGACCAAAAATTATTTCTTTACTATAGTTAATCTTGACAACGGTAGCTGGAACGCTACCGAAACGTCGAAATAAAAAAATAAAAAAACATTATTGATTCCCAAAAAAATAAGAGAAAAAATACTGGGAATAAGTGTATTAAATATGTCATGAGCCACCCAGTATATCAAATAAGTAAAGGGAAAATGGAATTAACATTGACTATTGGAGTCTATTTTTACCTTTAATTAAAGTAGCCATGTCTAGAATGGAAAATTTCTTTTTTCCTTTTCCTCCAACCCAACTAAACTGCCTCAAAATAGCATCATCCACTAACTGAGGCATACATCTTCTGATGACATCTTTTATATCAGTTCCTCCAACATGAAGGAGCTTAGTAACCTATAAATAAAATTATTCATTTCGTCTTTTGGTCACTCCTCTAGGGATTGAACTTAAAATAAAATAAAAATTACCATAAATTCTCTTATGTTTTGGTCACTTAGTTTTTTGTCTAGTTCCATTAATTCAATATATGTCTTGGCTGGGATATCGATATCTATTGCTTTTGCTGTATTATCTTGGATAATATTTTCATTTTTGGAATTTAATATGGCTGTTATTAATTCAGCATTTTGTGCAACCCTTCCATTTATTATGTGCAGAAGTCTTATAATTTCAGTAGAATCTATAAAAAACAAAGAAATGGTTGAAGTCAAAAATGCATAAATATATAAAGCGATTTACTGACCTTTACATGACAAACATTTCTGTTTTACTGCAGAGGCAGTTCTTGGGGTCGACGAATCCGAGTTATTGGCCCCTTCCTTTTCTAAGTTTAAATTTCGTTTTACCAGTGCCAAAGTTTCAGACTTTGATGAGCTGGCTTGTTGTGAATTACCTGTAAAAATATATTATTTGATATAATAAATAAAATGATTACTAAAAACAGAAAATACTTAGGATCTTTTGTTATGCAAAAAAAAAATATCAAAAATACTGAATGTATCTAACCTGGAGGTGTTGGTAATTTGAATCGTGGTGATCTTCTAACAACTTTTTCTGGAGGGGATGTGTCATCTTCTGAAGAAATATAACGTGAATTCTTCTTCTTTTTCCTTTTATTTAAAATGTCTTCTCTTGAAAATTCACTCTCAGTATCCAATTCACTGGTATACTTGGCCATTCCAGCTTTTTTAGTTGCCACATAAAAATTATCATATGGTGACCCACTCAATATTTCAATTGGTACGCTTTTCCAGTTCTTGGATGGTTTCTCTTTTGCCCGAATAGCAGCTCTCACCTTTACTCCAGAAATAGTATCTGGCCATAGACATTTGAAATCTCCAGACTCTTCATATACCCAAGAAGCAGGCACTGCTTCCACCATATCATTCTCTTCAATGAATTTTACTACTTGCCACCCTTCCATTTTTGTTCATGCAAATATGAGTTCCTGGCAAAAGTAGCATTCTTGTTCATTTCATATAATGAATAACAAAAAATAATGCAAATGTGATTTCTTTCAAATTTCAACAAAACAGCATCATGTTGCTTTTGCGGGCATAAAATCAAATTGGAAATCAAGAATAAGAAATCTTTTACAGGCACTTGGAAAAAGTTTATATTTTAATCAATATTTTGGTAATTAAAAGTAGTCAACAGTGAATAAAAGTAATAAAAAAATTCATTATCAATAGGAATATTGAAAAAATCAACATTCCAAGAAAGTAATCAACAATCTTGTCTCAGAAAATCAAGTTTAACTGAGTTTTATTTGGCTCAGGCCCTCAAGCTAATTCAATAAATAAAATTGTTTATGATAATTGATAAGAACAAAAAAAATAGCTGGCAAAAACTAAAATAGGTTAGAACTTGTTCAACATTATATTTAAATTTTTCCCTATACAATGTTAATTTGTTTTGTTATAAAAATACAGTGGGATATTGAGACGTACGAATAAAAGGTAGTAAATGCTTTTACTATAGCTGCATCCTCAACAACAGATATATGTCTATCTCAAAAATGTGAAAAAACATTTGTCTCCAGCAATAACTTTCATTTAGAAAAATATCCGACTGTGTGCAATAACGGAAATACGACAAAACCATCTTCATGAGGAAGGCGAACATATTTTTGTGAAATTTCTTCAATATTAACTATGACAAATTTGTTAGATAATTTTTTCACGAAATACACATCGAGAATGGAAGAATTGCATGGTGTTTTGAATAAGTCACATTTCAACTGGAATTTTTTTACAAGAGCTACTGTTGAATTATCTATATTAGAAAAACCAAAAACTAATGATACAGTGCCATCTTTCAATCCACAACAGTTGTCTCGCTTGTACCCTGCATTCAGTGTAAAAGTTTCAACCACTAATTTCAAAAACTGAGGATATGGTAATAAGGGTGATATGTTTTTTTCATGTTGGAGATAAACATTTTCTGACTTACTTGGTTTGGAGACAAGAAAACCTTCTGACAACCTTTTTATTATTTGTTGCAAGGGTTTATCACCCTTTCTGACTAAACGTTTTAAAATCTGTAAAAAATTTTCACTGGAAAAGTTGCTAAATTTGTCTAATGGCCCGAAACGACGAGCACAATCTGTGAGGTGAATTAAGTTGTGAAAATTATGTGACATGTAGTGACGGCCATAAATGTTTTGAGTTTGTTGAACGAAATAGATAAGTAATCTTTCTGCATAATCATATAGATTTGTTAGAGAAGACGATACTAATATTGTAATACTAACAAAAAGGCATATGAAATGATCATACTTTTCTCTTGGTAAAAAAGGTTTCAAAATAACAACACCAGTGTACAAAAGAAATAACCTCAATTCAGTTGCTTTCCACCTTTTACTTTCGGAAAGGCTTCGTGACTTTCTAGGGAATTCAGATGGTACATACACTGCTATCTGTTTAATTAATACATTCATATTGTTAATTATTCTAGCTGGTAAATTATGTGGTGGTTTACCAAATATCCAAGTTCCAACAAGGAGCTTTTTAGTCACACCCAGCAAAACTAAGTGCATATAATCTAGTGGCACATCTTCAACCATATCAATGTAATCAATACTTTGAATGATTGAGAAACCTAAATGATAGTTCTCATCGCTTTGATTTCTAAAATTTTCATTTGTTCGTTTGATTGAATTAATATCTGGAAAGCAAACACGGTCTTCAAGATATATTCCTTCTTGACAGCACTTCGTGCATGATGAATAGCCACTGTGACTTTTCACCTTCAATAAATATGATTTGGCTGGGGCATCGAAGAGAAAATACTTCAACCTAAATGCAACCAACCTTTCTTCTATTTTCAAACAATTCTGGGATAAATGGATTATGTCATTTACAAAATCTACCAAAAAATCATTAGCATCATGGGGTTTTTGGTACCCATGGTATATACCAATCAAAACTACATTTTGAACTGATATGTTCAGATTCAAGATAACTCCTAGAATCGGATAGACTTGGCTGCCAGAACTTTTACTCAATGGGAGTCCATCAATATTCACAGCAATTTCGATTTTTTCTGGAGGTACTAGTTTATGAAAGTTGAAAAAATCACACAGCACATTTTCAATGCCCAGATGGCAGTATGTACCAGGGCTCACAACTCTAGTATTTACTTTACGAACAGTTGATAAAAAGGATCGGGCGCTTTTTGGAATACTTTCCAAACCTGGTTGTTTTCGTAGAATAGTCAGTAACTCATTAATAGCTTTATGTGTTATTTGATTGTGCACAGCCCACAGCTTAATCTCTTCCTGAAAACTCAGGTGGTTACTTTGGCTTGGTCCTGAGAGACAAGTATTTTCAACTGAAGTACTTGGTAACTGATGATCATGCATCAATTCAGTAGCAATCCTTCGGTTTTCTGGTGGAGTCAAGGCTTGAATCATTTCAGTAGAACAACTAATTACTGTTTCTTCAGTGCTCTGATCATACTCTGACGAATCAGTAATAATATTTTGCTCTTCATTGTTTTGAGAAATCAACAATGTTTGGTTGGTCAACCTTTTCACTTTTCTCAAAAAACATTTCTTCATTGCAGGTATTTACTCTGTAAAGCCACTCCCTTGATGTCTTCCAGAGGTTGATATTTATATCAGACGTATTCTATTTATCAGAAATTGTATATAGTAATAATACTCCTCTAACTGCACTATACTTACGATAATAACACTCGAGGGTTTTCACTTCTACTAGTTCCACTTCACTAAACCAATATAAAAAAAAAGATTTCAAAACTATTTTAAAAATCAACATACGAATTTTTTCTTCTTGACAGAGGACAATTTGCAATGACCGTTGAGTGTTGACAAGATCATCTGTCATTAAACTCAATGATCCATATACCTCTGATCACAATGGCCAATGGCCAATCAGCATTGGATTTGTCAATCACCAGCGTACATGATTCAAAAATTTGATTGGTTGTAATTTCACATCAACTGTCATAACTCGAACTCTAACCAATTGAATGCTCAATTTTGGCTGCGAAGCTTGAAACACGTTTATTTTGAAATAGAATAAATGCGTGTGGTTTTTCATTTTTAATAAAATATATACGAGGAACTTTCCTTTTAACAAAATGTTCCCAATTGATAAGGGAAATTTTCAGAAAAATATGATATCAAAATGCCTTTTGAATATTCCTGGAATATTCAAAAACTTACATTTCAGCTTAATATGCCGTTTGAATATACCAGTAATATTCAAGGAGAATATCTGATGAATATTCGTGAAAATATATTCCAGGAATATTTTTCATGGATATAAGATAAAACCCATATTCATGGAATATTCCAGGGATATTGCAATATCTATTGGAAAATGGGATGTAGTAGGCATATTCCAGGAATATTGGGTGCCGTCTGGGATACAAATCAATAATTTAAATTTCTCCCAATTTTTGATAATAAACTGTTAGCTTGACGTCAGTGGCGGCTCCTGAACTTTTTAAGAGAGGAGGCTGGACATAAAACGTTTTTGTAAAGATATACTCTCTTCAGCCAATTTAACCTTTTCGCAGCGACCGTATTAGCTACCTCAGTGACAAAATTAATTGTTGCCCAGTAAGAACCAACTATATAAGTTTCTCTTGTCCAAAAATTTGTTTTCTTTTTTTTTATATTTTTTTTTGGATTCAATCATATTCTGTTTTTTTTTTATTAAATTTATAAACTTTTTTTATATATTAACGGAATCCTACGGTCTTTAGTTTGCGAAAAATGATCAACAATATTATCATAAAATGTATCATTTTGTTTTAAGCGTTTTACTGAATCTTTTTCATTGTATAAACCACTCGTATTCTGTATTCCCCAGTTCGTGTATCATCGCGACCGCTAGAGGCAAGCCTCCTGAGAGTGTTGCCATTTCCGCTATTTTTTACGGTATTAGCAATTGGACTGGTCGAAAAAACGGCAACTGTGTTTCGGTATTGAGATGTTTGTAGAATCTAGCCTCAGGGCATTGTTGTCAGATTCAAAAATAACTAGTGGGGAATTAATAGTAAAATTTGAAAATTATTGGATAAACAGGAAATAAAATGAAGAATAATCAACAACATATTTCTGGTGCTATTTGCTGAAATACTTTGAGGAGCCGCCACTGCTTGACGTTGATAAAATAACAATGCTTATGACGCTATAGAAACCGGCCAAAGCTGTCCATAATTTCATGGGAAAAGTATCAAATTAAATTAATAAAAATTCGAGAATAAATTCTGCGGGGAGGTGAAAAAATCTTATATACTTCACGGGATGTAAGTATCTTTACCAGTCTCGAACTTTATTGCCAGACTTCGCTATCGCTCGTTCTCGACTAGTAAATGTTACTTACATCTCTTATAGTATAAATAACGATTTTATTGTGTCACCACAGTAAATAGAAATGAAATCATAATAACATAATATTTCTAATTGTCGGTAATGATGAAAATGAAAGAAATTCCTGAAAAGTTCATTAAACACTACACCACACTGAAACTTGTGAGCGTTCTAAAAATTTAACATGTTTTCCGCTACGTGTACTTTCTTGTCAAGCATTTGATTTTCTGGAATGCTTTCTGGGAACTTCACCACAACCGATTATGATAGTCTCGATATTTTTATGTTGTAGTTTGATATTCTTGATGTGAATGATTTTTGTCCCCCATGGATATGTGTGTCCATCATATGGTTGTTGGAGGCTGCTTTTCGATCCGTCTCACCCCACCTGCATCTCTTTAAATATTAATGTATGCAGCTGACTATGGTTCGTCCAATTGACTGTTCGGAGCTGCTGGAAATGTTGCATGATTTCCTTGGCATAGTCAGCCGAGTCTAAGATACCTTCATTGTCACGTTTTGTTAGAAATTCTCCAGGAAGACGTAATTACTCGCAATAAACGAGAGCTGCTCAAGTAGCTTCTAGGTCTTCTCTACATGCGGATTTACTGAATCTGCTAAATAATTTTGATTCGAATAGACGTCCTTGGTCCGTAGTAATACGGAGAGGGACGCCAAAACCTTATACCCAACCTTGGAAAAATTGCCTCAATTTTTTCGAGCGGAAAAGCTTCTGGCCATCTTGTAAAACTGCCAATGCATGTCAATAGGTATCTGTATCCCCTTGAAATCAGTAGCGGTCCTACTAGAATATGATCGATTAAAATGTATGTCAAATAATCTCTTGTAAATATCAATATTTAATAAAATACATTTCTTAGATGCTATATTTAACATTTGGGACCCAGCAAGTTGTAACGTCAGAATGTAAACATTTGGAAGAACGACTAGACTTATATTTAGATGGCAAGTTAGTGGAATTACCAGAATTGGAGTCTGTGGTCATACTAAATATCTCTTCATGGGGAGCAGGAGTAAATTTGTGGGGTAAAGTATAAATCTATTGTGACTCCTTACTGAGTTACAGGGTGTTTTATTTAACAGTTTAAAAACTATCTGTGCCTATGACTTCAAAAATATTTGACGTATGCTTGTCATACTTGGCGGGAATAGTAGATATCTATATTGGGATGACATTCACTGAGACCTAAAAGATCTATTGTGCCCCGTCACCTTTTTGAGCTTTTCCAAGTGCCCATTCAGGTGACAATGTCCCGTTAGGATCCCTGTTAAAACTCTTAGTGTAGTTTTACTATCTCACTTATGCATTCATTTGATCTCAACCAGAAGTATCCTTGATTGTCTAAGCTCTACTAGATGGTTCCAATGGTCAGATCTTTTATTATTTCTCTCGACTTTGCCTATTTCTTCCAATTTTACATTGGAGCTCTTATACCGCAAAAGGGTGTTCAGTCCCCCTCTTTGCTAGTTCATCTGCTATTTAATTTCTTTCGATTCTAGTGCGTCCTGGATTTCACAGTAAGGTGACTATATTCTCACCTAGTTCATAGAGTTGGCCTAGGCATTCCCATATCATTTTGGAACTGATTACACACGAATCCTTTGCCTTCTACATCCTTTATCAATATTGGTGTATATATTATATGCCCTACTAAATTATGTTTCTGGATACATAAAGCTGCACAATTATTTTGATGAATATTTTGTATTAATTATATTGGTGTTTTTGGGTTATTGATTGCGCAAATGAAACTTTAATCAGTATTAACCAAAAAAATAACATAACGTTGTTTATTGAAATTTCTTAAAACGAATACAGCCATTCAACATTTAAAAACAAATAGTACCTAGTTCTGAATGTTTTTTGTTATATATTCCTATTTTTTGGTTTATTCGGTAGGTGTAAAACACTTGTGTGTCACACATACAGGAAACGGTTTAGCAGCCCTTTAGTCTCGGTTTGCTAAAGCTCATTTTCAACCCTTGTAACTCAATTTACTATTTACACTTTATAATGTAATTCTACAAACTTTAATGTTATTACTAAATACCATACAATTAAAACTTTTTGGTAAGTTAATATAATTTTTAAGTATATCGTTGTTAAGCAAATCAATGCTTTTCTTGTACAATTTAAATTCTTAGATCATTTGTAGGTATATCCGATATTGCCGAAAGTGTAATATTTATTATTTCCATTCGGAATTAATGTAATGGATTTAGGGCTCTGTGTGATCGTATTCTATTAATTATCCCAATTATTCTCTGATCTAAACCATTCCTCAGAAGGAAGGATGCTTTGATGGTTGATATAATTTAGTCCAATGATAGGAATTCGATATCTTTCTGCCAATTATTTTTTTGTTCTTTCAATTTTTTGGTCAACTCTCCATATGTAACTTTATTATTTTAATTTATTCTGGAAGTTAGAGCTGATTTTCTGTCTTTATGTACCTTAATTCATGAAATTGTTATACCTATTCTTGTTTTTATATCATGATTATACTGCAGAATGTGTGAATGCAGTGGCATAGAATTTGGGAAGGCTCAACCAGTCACTTGCCCCTGTCGTACGCCTCTAGTAGTAACCAGGAACGTTTATTTAACACAATTTAGTAGGGCGTATGGTATCTACACTTCCCGCCAAGTATGACAATGATACGTCTAATGGTTTGGAAGTACTAGGCACAAATAGTTTTCAAATTTATAAACGAAACACCGTGTAACTCAGTTAAGAATCACATTTTTCCGAGTGATTTAGGTTAAATCTTAATATTTTGAGCTGAAGATTCAACAGTTGAAATATTTCCAATTATTAATTAAACACTAACCTTTTCAATAATATAATCCTTTTTTAGGTGTCTAAGGTATTAATTCCCGTTTGCACCGTTTACTTTAAGAGAGTCTTAAAATAAAGTGTTCTCAAAAATACTATCTAAGTATTTCTTGAACTAGTTAAGGAGCACTTAAAATTAAGTTCCCGATTGGGTCGTCTTAGTTTGATATTTAAAATCGCGGTTGACAGCTGATTTATCATGAAAAACTTTTTTGACATTTTCGTAGTTGATTCCTCGATATCCTTGAAATAATATACTTTGTCTTCCCGAGATGCTTTCCACTCGATCTGATAATTTCCAGGACATAAAAGAATTTGAATTTAATCAAATATTTCGAGTGATAAAGCAATATTTACGGGTTTTAGGATTGATAGAGGAAGCACTGAAATTTCGAAATGATTTTCAAGTAAAATATTACCTAATAAGGAAACCTATAAGACCAAATGAGCAACTGTTATTACAGAAATAACAGCGTGTCTCAGTTCCTAGCAGCATTTCAGTTATATGCCTGCGCTGGATCTAGTTGAATTGATCGAAAACAATTTATCGAATGACAATTGACCGAATACAATTTATCGAAAAACAATTTATCGAATAGGTGAATTTATCGAATGACAATTTTTGTAAAGTAAATTATAATAATTTCCAATAATAACCCAACCAAACCTACCCCTACCAAACCACCTTCGTATTTTTAGTCAATTTTTGAAGAATAAATTATAATAATTTCCAATAATATCCCAACCAAACCTACCCCTACCAAACCACCTTCGTATTTTTAGTCAATTTTTGAAGAATAAATTATAATAATTTCCAATAATAACCCAACCAAACCTACCCCTACCAAACTACCTTCGTATTTTTAGTCAATTTTTGAAGAATAAATTATAATAATTTCCAATAATAACCCAACCAAACCTACCCCTACCAAACCACCTTCGTATTTTTAGTCAATTTTTGAAGAATAAATTATAATAATTTTCAATAATAACCCAACCAAACCTACCCCTACCAAACCACCTTCGTATTTTATCATCATTAGGTACCTGCCACCTATTCGATAAATTCACCTATTCGATAAATTGTTTATTCCATAAATTGTTTTTCGATAAATTGCATTCGGTCAATTGTCATTCGATAAATTGTTTTCGATAAATTCACCGCATACCGCCTGCGCTGGGCATTTGATAACCCTTGGCAAATTTCTAAAATATGTTGTTTTGTTTGTATTTATAGGTTAACTGTTCAAATTTGACGCGAGCGAGTGCTAACTGTCTCTCGATACAAAGCCAAATCTGAAAAGTTACTAGATTTTCTCAGTGTTGCTATGTACGCAATGCGTCAAGTGGCTCTTTACTATTTTTGTTTTAAAAACTAAAACTTTCTAACTAACTCCAATAATCAATATCATCGTCAGAATGACAGAAGTTACATTTGAAGTGATACCTACTTGATGTTCAACATTTTGGCTACCCCAAATAATGACCTATCTTGTGATTTACTAAATATATATGTTACAAGTTTTAAAGCTTAATCATTATTAGCCATATGGGGAAGTGTTCATTGTGTCTAATTTCAAAATTTCGGAATTACGAATTACAGATTCAAACAACGAGATAATCACATTACGCAAAACATCTACTAGATAACAAACATTCATTAATACCAAACACAGAATTAGAAGTTCTGCATATTTGTGATAAGAAACAAGAACTAGATTTCCTTGAAGAACTGGAAATTGGAAGACACTTAAAAAACCCACAATATGAAGTCGTCAATGAACAAATAAATCTAGGGAACTCTCCACTATTAAATTGTCTTCTTAAGTATCAATTGTAAAGATCAACAGATATAGTTTTCCTTGGTTATACTGATCTTAAATGGAAAAAAGATATCCAGGATATCCCCATAGGGCTAATAATACCTAAGCTTTAAAAATTGTAACATGTTCAAGTTTAGGGCCCTTTATTGATCCTTGTGGGACTCCCATTGTGCACTGCCATTTAACAGAACCCGCTTCCACCCATCTATCTCTAAAGTAGTCCTCAACCATCTCCACCAGGTATTCCGAACACTCAGCTTCTCTAAGTTTGTCAATGATGTGATGCCATCTCGCAGTGTTAAATGCGTTTTTGACATCTATAGATATTACCAATAGCCGTTTGCTCTGGGATTTGCTGACCCAGTCAGTCAAGCTCAACATTGCCGTTATTGTGGACCTCCGCTTCACAAATCCATGTTGATTTGGGGAAATGACTCCCTTTTCCTCTAATTCTTCGTCAAGCCTATTCATAATCATTCTCTCGAATAATTTGCCAAACGTGTTCAATAGGCACAACGACCGATAAGATGAGGATGCATTGATGTCTTTTCCTTTTTTTGGAATCAACACCAATCTAGCCTTCTTCCAATACTCTGGGAAAGTTCTGTCCTGAAGCAGCGAGTTAAACATGGAGAGTACCTCGTTTCTTTTGTGGTTACAAACTAGTTTCAGTGTTTCCACTGTCATCCCGTCTGGGCCAGGGGCCTTACCATTTTTTAATAATACAAGAGCATCTAGAAGCTCGTCTGTTGTGAAAGGGGGAGCAATTGCTTTAGGCCCTTCTCTTTGTCTTCCGTCATTCTAACGATGATATTTTTAAATATCGAAATAATTATCAATTCAATTTAGCTTTCATATATTTTTTAGTACTAAAGTGGAGTTAATCAGAAACTTTTAGTTTCATTTAAAACAAATATGAGTAGATTCCACGTAGTAAGGGTTGAAACAGTAGGTTCTTTACTAAGTAATGCTTAAGCTGCATTGGTGCAACACGTGAAAAACTTGTTTCTTAAAGTTTAGAGCAACTTACGAAAGGCGTGCTTAAATTCCAAACGTGCAAACGGGCATATATAAAACATTACAATAAAGTATATTTGTGGCTTTTAAAAAAAATTGGTTTCCCAAATATGGCTGCTATTTCAAATTTCATGCGCTTTATCTCTTAATTCAATTAGTTATATTTGCTTTAGGTTAACACTATACTGTTTTTGTTTTATTAGGTATGTGTGGTGATGGTTCAGTAAACACGTTCCAGTCATATCATGACGGCATTTTAGAAGTAGTTGGTATTTATTCGTCATTTCATATGGCCCAGTTACAAGTGGGAATTTCAGCTCCCTTGAAATTAGGTCAAGCAAAAGTTGTAGAAGTAAGTATTAATTTTTTATAAACAATTTTTATTTTCCGACATGTTATAATTACATTATTATGGATTTCATTTTTAGTGTTAAAATGACACTTCATTGGACTGAGAACTATAATAACTATAAAAATATCTAGGTATAGTAGGCAAAAATATGAAAAATTTATTCAAAACAGCATAATTTAACAATTAAAATTAAATACTTTATTGCAATTTGTTTAGTTAATGTTAACAGAACGAAAAAGTTATAATTCACAAATGATTTTATTTTCAAATTTTTTTTTCTATGAGGATTGGTGGGTGGTTCACCACTATTTTAGCGTCATACACTCACCGGCAAAAAAACTCGGCCACCTAAAATTTTGCTGAAGTTCGTTGTCCAAGAACTTTCGTAATTTGTTATCGAATTCAATTGTTTATATGCCAAATTGTAGATAAATTCTTTGGTATTAAAACAAACTCCAGAAAGTTTTCCAAAAATGTTGATAGCTTATTTATACTGGGTGGAAAAAAACCAAGTATCAGTAGTCCAATTTCTTAACACCCTGTGGAACAGTTTGGGAAATTTGTAGAGTTTACGCTCAGTTTATTACAAAGACCATCCTTTTCGCCATATTTCAGTTTTTATTTCACCTTGATATCTTTTGAAGTTACACGTATTCAAATAAATTTCTGGATTGTTTTAGGGAAAAAATTTAATTTGTATTGTTTGAATATTCAACAGTAATTTGAAACAAAATATAATAATTTTTCAATATTTCGTATGCCCACCTCTAGCGAAAATAACTGCACGCAATCGCCGAGACATAGAATTGATAAGACGAATAATTCTATCAAGAGAATTTTCTTCATATCCAGCTTGCAACGCAAAACGCAGCTCGTCAAATGTTTCGGGTAGTATAGGACGACGACGAATGTTTCTTTGGATTCCATCCCAGAGATGTTCGATCGGATTCAGATCTGGGATGCATGCAGGCCATTCTAATCGTAGGATATCAACCTCATCCAAATGTTGGTTAACAAAATTTGCTACGTGCGGTCTTGTATGTAACGTTGGGCATTTAGAGCTCCGGTTTCAATAAATAATAATTCGGTACGTGCTGCTCTTAATCACGAAAGTTCTTGGACAACGGCAAAATTTTAGGTGGCCGAGTTTTTTTTGCCGGTGAGTTTATATTCGACTGTGCAACAATTGTGGTAAGAACCATCACATATGTAAAATTCATCCGATCAAGGATTACTAATCGTAATCTGCAACTGGCTCCCGAACTATTACCTAGTTTTAGTAAATGGTTGGTGAAATCGGGCATTAGTGCTTTAATGGCTGATAATCCTTTGCCTTCTATATTTTTTATCAATATTGAATTGGGAACACTCTCATATGGCGTGAATTTCTACATTAAAGATACTTGTGATTTCTCCCAAGCTTCTTCTTTTTCGTTAATTGGGCTCAACTGTATCAAGTTATCTACCCAGTACCATTTATTACTTCAATTTAACTAGAAAGAAGCTGCACTTTCATGCATCTGCCTCTGAGACACCACTTCTTCCTGTATCTAAAATAAAATTATATAGTTCTATTACAGTTTTTGAAAAATTTACACAGAAGCGAAGCACTGCACACATAAAGCAGTTTCACACTTCATGCAATTTTTAAGCATTAGGTTATATAAAATATCACAATTGTTTTTGTTAATAGGACACTACTACCAGCAGTATATGTCTAATGCTACCTACTTGCCCACATTCACAATTAAGTGAATTAACTACTCGTATCCGGTGGAGATGTTCTGGGTATGCACAATGTCCCAACCTAAGTCTATTCAATGTAGTTACAGCCTCTCTGTTTACCTTTACATCATAAAACCAGGGCTTATATGTTAACTTCCCAAGAATTTTAAAATACTTCTTTCCTTTAATCTTACATAATTCAATCCATTTCTCTTCCCAATCTTTTCCTATTTGTTCTTTTACATTTACCAGAATATCTTTATAATCCACTTTGTTATAATTCTTCTCCTTCTTTTTTAAACTATACCTAGCCAACATATCTGCTTCTTCATTCCCGTTAATACCTGAGTGGCTAGGGATACAACCCAACTTAATATTTTGATTATAACTCTTCCCATAAAATTTCTCTAATACATAACTCTGAAAATTCAGCTTTACCATATAATCCTTTTCTAGCAATTCTCTGTAATGCACTCTTGGAATCGTATAAAACCAGGGATTTCAAATTTCCCACTTCCCGTATTCTTTAAACTGCCTCATAAATAACTAATAACTCTGCTGTACATATAGTAGCTTCATCAGCCACTCTGACACTTATTTTGCAACTCCTATTTTCCATGTATATCACAAGCCCTGTTAAATTTTCTTGTCTATCTTCAGATCCGTCTGTGTATATTATTTCGAAATTTCTCCACTTCTTTTTAATGATCCCATCCAATTCTATTTGGTTATAAGAGTTGTTTTTCGTTAGCCCCAAGTCCTCCCAGGGGATATCCATGAGCAGTGCATTGTAACCAACTGAAAAACATGGTATAACATTATATTTTCTAATTAAATTATGATACCTTAATACCCTATCCAGTCCCTCTAATATAATAGTCATGCCAGCAATTTCATGTTGAAATATATATAAATCCATCAACTTATTTGTGACTATACTATTATTCAAAGAATGGTGTTTCAATATAAATTTTTCTGCCAACCATATACGTCTCCAATGTAAAGGTAGTTCCCCCGCCTCTGCCAACAATGACACTGTCGGAGTGCTCTTCATAGCCCCCAAAATGACTCTTAAAGCTTTAAATTTTACTTTGTCTAATTTACTTAGGTACTGTTTTGGCGTAGTGAATACAAGAAAGAATGCAAAATCCAAGTGAGATCTAACAATACTCTTGTATATCATGTATAGAATTTTTGGATCAGCCCCCCACCAATAATTTGCAACTGCTTTCATGACATCTAGACCCTTTTGCGACTAAGAAGACTTAAGAACTCAATATAAGATTGTGGGATGTTTAGCTTGGCTAGTTAATTCATTAATACGGGGTTGGGATAAAATATGGAACCAAGTAAATATCTTTTAAACGAAAAGAACGATATTTATGAAAATTTGCAGGTAAGTGCAATAATGGAACAAAATGCATCTGATGTACATTTTTTTGTTAATAATATACTTTCGGTTTAACAGGAAATGCCATCTACTTCTTTAATTTAAATGGAAAACCCTATATATTTTTACAGATTTTGAAAGAGCTTGTTATTTTGAATTCATACATACTGAGTTTAGTGTAAAAAAATTTGTAAAAACGAGGAATATGGCACTTTAATCAACCTCCTTTGAGTTTTTTGCATTAGAGCAAAAAACTATTTAGATAAACTAATTGATGTTGTTTGTATGCATAGTAATAAATAAACGAGTACTGTTTAGTACGTCTTTTGTTCTCCAAGTGTCAAATTCTAATTGACGGAAATAAATTTTACAATTTAGAATGGTTCAATTAAGTGAAAAAGAGCGTATTGAAATTTTAATAATAATCGGTTATGGTGATCGTGTTAGAACTCATGAAGAAGTTTGTCATATTTTTAATAATTTGCATCCGGAGAGAAATTCTATATCACGCTCAACAGTAACTAAAATATTACAACATTTTAATACAACTGGGATGGTGAAAAATTTGCTAAAACCTGGAAGACCGCTGACTGCAACAAACGAAACTGTTAAAGAAAATATTGCAATCGATTTAGAAGAATCACCTCAAACTTCCACCACAAATTTGGCACTAAACCATGGTATCAGTCGACGTTCTGTAGGAAAGATATTAAAAAGTGGAAAGTATCATTCGTATAAGGTACGGTTCAAGAATTATCAGACGATTATTTTGACCGACGGCTGGAATTTTGCGAACGGCTAATGGACATCTGTAATGTCGACGACAATTTTGTTTAAATGTAACAGTTAATCGCCATAACTCAAGGTATTAGTTAAATGAGAATCCTCATTGGATCCATGAAGCACATACCCAGCATCCACAGAAGTTAAATGTTTAGATGGGAATTGTCGAAAATAGGCTTATAGGCCCATTTTTTATCGACGGAAACTTGAATGGTGACATGTATTTGGATCTACTAAATAACGAAATTATTCCTGCACTTCAACAGAATGGGCAATTACCACAAAATGTTTGGTTTCAACAAGATGAGCACCTCCCCACTATGATAGAGGGGTTAGGAATTTTCTGGTTGCGAATTTTCTAAATCGATGCTCGTTCTCCGGATCTTAGCCCGTTAGATTTTTTTCTTTGGGGTTATCTAAAATCACGTGTTTACGTTAGACGACCAACAAACTTACAGGAATTGAGACAAATAATTATTGATGAATGTGAATTAATACGTGGAGAAGTCTTGGAAAGACTGACTCAAGAATTTGTTAATAGGGTGGCATATTGTCAGCAAGTAAACGGCGAACATTTTGAACATTTGAAGTAATTTTGTTTCTCATTATTCTAAAATAATGAAATGTACACCTATTGTACAACTAACATGGAGTTATTACTCGTTTTTACAAATTTTTTTACATTAAACTCAGTATGTATGAATTCAAAATAATAAGCTCTTTCAAAATCTGTAAAAATATATAGGGTGTCCCATTTAAATTAAAGAGTTGATGACATTTCTGGTTAAACCGGAAGTACCTATATTATTAACAAAAAAATGTACATCAGATGCATTTTGTTCCATTGCACTTACGTGCCGTATGGGGTCGGCTTTAGAATAGCCCCATGGTAAATCCTGCCTGTCGTAAGAGGCGACTAAAAGGATAACCGTAGGTGGAAGATGGTCTCATCGCCCGGTGAAATACCACCATATCGACTTTGTGTGCTGTGAAATGGATCATTCCATGTTTCAGTATTCGGTCGATACTTTCCGGTCCCCCTCTTCCCTTTTCCCCAATTCCTCCTTTATTTTCAGGTGCCTCTTAATAGTAAAAATGATGAAGTCTCCTAGAGTAAAACACTCCGGAAGCAAAATACCTTTCCATTCGGATTTCCGGGCGAGAGGTACTCGAGGGGACTCAACATTAAAAATTAATTTTTGCAACATCCGTGGACTCAACAAGAACATCAATGACGTCCACCATCACCTACAGACGAAAAAACCGGATATTCTGGCTCTAACAGAAACACAAGTAAACTCGTCCACCAACAAGGTCCACATGTATTGTCCTGGTTACGAACTCCATTCTCGATTCAGGTTCAAAGGTGGAGTCTGCCTTTACGCTAAGGCTAACCTTTCATGCCAGCGTGAGGAGAGTTTGGAACCGAAAGACTTTGATGTGATGTGGTTCAAGCTATCTGATACCAAACTGACTAAGTTCCTGTGCTGCCTTTACCTATCACCTAATGAACCTTCATATAACAACCTCTTTGAGTTTTTATCACTCAAACTGGACTACATTCAGGAGAACCATCCAACAACTGAAACCATAATCATGGGAGACTTCAATGTACATAACGCTGCCTGGCAGGTCGTCAAGCTGAGGCCTTTGCCATCACTCATGGTTTAGAGCAACTGGTCGAGTTACCAACCCGCATCCCTGATGTCAACAACCAGTATGCCAATACACTAGATCTTTTCCTCGCCACCAATCCTGACTCGTATAGAATAGAAGTTTGTGCCCCACTTGGAAACTCTGATCACACCCTTATCTCCACAACATGCTCTTTCCATTTACCATCGAGCAGCACAATACCACCCCGTCTCATGTGGCATTACAATTCGGCCGACTGGGAAGGTCTTCGTATGTTTTTCTCAGCGTTTCCATGGAAGGGAGTTTGTTTCTCTTCAGTAGACCCAACACGATGTGCTGAGAAAATTTCTGAAATCATCATGTTGGGGATGCAAACTTACATACCAAATACCGAGAGAAGAACATCATCCGATAAGACCTGGTTTAACAAAAACTGCTCTAGAGCTGTCGCTTCCAAACAGGCAGCATACCATCGATGGCTAAAAAATCCGGGCCCTGAGACCAGAGCAGCATATGTCGAGGCTAGAGGCATATGCAAAGAGACAATAGCATGTTCAAAAGATGCTCATAATGCCAAAATAAGATCAAAACTTGTTGAATGTCCTAACGGATCCCGTTCATTTTGGTCTTTTGCCAAAGCTGTGGGAAGAAACTTCACTTCCAGCTCATTTCCTCCTCTAACCAAAGAAGATGGAACACTAGCAACGACTGCCCAGGAAAAAGCCAATATCTTTGCGCACCTATTTGCTGGAAATTCCACTCTGGATTCATCGGGAAAACAACCCCCGAACATTACACCTATTGACTGTCACATGCCCGAGATCACCTTTCGCCAACGTACTATCAGAAAGATTTTGCTGGATCTCAACACCAACAAAGCCTGTGGATCTGACGGAATCCCACCGATTGTTCTCAAGAAATGTGCCCCCGAACTAACATCTGTTCTTTGCAAGTTGTTCAACCACTCTTACAATTTGGGGGTATTTCCGTCCAATTGGAAAATTGCAAGAGTACAGCCAGTCCCTAAAAAAGGCAAAAAGACCCTACCTGGCAACTACAGACCCATCGCACTGCTATCTATTATTTCAAAGGTCATGGAAAAAGCCATCAACATCGAGCTCATGAAATATCTGGAAGACTCAGGAATTGTCAACGATAGGCAATATGGCTTCCGTCATCAGAGATCAACTGGTGACCTGCTCGCTTACGTCTCACATATATGGCAGCTATCTATTGAAAAGTATGGAGAAACTTTAGCTGTGGCATTAGATATCTCCAAGGCGTTCGATCGAGTTTGGCACCAGGGGCTCCTCGCCAAGCTTCCATTTTTTGGCTTGCCCCCTCAGCTGTGTTCTCTGCTTGCTAGTTTTCTCTCAAACAGGTCTCTCCAAGTAGTGGTCGATGGAGTTTTGATCTGACACTCTACTCATAAATGCTGGTGTTCCGCAAGGATCTATTCTAGCACCAACACTATTTCTACTTCACATCAACGACCTGTTGAAAGCAACTTCATGTCCAGTACACAGCTTTGCCGATGATAGTACCCTCCATACCGCTTTCTCTTCCAGGGCTCCTATATCAGCCCGTGAAACCAGAAATGAACCAGGAAGAAATGTTAACAATATAAATATGGACTTAGCAACAATTCTCGAATGGGGATCTAATAACTTGGTAGAATTCAATGCAAACAAAACACAAGCATGTCTTTTCTCTAGAAAAGCCGATCTCACTGTGCCTAACATAATTTTGTCAGGAGTAACCATACCATTGAAGTCATCCATATCGATGCTTGGTATTACTATCAGCAATAACCTCTCCTGGGAAAATCACGTTAGGTCCATTGCCAAAAGTGCTTCCCAAAAACTTGGTTTCTTGTTTCGTGCCAAGAGCTATTTCACTTCCAGTCAGCTGCTTATGATCTATAAGGCACAGATCCGACCTGTCCTGGAATACTGTTCCCATATTTGGAGTGCGGCACCTAAACATATCCTGAAACTATAGGGCATGTCCACGTGACGTCAAGCCCTGATGAATCTGACATGGAACATACAACATCTGATAATAAACAAGCGTTCTTTGCTCAACACGTGGTTCTTAATAGTTATTTGATTTTGATTTAGTGTTTTTTTCGACGTTGTTTTAGTTTCTTAGGTATTTTAAAAGTTATATATAACTGTTTATAATAAAAAGGATCATCGAATCAATACAAAACAACCAAATTACAAATCTGAAATCTAACCAAATAATTGTTTTTCCTCAGGAGTATTGTCAACTGTCAGTTGATGGACATGCCCTATTGGATTCTGTCCAAAAAAGGGCAATTCGTCTCGTCGGTGATGCCTCGCTTACAAAATCGCTCACTTCTCTGGAACACCGTAGAAAAGTTGGCGATTTGTCTCTATTTTATAGATATTTTCATGGGCGATGCTCTTCTGAAATATCAACAATCCTTCCTCCTTTGGCAGTCTCTTCGAGATTAACCCGTCAAGTTCATTCTTCACACCCCTTCGTGGTCACTTTGGAGACCTGCAGAACATCACTTTCCAAAGACTCGTTCATCCAACGAACAGCTAGGCTTTGGAACTCATTGCCTAGGGAGGTGTTCCCCGAGGCATACAACCTCCAGAAATTTAAGAAGAACACCAACTCCTTCCTCCTTTCCCTTGGTTCCCACGATGTTCTCTGAACATTACAGGATATTCCTTTTCGTGGGAACCAGAACATAAAAAAAAAAACTTACCTGCAAATTTTCATAAACATCGTTCTTTTCGTTTAAAAGATTTTCACTTGGTTCCATACTTTATCCCAACCCCGTATATGTATCCTAACATTGTCATACGCTGCCTTGGTATACAAAAATACCGCAATTACCTTATTATTATTTTGAAAAGCTCCGACAACCGTTGTCTGCAAATAAACTAAATTATCCATACTTCCCTTCCCCTTCCTAAAACCGGATTGTTTCTTATGAATTAGCTGCTTTGCCTCCAATTTATATTCAATTCTATTTTTGATCAAATTTTCTACAATCTTCAAAGCGCATGATTCCAAAGCGATAAACCTATGACTGTCCACTAACAAGGGATCCTTAAGAGGTTTCAGAAAAGTGCAAATTATTTGTATTTTCCATTCCTCAGGCAAATTATCCCCTAAAATGAAACCAGTAAACATTCTCATTTGCTCTATCCAACACTTCCTTCTCGTCCAGTCTACATCCAACTCCTTTGCTAGTAAGCAAAGATGCTGGTATAAATGTGTGATATCCCTTCTTTCCCAAATCCTCATTGTTCTTAAAATGATTTGCATCCATCGGCAGGCGGAATGTCACACATACTCTATTTCTTCCTTTTTTGACTATATTTTTAATTTCTCAATATATTTTATTTCTTGTCGATACTGAGATGAAATCTACTTCTCTTCTGGAAATTGTCTTTCTATTTATTTGGTTATTAATATTATCACTTAGGTACCCATTAACATTAGCAAGCACTTCTCTAGTTTCGCTTTGAAGTGTATTTCCACGAGTATATTGATTGATTTTTGAAAAATGAACAAACACAAAACACTACACCATTCAAAATCGCATAAAAGTTTATTAATACTAAACACAGAATAAAAAAGTTTAAGATGCCAAATAAAATTGAAAATACAATTATAAAAACTGACAATACCAACGCCAATGGATATTCAATATCAGCCAATAGTCAAAGTGAGAGGGAAGAACACACGCATGAAAAGTACATTTTTTAATTATTATCTCTACATTCTTAGCACTTTAGCTTTTTCATAGTTAATCAAGACAATATCGAATATTTTCAGTCGCCTTCCTTTCACATCTACAGTTAAGTTTGCCAAAGTATACATCTATATTTCGATCCAAGAGATGTAGGCTTCGGAAAAAGCAGTTTTGGAGATAGTTCCGTAATCTGACCAGCCTTACATTCCCTACAATGATTTTCATACAGCATTCCAAGAGGAGTTAAAGAAAATGGCAAGAAATGTACAGATGTTCGACAGTCGGCTCAAATTTCGTCACAGCTCAAAGCAAACTTGCAACAAGAAGTTGGTTTAGTGCAGTTAGCAAAGGACATTTGCTTGTAACAATCAACAGAATTGGGTTAGGACATGCTCTCACTAAATACCAGCATAAAATAGGTAACGCGGATTGTCCAGATTGTGTATGTGGCATAATAGGCGATATTAAACATATTATTTTAGTGTTAAAAAAATATGATCAGCATTAACCGACTGTATGGAGACAAAGTTTGATATATGCGTTTTTTAAGAAATATCAGAAAATATTATCAAGAAAAATAGTATACAGATTGCGTAAATTACTTTGGAACCCAAGCCTCGGATTACACAAGTACGACAAGTATATATGAAAGAGAGAGAAAGAATAATTGTGCGCGGTCATCACTTTGTTTCATCTTAGGGGTGTATACTTATTTCCCGAGAATGGCTGAATGGTCCTTTACAGAGAGAATTCACTAGTTGGTGGTATAACGGTGGTAGGTATTCAGTATGCTCCCAACATGGAAGGAGTGAGGGTGTTGAAGAAATAAAAAAATACAATCGTTATTACGTAACCTGTACATCTTAAAATTCATTTTTGTCAACATGATCATTTCAGACCAAGTTGACAATTTCTAACTACAATAGGATATTATTTTAGCCATTGTTACTTGAAAATAAAACAGCATTTCTTGAGAGAACCATAATTAATAAACTAAAAATCCCTTCCATTAATAAATTAAATTGAAAAATAAAATAAGTAGGTAGGTACCTACACCTATTCTAAACATAAAATATTAACTTCCTGAAAAAATAAAAATCCATTCTAAAGGTAAACATAATTTTAATAAATTAAGTGCTCAAATAAACCACCTTCCTGTGCCAGACAATAACCAAATCTGTGATAAAGATTTGATCTCATATCTCTAAGATTATTTGGCGTAATGCTGGCACAAACGTGTTGTATTTTCACCCTCGAAAAAAAGTCAACGATAACGAGACAAAAATATCATTTGTACAAATTAATCTGCGCTTCTGGCAACAGCGGTTAAAATAGGGGGGCAATGAGCATTCGGCAAGTCTCGGGAAATAAGTATACACCCCTAAGGTGAAACAAAGTACACGCCTTAATGACCGCGCATAATTATTCTTTCTCTCTCTTTCAGCTGTTTTTCTGTCGTACTTGTGTAATCTGGACGGTTCGGATGTACTTTACGCAATCTGTATGTCTTTAACGTCCATATTTTGAAATAATCTTAAACTATACAGTGTTGCATAACTCCGTTACAAATCAAACATATTTTTTTTTAAATAAGAACCCCTGTATATTATACCGAATTCGGATTGCTCACATGTTTTTGAAGCTTTTGATAAAAGGTTTTGCTACGTTATACAGAGTCCTTTGAAAGGGATGGACTCGTTTATGTGATAATCGTAAGTAAATCAATGCTCTGTAGCTTACTGTACGTTAAAGAAAAAAAAAAATTTATGCAATATCTACGAATTCGATTAAATTTTATTTATTTTATCTTTTGTATACAGGGTAGACAGAAACTCGAACCTCCCATTTTATTCTATCAAATGAAACACTCTGTTTTTTGTAGCACAAAGATTAACGTTAACATTATCTCTTTCGTGTCCTCTCTAGTTGTCGGAGGAGTTTTGTGAACTTTAATTTTTATAAAACCTCAAGAAAATAAATCAACTTTTGTTAAATCGGGAGACCAAGCTGGCCAATCAGTTGGGTCCTCTCTTCAGATACATTTGTCTTCGAATTCGGTATCGAGATGATCTTGTATATGCGCACTGTTGTGAATAGGCACACCATCATGCAAATACTAAATTGGTCGCCGAATATTAAATGGAATTTCTCCTGAATATTGGCAGGTTTTGATTTATAAACCATGTTTTTTAAGTGACCCCACAGGAAACAGTTTCATGTCGGGTGATCGCGGAGGCCATTCATTCATTCGATTGGGTTGTGCTCAACAGCCAGGCACTTGAACTGAATCTTTGCAGATACCAATTCCCATGTAATCTACTTCCATTCCAGAAAGCTTTGTGTCTTCTACAGGGTGTTTCCAAATGACACTTACAACGTTTGCATGTAGATACCTCTCATAAAACTGAACAAAATGATATAAGGAATAAGGGGTCCAGCTTATTAACTTTTCGAGATACGGGGTGTTGAAGTTATGAAAAATTAAATGTTTTCATTTGATAACTTTGAAATGGATGGATAAATTGATTTGACATTTGGCAGGTTGTTTTAAAATGTAAAAGGGCATATTTTGATGGAAAAACAATTTTCAATTCTTGATTCAGTGGTGTACATTTAGAAAAATATGTTACCTTTCCCCTCCCATTTTTTACGCCACTGGCATTTGAAGCAATTTTTATTCAAATTTGTATTCCTCAATGGTTTTCACGTGAAAAACGCATAACCTTTACATATCAAAAGATGTATGGTTTTCAAGATATTTAATGTTTTCATGAAGTCTGCCTAATTTATTGAACGACGTTGGACCATTAAATATTAGGCCAAATATGGATAATGTATGGTTTCAGCACGATGGGGCATCCTTTCATTATTCTTTAGCGGCCAGACAACTTATAACCCAACAATACGGAAACAACTGGATAGGCCGAGGTGGACCCAATATGTGGCCTGTGAGGTCAAATCCTATCGACTTCTTTCTGTGGGGTTACATGAAGTCCCTTGTCTACGATACAATAGTAGTACGTACTGATAGCAGGAATCCATGCAGCTACCGAAATTATTTCCGGTAGTCGCCAGTCTTTCCAGCGTATACGATTTTCAATGAGAAAACGTTGCGGATTATGTTTAAAAGTAAATGGACAAAATTTTGAACATCTCTTGTGATTTGTTGGCTGCTTAGTGAAAAATTATGTATATTCTTTAAATTTGTAACTAGGTACCTATCTTATTTTTTATTGTCATCAATTCTTATGTTAATAAAATCACAAGTTTGGAAAAGTATTTTCAACAATATTTTCTCAATGTTTTAGATGCATTGTTGTTTCACAGAATAGTTTTTGTTACATATTCTAACCATAACTAGTTTGGTAATCATTAAAAAAAATACAAGAAAAATATTTTTTTATTTCATTATTAAAAAGTGATCTTGCAGACTTCATGAAAACAATAAATATCTTGAAAACTATACATCTTTTGATATGTAAAGGTTATGCGTTTTTCACGTGAAAACCATTGAGGAATACAAATTTGAATGAAATTGCTTCAAATGCCAGTGGCGTAAAAAATGGGAAGGGAAAGGTGACATATTTTTCTAAATGTACACCACTGGATCAAGAATTGAAAATTGTTTTTCCATCAAAATATATTTTTTACAATTTAAAACAACCTGCCAAATTTCAAATCAATTTATCCATCCATTTAAAAGTTATCAAATGAAAACATTTAATTTTTCAACACCCCGTATCTCGAAAAGTAAATTAGCTGGACCCCTCATTCCTTATATCATTTTGTTTAGTTTTATGAGAGGTATCTACATGCAAAAGTTGTAAGTGTCATTTGAAAACACCCTGTATATAGGCCACTAGTTTGACTGGAGGGATTTTCAGTAGTTGTAATTTCCTCTCCAAAGTGCTTTCGTCTCGCAGAGGCCATTCGATGAAAATGAAACCACGTCTTCCAATCCATCTTCTGGGAAACAGATTATTCAGGTATTGTATCACCACACGCGTATAGTGAGGTGTTGCAGCCAAATATTGTCGTTTGGAATATTGTTATTGTCTGAAAGTTTTAAATAATGAAATTTATACATTAAAATGTAATTGAAAATACTTATTTGGATTTGGAAATAGCCTCAACTACAACTCAAGTAGAGTACTATTTTCCAATAAGTCTCAATACGCCGGACCATTTTTTAAGTATCCCTCAATGAAAAAGTCGCTTATTATTCCAGTCCATACATTCAGTTTTTGTGGATATTGGCTGTGGGATTCACGCATCCAACGAGGGTTGTTACGTTGCCAGTATCTACAATTGTGCCGTTTTTCGTTTCCATGAATAAAAAAGTGGCCCGTATAAAGTAAGATTACTTAAAGCATTAAGATCGTTTTGATAGTAATATTTTTCAATCATTATGTCTGCAAACTCTTCACATCTAACGAAATCATCATCTGACAACTCTTGAACTAATGTTATTTTGTTTGGATGGAATTTATATATAGTTGTGAGTAAAATTAATTTGCACCGTTTCACAATTTGTCGGCGAGATAAAGAAATCTGTAAGCAGAACCGGTTTCAGACAGATTTTTCATTATTGCAGGATCCCGACGCACTAGCGATTTCTGTATTATCTTTTTCCGATAAATAGCAGATGTTTTACCGATAACTATGACAATGGATTTTTTGAAACTTTTCTCAATTATGTACTCTTTCAGCAGCTCCATGCTTTGACTCAGTATTTTCTTGTTTCAGTTGCCTGTACATATTTTGTATAATTTTTTGCGTAGATCGCGACTAGAAAATACCAAATTTCTTTCTGTCTATTATCTCAAATCTCTTCTCTCCTCTTTCAGAAATTTCAAAACCTTTTGTAAAAATTTTTAACAATAAAATATTCATGTTTTTTACATACAACAATTATTATATTCACTGCGACATGGCAAAATCAAGCAGAATAAATAAATAAACTTTGACATTGTTTATGTGGGCATAGAATAATACGTCTGTTCACTCTTCTAGTATATTCATTGTTCGGAGCCTATAACAATATCTCTCTCTTCGAATAGTCGCCAAAAAGCCATAATTTTGATTATTACCAACAAAACAGTTTTAATTAATATAATAATAATGATATTTATTGTAATTTCTTACAAATGGCTATCGACCGTGGTCCTTCTGCCCATTAAGTTTACCTATTTTATAATACATAAAACATAAACGTAAGTAAAAGATAAACATGTTGATTGTTAACTTAGTATTAAATAATATAAATATGCGAATGAAGTAATAAAGAATTCACTCTGCTAGTTCTTGTATTCTTTCCCATAGTTCTCTGGGAATTTGCATCTTGAAATTCTGTTTTCTCTGATGTTTTAATTGATAAAACAAAATCACAATCACAGCAATATGTAAGAACACAATGTCTCGTAAATAACAGAAATGAACTAAACCCACCCTGGGACGTTCAAAGTCAATGTGGACTAACCATTCAAGTAAATTTTGCATAGACCAATCGGAAGCTACATTGCACCAATGAGAATCAAAGGTTCGCTTGTGGGTAGGTCAAGACTCGAAATGATTTATGGCTTTTTTATCTCTTCAATCCTCAACCTTGCCGTACTGTTATTTCATTGTGAAATAGTGCAAACTAATTTTACTCGCAACCATACTTCTAGCATGTCATAAACTTGTTTTCAGTTGATGCAGTTTTTCTGCGCCCTGATTTAGATAAACTCCAACAATACCAATGTTATTGTAGTAGTCATAGCTATCTAAATGTATTATTTTTACTTCGGCGGAGATAATGTAAATGTAGCTATAACGCCTGATTTATGGATAAATATCATAAGATCCTTGCACACAAAAATCTATAAAAATTTTGCGATCCGTTTTCAAGATAATTGAGGCGTTCCATACTTAAGACTCTGCATATACCAACATTTGATCAGATGTAAAATAAAATATTGCGATAGAACAAATTGTAAGTGTGTCAACAAAAGAAGGGGGGGGGGAAGGAAAGATGATTGGAGATAAAATAATGAAATAGAAATTGAGTAATTTGCAGAAAGAAATAATAATGAACTGGTTGAACTGGACAACTACTAACACAAAATTGAAACCAACCTATTAAAAAAAATGTATGTAGCAAAGGCAAAGGATTATCATAATGTCTGATAGTCAAGCAGCCAATAAAGCGCTGAATTCTTGTGTAATCAGTTCCAAAATGGTGTGGGAATGCCTAGGCAAACTTAATGAACTAGGCGAGAACAATATAGTCACCTTACTGTGGATTCCAGGACATACTGGAATAGAAGGAAACGAAATAGCAGATGAACTAGTGAAAAGGGGGACTGAAATACCCTTTTGGGGGCCGGAACCTTTTTGCGGAATCAGCTCCAATGTAATATTGGAAGAAATAGGTAAAGCCGAAGAAAAGAGAAGATCTGACAATTGGAAAGATCTAGTAGGGCTTGGGCAATCAAAAATTCTTCTGGGTGACTACAACCTGTTGAGATCAAATGAATGCATAAGTCAAAGCAAAACTGCACTAAGAGTTTTAACAGGAATCCTAACGGGACATTGTCGCCTGAATGGGCACCTTAAAAAGCTCAAAATAGTGGAGGAAGAAGATTGTAGGTTTTGTGGAATGGAAGAAGAATCCTCCATCCACATACTTGCGAACTGCACAGCAATTCAGAATCCTAGGGCACAGTAGCTGGGAGACTACTGGATAGACGGGACAGTTAGGTACCTAAGTTCAAGCCTGCAGATATCCTAAAATTCCTCCGGGAAATAGGACTAAAGGAGCTACTAGTCTCTGAGACTCCCCTCAGAAACTAAGTAGAAGTAAGGGGGCACAATAGATCTTTTAGGTCTCAGTGAATGTTACCCCAAAATACATACATATATCGATGGTTTAAAGCGAAGATGTTGTATGTCCAAATCTAATGATTTCCCGGAAATGCGAAAAATAGATTTTGATATAGATATATAGATAGTGAATGTTACCCCAAAATACATACATACATACATAAGTAATAACTGTATAATAATAAATAGAAACAAAATATCAATAATCAAAATTGATATGGCTAATTGGTTTTGAAAAAACTATTAGTTAAAAACAAAAAAATATTGAAATGGCTTGCTTCACTGTATAATAAACGCTTAATTATTATTAACGTATCAATTATGCCAATGTATTCTTACGTTTGTTTAATTCAAAATAACTTTATTTCAGATTCACTTAAAACAAAAAGCCCCAATGCAAGTAGATGGCGAACCTTGGGAACAACAGCCTGGTAAATTGAAAGTGTCATTTGTTAATCGATGCCCCGTTTTGCTTAATCAAAACTAAATATGTGTAATGTGTATGTACTGTACTTATGCAAAACTTGATTTATTTAAAGCAAAAATTGTTTATAAGTGTAAATTTTACTGAAATTTAATTAGAAGAGAAATAATAAAAGTTCTACTCAAAACTTTGGTAGTTTTTATCGAATAAGTGATTTAAAAACTAATATTTTGAGAAATCAATTTTGTAACCAAATGTGTGTTTGATATAATCATTGGCCGTCAACAGGGTCAGATTTAACCTTAGCACCGCCCCTGGGCATCGTAGAATATGCCGAAATTTTAAATTGCAACTGTTAATGCACACATTTTATTCTATTTTATTATGTTTTACTTTATTGTAACATTATAATTAATTAATATTTTATTTTGATTAATAGTTGATCGAGTACAAAATATTGGTTCTTGACATTTGCTATGATTTCGACAATTGGGCTTTGATTCTGTATTTTGAATAATATTTTTTATTATTCATATTTTGATCCTGATTTTGAGTTTGATTGTGAATTTGACATTTAATTTTATTTATTTTGTTTCTTTTTGTAGCCGAGATATAATTTGCAATTCTGTTAACTTTGTTAAATAATAAATACAAAACTTTGGAGCCCGCTAATTTTTGGAGTGTGGATGATGGGATGGGTTTCTTCGACAATGGATTCGCTAGATGGCTTGTAGTTCAGGTCATATGTCGAAAGGTAGGTGGACCATTGCACTATGATTTGATCCCAGCGCTCCATGAGCGGTGTTGGAACCAACTCCAGGGGCATAAATGTTTTTTTCTCTGTTAAAGCACAGTGCCGTTATTGCAGCCTGACTGTCAGAAATAGTTATTTTTGTACCAAGGACGAAAAACTGTCTGTTATAGTCGAGCCTGTAAATCGATAGCCGAGCTATTAAGCAGGCGAGATACTAGACAGTTTTACGCCGAGGTGCATATTACATTTTTTCGTCAACCAAAAATTGCTTACTTCCGAATTAAAAATAAACTATTTTTGAAGGTACGTATGTTTCATCTTATGTGCAGAACATAAGTTTCATGTGGGACACTACGAAAAAATATATTTATTTTATTTCGACTAAATGCTCTAGACTTTTTCGCTTTTGTAAGTACCCGACGCCTCGTTTTTTCAAAAATGCAAAGTTGCGGAAATTTGGATATTATGTTAACTTTTTAGCGAATGAAAAATACTTGGCTTCAAAAATAATCGATTTTTGATTCGGAAATTTGTACGTAAACTGTTCGTTATTAATTATATTTGTCCACGACCACTCAATAATAAGTCAATATTTTACCTCCTGACAAAAGGTATATGGCACCCATATATCTACTAGAGTGAATTATGGTTCATAATTCACGCTTTTACATTTAAATAGCATATGTTGCTGTGACAACACAACATTCCGGCTAGAGATGGGGGTACAATATGAAATAAACTATCAAGTCTCCGTATTTTGGTTTAGGAACGATAAAATATCGAAATTTTTAGTATAGATACTTTTCATAACGATATTTTCTAATATTGATAGTTTTAAAACAATATATTTATAACGGTACGGTATATCGATACTTTACACAGTATCGCCCATCTCTATATGTCACGTTATTTGACGTACTCCAGAAATTTATTAATTTTGACGTAACAATTGTCAATAATACTAAATACCAAATTATTACTTTCCGTTCTACATTCTCATTATTTACTTAACTTTTATTTAATAAAGAAATCAAGGGTCGTGGACAAAGTATAGTATTCAACTCGCAATTTATGGCAATTATTCTCTCGGGTGACTTGCGGCCCTTGCCTACAGCTCGGGACGCATACGTCACCCTGCGTGAATAATGGCTATCATAAATTGCTCATTTAATAATATACTATAATCTACACAAAATTTTCTAATAATAACCGATTGTGGTACAGGCAACCAAACACAATAATATTAACAAAAAAAGATATAAAACTGACTTCTACTATATAATACTTATAGTTTTCAACTTACCTCTCGTTTTTATTATATTATTTTACAAAACTATAATCACTATTAATGTTAAAACATTCAAAAAAGAATTTAAGAAAAACGAAAACAGTGACATTTCAACCGTTGACCTCTGTGACATTTCAATATCGTGATTAATTTTTGACAGTACTTACATATGAATCAAATAAATATTCTTAATTTTTAAATACTGAAAAAAAGGATTCAAGTTGTACTGTCGACGGAACAATTTTGTAACTAACACGAGTATTGAAACGGCAATTAACAATCTTAACCAAAATATCTCGATTGTTAATAGCCCTTATTAATACTCTTGTTCGTTAAATAACTATTATTGACCTGTTAGAGTAGCAGTTCTCCAACATCCATCCACCGCTCACATTAATGGAGATTACTTCCGCTTGACTGTTGGATAATGTCCAAAAATATCCAACAAGTTCAGTTTTTGGTCGACTACACCAGTTCGCCACAAATAGAGAGAATTTATTTGTCTCCCATTCTTCCACATTTGGAAGAATGTAATTAAATGCCAACTGTTCTAAATTTTGAGTGGGCATGTGATCCGAATGCATGGCCAAGAACTCCGTGGCGTTCGTCCACATACCCTTTTGCCCATCTCAACCCACCAATTAGCCCCCACCATCAGATACAGCCAGTAAATCTGTCTGGGTGTCATGCCCCAGTTTGTTCCTCAAAGTCCATAATGCTAGACTATGTTACAAATGATTTTTTCAAATGGAAGTTCCAGCTGAGCAGTTTATCCAGTATAACGCCTAGATATTTTGTCTCTTCCACAAATGAAATGCTATGACCGTATAGCACAGGTTTCTGAAAATTTAGTTTAGCGAAGGTATCATAATCATTTTTAAAGGAGGCTTTAAGTAGAGAAGCATCCTTCAAGGCATAATTGGGTTCCATAATATCAGACCAGTGTAAGGTCGACTTAAACCGTAATGTTCTAGCCATGGAGCACAAACTCTGTATATAAAAAGTGTCCGTCGAAATTAGGAAGAGGCGCTGGGGAGGCTAGCGATTAAAATCATGTTTGACGTGTTGAACTTTAGGTTATGTAAATGGAGGGTTTGTTTATTTTCATTGGGTTACCTTTTATGCTTGGTTTTAGCAAATTTCAGGAAAAAAATAAGTATTTCGCGTAGCTGGTGCTATGTTTGTTTAAAGGTAAGTTTCTTCAATATCATTATATAGGCAATTGTGTTGCAAAATAGTAATGAAAACAATAAACCTAACCCGAGAGTCCTACATCAACCACTTACTGTTGCTCGAAAATAAGACAGGGGCTGGGGTGTGTAGTTTTTTTTATTTGTAACTTCACTTCTAGTTGGACAACTTTTCACGACACACGTTTTTCACATTGTAAATTTTTATAAAAACTTCTATAAAAATAAACACTATTTTCATTTTTTGTTAGGTTAACTTGTTCAGCAATCTTCACTCTGTCATTTTAATCGCTAGCTACTCTCGCGCCATCTACTATTTGTACCTTACCGCTGGACACTTTTTCGAGATTTTTCCTATACAAGTTTGTGCTCCTTATATCTAGTCTCCATGGTTCTAGCGTTTATGGCGGTAAATACTGTACATAACCTCAAACAACATGCAACAACACAAATTGACTTGTCACAATCTAAACAAAATGATTCTTTCTGTTATTTGTTGAAAAATTAAACCACAATATTTTTTGTATTTTTTTCAACGTTTCGGTAGCGTTCCAGCTACCGTTATCGAGATTAATTAAGTTTTTTTTTATAAATTCTGGTCCCTATCTGACACAACGAAAAAATTCGTTAATATTTTGAAGTTTAAGACTGCAAAAAATTTTATCATCAAATTTTTTAAGGTCCTTTCACAGTAAATCATGTCTTTGGTGAAAGGTGAAATAAAATATTCTATTTTATGACATTCTAACAATATGATAGTCTACTAGGAATGGGATCCAGTGAAGTGCACGTTCCAGGAACGGTTTTATTAAGATAATGCTTTTTTTGCTAATTTCGGAAATGTTATTAAAACGCGTTTGTTGTAACTTTTTTATGTATCCTAAAAGCCTCCTTTTTATATAGTCGACTTTACTAACATTATGAAACCAGCCCTTGGAGCTTTCAGACTTTCTGCCGAGATAGCAGGTTCAGAATGGCCTCTAGCTAGGATGACTAAGTCATTAGCATAGACTTGATCCTCAACGCCTGTTCCAATCTCTCTCTCTCTCTCTCTCTCTCTCTCTCTCTCTTGCACTTGCAACGTAATAACGCAAATGATTGGTAACGTCGCTTTGACGCGTTATAATTGTGAATTATTGTGCAATGTACATTTTAAATTTCAAATTGAGTGCTAGTTATCGAGTATCAAAAAGTGATAAGAAGATTGTAAGTACATACAGTTAAAGATCATTAGTCTTGTTTTTTATTTATAATACCTAGACGTCTATGGTTTTTTTGTAAACGGACTTGTTCATCTAAAGGAGTTTAGGTATGTTTCTTATTCTAGTTTACTCATGGTTTATAATTTGTTATTCATTAAAAGTAGTTTTTGTAAACTAAAATTTTTTTTCTACGCCCATGTCCGTAAATGTCAATAATCGCACTGACAACATTCCTTGTACCTAAGTGATATTTAACAATAACATGCACGTAATGAAAATCTTATAACATACACGTGCGTTTAGATTAAAAAACTTATATTGCTTTGTTGAATCAAATTGCAATCAAATTTCTATTTACGTACTACTTGGTTTATTTACATACTTTTAATCAATTGAAAAGCATAGAAGCTCTTAGCATTAGTAAAATACATTTTAGATTAAAAGAGTGATGCCCCTAAATGTCGACAACTTATTATACAATTTCAAAAAAAAATAATTCGCTTTTTCTTGATATGGAAATAAACGTCATCTCATTTATGCTGTCAATTCTTGTAACAAATTATAGTATCCGAACATTTTCTCAACTTTACCTACGAATATGTCTGTAAATAGTGAAAAATATGAAATTATGAGCACTTAGAAGAAATAGATGGGCGTAGAAAAAGTATAGTACGTTACACGAGTTGTAATCCCATTACGTACTCGTGAAATGGGTTACTTACAACTCTTGTTACGTAATATACTATTTAATTATTTCTTTCTTTTCAACACATTGTCGCTTACGGCACGGGCAAATGTGAAACTCCCATGTGGCCATAGTTTTTTCTTACTGTATATCAACTTTGTCAAAAATTGCTACCTAACTATTTAAAATTCCATAGTTTTAAAATTACCACCAACTACTACACTGAGGACGTTAGTTTTTACAGAGAAGTACGTTATTATACAAGTTATCAGAGCTACTGCTCCATCATAAAAATAAATCTATTTTATTTTCGAAATAATTTAATAGACTATAAAATAAAATAACACATTTGTATACATTTGTTGATACGTAAGATAGCAATTTTAATATTTATACTTACAATAATAAATCTACAAAAATAAATGATTTATCGAATTAAGTGGTACCTATATATTTCCCAAATCTTATCATTTGGCCTCAACTTATTAATTGGTTAAAAAATTTAATGCTTTTTGAAAAATTAGAAGCTGTGTTTTTCTTAATAGGCATGATGACTGATTTTGGTAAATAATTTGATTTCTATATCGTGTATATAGATAGATCACAGAAATGATGCAAAACCAGCAAAACATTTTAAACTCGAACGATATACAAAATGTCAAATGACTTTTCAAAAAACTGACGTCACGCGTTTATTCTCGCAATATAATCACAATTGTAATGTAAAAATAAGTGATTTCGGTTATTTTTATCATGCCTATTGTTATATTTTTTGCTCAACAATAAAATTCAGAACCAAGGACAAGGAAACCAAATTTTAAGCGTTAAAAAATAACATGAAAACTGATGCTTAATTCATTTCAAATTATGGTTATATTCTACAATTCCTGTTGGTTTATTGTTGAATAATAATTCAGTTAATTCAATTGATAGTAGATTACGCACCCACGTGGAAAGAGTTGCTTTTATTTGGAGAGATAATAGGTTATAGTTCGACACAGAAATGAAACTTTCCACCGAGGTTTGTATACTATTTTATTTACAACCTTTATCAATTTTTCGTAAATACACAATTGTAGTAAATGTTGAAATTTTTACTTGATTATATCCTATTTACAAGTAGCCTAATCTCACTGACATTGCAAATTGAAGTTCGACACCTTAGCACAGAACACATAGATACATATCTCTCTTTCAACTTGGGCAGCACTAAATTGTCGATTTTTGGTGTAAAAAAGTTGTCCAGTAGGTCCTATTTGTATATAGTCTTCAGATAAATGAACCATTTCTTGTAATGTAATGTAATTTTGTCAAGCGCTATAATCAACTGCCAGGACGAAAGTACGACCTTTCCAACCGGGTTCAAAGTAAAAATCAACAATTTCGTATATTTTCCAACTGTGAAACCAGTCAAAAACGACGTCTTTAAATATATGGTTGTAATTAAACTATATTTCACGCCACAATAACTAAACACAAATAACAATCAATCAAAAATAAATGCTTATCATCGGGTAAAAATCTATAGGTACATCTACAAAAGATTTATAAATAGTAGCTACTATTACTCACATTATGAAAATGTTTCATTTGCAATGGTTTTTTATATCTAATGTTGGAAGTGAAATTTACTAACGTTATCTGCTGATGAAGTAATAATTTAGATATACCTATAGATAATTTTCCTGGTAGGTTAAACTGTTTCTAACAGTTGACAATAAATACTTTAAAAATATTGCATTTCTGTTAATAATTGTTAGTTTTATACAATTATTATTTGGAAATTATGGTTATGACGAAACAAAAAATTTTAACAAAATTATCAAAAAATAAATAAATAAAACAATAAAAAAAAGAAAAAAGCAAAGGCGGAAATAAAAAAAAAAAAGCTAATCTTTCCTAACCATATAAGTTCTAGCTTCAGTATTGTATGAGCTCTTGTACAAATCGTTCGTATACACCGGTGTTCTGGAAACGTACAAGTTTTGTTAAATCGTTAAATTCTCATTAGAACATTTTCTACGGATACTGAATTTGGAAGGAAATAAATAGTTTATTTTGAAACAAATGGATGTCCAACCAGGGGGTAAATCACCCACACCAATGTCGGAAGATAATGAAACCCATTTTGCAGGTTTTGGAAACAAAATAGGTACAAGTAATAAAAACTCAGAAAAAGTAAGTACATCCGATCCAATAATAATAATAAATGAATCAATTAATAGGCTACAAAATGAACAGGGCACAAAAACAGGTGATTATGATAAGCTCAACAAAAAATCAGTTGAATGACCTAGGTCCTTTCAATATTTACGTTGAAATTAGCGAAATTGATTTTAAAGGCAGGCTAAATGCAATAAAAATCGGAGATATAATTCTTTCAAACTTTCCAGAAATAGATAACAAAACCCAAAGTATAGACAAGATATAGGTCAACAAAAGTGCAAATTACCTTCTTGATAATCGTGAACATAAATATTTATTGAGAAAAATTTAAATATTTATATATTCCCAAATTTATAATATTTAGACAAGGAGTTATTAGGGATATCCGAGGAATATGTTGAAAACAAAATGACTTCAATACCAAATTCGAAGTTACTAGCATAAAGAGAATAAATATGAAAGTTACTAATAATGGAAAAGTAGAATAATATATGCCAACTATATCATGTGTTGTAAACTTTAAAACTCAAACTTTACCAAAATTCATCACAATAAATAAAGTTTTAAAGGAGGTGGAACCATACCAACAAAAGGTATTACTATGCTTTAATTGTTTAAGTTATGGCCATATCTTGGCGGACAATGCAAGAGTCATCCAAGGTGCAGTAAATGTCACAAATCTCATGTCATGTCAATGTCAGAAATCATACCCAAATGTTTAAGCTGTGATGGAAACCATTTTACTACAAACTTCAATGAATGTGATGAATTTAAAAGACAGAAACTAATAAAAAACGCAATGACAACAAATAATATAAATTATCATGATGCCAGTTCCAAAATCCCTAAAATTTCCTATGCAAATGTAGTCTCAAAAAATATAAAGATGCCATCCAACCAACAACAAATCCCCACTCAACCGGCTATACAGCCTCATATACATTCCCAACCATCAAATCACCAAGAAACCGCAAACCAACACAACGTAACTGAACACCCAAGGACATACTCATATCCAAGGGTACCTTTTAAACGGCAGAGACCCAGCAGCTCAGATCCAACTTTATTAGCTCACAAAGAAGTCATCTCAAATCCACATCCCACTGGCACAAACTATAGTATTTTAAATAATTACTTATATACTCAACATACCTACACAAGCAACCCAGTTGACGATGAAAATTTAGACAAACATGTAAGCAAACCTTTTCTTGAAATATTTTACGAGTTATTATAAATTTAAAGAATCTAACAATATAAATGTGTCAAAAGAGAACATAGAAAATTTATTTAGTAACCAATTAAAAAGAATTTTGTCATGCGAAACGTCAAATTCGCAGACATAAACAAATAAAAATTTTTTGCAATGGAACTGCCGATCGGCAGTATACAATAAGGAAAACTTGGAATATTGATTACAATAAAATCATATAAATATTGCGCTCTCCTCAGAAACTTGGTTCAAACCAAATAAATATTATAAGTTTGAAAGCTATAACATAGTGCGAACCGATAGAAATGATGGTTATGGTGGAACTGCCATACTAATTAAAAACAATATCTTGTATAAGGAGGTTAATAAAACAAATAATATAAACATATCATCCAAATTTTAGTCGCATCATAGGGAAAAAGTCTTGCATGTCTGGGAATCATGGAAGCCATGAGAAATAGTCCTACAGCAGCAATGGAAGTACTGTTACATCTATCGACCCTTACACTATGTAATACAGGGAGAATCAAGACTATAGGTATCTATAGGCAGGAAAACACGATGAGGGCACATATCATAGGAGTTGAGACAAAAACTAGGTAATAGCTATAGCTACGCACTGGGAAATTACTCCTCTGTATCTCAGGCGGAGGTATACGATGTTAGCCGCACAGAATAACGTCAAGCTAATCTGAGTTCCATGTTATCACGATCAATTATATAATAAGTCATTTGGTCACAGTGTTAACGAAGACTTGGTTTTACGGATTCGGAAAAAAGTAATTGAATTTTTCATGTTTTAGTCAAATTAATTTCTATTTTCTTCTTGCGCCATGTGTAATAGTTGAAACAAATTCATGGGATGTGTCAGCTTCCAAAACGTATTATTATAAAATACAAAACTTTTTTTTTCAATACCCTGTATCTTGAATATGTAAGCCGCTACGAATTTTTTTCAGCTTAGCTGACTCCACTTGCTTTAATTTAGGGCCGATTCTACAATGGGAGTATAAAAGTCGGTATAGTTATTCCTTCGATATTTTATACCTAGATTTATACCGATAATGGAGAATAACTTGTTGTCGGTTCTACAATCGATTTCTATGACAGGCACAGTTATTCCGAGAATATTTCGCTAGTAGTTCCAATCAACCAAGGTTTTGACATTTGACGCTTTGAAAAGTGGAAATTTCTGACATTTCTTGCTTATGGCTTGATAGTTTGGTTTTGCAAATTATTAGCATTGTAGTATTTTCAATCATGGATAAAAAACGTTGTAATAATTTCACATCAAATGAATACCTAAATTTTACCTAACTTTAAATACTTTAGGATTCCGGTATAATCTGTTCTCAATATCTTCATCATCTGATTCAAAAATGTTAGGTAGATTGAAAGGATCCATCTCAAATGTGTTCAATGTAGATAATTAATATTTAACAAAAAACGCCACTAATTTTAGTCAAAACAAAAAAGTAGGGTTATGTAATAATATTTATATGTCAAAACCAACCATTAGAAATGCAGAATAAGTTTATCCCTCGGTTATACCCTCAAACTGGTATAGATAACTTATACTCTGGTTTATACTTGGAATACAGATATACCTCTATTGTAGAACGCAATAGTGACCCGTTATCCTACGTTTAGCGTATGCCAGGTTAATACTCAAATTGTAGAACCGGTCCTTAAAGTGCTCTACTCACTATTCGTCCACATCATTTTGGAGCACCCTATAGGACCGCTCATGCATCTTCGTTATCATATCCTTACAAACCAGTATCAATCACTTCCTTTGAATTTAATCCATAAATAAAAAAGTGTCATAGTTTCAAGGTCGGAGATAATAATTTGAGAGTAAACCATGTTGAATCTATCTAATAAATTACCTAGTGAGTTTGAGATTCAATTACTAAGAAAAATCATTTTTCCTCATACCTCTATAGAAAGTACATATTTTCCTCCCTCACATCAGGGAGGAAAGTAATTTCAAGTATATAGTAAGTATGTAATTAAACTTGCATTTCTATTATGATATTCAAATTATTTCCGCAATTCCTAGAACATTTTGTATTTCCTGTATTCTGGTAAAAATTTAACATGAATATTGCCTTTAAATAAAAATTTAAACTTCAGTATGCTCAGATAGTTTTTATCATAGTATGCTGAGGCTTCTGGCAGTAAATACTGTCACGTTTAGAGTGGAAAATCGCTAAGTTTATTAAACATGAATTGAATTTTTGAAAAATGGAGAGCGTTCAAAAGATGTTTAATTCCAAAATACGTCTCCTAATATTAACAAAGAAGCCAATGTATCGCCATTAACCTTACTATATTTTCCAAACTTTTACGGGTTATTATCTTTTACTATATTTTTTCTTCTTGTCAATCCTCTCCAAAAAAATTCAATCTCTCTAATCATAATTACCATCACTACCCACATTCAATTTTTTATCTTTTCCCTTGATAGCTATTTTTAAATTAATTAATTTATCTTTCAAATTGACATCACAATCACAAATGATGTATTTTTTTTTTACAAATTGTAATTCCATAGATCTATACTAAATTTTTTAAATTTCTTGTACGTATACAATATCTACACAATATATAGAAGAATATGTATGTTTTGAATGCTTCATAATAATATATATGTATATTCTAAATAAAGTATGTGGTGTTTTATTGGTATGACTTCCAGCTAATATTACATAATGATATGAAAAATAGAAAAGATGCGCATAGGAGCGATTTTTTAGATGTAGTGTGATGAAATTTTTTGTTCGTTTTTTAAGACCCGTTTTCCTGAAAGTTGATTTTTTTGTTTGTTTTGAAAATCTAGGAAAAAGGAGAATAGTCTTGCAAAAAAAACATCTCACTATATCTCAAAAATCAATCTTGTGCGTCACTATTTTTTAAATACTGGATCATAAAACGAAACAAAAAGATATAATTTAAATATTACATCAATATTGCAAAGTAACATTGAGAGGAGATTTTATTGTAAGGATCACTCGTTTCACTTAATAACGTAGTACCTACATTGCACCGATCCATGAAAAACAACTAACTTCTCATTGTTACATCACAAAAAAGTTATGAGGCGATATTACTGGTATGTAGTGTGAACGTTCTGTGTTGCGGAAATTTGGCGGTTGCAGGGAGCTCCCACGAACATTTAAAGTACATTACATGGGACGTTCAATGTCTCTGTGTAACATTATGTTACAGACAGGTAATGTTTTGTGCTGGCTGGGCTACTATAAAAATCTAAAGCCATGTATGAAAAACAATACACACAAGAGACAAGATAAATAATTATTGTGGATAGGAGGAAAAACCATCGTGTACTATACGAGAGTAGCGTGTTTTTTCTCTCTTGGATGTTTACTTTTTACATTTCGTGTAAATAAAAGTTAATGACTAAATTCCGACACTTCATTTGAACATAATTATATTGCCTTTGTAAACACTTCACACACCTAGAGTTAATACATACATATTATATAATAAAATAATATTATTACTTGTCCTTTGGCTAGGAACTGAATTATCAAATCCAACATAATATTGCTGCGATTGCTTAAAACTCTTTTAACGAAATTGCATCTCAAGTAAGCTTTATAAGTACATTTTTTAATTAAGGTATTTATTTTAAAACGATTCGAGTACTTACGTAGATTTAAAATAAATGCAATATTGAAATGTCAAAATAAAACTAAAATATGCATACCTACACAATTCCACTTTTTGCATCTTTGCATGTGGATTAGTTTAACAAGCTAAACTGTAAACAATCAATTTATTGACAACCATTTTACAAACAAATTTTTCCTAAATTCTAATCGATCTACCATCCAGTCAGATTTAAAAAAAATGCTTTCATAATATTCTAAAACATCGCCTAATTTAGTTTTCCCCATTTCTCAAAGAAAACTTTCCCGGCTTGCCTTTCATAAAACGCATACCTACAAAGTTACAGATTTTCTTTGGGATGTTACAAGTATTCCCCAACTAACTTGATATCCTAAATGCGCCCATCCGATAACTGTAAACAGTGCCGTGCAAGTTCTGAGGATACGCTTTCTGTTACAAATTAACACAACTTGTATAATTAATAAAGTTATATCCGTCCGGAAATATATGATCCTAACTTAATAAATAATATTTAATTATTTTTTATAATTATTGGTATATTGATTTTAATAGAAACGGATCTGCTTTATACCTGAATTCTGAATAAATAAAATAAGCTGTGCTAACTTGCTTGTGATGGCTTGCTAGCTAGCTGGATTACCTGTTGCCTGGGATGTTTTAATTTTCACGTTTATTAAGGTATCTTCATCACTTTTTAATGTCTTAAAATAATTAAACACTCTATATATATCCTTCAGTACATTTACGATTTTCTTCTTTAACGGCTGACATTTTTACAAACACTTTATTGTACAAAGCAGAAACAATAACTGCGTGACGCTACGCTACTGAAAATCTTTTAACACCTGATAAGGTTCGATGCAATTGGCGCTTGTCAAAAATTTACCACCAATAGCAGACAAGTAGGCAGGGCACTATTACTCTGTCTCTCTTAGTTGGTAATTTCTGGGACATCAAGTTAGTTGGCGAATACATAGCCTATTATATTAATCACGATCGAGACGGAGTATTCATACAAAATTTGATGATACAGCACAGGTGGCCCAAACAAAATGTATGGTTTTATCAAGTCAACTGATAAAAACGCTGTAAATTTAAGAAGTTTACCTGTACCGACCGCTATTATGTAAATATACCAATGGCCGACCCTCTTTTTAATCGGTAATAGTTTTAGACTTTGAGACTTTATTAAAAGGTGTTCGTAGATTTTGTTGCTTACGATCTAAACCGTAAAAAGCTGTATTTTATTAAAATAGAGATACATACCAAAATAAAACTAGACAATATTCAAAAACACCTGTTATTAACTCGTAGTAGTTGAAGTGGCCAAATACGTTGTAAGACGCAGTTAATGCGTATAGGAACCGTCCGTGGCGCAGAGGGTTATGTATGCTTTCTAACCGAGAGGTCCCGGGTTCGAGTTCCGATGGTTTCGCTTTTTCAATGTTCAGAATATTTTTTAGCTTATAACGTGTTAAATAAAAAAAAAGTTCAACATCACGGGACGACTGGCAGATGTAAACAAGAATAATAATTATGTAGTTAAAATAAAAAATGTTATTAAATATGTTTTTTACTTTTGTCCAATTTGGGGGAGAGCGGAGACTATATACTTATGATAACTAAAATATGGGACGTATACTTGTTACACTATCCAACTTTCATCACAGCAGATACAACCTCAGAAGTTTGTTAAAGGACCCCGCACTTAGTGATGAGCAAAGGAAGACCAAAGACCACCGGATAGTATTGGTCTTGCTTATTCGGTCTTGGTCTTGCTCATTTAGTCATGGTCTGGCTAGTCTAAAGATGGTCTTGGTCTTGGGAAAAAGCAACCAAGACTGCAAGACCAAGACCAATTTTGATCATGACTACCCGCACTTTTTAAATGCAATTCCGGTCGCGGTCAAGATGAATGAAATTTTGTTATCTTGTACGTCCTGACATGGCAGAACTACCGAAAACCCAAAATAAGGTCAATTTTGACTATATATAAAAAAATTATATTGTTCACACACCTCAGAAAGAATAGTATAAAAAATATGCAGAGTGGTGTGATGAAATACTTAATTACAAAAGTTGCAAAGAAGATAATACACCTTTTTAATATACTTTTTATGACAAGAGGGTAATCCAAAAATATATGACAAATCATATATTACTTGTACCGTAAAAAATAATAAATACCTACTCATACCTGAAATTACGAGCTCAGGCGGATTTAATAATATCGATTGCGATTCTACTATAGTTTAATATAAATCAACTGAATAATATGAACTAAGAACTTAGTTCACTTAATAATTGCCTCATAATTCGGTAGTAGTGACAACGCAGAAGTGGAATGGAGTATACAAAGTAATCAACAAAACTGAAGATTACGTAACTAGGTAAGGAATCAACATTATAAGGTAGGTCTTGATACAATATTGTCAAAAATTGTTTGTTCAAATTCATGGTAACAGTAAAGGGGCCTTTAGTGTAATGCGCCATAATTTTCGAAAAAAGACTGTACCAGTGAAGATGTTTTTGTCGAGCCCGTCTGACACAGTCTCGGATAAGACTGCAGCCTGCATCTAACCTAACCCATGAAAATGCTACCCATACCATTCTAGTAAGTACATATACACAAATATTATGAACAGCTTCTCTCTTCGTATGAATTTACCGCTTAAATGCTTTAAAGTCTGGATCGTAGTATAGGTATACGTGCCTCTCTGCATATTTTGGTGCCAAACAACGGGTGTGGATCCAAGATTGTTTTTAATAATAGTTTTAGTGTATTTTGTGAATAATAGTTTTGATTTTTAACAAAGAGTGATGATTTGTTCAGTTTTTAACTGAAATCGAAGTGAAAAAAGTTAGTTTTTATAGGTAAAGAAGTAGACCTATTGTTATGCAACTAGAAATACACTCGTTTTGCCACCGGTAACACGTCAGGGGCCCAATTTTTGAAAACCGGGGAGTAGATCAACCGTGGTTCTCTCGAGAATGGATAAATGATATTCTTGAACATCATTCTATCGAACATCAATAAAAGGATGACTCCCTCATGCTTCTACTGGGTAAATTGAAGGGATCAGCCAGGGAGCACGGAATAGTTTGACAGTTTTGTGAATTTATTTGACGTTGTGGTTGTGGTTGTGGATCATTAACACCACTTTTATATACTATGATGGTAAATGTTCGAGGATTGGTATATTATGATAATTATTATCACTTCAACACTGCATGGGTTGTAATTTTATATTATAATATAACAACAATTGTATTTATAAATTATTTCAAATTTTCAAATTAAAAACTGATGAAAATTTTTCATTTTTTATTTTGTCTTTCAAATGGCTTTGATTCCTGTTTCATGCTCCCTCCTTGATGTTCCAGAATACGTAATTACGATCTTGAGAGAACAGCAGTAAAGAATAGGAATGATCCCCGAGGAACGTTCTACTCTATTGCCGTCAAGAATTGATGCGTTGTTATCGGTCCTCTCTTTTATGTAGTTAATACTATGTAATTTGGTTCCCTACCCCAAAAATGTCATTGGTAATTTGGTTCCCGGGGTATTGCTGTATAAGAGGCACTACCATAGTCTCTTGTTTATGTTATTATAGTTTATTGCAAAAGAATTATCTAGTATGTGATTGTTCTCCGAATTTTACTATTATTCTGAGTTGTACAGATCATGGAAAAAGTCACAAAAATGTATTTAGATGGTAAGTTTAATTATTGCTCAAATTGCTAATAGAGACCAGGTAAACTGGAAACGTCGGGAATCAAATTATACATAAAAGTTGAGTAAACCTGAAATATTGGAAACCAAATTATACATTTTTTCTGACCCTTCTTAATATGGAAACCAAATTATATGTACCACACCTGAAATAATGGTTTCGGGCAGTTTTAATACTCCGTCTCGATTGCGATTCTACTATAGAACTACTATATTTAAACTTAAAAGCTATTAATTACAATACATGTTTATTATAACTCACTCCGACATTAACGGTTAATTAAAAAACAGACTAAAAAAGAAACTCTCCATTGCTAGGGACAATCGACAACGGTATTTGCATCATAACACACAATGCCCATCGCACTACAACTACCTTAATTTCTTTAAAATTATTTAGGAGGAAAATAAAATTAACACTATTACTAGACAATTAATCAAGTTTCATAAAAATTAATAGTTATGTCTTGAAATAGAAACTTTATTTGGCATATTTTCCTAAATACTAGATAAAGCGATTATTCTGTCGGTATATATCCAAAATTCAATCGTAGTTGTTCTAAAATTAAAAATAATAAAATAGTATGAGGAGCTAATCTTACAAAAGCTGGAATGTATCCTTTAAAAAAACCCATTGGCCCCAACTTTGCTGTATAGAGGATTATTTCACCCAAATTTTTAAATTCACCGGGTTTAGCGTTCATGGACCTCGTCTTCAGTACATCTAAGGGTTGTGTTAACGTTGTTGCAATTGCACCCTAAAATACAATATTCTTCATTAATTACAAAAATTTCATTAATTTCCACTGCGTTGAAACAAAAAAAAAATAAACTAAAGTCTACTTGTATATTACAATTAGATCATATTTGACCGATTGGTTAAGTTAAGGTTAGTCTCTACTTGACATTTTATTTCATACAAACACAAAAAAGTTACATAATTTCTAATGTCACTTAGATAAAGACTAACCTTAAGACTTAACCAATCGGTCTAATGGTAACGACAGTTTATACAAGTGGCCATCAATTTATTATTTTTTCTGTTTCAACGGTTAATTGTAGTTTTGGATAGAACATTATTGAACTGATTATAATAAATCAAACACTTATTACACTGACCGTCAAAAAAAAACAATCATCAAAAATTTTACACATTTTCAAAAGTGGTTTTCTCTCGAACCACTCTTATGATAGTGATGATTTTTTTTGTTAATTGCAGGTTTATTCTTTTGTAGCAATACTGTGTTTTTTATTCGAAATTTGAAACACTCTGTGGGATGGAGCAACTATAACACCTATCGAATTATTTTTTAGCGTTAAGTTCATTATCCACATCAATACCTAAGCTTTAACTTGAAAACATTTTCCACTTGTTTTATTATCTCTTACCAAAGAAGTTGATTGACAATTTTTTGAGAAAATGCAAAAAGAGGTGCTATTAAAATTATTTATAGATTACATTATAACTGTACAATAGTTTATAATGTACTCCGCCGCACTTCAGAAAATAGGTTTTCTGTCGTGCGGCAGAGTCGCGCGGATGCGGAATACATACTTAGATTACCGAATTTTTTCCGGACAAACCATTGATCGGACGCAAAAAATGCAAGAGATTAGATTAATCTACATAAATTAAGGTACTTAATCAGCCGTATTGCCAATTACTTGTAGTTGTGACCCCTATCGATTGGCCTAAAATGTTATACAGAAAATGTGGATCTTGTATATCATGCTCGCTCATGATTTCTCAAAATTGCAAGCGGCGATGGAAATCGTCTTCGTTAAGTTCCTGAACTAAATGAATTTTATAGGGATGGAATTTGTTGGCTTTCAAAATTCGCCCGACGGTACTTTGACTTAATCCAGATAATTCTGCAAGCTTTCTTGTACTAAGAGCTGGATCTGCAACAACTTGTCCTAAAACGGCTACCTCTACCCCTTCGTTTCTTACTGGATTTTGAATCTGCCGTTTTTAATTTTGAACAGATCCTGTTTGTCGAAATTTTGAAATAAGTTCCAAAACGTACTTACGTTAAACCTGATTGTTTGGGTGTCGCTCATTGAAAATTGTACAGGCAGTGTTAGCACAATCGTTATTTTTTAAATAACATCCAACAATTTCTACACTCTCCTAATAGTCCGAGAGCTAGCCACGTAAAACGCATGTTAAACGGTTCCACCTATATTTTTTTTTTAATCGATGCTCTATGAGCCAAAAATCCCAAAGCCAAATTTCTGCCCACAGGTCGGACTGCAATAGGGTGTGGCGGGGGGTTAAACACGACGTTTTCATTAGGGCGATTGAGCACATGTGGTTCCACTCTGCAAGTTGTTTCTATGTGTAGTCTAGCCCTCCATTAGAACCGGAAAAAAATGGCAGAGCATTTCCGGGCTGCGAAGTGCTCGGCAGAGTGATGTAAACACGACGTTTACATTGTGGCAATTGAGGTCATGTGGTTCCACTCTGCAAATTGTTTCTATGTATAGTCTAGCCCTCCACTAGAAGCCAAAAAAAATGGCAGAGCATTTCCGGGCTGCGAAGTGCTCGGCAGAGTGATGTAAACACGACGTTTACATATCGCTAATTTAGCACATGTGGTTCCACTCTGCAAATTGTTTCTATGTATAGTCTAGCCCTCCACTAGAAGCCAAAAAAAATGGCAGGGCTCAAATACATTGTTTATGATGTAAACAATAGGAAGAAAAAAAACGGCAGAGTGGAACCAACTCTCGTTTCTTTTTTATAGCGAAAAAATGTATTGAAGGTCGTAGCGCGCCGCCGGGTGACCGCCTTCGGTCGGGTCTGCCGCGGGCCGGATCAACGGAATACTGTCTGCCGGGGCTCAAATACATTGTTTATGAGGTAAACAATAGGAAGAAAAAAACGGCAGAGTGGAACCAACTCTCGTTTCTTTTTTATAGCGAAAAAATGTATTGAAGGTCGTAGCGCGCCGCCGGGTGACCGCCATCGGTCGGGTCTGCCGCGGCCCGGATCAACGGAATACCGTCTGCCGGGGCTCCAATACATTGTTTATGAGGTAAACAATAGGAAGAAAAAAACGGCAGAGTGGAACCAACTCTCGTTTCTTTTTTATAGCGAAAAAATGTATTGAAGGTCGTAGCGCGCCGCCGGGTGACCGCCTTCGGTCGGGTCTGCCGCGGCCCGGATCAACGGAAAACTGTCTGCCGGGGCTCAAATACATTGTTTATGAGGTAAACAATGCGAAGAAAAAAACGGCAGAGTGGAACCAACTCTCGTTTCTTTTTTTTTTTCACCGAACCCAAGTGTGCGCACCGCTTCTGCAACTCGGTTGCCTTTGCCGAGACCTGGCTAGGTGTTTGCCGCCCAGTAACTACTCTGCCATAATTAAATATTGGTCTACGGGGTGTGCAAAATGCGATGAAAAAACCCGCAGAGTGGTACCGATTGATTTTTTTTTTCATCGTTAATCGAATTTCGATCACCGCGGCCGCCGCCGTCGAGGCCTGCCGAGCACTTCGCAGCCCGGAAATGCTCTGCCATTTTTTTGGCTTCTAGTGGAGGGCTAGACTATACATAGAAACAATTTGCAGAGTGGAACCACATGACCTCAATCGCCACAATGTAAACGTCGTGTTTACATCACTCTGCCGAGCACTTCGCAGCCCGGAAATGCTCTGCCATTTTTTTCCGGTTCTAATGGAGGGCTAGACTACACATAGAAACAACTTGCAGAGTGGAACCACATGTGCTCAATCGCCCTAATGAAAACGTCGTGTTTACCCCCCCGCCACACCCTATTGCAGTCCGACCTGTGGGCAGAAATTTGGCTTTGGGTTTTTTGGCTCATAGAGCATCGATTAAAAAAAAAATCTAGGTGGAACCGTTTAACATGCGTTTTACGTGGCTAGCTCTCGGACTATAAATAGAATAAACCGTTTTCATGTTTTACTCGCTAATAGACTTGAAGTATCAATGACTCTAAACTAAAAAACAGACCTGGTAGTTATGGAAACAAAAACCTTTATTTTTATTTTACGAAAACATAGGCATAGGAAGTTAAATTTCATTCCAAACGTTATTAGTATTAAATTGTTGAATTTGGCTTTCTCATGAAAATACGCTCATTCGAACTGTCACATGGTCAAATTCCTTATAAAATTATCTTTTAAACTAAATGTCACAATTAGTACTTTCGCTATTTCAATTTTATTGGTAATATTGACAGATGGGAGGGGAGGGATGTAGGATAGTTGAGGATATGATCGATAGATGTCCCTCTTGTAATAAAAATCGACATCTTTTTGCATTTTCTCCCAAAAAAATTTCTCTTCAAGATATGCGATCTGTTTCGTTTTCGGTGCCGCACCCTGTATATACATGACACTGTGTCAAGATTTTAATTTCCACGGCACACTAATTATCAAAATAAATAATAATTTTGAAAAAATTAAAAATGCGAATTTTGTGATGAAATTTGGTATGTGGGGTTAACATAATATTCTGAACAACTTTTTTTAATAATATTTTTCGATATCTCTAACGCGAAGCAAAATATCGAGAAGCAGTCCTGTTTGTGAAATCGTAGTAGGTTGAGTTTAAAGTTCAGATTTCAGTTGACTATTTCAAGAAATGTGGCCCATCAACCTGTATATGACTATAAAAAAATCTGAATCTGTAATTCTTCAAACAGCGAAAATATGGGAGAGTCATCATCTTAAATGCGACACATTGTATATAATCAAAAACCTTTTAATACCCGAAGGTGTGAGGGTATGTATTTATTTCCAAATTTTTTGTTCGTAGATGAAATTGGTCCATTCCTTTATATTTTTTGCTATCTTTTTTTGCTTCTTTCCATTTTATACAGGGTGATTGATTAGTGTGATAAAGTTCAGTGCCTCCTTTGTCTTTTTAGATATCAATTTGAAAATTTGAGGGATTATGGCCATCATTAGTCCCCACATTTTTAAATTATTTACAATCTTACAAGTTGTTCCAGAATGCTGCGCCATATCAAAGTTACATTTTTTTAAATGAAACACCCTATATTTTATTGCATATTTGGAATCAGCTTGACCTCCCCATCACAATAATATAGGGTTGTGATGTGTTCTACGGGGTATTTAAAAAGTTATAACCAATTTTCCATAAAAATCGTAACAAGTTCAATACTCTGTACAATGTAAGAGAAATTCAAGAATGAAAATCTGTTGCGGCCAAAGTATTCGAATAGTAGTAAACATTCTGGAAAACTATTTATTTCGTTAATATTCATTGAATCTGATACAGGGTGAATCAAAATACGAATACATTATTTTCAAATGGATCACCTTGTATTTTATGAGAGTATCGAAAAGTACTAGCAACATACTTCATTCTTTACAAAGCATTCCCTATACCTTAAATTGTTAGTTCTTGAGATATTTTGATTTTTCTATTGATTTGTCAAAAACTGATATTTGACAACAACATGACATGGCAGTAGGTACATTAGTGTTTTTTGATTTAGCGGTTTAGTATATTTTTTGGTGTTTTGAAGAATTTGAACTAGGGCAAAAATGAATTTCATTAGTGATGAAATGATTGATATGATCTGGATATTGGGAGAATGCAATAAAAACGCCTCACTATCAGCAATGAACGTTTTCCTGAAAGGCGGCAACCGCACAACTTTCACTATTATTCATAAACTAATCCATATCACATAGTGACACACAGTCAAACTAGATGTGTGGGGAGGTATTGTTGGTGAATATGTAGTAGGACCATATTTTTTGATATAATCAATGTTTTGCACAGAAAAATCAAAATATCTCAAGAACTAATAATTTTAGATATAGGGAATGCTATATAAAAAAAGAAAAATATTCGTAGTACTTTTCGATTCTCACATAAAATACAGGGTGATCCATTTGAAAAAACCGAGAAAATAATGTATTCTCATTTTGATTCACCCTGTATTAGATTCAATGAATGTTAATGAAATAAATAATTTTCCAGGATTTTTACTACTATTTGAATGCTTTTGGCAGCAACAGATTTTTATTCTTGAATTTCTCTTACATTGTACAGGGTATTGAACTTGTTAAGATTTTTATGGAAAATTGCTTATAGCTTTTTAAATACTCCGTAGAACACATCACAACCATATATTATTGTAATGGGAAGGTCAAGCTGATTCCAAATATGCGATAAAATATAGGGTGTTTCGTAAAAAAAATGTAGCTTTGATATGGGACAGCATTATGAAACACCCTGTAAGATTGTAAATAATTTTAAAATGTGGAGACCGAGGATGGACATAAACCCTAAAATATTCAAATTAATATCTCAAAGGACAAAGGAGGCACTGAACTTTATCACACTAATCAATCACCCTGTATATTTCTTTTCAGTATTTCTGCAACTTCTTGGTTCCAAGTTTTATTAGGTCTTCCTCTCTTCCGCTATGTATTAGCTCGGACTTCCCACACATCCTTGACTGGTCTGTTGCTCATTCTTGTTTAATTACTCTTATTAATTTGATGCCACGTCGATTGACTGAGGTCATTTTGGCAAGAGTAGGTCACACCCGATATTAGCTCATTATATTTAATTTTGTTCTGGAATTTTAAAGATTCCATCAAATTTGATAGATTAAACGTTGGCTTAAAATCAGTGAATCTTCGTTGATAACAGTGATAATAACGTGAATAAAAAACCAAAATGTTCATTAAGCATGGTGCTACATTTTGGCACCAGTTTGCACTCCCTATTATAGTTGTTGCATCCTATGGGGACAAGGGGTGTTTCCGATTTCGAGTAAAATACGTTTTTACATTCATGCACCCTCTACGTTCTCAAATTATACTCTACATCAAAATTTTATTCACAGTACCTATTATTACAGAAGAATTGTCCTACAGTTCACATAAGAATTATGAAAATAAAACGAGTGGTTCAAGAAATAATCTTTTGAAAATATGTAAAATTTTTGGATTATAAGTATTTCGAAATCTGGACTATGCTGACGATTTAGTTATAGGGGTTACAGGTAAACACAGCGGTATTATTGCCGATCGCATGCAACGTACGCCCTAAACCTTATATCAACTTGGTGTTCGAAGGGCAATCAGCAAATCCTAACAAAACAACACTTCCTTCAACAGGATAGAATTGAAAATAATATAAACCCTTTGTTTTTCAGAAGATGTCATCTTTGACAGGGTACTAATGTGGAAGCAACAAGGGCTCTATTGACGAGTCGCAAGCTTTTCAAGAAAACGTGGGGTCTGAAACCGAAAATGATCTACTATTCATATCTTATCTACTGTTCATATCTAACGGTTTTCAGACCAATTATTACCTCTGCTGCGATGGTTTGGTGGAACAAAACAACGCAACAAAGGGTATAAAGTGGAACGATTCGTTTGCATTGGAATGAAGGCTGCAATGCTAGTTCCTTCTCCACTACATCTGCATGTACGGGGGGGGATTGCTTTGGAAAAACCGCACAGCCTCACAGGCTAAGTATTTGAAACCCGGCGATCTAACGGCACACCTTGAGATACTAAGGGTTGGAGCAGCCCATTCTACTACTTTATGTCTGCGAAACAGGATTTCCAAGTCACGTTAGACGTTATTGTAATCAACGAAAGTGAGTAAACACAAAACGAAATCGTTCTATTATGGGAGGGGCCCTCATTTATTGTACTGATGGGTCACGAACAAACGATAGAGTAGGAATAGGGGTTACAGGTCCTAATACTAGGATATCAACAGCCCTGGGAAACAATATTCGAAGCAAGACTATTAACAATAGATTTTCGTGCTCAAGAGTGCATCAAAAACCGCCTAAACCGTGCCAGAATATTATTTTATTGCGTATGAATAACAGGCTGCAAAGTACACAAGTTATGAGTCTTAAGAAATCTGGTTAAACAATCACTTAAACAACTGGCTAGACTTTGTTATGGGTACCAGTGCATGAAGGATTTGCCGGAAATGAGATTGCTGATGGTCTCACAAAGGAAAGCTTGTGCTCCTTTTGTCAAACCCGAACCATTTTGTACTACCCCAAAAAGTCCGAAAATGGAAAAAGAGACTCAGTGCAGCCTACTCGAGAAATACTCTATTCCAAAAATAGGCAATATGGTTAAGACCTGCTCACTACTCACTACGCTAAATTGCTCTTGAAGCTTCGGAACTAATCACAGGTATTATCACTGGGCACTGCTCATTAAGATAACATCCCTGTAAGTGTACAGTGTCACAAGCAGATTTTGCGATGATGCAAATGAGATGGCGAAACGTATTATTTCGGGTTAATTATCCACCAACGCCTTAAATGCCCGGAACAGATCTACTTAGAACCTGATCAGTTTACAGATCTAGCTCCAATCCGTTTTCTCAGAAGCCTAGATATTTTGGACTGAAATATAGATGTAATAAGGTATTCACAAAAGATCTTATAGGTCGCATTGTAGTAAGGCGAACCGGGCCCATCGACCCCCTTGTAATCTATTGTAATCCTGATGCTCAAAAAACAGTGCAATCATTTGATTAACAAACAGAACTATTGAACTTACTTTTCCAGAATACCAACCTGAAACCCTAAGTATGGAACGACTGAGTTGGGAATTTTGGAGCCGTTGGCGATACTTAACACTGAACACTATTTATACTACCACTATACTAACACTAACCCCAAGCAGCATTTGGACGTTTCGAGATCGATAAAAAAAGTTGGACTAGATAACCCAAAGCAAACCAGCTTCGTTTTAAGTATTAAAATTGTGACACAACTGATAGTATAACATAAGTAACTTATTTTGGAAGAAATATATAGTAATATAATTGAATTTACTGTGCGGACCCATACTTTGTGGGATCCACACATATTACTTTTTTAAATGAAACTAAGTAACTGTTTAATGAAAAAATATACTTATACGAAAATTCTGAATTATTTGATTATTATTTCGATATGTAAAATATCATCGTCAGAAAGACAGAAGTTATATTTGATGTGATGCATAAAAAAATTATCAAATAATTTAGAATTTTCATATAAGTATATTTTTTTATTGAAATGAATTATTTAGAAACAGTTTCATTTAAAAAAGTTTTTAGAAGCGAAAAAAAAATTATGACATTATTTCTTTAACGGCTGAATTTATATTGAAAAATGGCATACAAAGTCTCCAGCAACACAAATGTTGGTCACCAACATAAATTCGTGAGTCAAACAATGGTGGCAAAATCAGTTACATTCCAACAACTTTCCTTTCCGTCAGACGACTACTGAACGTTTAAACGACGGTATTTGAATCACAAACTTCGAATCCAACGTCTGCGGACCGTGACTAATGCGACGAAAAGACGACCTGTCCCAGTGGCGGTCATAGGGGGGGGGCCACGGGGGCCATGGCCCCCCGTAGCTCAACCGCAGTTGCTCAGAAATTGAAAAGAATAACAATCTCGTGTAAGAATTATCTTCATGTGTAATTAACAGTTAAAAAACACTTTAAAATAAAATAAGTCGAAAATACTTTTCTCATCTTATAGAGAAATTTTAAACTTTGGCACTTGGACAAAGCAGGTAGAAAACCATACATTATACAATTCACATCTTTCGCAATTAACGACGACAAACACTTATCCACTGCTTAGCCACGTCTTCATTTTTTGGAAATCCATAGTATTTTAAGCACAGCCCGGTATTATGGTCTTATAATTAAAGTAAAATAAAGTTAAGCACTTGGATCAACTCTACAATAATTTTAAATACTGGTTTTAGCATAAAACAATATCAATTAACGCAGAAATCGAAAAACCTCAGTAAAAACAAACTAAACCCGTACAACTCTATCCAGCAATTTCTGATTCTGATTCCAAGGTGACGTCGTGCGCAGAGCGTGCACAATTTGAGTCGACAAGTTAGCGTACCGTGTATTTTTACCGTGGTTCAGTCGTATCACACAATCGCCCATGGCCCCCCCCCTCTCAAAGTGTATATGACCGCAACTGACCTGTCCTATCCTAAAAATGGATCATGTTTTTGAAGTAGTATTTATTAGAGAATGAAAAGAACTTGAGGTGTAATTTATTTGAAATAAGTACCTACTACTTGTGCCATTGACATATAAAGATTATAGGTATGTCAATAGATTGTGAAAATGGTTGAACTACTTTTAAACGTCCGCCCGTAGCTCAAATAATAGGATTAAAAAGTTTTAGACGTATTTTTATGACCAAAACTGTAGTTTGCGGTTCTAAACGTTTTTAGAACGTCGTCAAGTTCCAGATTAGTCCAAAGACATCAAAAAGGTAAAAATTAACTGTCTCTATACTTAACTGAAAATAACGTTCGACATACTGACGTCGAGTAGCCATTGGCCTGATCGACTTCGAAGTTCCGTCAGATTAAGTTATGAAATGGCTGAATCAACCTAATCGTTACCCTAATTCGCATAAATCGTAAGTCCGTTTTGTCAAATTTTACAGGAGAGCCAATAAACTGTTTTTGTTGTTTGTCTTATTTTTTTTGCCTAAACAAGTACATAATAATTTGTAACTCTTATAAATGCAAATGTATAGAAACTATTATCAGCCATCCATTTCAAACTATTTTATAGGACTTACGACTTTTCACCAGTTGAAATAATTTATAGACAATTAAATAGAAAATTAAACTTAATATTCATAAAAATAAAGGAAACAACCAAGTAAACATAAAGAAACAAAAAATTGGTTTAGTGAATTTTCAATTATCATAGAAAGTATGAAAATCCTTTGGCCTGTAGATGTTCCCACTTTTCTTTTTTTATTGTCGTAGCTGTCCTGTAAAGTTGGGGTAACAAATTATAAGAACAAGTAGTTGTTTCTTTGTTTCTGGTCAGTAGTCTTTGTTCCAAAGTATTGTATTCATCAGTATGCCTAAGTTTGTAAAGTACGTTACCATCTGGAGTGTATTTAAGAGCTCTCAGATCAGTTACAACTGGATCTCCAGCTTTACGCCCAGGTCTAATTGATGTCAGTAGTTTAATTGAGCTGAAGTCTTTAAAGAAATTGAAATCCAGATATTTGATGATAAAGGGTTCCGGGTTGGTTCGTGCACGCAGGCAGACGTCTACATAGTCTGCTGGGACATTAATAACATTTTTTTTTCTTTCTTTCAATAAGGGAGTGCATGGAGTCGGCTTCCATTTGTGTGTCTCTTTTCAAGAAATGTTTGGTCAATTAGTACGTAGTACGTTGGGTTTTTTAGCAATATTAAGTAGCGCATTTGAGAGGGTGACGTTTCTGTTCTGGGATGTGCATCCATCACTATACAGAATTATACTTTGACCATTACTGTAGTATGTCAAAACCACGTAGTAGTAGATAAACTCTTTATTCGAAATTAACTACAAAAGCTTTGACAAAAAATGTATGACATGTCTAACTATCCACTTGTCAATCTGTCGCCTTTTTCATACTCATCTCATGTCATCTTGGAAAGTATCCAAATGACACTGATGTAAAAACGTCTATAGAAATGGAGTGCTCAAATATTGCTCAGGAGCATGTTCAGAAATACCACAATTACCAAAGCTGCTCAACAAATGCTTTTCAAGAAAGAAGCAAATTATGGAAGCATAGTTGTTGGCGGAAACACCACCAGATAAAGCAGTATCCTCGACGTGACTGCATGTCGTAAATGTTAAATTTTGGACCGTTAATTTCATCTTAAAATACAGGGCTGATGTGTTTGATTTGAGGCTTAACATGACAGCTTGTATATATCCATACAGAGAACTCTGTTATTAGAAGTTTTATCTTTCTCTTTCGCTCTTCTTGCCTCATTTTTTTTTAATCTGATGGAATGCGTAGTCTTCTGAAATATTTTAACTTACGCATTGGTCGCACTCATCTTTCTCAGGTTTAAACAGGCTGATATTCATTTCCTCAAAGACATGAGAAAATAAGGCGATTGAGACTGGTCGGCAACCGCGTTCACTGGACCAAGCTTTGTAAACTTTATATAGCGTAGATTTCGATTTCCAATTTGGTTCCAAATATAATTTTGAAGATCTGGCTCGGCGATAGTGTGACTCTACTTTTGGTAGATCTCTAAAAAATTATTTCAAAACATCTTTACGACTCTTCACAACTTCATTCGAGTCACTGATTTTGTCTTCCTTATGTCCGCCACTATTTTCGTTGGTGTAGTTTTGTGATCTAGATGTGTCATTTTCCCAATCTATTACTGTCCTTTCTATCAATCCTTTAGAACATTTGCCAATATCCAATTTAGCAGCCAATATTCTGTTTGGTTTTGCTATTATCTGTATCAAATCCAAAGGTATTTAAAAACATTGTTTTACATACACGCAGCTCGTCGTCATTGTTTGGTTTTCTTAAATAGTAGGCCCAACTAAATTTCCTTCTTGATATTTGTTCTTCTTTCCTGTTTCTGTGACTTTTCGTTTCTTGCTTTTTTAAACAGTTTATATAAATTTTCCGTTGATCCCACGACATATCTGACCAAAAACTTTTAAATATTTTATTCCTCTCCTTTTCCGTAAATAGTTTACATTGCATAGTTTTTTTATTAGATGAATATTTACAGTTGCAAACGTCTTTGATCTGTCTTCTTTTCCTTGGGTATGCTAAAATAGGCATGATGACAGTCACTAAGAATCACTAAAATATTGATTTGATATAATTATATATGATGCAGAGATTCTAAAAAAATGACCTATTTTTATTTTACATGTGTGATGACCAATATTTTAGTAAAAATATAGGCACAAAATTTAACAATCCGCCATATTAGCTCAAACGCCAATCAGAAGAGAGTGACGTCGTACTTTCGCAAATTTGACCTTGATATTTTGTCTTTTGTCCGAACCATAGATAAGTCCGAACTATCTATGGTCCGAACAACTGTTCCGATTTGAATTTCCTTTGTGTGATTCAAATTATGTATCAAAATAAACTTCTGTCAAGTGTTTGAAGTTTGACCATTTTACCAATGACATAAAACACTCTGTTTTATGTTCTAAGAATGACACATATCGCCTATAAATGGTATTTACAAATTTATGATGTCACAGACAGACGCCATTACTATTCTTGCGTTTTGGCGCAAAATTTAAAATACATTTTTAAACGGTAGATTTCTCCTTTAAAAACTTTTTTCTCAGAGAAATAACATTTATTGTAGATAAAAACATCGTGGAGCAGTTTTTCAAAATCAGTCATCATGCCTATTCCATGCTCCATCGCACTTTCGTTTTCCATAATAATCTTTTCCTATTTTCTTTTTTTTTCATTTTTATTCCATTTATTCTCGTCTACATTTTGTCTTTTATTTCTCTTTCGTTTATTTCCATCTGTTTTATCACTTAAACTTTTATCTGTTTCACTACTTGATTTCTCTTCTAAATTATAACTTGGATCATTCGGGTCTTCACTTAACGGTGTTTCTTCTTGATTTAATTCTTGTTCACTTTCTTGATTTTGGTTTGTATTTTTTGGTCTGTTATTAAAATAATGCTGGTTTCTTCACGTACAACATTTAAGGTATCTTTTACGTTTTCATTTCCAACGCCGTCAAGCAGGACGGCACTAAAGTCTTAAAAGTCACAGCCAAGATTATCTAATGTAAGCACTTGATCGACAATTTGATTTTCAATTGGAACGGGCAAATTTTGTGTAATTTCGGGAATATCCGAAATTAAAATATAAGTTTTCAACAGTTTCTAGATGTTTTGACATGGTAGAGGTGGAATCTTTCGAAACATCTAAATTAAATTCTGATGTGTTTAATTTTATATTGTTGTTTATTGCAAACTCTAATAATTTTTTAGTCCGGTCACTGTACTGCGCCATGTCGAAAAGTTCCAAAGTTTTACAACAAGAAACAGCTGATAATTTTGAAAAACTTAATTATGGATAAAATCGTATGTCCAGTTAACACCACTGCACTAACACATTATAAAATTTCGTAAGTCCAACTTCTATACGATTTTTTGGTTAACAAACATTGTTATTTATTATAATTTTAGTAAAATTATACTTACATGGAAACCAAAAAACACTTTTGAAGCTTTGAAACATAAATCGATACCGCTATTGCTTCTGTAAACGCAAGCACCAACAAGTGCACTCTTTACTACAATGAACGGTAATGGACTTACGCTAATTTATTGTGCAAATATCAAAGCTTTGGACTAACGACAGTTTCTAAAACATGCCTTCGAGTAACGGGTACTGTTATTTTGGTGTGGCACTGTAAACGTCGAGAGATTTGACTTCTCTGTAACAGATGGTACCAAAAACATATTTAGACGAATAAGTGGACTTACGACTATTGCGAATTAGGGTAACGCTATACCAAAACCAACGTTGATTTAAGTAAATATTATGTCGGAATAATGCTGCTTGGAACACTTTATTACGTGCGTTTCGATAACCAAGCTTACAGTCAGTATCTGAAGAAGATAACTGATGGATTATCGAAACGCGCGTAAGATAGTGTAAAATGTTATTGTTGGAGTGAGTGTAAACAGTGTTGAATGTGGAACGAATTTTCAAATACCGCACCTACAATTTCTACAATAGAGAGATATCGGTAACCCAAATAGCGTCAGGCCGTATTACCGCATATGTTATTTTGACATTTAACCTATGCGCGAGTCGATTCTTAAAATAACGTCTCTGAGGCCGGGTTTATCAATAGCCAATATTATCCATCAGTTAAGTATCCGTCGGATAAAAGTAACTAACAGATAAAGTTCCAGTTTGTTCTGGATAGCGACGAGGACGAGGATATTGTGCAAGTTCTTGAGTACGAAAGAAGGCCTTATACAGTTAGGGAAAGAGTGGATAACTTCGAAAAGTGGGATGACCAGGATTTTCATGCAAGATTTAGGATGACAAAAGAGACTGTTCTCAATATTAGTACCTCATGCAGAAAATTTTAGAAATAGAAAGGGATTCTTTTCATTGAGTATCCAGACTGTCTCTTCTGTGAATCTGAAGATACTGGATATAGTTGCACGTTGGCCTAGTGCATCCCATGACCAACATGTATTCGACAACTCCAACTTAAAAGCTAGATTCGAAAATAATGAATTGGTAACGCACTTTCAGTTGGAGACAGTGGCTATGCGAATACCAGATACCTGATAACTCCATTAATACATACCCATAATGAATATGAAGAGTTATGTAAAGAATCAGTTTGCAGAACAAGAATATGCAATTTTTAGAAACAAATGTGTCTTCTCTGCTGTGAAATTGCATCCTCTGTTCTTAGTAGTACTTCTACTTTCCATTTTTTACTTTGCTCAAAACCCAAGTAAATTTGACACAACACCACAACGAAATCCAAACAAAACAACTCTACCGAATAAAGTGAGGTTATGTAATAGATCTTAACCTCCAGATATCGACCATCCGCCAGTTGAAACTAACAGATAAATATTTGACATTTTATCTGCCGGATAAAGTTATCCTGTTGTTGATAAACCGACCTTTCCAAAATAACTGGTAGTTGGGCATTAACTGACGGATAAATTGCTATTGATAAGCCGGGCCTGAATAACGTTACCGCCTAGCGTAATTTACGGAGCATAACGACAGGCGGTATTTGAAATAGCGCTTAATAATTGACATGCCGGTCATGCGCAGAAGTTAAAGGTCATCCATGTTAAAGGTTATGTAAATGTTTGTTGATTGTCACTTTGTTGTGTGGCAGGCAAACAAGCACATTCAATTAAAAACTTACAAGAGACACGATCAGAATGAAGCTTTTAGGTTAAATAACGAAAACGCACTGTGATAGCGCATACGCATAGCGCAGGTCGCTTCCGATAACTGTTAGATAAAATTGAAATAGCGCTTGACGTAAAACCAATACCGCAGGAAGTTACTTACGTTCATAGGCGCTATTCATTTTACCGATATCTCTCTAACACAAAAAAAACTACACAAAAACTCATTTAAATCAGGACAGATACATAGTAATGCTATTATAGAAACCAATCATCAAAAAAAACTAAATTACATATTATCTAATAAACACAATTAACACGTTTGTCATGAAGATCAAAATAATTGATCGCTATTATTCACTATGCTCAAATGTCAAAAACTTACAGAAAGCAGAACCCAGGCATCTTCATATTAAAAATTATTTCCATCTACTTGAACTCCTAGAAAAATACATTTCCCCGCCGATTTATCAGCCAGTTTTGATATTATATTCACTAATAAACCCATCACCACGACATTAGCCGTAAAATATCCATCATACATTCTATGTCTAAAATATACTTCACCAGGTTCACACTGGCATCATGTCTAGGCAACGCTGGGGTAAACGTGGTATGTGTACCGAATTTTCTACTAGTTTCACATATTTTGAAAGTCTGCAAAGCTTAAAAATGCTACTAAGTACCTACTTACCGCAGTGAGACTTGACAAGAAATGCGTTGCAGCGTTATCTTTAAAATAAGAAGTTCCTAGAAGTAATATTTTAACTTGATCATAGAATGAAAGTTGTCCAATTGTCATAAAAATTGCTCTAGATGTTGCAGTCGTTGCACCAGAAAATAGTCGCTTAGGTCCTTCTTCTCTAAATACTCTAATAAGTCCGTCAATGGCGTGTTTGTAACTAAAAATATAATTTTATGATCAATACTAACGTATTCATGTAGAAATGAGAAAACAGTTCCCTGAATCCTATTAAATATGATGTCTCTCTTCCCAAGCATGTTTGCAAATTTATGAACTATAGAACTCCCTATTTTCAATGTAGGTTGGCACTTTTTGTGTTGATTTCAAATTCAGATTTTTAATGTTCTAAATATTTCGTCTAAATAAAATTTGTCACATTAAAAATGATTTATTTGCTATAATATTTATAAATTCTTTGTTTTTAAATTCTGTAGGATTCTGTAGTAAATTAATTATCCCTCGTAGTTATGATGTCACCACAGAAATCAGCGTTGAATACTAGTACAGGGAATGAAGCATTTCACCTGACAATTTTTTCGTCCAGCATGGATTGACTTGAAATTTTAACAGAAGGTAGGTGATAGCCCAAGGATCAAAATCTATAACGAACCGAACGGCGCTAAAGCTTTGGGGGTGGTTGCCACTTCATCTTTATTACATTTTAACCACAGGAATCGATTGAAAAAGTGATTCTAAGCAAAAAATGTTACATACCTTTTTTTTGTAAAATCAATATTCTTCTAAGTTATTCGCGATTGAAAGTAACGCTTTTTAGAGGAAAAAATCGACGTTTTTGATATGTTTTTCGCGGATAACTCGAAAATTATGCATTTTATCAAAAAAACTGTAGATATCAAAATTGTAGCTTTTAAAAAAACAAGCAATACCCTTTTTTTATAATTTTTCTAAAACCAATGGGAACCGAGATATGGCCCATCAATGATTAGCTTTTTTCCCAAATGCAAAATGTGACAGATTCAAAGTCAAATACCGGAAAAATGATGCATTTTTCGTAGAAAACTCATAGAATATTTTTCAAAGAGCATAATTAGACCTTTCCTTAAAAAAAAAAGGTCTGTAGCATCAAAATTGAGTGAACTGTGACAAAAATAAATTCAGTACTGAATTTTTTATACAAAAAAATCGATGAAAACAACCCCCTAACTACCCTCCTAATTAAAATTGATCTTTACCCTTGTGCAATTCTCTTTGTACATGTATGGTTAATATGTCCAAGAATTTTGACCAATTTAAAATTCATAGTTTTCGAAAAATTATGGCTTAAAGTAAAAAGTTATTTTTCATAATTTTGTATTTTTGACCCTTTCTTTCAAAATAACTCCGAAAATATTAGAGGTATAAGCAAAGTTAAAAAACGAAATTGTAGCTTTTTTTATGACAAAAATTTTCCTGTAAGTAGATTTTTTGTACAGTTAATATTTGACGAGATATAGCCGTTTAAAACGTCTATTTACGCACGAGCACCACCTTTTTTTTTATCTCTTTAAACTCACCCCATTTAAAAACGAAAGGGTCTAAAGAGATTTAACTTACAGATCCTTGTAGTTCTTGAAAAACCCTACAAAATCGTTTTTGAATAAACTTTTTATCATCAAAAATGAAGGAAATATGTTAAAAAACCAATCGATTTTTTTTTCGAAAAATTCCAATAGTATAGTATAGTACACTTGGAAGCATAATAAGTCTACTTTTTTTCAATTTATATCTATTACAATAGTTTATAAAAATTGCAATGTTGTGAAGGGTGGTTTTTAAAGGTTGAAAAGTTACTTAATGCACGTGACACATTTTTTTTACAAATTATTGAGCAAATCCCTATTAGCATTAATTATTTTTCTCTTGGCAAAAAATTTTTTTTTACATATAACACTAATAACAGTTGATTTTTAAGGGTTGAAAAAGTATAAAATTGTATTTTGAAATGTAACAAATTCATCATTTTACTAATTCAAACCCATTTTCACCTATCTTAAGATTTACAATGCTATTTTTTAATTTTTGACATTTAGGGGTAGTTTTCACTCCTAAGAAACAATCAGGGTTCGTCGGCATGACAGGATATATAAAGCAGAGGGGTAAATCCCAAATTTTTATGCAAATCAATCAGAGGCGAAATCATTTTTTAAGGATTCGTGATTTTTTTTACATTAAGCTGTAACAGGGGCTGCTTTTCAAGGGTTGAAATATGATTAAATTGTATTCCAAAGCTTAAAACAATCATTATTCAACTTATCCAAACCAAATCTTACCCATTTTCAGGTTTAAAATGTTATTTGTTAAATGTTATTTTGACAAATAAGGGTAGTTTTCACCCCTAAAAACCGTTTACCGCCCTTCGGTTCAATATAGATTTTGAACCTTCGACTATCACCTACCTCCTATTAAAATTTCAAGTCAATCCTTGCTGGACGAAAAAATTGCGAGGTTTTACCTTTTTTTGAGCTTCATTCCCATCTCCTTACCTCTTAGAAATCTGAAAACCTGGGACATGCCACAAGATGGTATGATGAAAATTTGTTACGGAATTAAGCAGCTAGGAGGAATGGGATCCAATGCAAAAGTTTTTAAAAAGTACCTTACGGCCTTTCGTAATTTAAGTTGCATACATACAATGTCAGTATTCTGAGAGTAGATATATCCGTGAATACTGGATTAGGTATATTCCTCAAAGAGACATTATTTTAGATATTTTGTATTATAAAAATTAGAATTGAAAATATAAGAAGCTTACCGGTATTACCGAGTGTTAATATCACCAATTCTCGTTCGAAGTCACGGCCACAAAAACTTTATGAAATTTCAGGGTATGGAGGAAAATATAGGGGGAAAGTTAAAATTCTGATTTGAAATTGTTGGCGTTACGAGAAAATTAGGAGCGGTTAAAAAACAAACGATCAAACTATGTTTTTACTTCACGGAATCTCTCAAAAAGGTATAAGGACATGTGCAAAATGTGACAGATATAGATTGTGTGTTACGGTTTTTATTGTGTATAGGCATGTGTTTTGGACGGGAGAACGTAGAAAAAGAGTAGGTATTAGAAATATTATTTTGGTAGGGGTGTCTTTGAAGACTGGCTGGTAGATTTTTGTTAGGGTCGAGTTGTTTCCCGTTATTGACAGGTAGATAGTGAAACTAAATCTTAAGGAAATAACAATAAACTTTATCTATGGAATTGAAAAGGAAGGATCCTCTAGTTTGATCAGAAAGCTAGATTAATTTGCAAATGTCCTTCTAGTGCACCCCACACACATGCTACTTTTTCGGCTTTTTGGCAGTTAGCGTCGTTGCAATCTTATTGGACTATAATACACTTTTAACCACACACAATCGTTTTTAGTAGCTTGCAATTTGCCGACGACAGCTTTATCTTTCATTTTTCATTGTACTGCTCACACGAACTTAGCAATTATCAAAAAACACTTAAAAATAAATCAATTAAAGCAGAAATAAATTCTTCAGATCGTGCAGAACGCTAACTTTCCGTTATTATTGACACACACGCGTTTATGCGTTTAGCCCACTTTTTGTACGCAAATATTGAACATGACCATAGCTAACTAAAATAATGAACATGACTGATTTCGGCTGACTGATCACTTTTAGGTTGTCAGTGTTGCAGCAGGTAAACACATGCATGTTTTTGTGCGTCTAGGATTCTTGCGACGACGGTAGCTGCCAAAACGCTGAAAAAGTAACATGTGTGTAAGGCCCTCAACAGACTAGGTAGTCATAATAGAATGACCCTAGCTTGGGTACCAGGTCACCAAGGAATAAAAGGCAATGAAAAGGCTGATGAATTAGCCAAGCAGGGAGCGACTGAGGTCATAATAGGGCCAGAACCTTCCTGTGGAATTGCAAAAAATCTCACTAAGGAGAGCATCCACCAATGGATAAACAATCAGGCGCTGTGCTGGTGGCATGAAACCCCAGGACAAAGGCACGCTAAACTATTCCTTAAAAGCCCTTCGGCCAAACTGTCACGCGACCTACAATGTCAAAGTCGAGAAACGACGAGGATGATGGTGGGAATGCTGACCGGACATTGTAGGTTGAGGAAGCATATGCATGCAATTGGCCTAGCAGATGACAGCCTATTTAGGTTTTGCCAGGAAGAAGACGAAACCGCGGAGCACATACTTTGTGAGTGCGAAGGCATAGTAAGGGTGCGGTTTCACCTATTCGGAGAAGAAAAACCGAGGGCAGAGAGCTATGCACGGGAGGCGGTATCCAGGCTAATAAGTCTAACAAAAAGAATAAAGCTAGATATCGAGCTCTAAGGATAGGGGGACCACAATAGATCTGCAAAGGTCGCAGTGGGATAGGACAGAGAGCCACTCCATTTCTAATCTAATCTAAGACGCATAAAAAACCCCGCAGGGGGCTTATCATATTTATTTGATAGAAAACAAGATAAAGTGGCTAGGTATCATGGGCGTAGCCAGCGAAGGGCAAGGCGGGGCAACTGCCCTCCCCTGGAAGCAAAAATAAATTTTTAAATTTTAATAAATAAAATTATTCACGTGTGTTTTAGTGTGAATTATTTTGAAACATTCAATACACAATCCTACATCAGAATCCGAAATAAATACTCTTATAACAACCATTGAGTTGGTGTGTAAGTGCTCTTGTCTAGCGACAGTGTCCTATTTAATAGTGTAACGAAACGCCACTGGTTTTCTTCGAGTTCGAGAAAATCGAGATACAAGTGAAGAATATACGGGTACGGGAACCGCGTCGTTGCGAATGTTCTGGCAATTTCTAGGCTCAAAAGGGTATATAAAGTTAGTTGCCTATCCGGCGCGAAGACAGACAGTACAGTACAGTAAATAGTGCAGAATACGAAGTTGCATAGGGCGAATAGTAAGCGAGGCACGAGAAACAAGAGGGAAAATCCGTGACAATAATTTCACCATAGAATAAGGAGACAGAAAAGATAATATGGATTTAAGAAATTGGTTACAAAAATGTAAGTTAAATAATTTCAGTACAAAATTAATTTTTTAATTAAAACTTTAGAGTCATTCCATTAGAAATGGTCCAAAAATCTGAAAATTGGTAGCTCGACCAGCACCAAATAAAACAAAACTACCATGTAATGATAGCTTATAGGTAGATATGTTATATCCGATGTTAATTTTTGTTCAAAATTATTTTTTTTAATCGTCGGACGTTTTTGTAGCCCTTTACAAAATTGCCAATTGCTCTTTACTTGTATCTTTGTGAAACAATTTTTATTAGCTTTGGCAAAAGGTTTTGTGCATTGTTATTATAATTTTACATATTTTTCATTATTATGATGCCGACTTTTTTGCCTTCTAATCTAATTATAACAAAAATTACAATAATGCACCGATTTTGAGAGCTGATATCTCAAATGGGACTAAATATAAAAACTTGAAATTTTCACATATTAAAGATCAAACAGCACTTTATAGGTGCTATTAATGTCATTTTGTGATTTTAATCTACTAAGCTATCATTAGGGTCAATTCTATAAGAAGTGGTTAAAAATTAGCGGCAAGCCGTTATATTTGACGAAGTTTACGCTATTAGAAATGTTTTAATCTATACATAGTCAAGATTAGGATTTGAATTTTAACAGATTTGGTGTCCAATTAAGAGTTTTCCGTTCATATTTTAAATATTATTATGCGTACAGAGTAGTAAAATGAAGTTAGAAGATTGTCTAATTTTTAACCATACGTTAAAATTTAACATTTGCTTACAGAATTGCACCTATTACATGATAGTTTTGTTTTATACTAGGGTCTAAGAACAAGAATTATATTAGGTTATTATTTTTAGGTCAAAAATCTCTTAAACGGAAAACACTTCATGATGACAGTAACAGTACCTAGTGGAAGTGAAAGCAATTATTGTGATGAAGATGAAAATAAAATGGTCGGAACATCAAAATCGGAATCTATTTTTGAAGGAGGCTCAAGTAGTTCTTCAAATCTACATGAAGCTGTCTCTGGAACTGGGACCTCTAAACAAACTGAAGAACGCGGTGGCTACCATGAAAACGACATTGGTCGTTATGTTAGTTGTGCCAATAACTTGCCTTCCGAAAAAAAGAAGGAATTGTTGACAAACCCTTGGGTTCCATCATCCAATTACGATTTTGCTTCTGATTCCATTCACTTGAAAATAAAATCTAACCATCGCTGGTTATATCAATATATTCCATGGCTGGTGTACTCAAGTCGTTTGAAAGGTGCTCTATGTTTGTATTGTGTTTTATTTCCGCCAAGAATTGCTACAGTTAAAGGAGTTTTGGGGTCATTTATGGTAAGGCCTTACATGAAGTTTAAGGATTTACATGAAGATTGTAGAAAGCACGTTGGCAGCCATTATCCATTAAGAGCTGCTGCAAAAGCATTTCTTGAAAACGAACCTGTTGATGTTCAGTTGCAAATAGGGCACCATAAGACGATTGAAGAAAATAAACAAATATTATCAGCAATTATTTCATGCATAATATTTTGAGGAATTCATGATTTGCCGCTTAGAGGAAAAGAAGGAAATTGTCCTTTTAAATTTGAGGATTGACTCTGGTGATGAGAAGCTAAAGAGCCACTTGGATAAATGTCAAAAAAACGCAGTCTATACCTCACCAACAATTCAAAATGAGATCATACAATTATGCGGTGAAGTTATCAGAGAAAAAATAATCGAAGACTGTAAACGGGCAAAAGCTCATGCTTTAATGGCTGATGAAACAGCAGATATCGCTGGAAAAGAGCAGCTTTCTATTGGATTAAGGTTCTATGATGAAAGCCAAAAAATAATCAGGGAGGAATTTGTAGGCTACATTGAGTTAAAATGTCAAGATGCTTTTACAATCGCTAGCGCAATTTAAAGTTTTTTAGAAGATAATAATTTTTCCGCCTATAATTGTGTGGGATTCAGATTTGACGGGTGTTCCACGATGGCCGGCAAAGAAGGTGGTGTACAGGCCATTCTTCAAAAAAAGTAAGCTAAATCTTCATTTTTCCATTGCTCCAGTCACAGACTAAATCTTGTGGTCAATGATAATAGCAAGAGCTACCAGAAATGAGAAACACATTTGCAACGGTTAAAGACACAATAACCTTCTTTCGTGAATCGCCAGCCCGTAGGAAATCGGTTCCATATCTTTCAAGGCTCTGCTAGACCAGATGGTCGGAAAAATATAAGAGCATAAATTTTTTTTCAAAAAGCTTCACTGTCATTGTTAAAGCACTAGAACATCTATCTGTCGAAGGAAACTATGCAACAAGAAAATCTGCCTACCAATTGTACTGTGCAGTTACTAAACCAATAACCGTTTAAACATAACAGGAGCCATGAGAACAACACCAACCGCAGCAATGGAGCTTATTACTGGTCTGACCCCTCTGGACCTGTATGTCAAGGAGGTTGCGTTGATGGCCATGGTACGATTGCGCAAGGCTGGTGTAAACCCCGAAGTAGGAGTGGGCAATTTGCGGTTAAGCCTATGGCAGGAAGCACTTACTGCGCTACCTCTGCTGCAGGCAGCCAATGATGCAATTAAACCCAGATTTTTGTTTAATAAACCCTACAAAATACAAATAAAACACAACACAGAGCCAGATGCTGCAGATGCAATACGCATTTATACAGATGGTTCAAAAATGAATGAAGGCTCAGGATGTGGAGTTTACTCGAGAGCACTAAGCCTAAGGATCAAGTGGGGAATGGGAAACAATACCAGCGTAGTTCAAACAGAACTGGCTGGTATCTCAATTGCCACAAAAGAACTAATCAGAAAAGGAATTTCTGACAAAAACATAATAATCTGCACTGATAGTAGACAAGCCCTATTAGCCTTGAACAGACAACGTGTTATATCAAGACTAGTACTAGAGTGCCACCAAGATTTAGCTAACGCCTCGGCAGATAACAATATTATCCTGAGGTGGGTTAAAGGGCACGACAGGAGTAAAGGAAATCGCATTGCTGATTCTCTAGCCAGGGAAGCCGCTGGACTGAAAATTCTTGGACCCAGTGACACCTACGGCCTGACGAATTCGACAATTGCGGAACTAGCCAAACGTTACACCCATGCTCAATCCCTTGAGAGATGGGAGGCAATCAAAGGATGCAGTTTTGCCAGGATCACCCTGGGCGACCCTGGGAAGATGGCGCCGAAAAAATACTTGGCGATGACCAGAAGAAACCTACGTATAACAGTGGGATTCCTGACTGGCCACTGTCAACTAAGGAAACACCTCCATACTATGGGGCTAGTGGACACATCTCTATGCAGGATGTGTGAACAGGAAGATGAGACTGTCAGGCATGTCCTATGCGAGTGTCCGGAGTTATCGTCGATAAGAGAGTGTGTGTTCGGTGAGTCTTGGCCTACACCTGCCGATATAAAGGAGATGTCTCCTGGTGACCTGTTCACCTTCCTGAGAAGGACAGGATGGACGATGACCTAGGAGGACAACTCCTCGGGAGGATGTACAATGGGTCATATGTGGCCTAAGTGCTGTGAGCCTACACTCACCCTCCCTACTCTACAGATACAGAGAGAGAAGGCTCTGCTAGACCAGATGGTCGGAAAAATATAAGAGCATAAATTTTTTTTCAAAAAGCTTCACTGTCATTGTTAAAGCACTAGAACATCTATCTGTCGAAGGAAACTATGCAACAAGAAAATCTGCCTACCAATTGTACTGTGCAGTTACTAAACCAATAACCGTTGTAAACATTTTACAAAGGAAAAGTATGGATTTGGTTATGGTGAAGAAACATAATTGATGATATTCTAGATGTAATCAAAGAAGATCGACAAGATGTCTAGATGTTTCTTAGGATTTATTTAAAAAATCTCTTGATATCGCAGAGGAAGTAGGGGTTGAGTTGTCAGTACTACGAGTCACTCAAAAGCAAGTACGCAGAAGTAATCCACCATCTGAGTCTGCAGTTGAATACTGGAAGCGGTCAATAATCATCCCCTATCATGATTCTTTAACTTCGTCTTTGGATGCTAGATTCTCTAACGAAAATACACCTGCTTTTGCTTTAACTTATCTTCATCCTTCAAGCATGCTCAAAAATGGCTTCAAAAGATTTCAAAAATAATGCAGAATCTTTCATGGAATTTTATAAGTTGGGTGATGTCTCTGCAGAATTAGATTTGTGGTACTACAATATATGGAAGAAAAAGAATTTAGCAGAAGACAAATTAAAGGACATTGAAGTGGCTGCACTTTTGGAGGAAGCTAATGTTTTTTTCCCTGCAACAAGGCACGCACTGCTAATATTAAGTGCTTTCCGATCTTTTACTGCTACCATGGAAAGATCGTTCAGTACCATACGAAGGGTAACAACCTGGCTCAGGAGTACAATGGGTGATGACAGACTAACTGGGTTGTGGTTGATGAGTGAACATTTTTGAAGGAAAATCAGGACTGTATAGTGAAGAAAGTTTTGGATAAATCTAGTTTAAACCCAAGAAAAATGTTGTTAGTTTAATTTAAGTATAATTAAAATCTCAAAGTTTTGTTTTCATTTACCTTTTCTTCTTATCCTAAAATTTTACATTTTGGACGTTCATGGAGCATGGTTTGCCACCCCCCTATTTTAAATCCTGGCTACGCCCTTGCTAGGTATCAGTATTTTCCTACGTTTTTGTCGCACCCTGAATGTGTCTGAGATCTATCACTCTGTTGTTTACCTTATTCAATTTGAAGGAGTTAATTAATAAAAGGCATAAAACTTGAACTCGAACAAATCAAAACCAAGATGAAATGCAAACAATTCACTGTTGCTCTAACATAAACTTCTTCTTTTCTTCCTCAATTTGGATAACTACCCTCTCTTATGTTCTATGACAAAATATGTGACTAACTTCAATTTAAAATTCTCGATGTAGAATTTTTTAAATATGGGGATAAAAACAAAACAACACTCTATTAAATTAGATAAAATAAGGTGCGACGTAATTTGTTCCCTGCGAATTGACGATCTGCTTATCATTAACAAGAATCTATTTTTAGTTGAACGCCCTTTTTGACCAACTTTTCGATAAGCCCCCTTTACAATGCACTAATTAGACTATTGAACTAACTGCCTTTCATTTTTCTAACACCTCCTAACTGTGTGAGTTTACAACAGCGGTAAACACTTATTTTTTATCCTGAAGGTTTTTTATTGATAAGGTTATCTAAAGATTTGTGTATGTCGAAAAATTATTTTAAGATACTTATCGTTACTCTAAATTACTTACTTTCTTCTTTTTTCTAACGGTAATTTAATGTCATTTTGCATTCTAACATTTATCATGTCAGCTGGGGTTCCAACAATTCCTCCTGCTCCTCCAGCCAATGCAGCTATACCAACTTTGGAGGCAAAACTATCGCTTTTTGTGTTCTGCTTCAAGACTTCATACATTCCAAATCTAGTAGTAGAATATGTTGCTTGCCTTAAAAGTGAAGCAGATAATCCAGCATACAGAGCCAAGACTCCTGAAAATAACAGAAAAAATTTGCATTTTTAAAAGTAACGAAGAAGTAATAGGTAATACCTTAGTCCATTGAAATGTTACATGAGCTTTACATTTTTTAGAGGACGCAATTTTATTTTTGGGACATGTGTGAGGGGTCAATAGAAGCTTAACCACAAGTTTGTGGGGTTGCCGCCCTTGTCCCCCTGCCGTCATCTTGAAAAAACGGGTGCAAACACCTTTTTCGCGATATCTCGGAAACTATGAGTCCTATAAAAAATTCGTGGATACACAATTTGTAGCAAATCGCTTTGCCTACAAATATGCACATATTTGTCCTTAAATTTGAAATTAAAGAAGTTATAAGCAAAAAAGTGAGTTTTTCTCTATAACTTTTTTTTATACATTTTACAAAAAAATTACCTCAGACCAATCTTGTAGATGGTCTTTTGAGGGAAATTTTTCCTTATAATTTTTTTCAATTTCATTCATTTAAAACGCTTTTACATCGCTCCAAAGTTGACCGGGTTCGTAAATGCTCATGAGAATCCTGTCAAATCGAAATGTTTAACTTTTTTTTGTAAATACATTCTTAAAAAAATTTTGTTAAATCCGTACAACTTTACTTATTCATTCCTAACTGCTCACGACATTAGGTAGAAGATAGCCTAACATTTACTTTTCAAAACCTTCAAAAGGGCGCACATCTGGTCAGTTATATAGCCCTTCAAGTTTTATGTATGGAGATCTTATAGCACAGAATTTGATGTTTCTTCATGCTTTCTCAGGATGTAATACAGCATCAGCAGCCTATAATATGGGAAAACTAAAATTTATAAAATTATGGAGAAACACCCTGAATTAGCTGGTGTTACCGCCCTATTTCTGAGTGAGATCCATCTTGTTTGCGAACGTTTTTTCGTAGCTTTATACGGCTGTAATAAAGACGACTCAGTAGACGGCATGCGATACAAACGATTTGCCAAGACAGTGACTAAAAATTCATTTAGTTTATCATCCCTGCCTACAACACAAGATGCAGCTCGTTTTCACAGTCCAATCGTGGCTCGGAAGATATCAAAATCCTGAAGATTGGGGTTGGAAAAAGCATGCAAACATGTGGATGCCAATACAAGCTTCCAAGCCTACAGCACCCCCCGATATCATGAAATTAATTTTCTGCAGATGCAAAGGAAACATTTTTATCGTAATTTTCTCACTTTTTTGCTTATAATTTCTTTAATTTCAAATTTATAGCAAAAAATTATATGAACGTATTTGTAGGCAAAGCGATTTGCTACAAATTATGTACTCACGTATTTTTTGTAGGACGCATAGTTTTCGAGATATCGCGAAAAAAGTGTTTGCACCTATTTTTCCAAGATGGCGGCTTGGGGACAAGTGCGGCAACCCCACAAACTTGTGGTTAAGCTTCTATTGACCCCCCATACAATGTCCCAAAACTAAAATTGCGTCCTCTAAAAAAATGCAATATTAGATCCCTAAATTGTAACATTTCAATGGACTACCTACATTCACTGTACTTCAATAACTGAAAGTGAATAGATTTTTTTGACGTTTCCCTCCGTGTTTGGAAGGGATCTCAAAATATTTATTTAATGGAATGAAATATTTACAACATTGTTACTGGAGAATAGGAAAGTTAAGTACAGGAGTCGTAGGAGTCCAAACCAAAAAATTGGGATATGATAGAGAGACCAAAAATAATGATAGTACATCATATAAATTGAGTAGGTACCTAACCACAAAAAAGCTCTCTGATATATAGAGATAGGCTTGTCTGGCAATTACTGGTACCATGGAAATCATTTTGGACCGACCTGACACCTGCCAAACGTACAGTGACGACTATTCTCAAAAACTATACCAGGTAGGGAAGACTGGAAGAAAGGTTCACTCAAACAAGCTGAGGAAACCTGGTATACGGTCGACTCCAAGACAGAAGTAGGTGTAGGAGCCGAAATTGTAGGGTTAAAACAAAGGATAGCTATTCCAATAAGCCTATCAAAGGACGTCACAACTTTCCAAGCGGAAATGATGGCGATTCACCACTGCGTTGAAGACATTAGAAGACAGGAAATAATATACCATTCCGTTGCCATTTTCACAGACAGTTAAGCGGCACTAAAGGCACTTGATTCCATAGAGATCAATTCTATGCTAGTATTTGATTGCTTTGGTGCCAGGCCAGGCACTTGGAGACCGTTGCAAGGTACCATAACACTAGGGTAATATGGGCAACGAACAGGCGGATAAAACGGCCATATATACAAGGCTCATTAATCCCATTCATTGGATCGGAACCCTTCTTCTCTGTGTAGTAAAATCTACAATAAACATGTACACAAGAAAGTATTTTCTTAGTAATATATGCTACTTATTCAGTATTTTGAAAAGGTGAAAAGTAATATTCTACGATATATCACTATACCTACGTTGCTATTGAAAAAAAAAACAAGATGAGGGCGGTATACTGTAATGTTGATTTGAATCCATTACATTTTTCGACATGGGTTTTTCTTAAGTGCCTTGTGTGCAAAAACCAAATGAGTTAAAGTACAACTAAAGTCAGTGTAATGAAACATACTTAATCCCCTTGAAGGAAAAAGCCGCCCAATGGCGTGCATATGAATTTTTTATAAACTCGAATATTGTGAAATAATGTTAATCTTTTGAATGAAAAAAATTAACCTGCATACAAAATTCATAAAATTTGTAATACAATAATAGAGAGTTATTGAAACGTTTTTTGGGATTTCCTTTATTAAAAGATTCCTCTATTTTGACATATACGCATGCGCATTTCCTAAGTTTGTCTTGAAGGTTTTTATATAAATAAAGGATACCCTATATTTAAATTAAATACAGGAAAGGAAAATTTTAGTTAAAGCTTTTTAATTTTGACAAGTTTGACAGAAAATAGTAGATATACTATAGGGATTCTGGACCACTACTTCAAAAATCTCCGCTGGTGGCGCTGAGAGCGGCGTTGGCGGCGTTCCCCGGCGTTGGCCGCCATTTTTAGTCCTCTTGTATATTTAAAACTCTCAAATAATTTAATTAAAAAACTTTAACTCGGGTGTGGATCGAACCCGGAACCTACGCGCTCATAGCAATGCATCTAACATAGTCCGCCACGATCTCTCATGCATATCATAGTCGAAGAAAAGTATATTACATGCTGGCGCACCGTACGCTGGCGGGTAGGAGTCTCGGTGGCGACATCTACATGCGGGTAGTCTATGGACCGGTGGCCTGCGGGTAGGAGTCTGCCGAGGGCATGCGGGGACCGTCCGCCATTTTTTATCCATGCGCGCGGGGCGATCAAAATTGTACAAAAATCACAATTTAAATCCTTGATATTACGATGACCCTGACTAAAAAATTCACGTCAAAACGTCACATGTATTAACGGCTAATATATTCGTGAATCATATACAGGGCGGAGTATCTTTGAATGGTAGGGCTTTAGCAAACGATAAGGTATTAACGGCTAATATATACGTGAATCATATACAGGGCGGAGTATCTTTGAATGGTAGGTAGACTTTAGCAAACGATAAGGTATTAACGGCTAATATATACGTGAATCATATACAGGGCGGAGTATCTTTGAATGGTAGGACTTTAGCAAACGGCTAATATATACGTGAATCATATACAGGGTGGAGTATCTTTGAATGGTAGGTCGACTTTAGCAAACGGCTAATATATACGTGAATTATATACAGGGTGGAGTATCTTTGAATGGTAGGTCGACTTTAGCAAACGGCTAATATATACGTGAATCATATACAGGGCGGAGTATCTTTGAATGGTAGGACTTTAGCAAACGACAAGGTATTAACGGCTAATATATAAGTGAATCATATACAGGGTGGAGTATCTTTGAATGGTAAGTTGACTTTAGCAAACGGCTAATATATACGTGAATCATATACAGGGCGGAGTATCTTTGAATGGTAGGTTGATTTTAGCAAACGACAAGGTCTTAACGTCTAGTATATATATACGCGAATCACCCATTATATAAAGGGTGGATCTTTCACATATGTGTAGCGAAGAGTACAAAGAAAAAATGGAGCCAACTCAAACGTCACATGAAACGTCGATGCTGCATGTCAAATGTCAAACATCACATGTGATGTCTATGCTGAAGTGTGACAAGGACGGGACAGACAGAGAACGCATCGCTAGATCCCGTACGATGATACACCGTAAGTTGTGACGTAATCGAGACTGATCCGTTACGATGCTAACAGTGCGATGGTTGGTTGAAAGTAGCTTGGAGTTTTATGCTGTTATTAATGTTTCTGCGATATACCAGGTTGGTTAAAAGATTTTAGAAATTGCTGCCAACCCCAAAACGTCACATCGTCACGTGCTACGTTGTCACGTCACGTTGTCACGTCACGTTGTCACGTCACATCGTCACGTGCTACGTTGTCACGTCACGTTGTCACGCCAAACGTCACGTTGTCACGTCACATCATCACGTGCTACGTTTGTCACGTCACATCGACACGTCAAACGTCACGTTGTCACGTCAAACGTGTGCGGATAGGAGCGCTCTCTTTTGACTTCGAAAGAGTACAGACATTGGTTGATAAAGATATTTTTTAAAAGTGAGGTTATGAAACAAATAGAAATAGTTTATTGGATGGGAGACGTCGTCAGGCGTGGGGCAGACTTCGTCTGGGATGTCGCCTGCAAACAATTACCGCAAATTATCCATTAAGACGTATCCAACCATGTTCAACAAAACAGAAGAGAAAAATGAAATCAATAATGTTTTTGTCATGACATGTGTAATATTAGTATCTGTCTTTGTTTTAAAAATTTTCTTAAAAATTGTAAGACGAAAATTTGAATCTTCATGTAATATAAAAGTTGATGGTGTTTCAATTTATTTATAATGGTAATACAGTATTTGAAAACCAGTGGCGGAGGCGTCTTTTCGATACATGAATATAGTCCAGAGGCGTGACAGGGGTGACAAAGTTACCTGCTGCACACGGACCACATTTGCATACATCAATAATGTGTGGAAAAACACCGTGGCATTTTTAGCAGAAATTCCACTTTGACCCCGAACGTAAATGTAGTCTGCTTCTTGCTGCTGGACCATTTTTAGAACACATTGTTCCAAAGCAATCATGTGAGAATGTATTTTATAATAATTATATTGAATATAACCAAAACTCTATCGAGGACATATTTTCCCATGCAACAGATGTGCATTCCATTGTCAGCCATACTTTTAAAAACACTACCTACTGCAATGAGTTTCGTGCAGCTGGAACATCTTTGATATTCAATGCCCCAACCTTTTTAACTGAAGACTTAACAAAAATTATTTCTTATTATCAATATTTTAAAAATAAACTCTGCAATTAGCTTATCTACCACATACCTTTAGTTACAACATTAAGAAGTTTTAACCGCAAGTATAATTTTATCCGAAACATGATAAGACATATGGTCAGTTGTTCTCAACCAGATTTTATCTTTTTAATACTAAATGATAAATTTATTGTGACTGAAAAAGGTCGCGAACCACTGCTATGAAGCGTTTCTTCACACATAATTAGGTAAAATAAAGAGATCTCCGTGGCGGAGGCGTTGTACATTTCTTTCGGCACATGAATATAGTCCAGAGGCGCGACAGTGCAGGTATTTAGGTCGACTTTAGCAAACAACATCCCGTTCGAAAGGCATTAACGTCGAGTATATACGTGAATCACTCACTTTATATACAGGGTGGATTGAAAGTTTCTTTGAATGGTATTTAGGTCGACTTTAGCAAACGACATCTCGTTTGAAAAGTATTAACGTCTAATATATACGTGAATCGACCATATACAGGGCGAATTTAAAGTTTTTTAATGGTATTTAGGTTGACTTTAGCAAACAACATCTCGTTCGAAAGTTCTTAACGTCTAGTATATACGTGAATTACTCATATACAGGGGGGATTGAAAGTTTCTTTGAATGGTAGGTTGACTTTAGCAAACAACATCTCGTTAGAAACGTCTTAACTTCTAGTATATACGCGAATCATATGAAGGGGGGATTGAAAGTATCTTTGGCGGGTAGGTCGACTTTAGCAAAAACGACATCTCGTTTGAAAGGTATTAACGTCTAATATATACGTGAATCGACCATATACAGGGTGAATTTAAAGTTTCTTTGAATGGTAGGCCGACTTTAGCAAACAACATCTCGTTCGAAAGGTCTTAACCTTTAGTATATACGCGAATCACCCATTATATACAGGGTGGATCTTCCACATGTGACGGATAGTGCTATAGGGGAATCAGCATAGGTATCCAGAGTTTAGCGGAGAGTACAAAGAAAAATAGTGCCGTAGGGGTATTAGCATATCGTTTAAAATATACAGAGTGAAGCGTATAGTACAAGGAAAAATCTATAACGATTAATAAATCCAACCAAATGTTGACATCTGAGAGTCACAACTCAAACGTCACACATCAAATATCAAACGTTAAACGTCACATGCCAAATGTAGTGTCAAACGTCACATGTGACGTCGATCGACAAACGTCAAAACGTCACGTGTGACATATAGTGCTGTAGAGGCAATAATATCGACAAATGCAGAGTGTAGCGGAGAGTACAAAGAAAAATAGCGCCGTAGGGGTATTAGCATATCGTTTTACATATACAGAGTTAAGCGTATAGTACAAGTAAAAATCTTCAACGATTAATAAATCCGATCGAATGTTGACATCTGAGAGTCACAACTCAAACGTCACACGTCAAATGTCAAACGTTAAACATCACATGTCAAATGTAGCGTCAAACGTCACATGTGACGTCGAACGACAAACGTCAAAACGTCAAATGAAAACGTCAAAACGTCACGTGTGACGTATAGTGCCGTAGATGCAATAATATCGACATATGCAGAGTGTAGCGGAGAGTACAAAGAAAAATGTATGTGAATTAATCATAATATTCTTTTAACATAAACCTCTTTATCTATAGATCAAACTGAATGATTTGTGACGTTATTTATCTTCCCAAAAATTATGTAAACAATTAGGGACTATAAGAATAATTTCGTTAATAGTACAACGGAGCACAACACTTGGTTTAACGTACTCGTTTTCTTAGGCACCCCCCCTGAATCATATACAGGGTATCTTAGGCAGGTTTAACATATACAGAGTGTAGCGGAGTATACAAAACGTCACATGCGTGGATCGAAAGTATCTTTGGTTTAACATATACAAAGTGTAGTGGAGAAAATGTCGCTTCAAACGTCAGCCGTAGGTGCATTGGTATGAATATCGTTTATCATGATTAATAAATGTCATCCAATCATAGCAAACGACATATCGTTCGAAAGGCCTTAACGTCTAGTATATAAGTGAATCATATACAGGGTATCTTAGGCAGGTTTAACATATACAGAGTGTACAAAACGTCACATGCGTGGATCGAAAGTATCTTTGGTTTAACATATGCAGAGTGTAGTGGAGAAAATGCCGCTTCAAACGTCAGCCATAGGTGCATTAGTATGAATATTGTTTATCATGATTAATAAATCGTATTTTCGTACGGGCATATGTCACAAGGCAAAAGGGTCTTAACGAATGTGAATCGTGGCAGGTATTTGTCAACACCCCTCATCAACCATAGAACGACCATAGCAACCGACATTTCGTTCGAAAGGCCTTAACGTCTAGTATATAAGTGAATCATATACAGGGTGAAGTATCTTTGGCAGGTAGGACGACTTTAGCAAACATCTCGTTTGAATGACATTAAGGTCTAGTATATACGTGAATCGTCCAGGGCGGATTGAAAGTCACGTAGTATGTCACAATGTTGACTTATTGATTCATGTACAGAGTGTTGCAAAATTATCTTACGTTGAAAGGACATTAACGTTCACTGCCGTTATGACAAGTGACGCTGGAACATTCTTTTAACATATACATGGTGTAGCAAAAATTACGAGGCAAAACGAATGGGGTGGTGGAGTAAAAGTGACATCCTGTGACAAGGCCTTATTCTTTCAATAGGGTGTATCATACACCAACTACTCTTTTAACATAGAGTGTTGCAAAATTATCTCACGTTGAAAAAAGCCATTGACGTTCATTACCGTCATGACAAGCGAAAAAAAACACATTCTTTAACATATACAGGGTGTAGCAAAAAATCGAAGGGTGTAGAGTACAAATGACATCCTTTAAAATTGCGATAAATTTCTCTTTTAACATCGAGTGTTACAAAATTATCACGCTGTCAAAAGGACCCGATCCGGGTCGTACACCAAGTCTACAGGGTGCTACCAAAAGGACATAATGTTGATCGTCTACAGGGTGTAGAGTGACATCATTGGAAATTACGATAACTACTCTTTTAACAAATACAGAGTGAAGGTCGGTTAGAGTGTTTCCAAAAGGACCCATTGTACTATGATGAAGAAATTATTGTAAAGTCAAACTCACGTGATCGTATGAGGTTGATTGAACTTCTTATCTACCCAAGATAATTCTAATTGCCGGATACAAGTGAGATCGTTTGAAATTACGTTACCTACTCTTTAACATGGAGTGCTGGTCGGTTAGAGTGTTGTCAAAAGGACCCATTTAGAAATGATAGTAAAGTCGATTTTCATAATTTTATTTCAAACTTCATACAAAGAAATATATTAGCTAATTTTATTAATGAGTCACCGTTACCATGGTCAATGACTTGTTATATTGCAAAAAGATTCTCATACTGGAAATGGAAATCAGTAAATGATCAAAATCAGCCCTACCCTATCCTTTGGAGTATATCGATTGCAGTAGATATATATCGATACCTAGAAGAAATACTGTGTTGTCACTTAAAAATTGGGAACATGACCACGATGGGGCTGAATATTGTCTATGGGTATCATATTATAGAATCTTCAATTATAAAATTAACGTTTGCAAGCATTGTTTTGAAATTTGATTAGAAGCTCACAAGATCAAAGATAAATCATTATTAGCGTGATTTGATAATTTTCATGAAACAACAGATAAAGATTCTACAGATAAATATCAAGCTCATTGGTGCCAAAGTTGCTATCATGAAGCGCTGTTTACAGTTAAAAGCAGCGAATCATGTGTAAATGCACTACATACGTACCCCCCTAAAAGTAACAGATTTATAGATTCTGAGGATAGTGATACTGAACATGATAAATATCCAGGGTGTAAAATTTTTCTTTCCCCGCACATTTAACAGACTTCCGAGAGCGGTAATATATATAATTGACTAAAATATGACTTCCATTGTTAACTTTGGCTCTGATTATTGTATTTCGTTTAAATAAATTTGTGTGCGTTTTTGGAACATTTTTATGCGTTTTTGTGTGCTTTTTTTATGTACTTTTTATGAAGGTTTCTGTATTAAAGTTTTATGCTGCTGCTTTAAATGTATTTCTTTTTAAAATAAAAAACATTATTTCAAATAGTTGTTTTTTTGTCGTCGGTTGCGGAGGGATGGGGATGACTTTGAGTTTATAAAAGTATACAAATTCTCTAAGAGCGTTGTTTAACATATCGTTTGGTGTTATGGAACAAAATGCGTATAAAATTTGTAGAGAACTTCCGGGGGTGATATTTTTACAGAAATCCAAAACATTATAATAATATTGACAAAAATCCAAATTTTCCAACACCGATATACGTTGTATAATCAAATTATTTACTTCTAAAATTTGGGATACTTCTTCTTCATCCATGTAATACTCAACGTCATGTTTTCTAACAAAAATTACCTTACAATCATCGTAATTTAATGGGGTAATGGTACAGTAGTCTCCACATGGAATCGAATCAGGTTTGAACTCGTCTCCGGTACGAAAGAAATTCATCTGTTGCGTCATTATTGAAATAAAGTTCTGCCATTCGTAAGTGCTGAAAGATATTTTGCTGCACTTTAGCTGTTGGGATAGAATAACAGCAGGCGTAAATGATCTTGCCGGACTAATTTCACATTTCACCTCATAACCAGAAATTGTATATTGTGTTGAAAGTAGGTATACATTTTCGGACTTTGCAGCAGTTTCATAATAGTCATCTCCTTCTTGTAGCCTTTGAACTTGTAAATGGTAGGTAATAATGTATAATATTAATACCGGGGGACTTAAAAGTAACTTATGTTGAAATATTACTAAGAATTTCTATACCGGGTGGCTTAAAAAGTAACATATATGCGTAACACGTCGCGTGCTACGTCAAACAGTCCGCTGTAAAAAAATCTTTAAAAACTTCAGTGGGATTCGATCCCGGAACCTACGCGTCTATAGCAGAGAATCCAACTCATGCTGCCACGATCTCTCATGTGTATTAGATGCGAAGGTATGTTGCGACAAAGAGCGCGGGTTGGTGTTCGCAGGTTGGATATACCGGGTTGGTTGAAAGTGGGAGTTTTGTGATTTCTGCACAAGGTTGGTTGAGAGTAACTTTTTTGTGCCAACCCCAAGTGTTACGTCAAATGTCACGTGGTACGTCACGTCGTCACGTGGTACGTCACGTGTTACGTCGAACGTCACGTGGTACGTCACGTCGTCACGTGGTACGTCACGTGTTACGTCGAACGTCACGTGGTACGTCACGTCGTCACGTGGTACGTCACGTGTTACGTCGAACGTCACGTGGTACGTCACGTCGTCACGTGGTACGTCACGTCGTCACGTGGTGTACCACGTGACGTTTGACGTAACACTTGGGGTTGGCACAAAAAAGTTACTCTCAACCAACCTTGTGCAGAAATCACAAAACTCCCACTTTCAACCAACCCGGTATATCCAACCTGCGAACACCAACCCGCGCTCTTTGTCGCAACATACCTTCGCATCTAATACACATGAGAGATCGTGGCAGCATGAGTTGGATTCTCTGCTATAGACGCGTAGGTTCCGGGATCGAATCCCACTGAAGTTTTTAAAGATTTTTTTACAGCGGACTGTTTGACGTAGCACGCGACGTGTTACGCATATATGTTACTTTTTAAGCCACCCGGTATAGAAATTCTTAGTAATATTTCAACATAAGTTACTTTTAAGTCCCCCGGTATTAATATTATACATTATTACCTACCATTTACAAGTTCAAAGGCTACAAGAAGGAGATGACTATTATGAAACTGCTGCAAAGTCCGAAAATGTATACCTACTTTCAACACAATATACAATTTCTGGTTATGAGGTGAAATGTGAAATTAGTCCGGCAAGATCATTTACGCCTGCTGTTATTCTATCCCAACAGCTAAAGTGCAGCAAAATATCTTTCAGCACTTACGAATGGCAGAACTTTATTTCAATAATGACGCAACAGATGAATTTCTTTCGTACCGGAGACGAGTTCAAACCTGATTCGATTCCATGTGGAGACTACTGTACCATTACCCCATTAAATTACGATGATTGTAAGGTAATTTTTGTTAGAAAACATGACGTTGAGTATTACATGGATGAAGAAGAAGTATCCCAAATTTTAGAAGTAAATAATTTGATTATACAACGTATATCGGTGTTGGAAAATTTGGATTTTTGTCAATATTATTATAATGTTTTGGATTTCTGTAAAAATATCACCCCCGGAAGTTCTCTACAAATTTTATACGCATTTTGTTCCATAACACCAAACGATATGTTAAACAACGCTCTTAGAGAATTTGTATACTTTTATAAACTCAAAGTCATCCCCATCCCTCCGCAACCGACGACAAAAAAACAACTATTTGAAATAATGTTTTTTATTTTAAAAAGAAATACATTTAAAGCAGCAGCATAAAACTTTAATACAGAAACCTTCATAAAAAGTACATAAAAAAAGCACACAAAAACGCATAAAAATGTTCCAAAAACGCACACAAATTTATTTAAACGAAATACAATAATCAGAGCCAAAGTTAACAATGGAAGTCATATTTTAGTCAATTATATATATTACCGCTCTCGGAAGTCTGTTAAATGTGCGGGGAAAGAAAAATTTTACACCCTGGATATTTATCATGTTCAGTATCACTATCCTCAGAATCTATAAATCTGTTACTTTTAGGGGGGTACGTATGTAGTGCATTTACACATGATTCGCTGCTTTTAACTGTAAACAGCGCTTCATGATAGCAACTTTGGCACCAATGAGCTTGATATTTATCTGTAGAATCTTTATCTGTTGTTTCATGAAAATTATCAAATCACGCTAATAATGATTTATCTTTGATCTTGTGAGCTTCTAATCAAATTTCAAAACAATGCTTGCAAACGTTAATTTTATAATTGAAGATTCTATAATATGATACCCATAGACAATATTCAGCCCCATCGTGGTCATGTTCCCAATTTTTAAGTGACAACACAGTATTTCTTCTAGGTATCGATATATATCTACTGCAATCGATATACTCCAAAGGATAGGGTAGGGCTGATTTTGATCATTTACTGATTTCCATTTCCAGTATGAGAATCTTTTTGCAATATAACAAGTCATTGACCATGGTAACGGTGACTCATTAATAAAATTAGCTAATATATTTCTTTGTATGAAGTTTGAAATAAAATTATGAAAATCGACTTTACTATCATTTCTAAATGGGTCCTTTTGACAACACTCTAACCGACCAGCACTCCATGTTAAAGAGTAGGTAACGTAATTTCAAACGATCTCACTTGTATCCGGCAATTAGAATTATCTTGGGTAGATAAGAAGTTCAATCAACCTCATACGATCACGTGAGTTTGACTTTACAATAATTTCTTCATCATAGTACAATGGGTCCTTTTGGAAACACTCTAACCGACCTTCACTCTGTATTTGTTAAAAGAGTAGTTATCGTAATTTCCAATGATGTCACTCTACACCCTGTAGACGATCAACATTATGTCCTTTTGGTAGCACCCTGTAGACTTGGTGTACGACCCGGATCGGGTCCTTTTGACAGCGTGATAATTTTGTAACACTCGATGTTAAAAGAGAAATTTATCGCAATTTTAAAGGATGTCATTTGTACTCTACACCCTTCGATTTTTTGCTACACCCTGTATATGTTAAAGAATGTGTTTTTTTTCGCTTGTCATGACGGTAATGAACGTCAATGGCTTTTTTCAACGTGAGATAATTTTGCAACACTCTATGTTAAAAGAGTAGTTGGTGTATGATACACCCTATTGAAAGAATAAGGCCTTGTCACAGGATGTCACTTTTACTCCACCACCCCATTCGTTTTGCCTCGTAATTTTTGCTACACCATGTATATGTTAAAAGAATGTTCCAGCGTCACTTGTCATAACGGCAGTGAACGTTAATGTCCTTTCAACGTAAGATAATTTTGCAACACTCTGTACATGAATCAATAAGTCAACATTGTGACATACTACGTGACTTTCAATCCGCCCTGGACGATTCACGTATATACTAGACCTTAATGTCATTCAAACGAGATGTTTGCTAAAGTCGTCCTACCTGCCAAAGATACTTCACCCTGTATATGATTCACTTATATACTAGACGTTAAGGCCTTTCGAACGAAATGTCGGTTGCTATGGTCGTTCTATGGTTGATGAGGGGTGTTGACAAATACCTGCCACGATTCACATTCGTTAAGACCCTTTTGCCTTGTGACATATGCCCGTACGAAAATACGATTTATTAATCATGATAAACAATATTCATACTAATGCACCTATGGCTGACGTTTGAAGCGGCATTTTCTCCACTACACTCTGCATATGTTAAACCAAAGATACTTTCGATCCACGCATGTGACGTTTTGTACACTCTGTATATGTTAAACCTGCCTAAGATACCCTGTATATGATTCACTTATATACTAGACGTTAAGGCCTTTCGAACGATATGTCGTTTGCTATGATTGGATGACATTTATTAATCATGATAAACGATATTCATACCAATGCACCTACGGCTGACGTTTGAAGCGACATTTTCTCCACTACACTTTGTATATGTTAAACCAAAGATACTTTCGATCCACGCATGTGACGTTTTGTATACTCCGCTACACTCTGTATATGTTAAACCTGCCTAAGATACCCTGTATATGATTCAGGGGGGGTGCCTAAGAAAACGAGTACGTTAAACCAAGTGTTGTGCTCCGTTGTACTATTAACGAAATTATTCTTATAGTCCCTAATTGTTTACATAATTTTTGGGAAGATAAATAACGTCACAAATCATTCAGTTTGATCTATAGATAAAGAGGTTTATGTTAAAAGAATATTATGATTAATTCACATACATTTTTCTTTGTACTCTCCGCTACACTCTGCATATGTCGATATTATTGCATCTACGGCACTATACGTCACACGTGACGTTTTGACGTTTTCATTTGACGTTTTGACGTTTGTCGTTCGACGTCACATGTGACGTTTGACGCTACATTTGACATGTGATGTTTAACGTTTGACATTTGACGTGTGACGTTTGAGTTGTGACTCTCAGATGTCAACATTCGATCGGATTTATTAATCGTTGAAGATTTTTACTTGTACTATACGCTTAACTCTGTATATGTAAAACGATATGCTAATACCCCTACGGCGCTATTTTTCTTTGTACTCTCCGCTACACTCTGCATTTGTCGATATTATTGCCTCTACAGCACTATATGTCACACGTGACGTTTTGACGTTTGTCGATCGACGTCACATGTGACGTTTGACACTACATTTGGCATGTGACGTTTAACGTTTGATATTTGATGTGTGACGTTTGAGTTGTGACTCTCAGATGTCAACATTTGGTTGGATTTATTAATCGTTATAGATTTTTCCTTGTACTATACGCTTCACTCTGTATATTTTAAACGATATGCTAATACCCCTACGGCACTATTTTTCTTTGTACTCTCCGCTAAACTCTGGATACCTATGCTGATTCCCCTATAGCACTATCCGTCACATGTGGAAGATCCACCCTGTATATAATGGGTGATTCGCGTATATACTAAAGGTTAAGACCTTTCGAACGAGATGTTGTTTGCTAAAGTCGGCCTACCATTCAAAGAAACTTTAAATTCACCCTGTATATGGTCGATTCACGTATATATTAGACGTTAATACCTTTCAAACGAGATGTCGTTTTTGCTAAAGTCGACCTACCCGCCAAAGATACTTTCAATCCCCCCTTCATATGATTCGCGTATATACTAGAAGTTAAGACGTTTCTAACGAGATGTTGTTTGCTAAAGTCAACCTACCATTCAAAGAAACTTTCAATCCCCCCTGTATATGAGTAATTCACGTATATACTAGACGTTAAGAACTTTCGAACGAGATGTTGTTTGCTAAAGTCAACCTAAATACCATTAAAAAACTTTAAATTCGCCCTGTATATGGTCGATTCACGTATATATTAGACGTTAATACTTTTCAAACGAGATGTCGTTTGCTAAAGTCGACCTAAATACCATTCAAAGAAACTTTCAATCCACCCTGTATATAAAGTGAGTGATTCACGTATATACTCGACGTTAATGCCTTTCGAACGGGATGTTGTTTGCTAAAGTCGACCTAAATACCTGCACTGTCGCGCCTCTGGACTATATTCATGTGCCGAAAGAAATGTACAACGCCTCCGCCACGGAGATCTCTTTATTTTACCTAATTATGTGTGAAGAAACGCTTCATAGCAGTGGTTCGCGACCTTTTTCAGTCACAATAAATTTATCATTTAGTATTAAAAAGATAAAATCTGGTTGAGAACAACTGACCATATGTCTTATCATGTTTCGGATAAAATTATACTTGTGGTTAAAACTTCTTAATGTTGTAACTAAAGGTATGTGGTAGATAAGCTAATTGCAGAGTTTATTTTTAAAATATTGATAATAAGAAATAATTTTTGTTAAGTCTTCAGTTAAAAAGGTTGGGGCATTGAATATCAAAGATGTTCCAGCTGCACGAAACTCATTGCAGTAGGTAGTGTTTTTAAAAGTATGGCTGACAATGGAATGCACATCTGTTGCATGGGAAAATATGTCCTCGATAGAGTTTTGGTTATATTCAATATAATTATTATAAAATACATTCTCACATGATTGCTTTGGAACAATGTGTTCTAAAAATGGTCCAGCAGCAAGAAGCAGACTACATTTACGTTCGGGGTCAAAGTGGAATTTCTGCTAAAAATGCCACGGTGTTTTTCCACACATTATTGATGTATGCAAATGTGGTCCGTGTGCAGCAGGTAACTTTGTCACCCCTGTCACGCCTCTGGACTATATTCATGTATCGAAAAGACGCCTCCGCCACTGGTTTTCAAATACTGTATTACCATTATAAATAAATTGAAACACCATCAACTTTTATATTACATGAAGATTCAAATTTTCGTCTTACAATTTTTAAGAAAATTTTTAAAACAAAGACAGATACTAATATTACACATGTCATGACAAAAACATTATTGATTTCATTTTTCTCTTCTGTTTTGTTGAACATGGTTGGATACGTCTTAATGGATAATTTGCGGTAATTGTTTGCAGGCGACATCCCAGACGAAGTCTGCCCCACGCCTGACGACGTCTCCCATCCAATAAACTATTTCTATTTGTTTCATAACCTCACTTTTAAAAAATATCTTTATCAACCAATGTCTGTACTCTTTCGAAGTCAAAAGAGAGCGCTCCTATCCGCACACGTTTGACGTGACAACGTGACGTTTGACGTGTCGATGTGACGTGACAAACGTAGCACGTGATGATGTGACGTGACAACGTGACGTTTGGCGTGACAACGTGACGTGACAACGTAGCACGTGACAATGTGACGTGACAACGTGACGTGACAACGTGACGTGACAACGTAGCACGTGACGATGTGACGTTTTGGGGTTGGCAGCAATTTCTAAAATCTTTTAACCAACCTGGTATATCGCAGAAACATTAATAACAGCATAAAACTCCAAGCTACTTTCAACCAACCATCGCACTGTTAGCATCGTAACGGATCAGTCTCGATTACGTCACAACTTACGGTGTATCATCGTACGGGATCTAGCGATGCGTTCTCTGTCTGTCCCGTCCTTGTCACACTTCAGCATAGACATCACATGTGATGTTTGACATTTGACATGCAGCATCGACGTTTCATGTGACGTTTGAGTTGGCTCCATTTTTTCTTTGTACTCTTCGCTACACATATGTGAAAGATCCACCCTTTATATAATGGGTGATTCGCGTATATACTAGACGTTAAGACCTTGTCGTTTGCTAAAATCAACCTACCATTCAAAGATACTCCGCCCTGTATATGATTCACGTATATATTAGCCGTTTGCTAAAGTCAACTTACCATTCAAAGATACTCCACCCTGTATATGATTCACTTATATATTAGCCGTTAATACCTTGTCGTTTGCTAAAGTCCTACCATTCAAAGATACTCCGCCCTGTATATGATTCACGTATATATTAGCCGTTTGCTAAAGTCGACCTACCATTCAAAGATACTCCACCCTGTATATAATTCACGTATATATTAGCCGTTTGCTAAAGTCGACCTACCATTCAAAGATACTCCACCCTGTATATGATTCACGTATATATTAGCCGTTTGCTAAAGTCCTACCATTCAAAGATACTCCGCCCTGTATATGATTCACGTATATATTAGCCGTTAATACCTTATCGTTTGCTAAAGTCTACCTACCATTCAAAGATACTCCGCCCTGTATATGATTCACGTATATATTAGCCGTTAATACCTTATCGTTTGCTAAAGCCCTACCATTCAAAGATACTCCGCCCTGTATATGATTCACGAATATATTAGCCGTTAATACATGTGACGTTTTGACGTGAATTTTTTAGTCAGGGTCATCGTAATATCAAGGATTTAAATTGTGATTTTTGTACAATTTTGATCGCCCCGCGCGCATGGATAAAAAATGGCGGACGGTCCCCGCATGCCCTCGGCAGACTCCTACCCGCAGGCCACCGGTCCATAGACTACCCGCATGTAGATGTCGCCACCGAGACTCCTACCCGCCAGCGTACGGTGCGCCAGCATGTAATATACTTTTCTTCGACTATGATATGCATGAGAGATCGTGGCGGACTATGTTAGATGCATTGCTATGAGCGCGTAGGTTCCGGGTTCGATCCACACCCGAGTTAAAGTTTTTTAATTAAATTATTTGAGAGTTTTAAATATACAAGAGGACTAAAAATGGCGGCCAACGCCGGGGAACGCCGCCAACGCCGCTCTCAGCGCCACCAGCGGAGATTTTTGAAGTAGTGGTCCAGAATCCCTATAGTATATCTACTGAAAATAATTGTTTTGTAGAGCGAAATATTTTAAATTGCACAATTTTTCATTGGATTTGCTATATTTTTTATATAATTATGAAACTATCATCAAAACCGTTGAAAAACCGTCTTCGTTTCACCTATTAGGATAATATTATTATGCTAAAGGTACGTTTCCCTCCACATTCGCAGCGAATTTGGGTAGCAGCTACTCAGTACGCGTAGGAAAACACTCCCGTTTAAATACATGAATAGGTGTCTTGACGAATAAGTCGTCGCTACTTTTTCGCGGCTACTAGCGACTGGCGAATGTGGAGGAAAACGTACCTTAAGAGAAGTGGATTCCCAGAATCCATTTAAAAATTGCAAACATACATGGGATGATGTCAAACATAGTATGTTAATTTGTGCTCACTAAAAAAGATTTTACAGTCAAAAGTATTTGCCAACACAAAATAAACATCTCTATCTCTTCAGCATTCGCTCCCGCTAAAATTGCTATTTCTAATTGTTCTTCCATAATATAAATTAATATTACAATAAATAGATCCACATAAATAAAGCAACATATATAAAACAAAAATGTCATAATAAAATAAAGTTTTTGGTCTTGTATTTGTTACTTTCAATAACTCTATCAAAAGTAACATTAAAGGATACTTTAATAAAGGAACTTTTAATAAAAGCAGCCTTTAGTACAGATCTTCAATAACTCTCTAATAACGCGTTTTCCTCTAGAACACGGAGTATCTAAAGAACAGTTTTTTGTATCGTCAACCCAACCATACTTGACAACATCATGCGTATCAAAGCAAGTTTCGTCTAAATAAATTATACCTAGTTATATTTGAATCACGGTACCCTTTTATTTTGCGCAAATACGCAGTTCAACGATACGCCGAGATTCCATTATTACCATTCGATTTATCTAACTTCTTATTTTTGAATTGTTCGGAAATTTTCTCAAATATAGTAACATATATAAAATGGTTTTAATTAATTTCTCTTTTTTCAGCAATTTCTAGCGACTTATTTTAATGTTTACTAATAAATTTATATTATGTATTTTTTTAAAAATATTTCCAAACTAGCTTTCTTATAACATCACGTACTAACAGTTTACTGAAGTAAGGGGAACATTTGTGTAGCTAGTCTAACAATTTTAGAAAATATAATATCTGACTACATTGCTTTATTTTATGGTCATCACACTGACAATAGTTAGAGTATACTAGATAGGATTCAATTATATTGTAATAATATTAGGAACAATCCTGAAATGTTATACCAGATTCAATAAGCCAATAAATTCCCCGTATAATATAGCGTCGCATTTGAAGATTCCAAAAAACGTTGAGAACAAAACAATTGTTCAATCACCGCCACCTATATAGCGACCCTTCCAACCACTGGAATGAAACGATGATATCATATTTTATTAGGAATTGAATTCCCTTTCAAATGATACTAAGTTTGTAAAAAACCATAAAGCGGAACAAAAGTTATAACCGTGTTATTGAGTCAGCTTTCCTACTTATTTTACAAGATAGAGGAAACAATACTGAAGCAAACTTACGTAAAATGATCTGATGATTACGAATACTCAAATTTTTTGGTACTATAACGGTAGGTATAGTATATATATTATAGAAAAATGATTTTTTGTTTTATTATTGTGATCTACGCCCTCTAGCGGTGTAGTAGGAAACTTGAAAATAATTTCCAGCAGTTGCTCGTATGAGAGTTTGCAATACAGATTTTTTTTCTCTAAACTGTATGATATAGTAATTTACGACCGGAAAGTAGTGTTTTTCCTGGAAGCTTGGAGAGACCTGAAAAACACTAATTTCCGGTTGCGTGACGTACAATATTTTTTTAAGGCAAACACTTCGATATACATTTAATTCTTTATCGGATAATTCAAAATCTGAATTCATATTATTGTTAAATTTGCGCACTCGCGAAATAAATAAGTTTGACATAAACGACAAATTAAAAACCAACGAATTGTCATCACTCGACAATATATCGAAACGTTGTTATCATAGTAACGAAATCAAGGTAGATTGTATTATAAAAGAGCGATTGGAAAAATGAAAAATCAGGGACCGGAAAAAGCTTTTGCCGGTAGATAACATTAGAATTCTTAGTAAAGGTATCAGATTTCTGTAGGCATCATGGCATTGTCATCTCGTAACTCCCGGTACAACCACGAGCTGCAGTTTTTGATGTTCTAAATGCTGGTTCAGGACCAGTAAATGCAGTTTCAAACCCTAGCAAAGCTAGGATGTATGCCGTTTCATTACCTACATTACTTACTTAAGTGTCATCCTATTGTGGTTTGCCATGGTTAAGAGTTTTTGAAGGCAGTTCCAGACTAGTCTAGCAGTCTAGAAATGGTAGAGCCACGGAGTAAAAAGAAGATGTCCATTCTGTTTAAATACATCGTCCATTTGTAAATGAAATATTTTCAAATAACTCGTAAATCCTTACTATCTTATTTTATAAGTAATAATTACAAAACCATAGGATCTTCCAATATCCCAACAGCATCGACTTCTCCAACAAAGGATACTCACCAGTCGATAAAAATTATTAATCTATTTATCCTCCCCCTTGTCTTTTACCCTCAAGTTTGTGTGGACTTTCTTTCTATTGAGTTTATTGATAAATTAACTTTGTGACATGTTAGTATTGCGAGGAGTTAAGTGCTATTATGCGAGTTTTTTTCATTTCAACTTTCCACTACGATTATAAACGATATGATTCACGTCTCCCAATTTTAACAACTGGGAATCAATCTCGATTAGCGTCAATTATAAAACTGTTTATGGATATAAGCTTATAAAAATTATGTTTTTTCTCACTTTTATAGTTTCCTGAAGATTTACGAAAGCTTGGGAATCTAAAAAGATTACACTTTTTCTCTAAATTGATATTCAACACAACGATTTTTTTGTCTCCTAATTGATCAGTAACGATCACATGCGTTATGTTTGTGTGTGAACTTACCTTGGTTTTTTATAATATTTTTGGTCATTCCTAATATAGAAAGCTTTCCTTCTTGTTGTGTTTGTAAATGTACCTTCAGGAGATCCAGAGGATGAGTAAAAAAGACAGCCCCTGCTGATGCCGCACCTCCAAAGTACCATCTAGATAACTTCTGTTTATCAGTAGTCATTGCTTATTTTTTAATTGGTACCCTGAAATAGAAAAATCATGTTAGTACAGAATAAATCTAGATATACCAAGTGATACAAGACACTACTACCTTAACTTTTTGATTATAACATATTGTAACATGCCATTCGGCTTATCAAATTATTCGTCTTATGGCCGTATGTACCGTTTATAGTAGTAAACCCGTTTAACTAAACAGATTCAAATAGTTAAACGCACTTAGGTCCGGTTGTACATTTGAAGCTTAAAATTGAGCTCAACTGAGCTGAGCTTAAAATATAAGCTTAGCTCAACCCTAAACCAGTTGTACAAACATGGTTCAGTAGCAGCTCTACTAAACCTACATTTGCAAAATATATTGGGTACATACCAGTTCGCTCCCCGTGGTCAGAAATACCTGTTAATCCTGTACTAATTCGCTCCGATGACCGTATGCTAATTCGCTCCCATGTGATAAGGCGATTAAGCACCTACCTGCTTACTTTCTAATAATACCAATGCAAAAGAAAAGTCATTATCCGTATGCAACATTATATTTACATTATATTTACATTTTATACATGCAATTTATAGTGTATTTAATACGTCATGTACTTCCTGCATGGAATTTGGAATCTTGGGCAGAACTTGTTTCCGGCCGTTATAAATGTTCTTTCTCACTAGATGAACGTCCGTTATAGTCAGTGTATCAACATTTTCTTTATTTAATTGTTTGTGAATGAGCTTCATCGGTTTCTCGCATATATCTTCCATGGCACGTCTTTTTAAACAATTGCTTAGTTTTTGTCGGTTTAAAATGGACACATCACAGTCCTCGTGATTATGGTTTTCATTGTGTTCAATAATTACACTATTGTCCGAAAAAGTTTTAATATACGATTTACACCCACGTTGAATGCACTGCCACCGTTTCACGTTTCCGGAAAGTATTTTGTGAACATTATATTTGTAATTATTGACAACTAATATTGGCTTGCCTTTTTCGCTTAACATTTCACTCACTTTCAACGAATCCATATTATTCAAGTTAACATAAACTTCAAAATGATCTCTCAACAAACATAACAAGCATTTATAAACCACCCACTTTCCACCCCTACCCGCGGTCACATTTTAATCCCTAAGTACCTACCCTTCCAAGAAATTGCTACGGGAGCGAACTTACCCACGACCACTTTAAAATTATGGATTAAAATGTGACCGCGGGAGCGACCTAGTGTGCACCGAATATATTTGTCAAATAAAGATGTCACCTAACTAATTCGGCATTTGGGGGATTGTTCGTGTTTTAAACAATTATTATAGCGTCATTGTGTGCCTATTACAAAAGTTTATATAATACATTTTTATTAAGAATTGTAACTTGATTTGTCTTTGAGCTATTGGTAAGTACAAAATAAAGCTTCAGTGGTATTGTTGAAGGTGGTGGATTATTTTTTCAAGATATGGAGTTACAAAAGAGAAAGAATTCATCTACTTTTAGCACTAAGGAAAAAGGTGTATTAATATTGCTGATTTACCTATTAGTTAAGTTAATATGTTACCTATTAGTTTTGCAAGAAATTTCCTCTGATATACAATCTGTCACAAAGCGAACGGTTTCTTTAGAAAGACGAATTCTTTAAATAAACTCATGATCCCTCCAACATTCAAAGTGATTTATACGCTCTATATACACCCGAGGTCTTCTCGGGTGTTGTACGATTTCAATAAGTTGTCATTTAAGTATAACTTGTGTTATCTACAGCGACTTGAAAATTTTGTTTCAGCGAAAAAATGGAATTAACTCGTGAACATTTTCGTGCGATGATTTTTTACGACTTTCGACGTGGCTTATCAAGACAAGAGTGCATCTATCAACTCACTTCGACTTTTGGCGATGAAGCCTCATCCTCGGCAACTGTTAAACGCTGGTATAACGAATTTAATCGTGGTCGCAGTTCGCTCGGGACAAAAGTCGTTAAGGTCGTCCAAAATCAGTTGTTCTGCCACAAAACATCGATGCTGTGCACGAACTGATAAAGCAAGATCGACATGTGACATATGGCGAGATAGAGGCATCTTTGGGCATTAGTATGACAAGCATCAATAAGATATTGCATGAACATTTAGCTGTTAAAAAGATTTGTTCGCGTTGGATCCCGCATAATTTGACAAATGCTCAAAAGGATGCTCGTGTCAATTGGTGCAAAAAAATGCTCAAGAAATACAATCGCGGTGCATCAAAAGCTGTGTATAACATCTACACAGGTGACGAATCTTGGATCTATGCATATGAGCCCGAAACAAAACAGCAATCCACTGTATGGGTCTCCCAAGACGAACCCAATCCGACAAAAGTAGTTCGTGCGCGAAGCACCTCGAAGCAAATGATCGCCTGTTTCTTCGGAATAATTGGACATGTGGCAGTCGTGCCGTTAGAGCAACGTAGAACGGTGAATTCTGAATGGTACACAACCATTTGTTTGCCAGAAGTGCTTCGTGAAATACGAAAAAACAACCGGCAACGAAGGATCATTCTTCATCATGACAATGCCAGTTCTCACATATCGGCTAAAACAACCACTTATTTGACTGGCCAAAACGTCTAATTGATGGGTCATCCTCCGTACAGCCCTGATTTGGCACCAAATGACTTCTATTTATTTAAATTTAAGCCACGAAACATGATAACAATTTATGTTGCGTGCTTAAGCTTACATTAAACCTGCCCTCTTGAAGGCTTTACTAATCTTAAGGTTTAAATCAAGCTAAACCGTAAGCTTACTTTGTACAACAGGAATCTGACGCTGAACCTGAGTTCACACTTGAGCCTTCACTAAGCTACAATTGTACAACCGGGCCTTAATGTTGCTTTGTATGAACGGAACGAAGTTTAGTTAAACCTGAAAGTTTGACAACGTCGAAAAATTTAGGAACTTTTTTGTGTGAAAAACGTTCGTTGATGACAATGCTTGACGTTAGCTCTCGTTAGCAATTACGGATGTGATGCGTTGTTATTTCAATTCCGAATTAAGTATAGTATGTATAATTAGAATAAACAACTTTTTCTTGACAGTCTCCTCATGAAACCTAACCAACCTTTAATAAGACATTGACATAAGTTACACAAGTGTCAAAAAGAACAGTTTAAAGTTAAACCTCCAATACTGGGCGTTTAAGTTTAAACTGGTTTAACTTCCATAAAATCGATGGTGCATACAAACTCAAAATTATAAAGTAGTTCAATGCATTAACGAGTTTAAGTGTAAACGGTGCATACGTCCATTGAAAATATTTTATTTTGCAAATTTTAATGATTCATTAGTCAGTCACTTCCTGTACACTTTTATAAAATTTCTAAACATGCCGTTTTCATGTTGCATATTAGTTACTCCGAAAAACATTTATTTTTATTGAATCCGCCTTCATTTTCGTGTTTGGATAGTCGAACTCAAGTTTGTCCATAAAAGCATACAGGGTGATCATTTGAATTCCGACACATTAAATTAACCCATAACTAGGAAACCGCGGGTTCGTGAAGCGGTTTTGAATAAATGGTTTAAAACATTTAAAAATATATTTATTATTCTTTTCCCTTGACTCCAGAAAATGTTTTTTTTTTGGGATCAATTACTTTGTCTTTTTAAATGAAACACCCTTTGTTTTTTTACCATCGGATTGCCTGAACATTCTACTTCCTAAGAATGTATGATTCAATACATATTTGAGGTATTCCTCAGGCGCAGTTTATCGTTAAAACTGTTAAAAGATTGACCGCAATATATCGACTAGAGTAATCTATTGAATTTTTGATCAAGACAAAACTTCTACGCTAATCATCATTACTACAAACGGTTTTAGCTGGGCAGCTTAGACTGTAGTAAACTTGGCAGCCAAAAATTAGCAGCCAATTCCCGAAGACACACGAACGGTCATAGACGTAGGTAGGTATTTTTTCTTAAATCAGCACACAACTAGCCAACATATTATACATTGTTGAGAGAAATGAAAAAATATTGAGAAAATAATTTAAAATGGAAAAAAAACAAGAATTTAAAATGACTGCGATACATGTTTCTATTTTATTAATACAATCAAATATATATTATATAGTTCAAAATTTAACATAGTGTATTCACACAAAGATAACGGAGAGTCAGATTATATGATACTATGTACAAAAGGAAGATCACTTTGATGTCGTCGAAGGAGTAGAAACGAATATGATTTCAACCCGAAGGAATCGAGAAGCCAGGTTGAAATTTAAACATAAAATAGATATACTGACAAGAACACTATGTACAGAAGGAAAATCGCTTTGGTGCCGTCGAAAGGGTAGAAATGTAGGTCCTACCTACTTACATGTATATATTTTGTTGATATGTGACATACCGTTTTTATAATTCCTGACTTTGAATTCATTTGTTTATGTTTATACCTTTTCATTCCTACACTTTGCCAGTAAAGACAAACTTCTGGTAGGGTACAACCGATAGCAAACATCCTATGAGCCGGTGGGGAATATTTTCCGTCGGTTGTAGATTTTTTGACCGATTGATTATATTTTCTACTGGCTGGGGTCATCTTCCAGCCATGGGGGACAAACTTCCATCTACACAAGGTAATTTTCAGCCTTAATTGCTTAACTTTTCAAAAGACATACCTAAGTAAGCGATGTCGTTCCTCATTTTTCTAAATATTGTCCACCATTTTTTTATGAAATGGTTATTTTTACAAAAGACGTAGGTACGCTATGTCGTTCCTGATTTTCCTAAGTATTTTCCTCCCTTTCTTTTAAAAGTTGGACATTTTTCAAAAGACATAGGTAAGCTATGTCGTTCTTCATTTTTTTAAATATTGTCCCCCCTTCTACAAGCTGGTTATTTTTTTCAAAAGACATAGGTAAGCTATGTTGTTCCTCATTTTTCTAAATATTGTACTGCTTTTCTTTCACAACTTGGTTCTTTATTCAACAGACATTGGTAAGCTTTTTATTTTACCTGTCAAGGACGCCACATGTAACCACTTGGTTGCTTACGATTGACTTTTTCCTTCACGGAAGCACGTAGTACCACACTGTGGTACACGTTCTTAGGTTGTCGGTCAGACTTGTTTGCGAAGCGAGCAGTCATCCCGAGGGGGCGAGTGCGCTTAAGTGTTTTTCGTTTGTTGAATGGGTATGGATTAACAAGTTGGGGAAATTGTTGCCCATTATGGGCTGTCAAAACATCGTAGAAGCCAAATTACATGCAAAATTGCTACTTCGTAGTATTAGACTAAAAAATGTTTTCAGCGCTTCCTTTTCAGCACACTAACACTCTCTTACAAGTTCCATAGATTCCATCGAAATTTTATTGAATTTTTTAATTTTGTTTGATTTTTTGTGTTCTAGAAATTTTACCAGCGATGGACATGCTCTTCAGAATTGATTTGAAATATATCGATATATTTAAACTTGCTGATAGGCCTATCTCAGAAATTATAAAAAATTATAGATTAATTTTGTTTTCATGAATTTAATTTTTTGTTCCAGAATTTCTTTCAGGAAAGGATTTTTTAGGTTACAAAAGTTGATACTTATCTTTGACTTTCTCAATTTGGAGCTACAGATTTCTTTCCAGTGTTATTAATAAATCAAAATTTCTATTCTGATACATTATAAGCTTTATTTTATTTTGTAAAGTATGAATTCTTTGCATGTTTATTTTCTGCATGGGTTTTATAGTTGCATGCTCAAGCTTGAGTGTGGTTAGTGAAGTAGTGGTGATATTGGAGTGTTAATATGTTAATTTTAAAATACTAGCTCGCATCTTTATGCTGTGTAATTCGTGTTTGATATTTTTGGTTAAAATATTGTAATAAATGTAGGTAGATGTTAATATTTTGTTGATATTCGACATAAGTACAAATTTTTTATAATTGTTGATTTTGAATTTATTTGTTCCTGATTGTATAGGCAAACTTCTGGCAGGGTGCAGAATATTTTACGTCGGTTGTAGATTTTTTGACCGATTGATTATATTTTCTACTGACTGGGGTCATCTTCCAGCCATGGGGGACAAGCATCCATCTACTAGGAGCAGCTCCAACCACAATTTTACTTATATTTGTTTATATAATACTTTGTGTACTGTGTTAGGCTGGGTTTTAAATATTGAGGTTAGCATTTCTACCCCCTCGATGGCAACAAAGAGATCTTCCTTTTGTACATAGTATCATATAATCTGACTTTCCGTTATCTTTGAGAGGATAGGTACACTATGTTTAATTTTGAACTTTAGTATATATTTGATTGTATTAATCAAATAGAAACATGTATCGGAGTTTAAATTCTTGTTTTTTTTCCATTTTAAATTATATCCTCAATATTTTTTCAGTTCTCTCAACAATGTATAATATGATGGCTAGTTGTGTGCTGATTTTAAAAAAAATATCTACCTACGTCTATGATCGTTCGTGTGTCTACGGGAATTGGCTGTCAAGTTCACTCCGGTGCAGCTTAGAACAACCCAACTTTTTATTAACATATTAACTATTTCAGTAAAAAGACAAAAAGAACAATATAAATAACTAAAACAAACGACATTGAGTAAGATAAAACACATGTATACCTAATACCCAGATACATTTTTCAATGGAAAAGTTGTTGAATGTGCCCACCATTCTTGTAAATACATTTATACAAGCGTAATTGAATCCATTTCAAATTTTTCGTATATACCTACGCGCTGGCCCAGATTCTACAATTAGGTATGTTTGTTCACTTTACCATTAAGGTGAAAACTAGCTTCGTCTAACATGTTCAACGTGCCATAAGGGTTTGTTCTAAATAAATCCAAAAAGGGTTTCGCTCATAATCAGACGGTTGTTATGTACGCTACTAGAGTAATTTTCTGGAACTGAATTTTATATGACAAAACATTGTCTAGGTAATAATTTGTGAATACTGATGGATTTAGTTGTCTAGTTTGTGTTATATTTTTACCATGGAATAATTTGATTAATTAAGGTGTATGACAATAAAAAGTAATTTACATTTTGACTTTCCGAATATTATTTAATATAAAAATGGACTGCTCTTCATTAAAATCAATCAGGTTTTGGTCCCGGTATAGGACAGTCTGTGTATCACGAGGAAACAAACAGCTAGGTACAGTGAAAGATTTGGAATTGCAAAATTGAATAACAATAATTATCAACCATGGAAATTAAAAATTAATATGTTGTTGATAAGAGAGTGAACATGGAAAATTGTCGATAGACCAAAACCAGAGATACCAGATGAAAATTGCTAAAGTTTGGACGATAAAGCACCTAGTTCTATATGTTTATCAGTAGAAAATAACCAAATAGTTCACATATGCTGAGGATATGTGGGATATTCTGCAAAAGGTTCATGAACAATAAACTCTATCTACTGAGAAAATTATACCAAACCAAACACGATCCAGGCCAAAGTATGGCGGAATATACGGGCTGTTTCACGACGAGCTTACACTATCTCAATATTGGTGACTGTTGACAAAATTTATATAAAAATTGGCATAGATGGAGAACAAGTTATGGTGAATTTATGGAAAATATTTTGACATACATGTTACTTATGTTACCGGTTATACAGAAAGTGAATGATTTGCTATTTGGAACGTAACATCCTGTATATTATCAACTTTTCGGATACTATATTAAATTTTGATGTTACTTTGTGTAGAATACCCTAGGTACATCTAAAATTTATACTTATCAAGATATTATTTTCTTATAAAAAATTGACAGGTGCAGAGTGCAGAGTTTCATATTGAAAATTCTGTGTGAACATCCCCAATACCAAACAAAAAACATCTTGTCGGGTTGATTAGTAGGACGATCAAGGTAATTGGAGACATGTCGAAAACTACAGGGTTGTTAAAAAATTATAAAAGATTCAAGTCCAGAAATGTTGAATATTTTTTTAACCCGGCATTACACGCGTGAAAAAACTTACTTCATTACACGCGTACGGTCGAATAGACCGCAATCCCAATTGAGTTGATTTAAAAACATAATAGTCAACAAAAGTGAGAAAAAATTTAAAAACTTTTGCGCAGATCAGTAAATTTTGGATCGTTATCAGTATTTATTTAATTTTTAGTTATAAAAAATGAACAACATTAACCTAAACCTAAAACAAAAAAACTGAACATAAACCTTAGGTGACAATAGAACAAGAACTTCCCATAAGTAAAATGTATGTATTTATCCACTATTTTGTAGTGTAGAGTTTTATTGCTGACCCTTACAATCGGGACAGAGTGGAGCTGTATGTTCACGACATATGTGCTTTTGGCACTGTACGCACTGGGTCTTGGTTTTTCTGTTCTTCTTTGATGAGCAAAAGTAGCACCTGCCTGGAACATTATATTGGCTAGTTTCAGCAGGCTCTTCTGGGGTACCTAATATTTGTTTTATGCGGTTCCTCATTGTTATTGGTAACATAGTCATTTCTCTGCGACGTTCAAGTTGCGGAGTAATGAGATTCATGGCTAATGATTTCAAAAATGTTCGACGACTTATATGAGTATTGGTGTTGGCTTCATAAACGATTTGGCTATTTATTCCAGATATATTCAGTGAGCTAAAAAATAATGTTAGAGGCCATCGACAACTTTTTCGTGATACAGAATAAGTCCCTTTTAGCTCATCAACTACGTCAACACCTCCCTTTGTTACGTTATAAAATGTAATCATGCACGGCTTGCAAGCTTCACCACTTTCTGGATCGATCTCATCTGTGTCATGCATTGTTGACAATAGTGTGACTATTTTGTTAGGCTTAGGTTTGTAGGATACTAACGTCATCTCTTGTGTGAAACCAAAGATACTTGAATTAACTTTACGCTCTTTTATTTTTGCGGTAAAGATGTCAGGGATTTCCCGTTTATTTTTTCGAATCGTGCCAGTCATAGTTAGTTTGTGTTTTTTCAATAAATCTATGGCTAAAGGGATCGATGTAAACCAATTATCAATGGTTACATTTCTTCCACTTCCAGAAATTGGCTGAACTAACCTTTGGACGACTGCAGAGGCACTATTATCAATTTCGTAGGGCCCGTTTGGTTGAGTCCCAACATACACCTCTAGATTATAGGTGTAATATGATTTGGAATCGACAAGAGCTAAAATTTTTAACCCGTATTTTGCAGGTTTATTCGGGATATATTGCCGAAATCCGCATCGGCCGCGAAATGACTCAAGCATTTCATCAATGGTGACAAATTCGCCTACAGAATAATGAGCTTTGCATCGATCAACAAATCCATCAAAAAACTGCCTAATAGGAGCTAATTTATCATACTTTTTCCGTTCTTCTCTATCATCGAGGTCATCAAAGCGAAGTGCCTTCAACAAAAATTGAAATCGATTAATTCCCATTGTCAGGCGAAAGATCTCTACGCCGGTTCCGTCCTGCGCCCACAAATCTCTCAAATGTAAGTGTGATGACCGCAAGACTCCAGCCAAATAAAGAAGCCCAAAAACTGCTTTTATTTCTTCCATATTTGTATCAATGGCATCTCTTTCTCTACTGTAATTTGGCCTAACGTTTTGAATATATTTGTTTGTGTGTTCAACTATTTCTCCTATTACAAAATCGGGAAGATATAGTTGCCAAGCCTCTAGAATTGTTTTTGCTTCTCTAGCTACTCTAATTACTCCTGAGGATTGACTTACTATATTTTTACTTCGAGTCTTCGTTTTTGATGCAGCTACGGGATATTTACTCCATACCGTCTTTTTGTCCCTTCCCAAAAAACACAGACGGGTATTTAGGTCTTGTTGAATTTCACTGAGGTCTTCTAGTTCTCCTTCTGATTGCTCTGAATTGGAGTCTTGGTTGTCAATCTCCAAAACATCGTCCATATCCTCAGGAGGTCCACCTACTTCATCGTCGCTCTCCATTTCACCCCATATTTTTAAAAGACGATTGGTTTCTTTCTCGTAAGAGCACATGATCTAGAAATAAAGGAAAGATGTAAAATAACAATATTTCTACTAAAATTCTTAGAATTCATAAAAATTACGAAGAGAACTATAGAGAAACAGTAATCTTACCGTATTTTCGAACAGCAAAAGGCACACCAATATCGACAATGAAAAATCTGAACACAAATATTTTGGGTACTTAACTACACGCGCCCGGTCAAAAGCACCAACTTCAAAAAGAACGAACTATATCTCTACACTGCCAAATAGAAACTAAAATATTGCTGTGCCAGTCGATAGTGGACACCATGCATCGGGCATTCTCGGGAGATCGGAGCCATCATCATTATACCGACGATGATAGTACTGAATTTGTCAGCGTTCGGTCCTTTCGACCGACACGCGTGTAATGCCGGGTTAAAATGAAACAACATATTTATATTCTTTTACCTCATTCTAAGGCCGAAAATAAGAGCAGTTTATGTTCATTTCCATATACCCGATCTTAAGCATTTTTGAGATATTAACGTGTAATTAAAAATATTAATTACTCTTGTAACGCGCTTTCTTCCTATCCGTGGTCTTCTACCACACTAACACGTCACTATGGACACCCTTGACGTAAAATCTTACAACGAAATGCTCGGGCGCCAGATTTTTAACGTGGTTTGCTCCACGGCCCCTTGACCCTTAGCGTCAAGAGTTCCGGATAGCCACAGATGGAGGTTACGGCGAATTCCAGGGGTCTTGTTGAACTTACTTTAATCAACTACTCTCAAATTTACAATAAAATATCGGTTTATGTTCAACCAATGAGTTAATAACGGAGTAAATAGAAATTTTCCTTTGTTATACTGATAATACTCTGTGGTCTATTATCGTTATAAATCTATAGGGCCTGAAAAACTAACGGGGAGAAGAGAGGGGCGGACTTAACAGTCTGAGCCAATCAGGTTACTAATACGGAGTGAATCTGCCGGCTAAACGAACAAGCGTAACTGAGCCACATCCAAGTTCGAATATCCCTTTGGATTTAAATAAAATCCGGAAAATTACACAAAAATTGTATATTGATTACGGAGTAAAGGGAACAAAGTTATAAATCTGCCGGGTAAACGAACAAGCGTAACTGAGCCACTTCCAAGTTCGAATATCCCTTTGGATCTAAAAAATTTAAAACGGTACACTACTATTTCAAATAAGAAAATAGGTTTGTTTTTCCCAGGTTCAAATGATTCTACCTATCGACACACAGAGTAGTAAGCATAAAACTCGGAAGTAAAATTGAAATATCGATAGTAACGGTATATAAATGTCCGGTAAAGAAAACACATAAAATCGTAACTTCAATAGAGAACCGGCGAATTAATACCAAATAATTATCCAGCAATAAAAAAAACCCAATTTTCTAGAACAAATTTACTTTTATTCAACATCGATATTATTATATAACAAAAACTAAAACGAGTTTCAACTCGACGGAAGTTAAAATCAAAATCCGAAAACAAAAAAAATAAATTTCCTCACCATTAATAACTAATTACTATGATGAAAACGAATTTCCTCAAAACAAATTACAATAATTTAATATTGCCGGTTATTTACAAAAACTGAACAAAGTAAAAGTTTTCACAAAAAAAATCAACCGGTCCGGAAATAAAAGAAAAAAAAATATCAAAATATTTCTAGAGTACGGAATACGGAAATTGTTGAATATACGGTGATCATTACAAAAATTTTACCTTCGGTATCGGTCTACACTCATTTCACTACATTACAAAAAGAACTAGTGTCTTTAAATATAAAACTCCGGGAACCGGATCGGAAAACAAAGTCTCGGACTAACACGGTACAGCACAGTAGCCGTCGGAGCTCTCGAAAAATCAAATCTTCCTCTATATATATTCTAATTAGCAAAATTTTATTTAGAAACTACAAAAAAGTTTGTCATATACTAGACGTCTTTCGGAATTAATTAAATTAAATTGAATGGTTTATATACCAAATGTCCTTTTTGATTGAAAAATTTTAACTTTGGAAACGACTAAATTTTATGATTTAATATAAATTTGCGTACCTCCGGATTAATACTAAAAATACTAAAACTACAATATAACGGTAAGAATATAAAAAAAATATATGATTCGGTGACATAAAGGGAATCGGAAAGTAAGTAACGAGTTATTTAAAACCAAGGGGTGAAATAAAATAGTAAAATACGTTACGAGAAAAAAACTTAAATCTGTGCAAAAAAAAATAACTCGTTACACTATAGCCTTATTATTGCGTAAGCGTAGGCAGTGTTATTAATTATTTTATTTTAGCTGCCTATTTATTCACCTGTCATAATGAAATAGTATTAATTGTTATTTTTTTTTTTGAAGTCAATCGCTTCGTACAGTGATAAAAATGAATCGTTAAAAATTAAACTACAAAAGATTATCTAAATTTACTTTTATTAATATAATATGGTGAATGTGACAGAGTTGTTACTAGAACACGAGTTTTATTTGCTACAAGATATCCAGATCGACCCCGACCCAGCCGTCACACAGTGATGAGAATCAATCAATCATGGTTCGCTGCATTTACTTCAGCGCAGCGTGGCATACGGTACGGTTGGAATAAAAGCTGGCGTAAATCATCATCGAAAAGAGAACAAACCCGTGGACGAGGAAATGAAAGGAGACATAAGCAACTGTCTTAGTCACGACTTTGGTGATCATACCAAATGCAGTGCTTATTTTTGCAAAGGGGCCAAAAAACACGAATTAATTCCTGAAATGGAAAAATGTGGTCTACTTATATTTTGGTTTGTGGAAATCGGTTGCAGCAACATGTTCGTACTTCATGATTGAATATGAACAATAATGTGTCAGAGTCATATAACTCCAATATTACCTATCATAATTTGTTGGGAGTGAATGAATACATTTTTCTGTAAAAATAGTTACGATACAAGGTGTAGAGCAGCTGCTTTACAATATAATTCCAAGGAGAAGTTTCATAATTTAGTTCATATGAAATTAACAGGGCAGGGCATTGGAACACATACTACGAAATTTGTTATAAACAAAACAAAAAAGAGGTTGCGTAAGAAAGAATAAAGGGAACCTCGATTAACAGCGTATCGATTTGGCAACAAACCCAAAAAAAATTGGTTACTAATATCTTAAGTAGTCAGTTTAAAGGTAGCTTAGCAACAAATTGGGGAAATGACCACGAGGACATAGCTAAAAGACAATTTGAAAACGAATTTAAAATAACTGTGAATGAATGTGGTTTATTTATTTTGGAAGAAATTGGTAAGAACAAACGAAAACATTAGGAGAGATGAAGGCATAGGCCAGAGACAGAAAAGAATGGAACAAATGGGTACAGAAAGAACTCCAATCCGACGCTTGAGAAGGCATAAGGATAAGAGAATGAAAGAAAGAAAGAAAAATGTAAAAAGGCAATTGTTAGTAGTGTTGTGTTGTTTTACAGCGCTTGAATTCGTATTAGAATTTAGTGTGAAGGTTGTACGGTGACAAAAATTCATCACGGTAAAGTATCTACTTGAAAAAGGTCAATTTTCACTGAAATTATGCAACTCATAATGCATATATACGTCACATGTGTAAATGTGAAGTTGTTTGTTGTTCACCTTGTTTCGGGCATAAGAATAATTATAAGTTGATATTATTTTGACATCTATCACTGTAGTTTAATTGTTAAATTTGAAGCATTATTTTCCGTTATCATTTGTGTGCTGTATTATTTTGTATCTGAATTTTATAAATTATAATTGATCCAGTATTAAGATCGTGTTTTATACTATATTCCACTAAAATATCATTATATAAAGAATATCACATAGAGTTTGTTTAACCATCCTTTGCCGTTACGTCATAATCGGTGACGTATTCTGCTGTTTTACGTTTGTCTTATATTAGTTGAATGTTATTTTATACTTAACCTCAAAATTAAAATCAATGACATATGTTAAGGTGTGTTTGTATGAATATGTTAGTAATGACATAAATTGTATTCTGCTTTTTTCGTTGCGTACTTTTTTACATAATTTAGTTTTGTTTTAACTTGAAATCCCCGTTTTTTCTTAACTGATTCGTTTCAAATTTCTAGCTTGAGGATGATTTTTTACTGAATTTAAAAAATTACGGACCTATAATATATATTAAAAATGTATTATACGATTATATTTTTGGGGTGAACCCAATGGTTATGTAAAATTAGATAGAATGTCTATATGCTCATATTTTTGTATAGTAATTATTGTCTGTCATTGTAAGAAACAATTTCGTAAGTATTCCTGAGAAATGCAAAAAACACAAGTATGGGAGAAAACAGGCAATAAATAAATTTCTTTCTGCAAAAAGCTCCCAATAAAAACAGGAAAAAGGAACGAATATAGGTAGATACTTACGTTGTAGACTGCATTTAACGGTAAAACCGGGATTCCAATGAAAAATTAATTGAAAAAGGGTGAAAATGACCAAAAATACTGAACAAATCAAAATATGACAACTGAACGGTCAAAAGTAACAAATAGATTTACGTCGAAATTAGCTAAGAGATACGTCAATGACGTCATAATTCCGTCTCATCCATTTCATGAAAGAAAGATAAAGCTGGACAATGTATGACGTAACGGCAAAGGACGGTTAAACAAACTCTAACATCATTGCTGTGCAGAGCACAAATGATAGAGGAAAGAGTTAGATTGAAGTTGCTAGAGCATGGAGAGACTCCATGTGCTAGAGCCTTTTGTTGAAAATTTAACTATATAATTATTATTGTATTTACTTGATTACAGTTTCCTGTTTCAATCAAGTAAATAACCTACAAACCCGAGATGGTTTTTTGTCAATATAGAATTTTGGTTTATATTTATTAGTTGTGGAGATATCGCTATTATCACACTCTTGGCATTCCCTTCACTGGGTTTAATGTATTAATGTGATTTCAGCGTTGTCTTCAGTCCAGGATTATGCTCTTAGAGCTTCTGGGCGAATAATATCTACATTGTACTGATGAGGCGCAAATACGCCGAAACCGGTCTGCAAGTGATATTATTCCTTCTAATTATAAACCAGAATGGTGGGTTCTATATTTTCATATATACCTACCAACCCCGTTTATCTTGGAAGTGTAATTCATTGACTGGCGGGGCATATGAACGGTCTATCCTTTGGAAATTAATTTTCCAGTTTGTAAAGCGTTTTAATAGTATTACACTATTATTTTGACGTCTAATTATTATTGTTATCAAGATAATTTTGATGTGAGTAAAATACATAATTAGGGAAAATAACTTATTATATAAAGCATAAACACGAACAAATCAAAAATTAAATATAAACCAAAGTGAAACCACAAAGAAATGCAATCTGTCACTGTCACTCTAACCTAAACTTCTTCTTTTCTTCAATTTTGGTGACGACTACACCATCTAGTGACGTCAAAATGTAAAAGGAGGATCTCGTAATTCGGTTTAATATTTGTGCATGTATGAAAACAAAACAACGCTATTAAATTTTATAAAATATGGCGTAAATTGTTCCTTTAGAATTAACTGTCTGTTATGCATTCACAAGAATACAATTAACTGAACTACTGAACACCTCATTCGAAGTAAGTGATGTATATGTAATGTGGGCTGCATAATTTTTCAATATTTTAATATATTTTTTCAAATATTGCATTAAAAATAAAACAAGTAAAAAGTGTTTAGAAACTATCACTGTTCCATAAAATGTAAGTTATTCATGGTCATTTTTTAATTTAAATACACTAATTGGACCGAATATTAGTAAAATTATTGAACAAAGTTCCTTAATTTCTATATCAAATACTCTGGTTAATTTTAAGTGATCTTCTTTCTATAAAACGACTGCTATTTTTGGTTCAAGTGCCAGACAAACATACCTACTCTAACTCTTAGTCACAACCACAGATCACCCACAGTCACAACCAAAAGTTCATTGACATAATTCATAACATTTAAATCCGACAAAGTGACAATCTAATTTTTAGGTTAGGTTAACACTTGCAGAAAATATTAAGTATAAAAGTTCTCTTACCTATTAAATTGTGTTTTGGTTCATGTACAGCAGTCTAAACGATTATATTCACCAAGTAAGAAAATTTTTCACTATCTTCAGATTGTTTCACCTTATTATTGATTTCGAACTAAATATATTTATGATGATAACTATCGTCTCAACGTATGTACTTCATTATCGACAATATTAGTATTACTTTACCAAGGTCATAATTATCCATAATGTAATTTAGAGGACGTCATTAGAAGTTACAGAAATATAAAATATAAAACAAAAATGTAGTAAACGGACTGACAGTTGCGTGAAGGTGTGTCACCTTGACCCAAAAAACCTAGTGACCTTAGTAGGTATTCTAAACTAGTGAAAAATTATAGTATTATCAGCATCAGAACAAGCATTAGCACACTTTATAAAATGAGATGAATCTACATATTATACATTAAAGTCCCATTAATACCTTAAGTAAGAATCTAAACAAAAGACCATCTTATCTTATATCAATAATGAATCTGTTTCAAAGATTTATGCAAAAATTTTTTTATGTTCACAGTTTGACATTACAATTACCTTTATGTATTAAGATTATTTAGTATCAAATACCATTGGATATGGTAACAAAAAAATAGGTATAAAATTGTTATAATGAAAATAGTTGCATCTAGTGCAACAGAATATCTGAGACAAGCATTTTTTAAGAAAAAAATATCAATATACAGGTTTAATTTATTTGTTTTGCAATTTAAAAGCCAATATGTTTTCAACTCTACACTGAAAACAGTAAAAAATACTTATCGTGGTTGTTATACTCTAGAATACAACTTGAATAAAGTTTATACATTGACAAGAGTGTTATGTAATTAGCTTCTCCAAAAGCTAATAACAAAAACATGTGTGAGTCTAAAATTGATATGGAGGTGCTTTCAAGAGTTGATGATGTTAAAGGCTTAGGAGTAATTTTGGTAATTGTAAAGAACACAACCTTTTCATATTGTGAGTCAATTTTTGCAGAAACCTGTTTAAAAGTAGGTACTAGAATGCATTTTTTGCAAGTTTCAGTCAGCTCACAAAAACAACAGGTTATTTTGTATTAAATTATATGATTTAATAAAAAACTAGTGTAACCTCAAAAAATAAATAAAGCAATGACATTAGAAATAAAATTATCCTGACAATCTAACATCACAATTATAATATGACCTTTAAAACAGGATCATTGTTTAATTTATCAAGAAGGACAAGAAAAAAGATCGAAGAAGGGATATTGTTAAAAATTGAAAAACTGCAACTTTAAACACCAATAGCTAAACAGCAAGTTGAATATAGCGAATCTGAGTGTATTCTAAATAATTATATCTAAATATAGTGACAGATCTCTACGTTTTGCAAATGTGAAAAAAGTTGAATATTCTTGGGATAACTTCAGTTAACTTTGAAAGTTGTAAATTTGCAAATTTTTGTTTTTCATCTGTACTTCCTTTATTATGGGAAATAGTTTAAAAATGTTTCTCACACTTTTGACTTGGTTTTTAAGTTAATTTACTTTTCTGTTTCTTCCTTACTGTGCCACTTAGATTTTTATTTTGTCTGTGGAAGTATGGACCTGTATTTTTTTTATTCATTGTTGGTAATGCCATACAACACTATCTCAGTTTATTTTTTTATTGTTTTCTTCATCTTTCATTTCATAATTACTTGAACAAACCTGTGGGATTTTGGATATACTTTGTGTTTTTAAAAAATTACAAATTATATTTCCTTACAAGTTGTAGAAGGCCCAGTAAGAAGGAAATGTTGAAGACAAATTTGATAATGGAAAATTGGGTCAAAGTAACCAATTCAAAAGTGGTTTTTTTACTTTGAAAAGATATGTCGCGATTTGGAAAGGAAACTACAGAGTTAATTAGGAAAGAGGTGGGAAATTTAACTTCATCAAATACCAAAAAGTCTAGTCAGCTTTTGGAGTTTGTGAAGAGAAATTATTGGGTCTATTCTGTGCACATCTGTAAGATAATCTGTAACTTTACAGGGGAATTGCTATTCTGCGTACAACTGTATCTTACAGGAATCTTTAAAATAGTTACAGATTTGGTAAATATTTATGTGTGTATTGACTGCTGTCGTTGGAAATGGAATATTTTTGTACAGTTTTAGGTTAGAAGTATCGAAATTTGACGTACAGAAGTTGAAATGTCTATCTGTAATTCAGTTAGTTACAGACAACATCACAGAATTGCAAAGTTACAGATTCTGTAAAATCCCATTTACAGAACTTTCGTTAGCTACAGATTCGTAAGCTATTACGAAAAACACAGAATCGACCTATTAATCAGTTTGAAGAAAAAAGATGAAATGATAACTGTCATGTGCAAGGAAATTTTCACTTATCAATTTTATGTTAACATGCTCATGTGGATGAAAAATCTTCAGATAATTTGCTGCTTACCATAGCAACAATGTCGAAATAATGCATCCAATTGGTATAAAGATGACATATAAAATTGCCTTTCTAAGTTTTTTAATATTCATGGTTTTACTGTACTTACTGTAATTACTACAAATATTGGAATACCGCAAGGGAGCATTATTGGCCCTTTGCTCTTTGTGATTTATATAAATGACTTATGCCTAATGAATTTCAATAATAATCAATTTATGACAGTATATGATGATGATACTAACCTTTTGGTAGGAGGAGAAACATATCCAGAAGTAATAAAAAACTGTGACAATTTATTTAAAAAGACAAAGGACTGGTTCACAAAAAATAAACTGATATTAAATGAATCAAAAACCAACGTTATACTCTTCAACACTATACTAATATAATATGGACCTGAGGTTGTTGAATTGGAAAATAAGTTAATTTTAAGGTATCGAAATATACAAAATTCTTAGGAGTATTTATTGATGAACGTTTAAATTGGTCACAGCACATTGATGAGACTTCGAAGAAACTGAGCAGTATTACTTATGGGTTACGGGTTGTTACCAAATATTTAAATAAAGAAACATCAAAGGTCCTTTATTTCGCCAATTTTGAATCCATTTTAAGATACGGCATTATTTTCTGGTGTAGTTATAGTTACTCGGACAAAATATTTACAGTATAAAAAAGGGCAGTTTGCATAATAAATTGCATGAAATTTAAGGATTCTTGCAGATCCATATTTAAAGCAAATGGAATACTCACCTTGTATGGATTATACATATTTGAATGTATAATGTACCTTTTTAAAAATAAAGAAACATTTGAGGCATGCTGTGTGACACACAGCTATAACACCAGGAGAAATAATTTTATTTATCCACATCACCGATTAACCATTACAGAAAAATCTCCAATATATATGGCAATTAAATTTTACAATAAATTACCATTACGAATAAAAACCTTAACATCCAGCAATAAATTCAAGAAAGAAATTTAAAAACTTTTTGTAGACATTGAGCCGTATTGCATTAATGATTATTTACATTCCAATTTAAACTAACTTTCCTTTAAATGTTAAAGTTGTGACGTCATTTCATTCTGTGTTAACAATTATAATTTTTTTTTAGAAACGCTAGCATTTTCTGAAATATACAGGGTGCGCCAATTATTTCCACTCGATCTCTAGCACCGAAACTAAAAGAGGTATCAACAAGATTTCTTGTAGGTTTATACGGTGTCACTCGGACTACAATTGTAAAATATTTTGATGTATACAGGGTGGCTAATTTTTGTGGAATGAAAATTAATTTGGTTTTTTTAAATTGAACACCCTGTATACGATTATGTCTTCTGATTCTACTTAATATTAGCTTTACGGTAGTTTTTTGAATTTGTAAATCCGACGCGGCGTTGACAAGTTATTCCTATTATAAGCAGATTTTATGAGAAAACAGCACTTCAGAAATATTAGCACAATAAACACATTTTTTCAAAAATTCCTCCAAAAGGCTACTATGATGTGAATGAAACATACACCTACCACAATAATTACCCAACATCTTCACCTGTTGCACAGGGTGTTTGCCGATGGCGTGCAAATAGTCTAGTTTTCAAATTGCAATAACTTAATTTTTTCAAATGGGACACCCTGTATATTTTTCTTCAGTTAGAAGCTCTCCTTAATACACATTAAAAAAATATAGGGTTTTGGACATCTAACTTTACTATTTACTTTAATAATTGACGTTAAATGAGAAATAACATATTTTACACAATTTTTAATAAGTACCTACAAAGTTTAATCGTAAGAAAACTACAATATTGAAAGTTAAAATTTATAATAGGTGTTCAAAATGTCTTCCATTTTCATTTATACATTTTCTTGCCCTTTCTTTCATTGATTTACGCACATCTCTTAGCATTGCAGGGGTCTCCTGTCTAAATGCTGCAGTAATTCTGTCTTTCATATTTTGTTTTGTGGTAACCTCTTCTTTGTAAACAATATTTTTAATAAAACCCCACAAGAAAAAATCGCAAGGTGTAAGGCCCGGCGATCTAGCAGGCCAATTTGTAGGTCCTGCCCTTCCTATCCAACGATCCTGAAATTCCCTATTTAACCAATTGCGAATATTTAATTGGTAGTGTGGTGTGGCACCATCTAATTGAAACCACATTCCGTTGCGATAATTTTGAGGCACATTTTGCAAAAGGTTTCTAAAATCAAGTTCTAAAAAATTTAAAAAAGCAGCTCCATTTACAGTCCCATCAAAGAAATAGGGACCAATTACATAATCACCTATTATTCCCGCCCACACATTCAAAGACCATCGATACTGTGATGTGGTTCTAAATAAATGTTCATTGTGGTCCGAATAATAATGGAAGTTGTGTCTATTTACACAACCGTTCTTATGAAATGTGGCTTCGTCGGAGAATAAAACTTTGTTTAAAAAGTTACGCTCTGTATTTATCTTGTTTATTAACCATCTACAGTATTCTTCTCTACGCGCGAAATCACGCGGTAACAATTCTTGGTGAAGCTGGATATGGTAAGGGTGATATTTATTCTTCTTTATTATGCGTCTAATTGTGGTATTGGAAATATCTAACTGATTGCTTAATTGCCTTGTGCTTACATTGGGATCTTCAACTATACTGATCATTACTTTATATTCGTTGTCAACAGTAACAGCTGTAGCATCACGTGAATGTTTTTCATACTTGACGGTTCCCGTTCTATCAAATCTATTCTTTAAATTCTCAAAAGTATCCTTTTGTGGATGACGTCTTTCTGGGTATCTTTGACGATAGACCCTACTAGCAAGAAACGCATTTTTTTGACATTCACCCAGTATCCATATCATATCAATATTTTCTTGAACACTATAATTCTTATTATAATCCATTTTTTATACCTAATACCGATTAAATATAGTAGACGTGATATAATACAAAATTTTATGTTGACAATTAATGCTACAACAAAATATACCTACTGTCATTTTCATAGATAACTTGTTTTCTTATTAAAAATTGTGTAAAATATGTTATTTCTCATTTAACTTCTAATGCACTTTACAACATTTTGGAAAATATCCATTAAAAAAGTGTACGGAAAGCAAGCTTTTCTGTGAATTATACAATTCCATTTTTCGATTTGGGTTAGGGTTGGGTGAGATTTCCTTCGCTTTCAATGCACTTCACAAAAATTTATGAAATTTCCCTTAAAAAAGTGTATAGAAAGCTAGGATATCTATGAAAAGAACATCTCCTCGCTTTCCATACACTTTTTTAAATATATTGTTTGAAAAAGTGTATAAAAAGCAAGCCAATTCCTAACCTAAACCACCCTACCCTACCCTACCCTAATCCGAATCGAAAAATTGAATTGTGTAATTGACAGATTCGTCCTAAGTCTGCGCTAAATGTGAAGGGGGATATGTTTTTTTTAAAGAAGACCTGATGGGCCGATAATATCAATTAAAAACCAATAAACACCCACTAATTATCTTTGACATCGTAATTCTACCCTCCTCCGCGCCTTCGAGTCAGATAATGTTCAAATTATAATAATTTTCAATAATAACCCAACCAAACCTACCCCTACCAAACTACCTTCGTATTTTTAGTCAATTTTTGTAGAATAGTATCGATGCTCCGACTCCGTACAACCAGCGTTGTACAGAGTCGACTTCGTACTTGTTTTTACTCGCTAGATTAATTTGTTAGGAGGCGTAACATCTCTTAATTCCTTACCTAATTTTAGATCTATTTGTATTTCAGACTTGAAAAATGTAACTTTTTTATTTTATTTTCTTTTAATCTTGTTTATACCAAATGTGTGTTCTATGCTGTTGCCTGTATACATTTTAAATTCTAATTTTAATTGTTTTAACTATAGTTTTATACTGTGTCTGATTTGTCTTATGTCATGTATATGATGGTAAAGACTAATAAATTATCTATCTATCTATCTAGTATCATAAACGTTTTTTGCGTTTTACCACAAAAAATAAAACTAGGAAAATGTGAGTTTTGGTTCTAGACCCCTCCCATGTAACGTAAGGGTTTTCGTCACTCCAATAGTGGCGGTTAAATTTTGACCTATCACACCAAACTACCTTTTTGAGAAAAAAGTTGATTTTCTTGACTTTTCATTAAAATTCACTCACAAAATTCGACACGTCTTATAAAATCTCATGGATGTAAATGTTAAACAACTGTATAAGAATAAGGGGTCCAATGATGGTTTTTTACTATCTTGTGAATTATTATGGATTAGCGGCAAAATATCCCAAGACAACTTCATCTGTAAATCTTCATTATCAACATGAGTTTTGGGCTTGCTTCTATTGCTTGTGAAACTACCAAACTGAAACAATTGTCTAGCTTGTTGAAAAATTAACTTTAAGATTTTTCTTCCAACGGCAGTGAAGTGTTCAGAATACACCATCATTTTTTAATTTAATAAAATTAGGTAGAGTTCCGGGAGTCGGAATTTTTTTATTAGAAATTTTTTTCTCTGGATGTAACATCAATGTACACTTTACACACTATTTTATTTGAAATAAAATTGATATACCTTTTCTTATGATTTCCTGATAACGGAAGTACCTAATTGATTATTGGTAAATTCTCTTTTTAACATTGGTAACCAAATTTGATTTAATCATTACTAAAAAAACGAATCAAATGAACCATCGTTCATACTTTTAGGAGCTTTATCAAGAATTAGCACATTCTTGAACTTGTTGACTAGTGTATTAGTCCTAACGTTTTGGAAAAATGAAGGATTTTGAGGAAGTTTCAAATTAACCTCACATAAAATATATTGCTACAATTGCAGAAAGATTCAAAAATCGATTTGGCAGCTTCAAGAAAATGGAAAGAGATTTCATTTTTATTCAGCACCTTACAATTTCAGTTTAGAATGTAAACAGAGCAGACCTTAAACTGGAATTGGGTGATTTGCAATCAGATCCTTTTTACCAAGGAAGAACTGAAATTGTATTGTAATTTTTCAAGTTGATGCCAGAAGAATGATACTCCAACTCGAGAAACTTATGGCTTATACTGGGCTGGCAAGCACTTATCTTAGTGAAAGAAGCTTTACCAAGATATAATTTCCTATCTGGTAAGTCACTTATTCAGTTGCTTCATTTATCAACAACAAATATCGAAGTTAATATATATGCATTAGTTAGTGAAAACAAACTGCCCCAAGGTATCTTAATTAATTGTTTATTTATATAAATTTCTACAATTTACTCTTGACAATGCATATTATCTAATTTGTAAAACCAGTCGAGTAATATGTATGTTATATTTCTGTTGCAGAATTTGTTGTTTATTTGATTTTACTTGATAACTAATAATAATAATAATAATAATATCTTCTATAAGTTCCTTGTGGCATTACTTGTTATTTTTTCTTATTTTCTTGGGAATCAAACCACAATAATGTTTTTTTATTTTTTTATTTCAACGTTTCGGTAGCGTTCCAGCTACCGTTGTCAAGATTAACTAATAATGAATAAATGAAAAATTTTTGGTCCCTATCTGACACAACGAAAAAAATTTGACAACTAGACAATCAATAATATTTTGAAGTTTAAGACTACAAAACTTTGTTGTCAAATTTTATTGAGGTCCATTCATAGTAGATCACACCTCTGGTAAAATGTGAAATAAAATATTTTATTTTATGACATTCTAACGATATGTAGTCCACTAGAAATGGAATCCAGTGAAGTGCACGTTCCAGGAACGGTTTTTATTGGGATAGCGCTTTTTTCTTGCTTATTTTGGAAATTTTGTTAATATAAACGCGTTTGTTGTTACTTTTTTGCTCTTTAATACAACTAAATTCAGATAAATGTGTAGCTAGTATTTCAGCCGAATGTAGTCAAATTTGGTTACCAATGTTAGAAAGAGAAATTTCCAATAATCAATTACCGGCGTTATCAGGATAGCATCATAAGTTTTTATCCAGGTTTTCTTATGATGTATCTTTGGAATGGTTGTTAATCGATACACACTTCAATACACAAAATCACCAAACTGAGTTATACATATTTTGAAAACAAAATAATCATACACAAAAAAGTAACAACAAACGCGTTTATATTAACAAAATTTCCAAAATAAGCAAGAAAAAAGCGCTATCCCAATAAAAACCGTTCCTGGAACGTGCACTTCACTGGATTCCATTTCTAGTGGACTACATATCGTTAGAATGTCATGAAATGAAATATTTTATTTCTCATTTTACCAGAGGTGTGATCTACTATGAATGGACCTTAATAAAATTTGACAACAAAGTTTTGTAGTCTTAAACTTCAAAATATTATTGATTGTCTAGTTGTCAAATTTTTTTCGTTGTGTCAGATAGGGACCAAAATTTTTTCATTTATTCATTATTAGTTAATCTTGACAACGGTAGCTGGAACGCTACCGAAACGTTGAAATAAAAAAATAAAAAAACATTATTGTGGTTTGATTCCCAAGAAAATAAGAAAAAATAATAATAATAATAATATACAGGGTGCGCCAATTATTTCCACTCGATCTCTAGCACCGAAACTAAAAGAGGTATCAACAAGATTTCTTGTAGGTTTATACGGTGTCACTCGGACTACAATTGTAAAATATTTTGATGTATACAGGGTGGCTAATGTTTGTGGAATGAAAATTAATTTGGTTTTTTTAAATTGAACACCCTGTATACGATTATGTCTTCTGATTCTACTTAATATTAGCTTTACGGTAGTTTTTTGAATTTGTAAATCCTACGCGGCGTTGACAAGTTATTCCTATTATAAGCAGATTTAATGAAAAAACAGCACTTCAGAAATATTAGCACAATAAACACATTTTTTCAAAAATTCCTCCAAAAGGCTACTATGATGTGAATGAAACATACACCTACCACAATAATTACCCAACATCTTCACCTGTTGCACAGGGTGTTTGCCGATGGCGTGCAAATAGTCTAGTTTTCAAATTGCAATAACTTAATTTTTTCAAATGGGACACCCTGTATATTTTTCTTCAGTTAGAAGCTCTCCTTAATACACATTAAAAAAATATAGGGTTTTGGACATCTAACTTTACTATTTACTTTAATAATTGACGTTAAATGAGAAATAACATATTTTACACAATTTTTAATAAGAAAACAAGTTATCTATGAAAATGACAGTAGGTATATTTTGTTGTAGCATTAATTGTCAACATAAAATTTTGTATTATATCACGTCTACTATATTTAATCGGTATTAGGTATAAAAAATGGATTATAATAAGAATTATAGTGTTCAAGAAAATATTGATATGATATGGATACTGGGTGAATGTCAAAAAAATGCGTTTCTTGCTAGTAGGGTCTATCGTCAAAGATACCCAGAAAGACGTCATCCACAAAAGGATACTTTTGAGAATTTAAAGAATAGATTTGATAGAACGGGAACCGTCAAGTATGAAAAACATTCACGTGATGCTACAGCTGTTACTGTTGACAACGAATATAAAGTAATGATCAGTATAGTTGAAGATCCCAATGTAAGCACAAGGCAATTAAGCAATCAGTTAGATATTTCCAATACCACAATTAGACGCATAATAAAGAAGAATAAATATCACCCTTACCATATCCAGCTTCACCAAGAATTGTTACCGCGTGATTTCGCGCGTAGAGAAGAATACTGTAGATGGTTAATAAACAAGATAAATACAGAGCGTAACTTTTTAAACAAAGTTTTATTCTCCGACGAAGCCACATTTCATAAGAACGGTTGTGTAAATAGACACAACTTCCATTATTATTCGGACCACAATGAACATTTATTTAGAACCACATCACAGTATCGATGGTCTTTGAATGTGTGGGCGGGAATAATAGGTGATTATGTAATTGGTCCCTATTTCTTTGATGGGACTGTAAATGGAGCTGCTTTTTTAAATTTTTTAGAACTTGATTTTAGAAACCTTTTGCAAAATGTGCCTCAAAATTATCGCAACGGAATGTGGTTTCAATTAGATGGTGCCACACCACACTACCAATTAAATATTCGCAATTGGTTAAATAGGGAATTTCAGGATCGTTGGATAGGAAGGGCAGGACCTACAAATTGGCCTGCTAGATCGCCGGGCCTTACACCTTGCGATTTTTTCTTGTGGGGTTTTATTAAAAATATTGTTTACAAAGAAGAGGTTACCACAAAACAAAATATGAAAGACAGAATTACTGCAGCATTTAGACAGGAGACCCCTGCAATGCTAAGAGATGTGCGTAAATCAATGAAAGAAAGGGCAAGAAAATGTATAAATGAAAATGGAAGACATTTTGAACACCTATTATAAATTTTAACTTTCAATATTGTAGTTTTCTTACGATTAAACTTTGTAGGTACTTATTAAAAATTGTGTAAAATATGTTATTTCTCATTTAACGTCAATTATTAAAGTAAATAGTAAAGTTAGATGTCCAAAACCCTATATTTTTTTAATGTGTATTAAGGAGAGCTTCTAACTGAAGAAAAATATACAGGGTGTCCCATTTGAAAAAATTAAGTTATTGCAATTTGAAAACTAGACTATTTGCACGCCATCGGCAAACACCCTGTGCAACAGGTGAAGATGTTGGGTAATTATTGTGGTAGGTGTATGTTTCATTCACATCATAGTAGCCTTTTGGAGGAATTTTTGAAAAAATGTGTTTATTGTGCTAATATTTCTGAAGTGCTGTTTTTTCATTAAATCTGCTTATAATAGGAATAACTTGTCAACGCCGCGTAGGATTTACAAATTCAAAAAACTACCGTAAAGCTAATATTAAGTAGAATCAGAAGACATAATCGTATACAGGGTGTTCAATTTAAAAAAACCAAATTAATTTTCATTCCACAAACATTAGCCACCCTGTATACATCAAAATATTTTACAATTGTAGTCCGAGTGACACCGTATAAACCTACAAGAAATCTTGTTGATACCTCTTTTAGTTTCGGTGCTAGAGATCGAGTGGAAATAATTGGCGCACCCTGTATATTATTATTATTATTATTTTTTCTTATTTTCTTGGGAATCAAACCACAATAATGTTTTTTTATTTTTTTATTTCAACGTTTCGGTAGCGTTCCAGCTACCGTTGTCAAGATTAACTAATAATGAATAAATGAAAAAATTTTGGTCCCTATCTGACACAACGAAAAAAATTTGACAACTAGACAATCAATAATATTTTGAAGTTTAAGACTACAAAACTTTGTTGTCAAATTTTATTAAGGTCCATTCATAGTAGATCACACCTCTGGTAAAATGAGAAATAAAATATTTCATTTCATGACATTCTAACGATATGTAGTCCACTAGAAATGGAATCCAGTGAAGTGCACGTTCCAGGAACGGTTTTTATTGGGATAGCGCTTTTTTCTTGCTTATTTTGGAAATTTTGTTAATATAAACGCATTTGTTGTTACTTTTTTGTGTATGATTATTTTGTTTTCAAAATATGTATAACTCAGTTTGGTGATTTTGTGTATTGAAGTGTGTATCGATTAACAACCATTCCAAAGATACATCATAAGAAAACCTGGATAAAAACTTATGATGCTATCCTGATAACGCCGGTAATTGATTATTGGAAATTTCTCTTTCTAACATTGGTAACCAAATTTGACTACATTCGGCTGAAATACTAGCTACACATTTATCTGAATTTAGTTGTATTAAAGAGCAAAAAAGTAACAACAAACGCGTTTATATTAACAAAATTTCCAAAATAAGCAAGAAAAAAGCGCTATCCCAATAAAAACCGTTCCTGGAACGTGCACTTCACTGGATTCCATTTCTAGTGGACTACATATCGTTAGAATGTCATAAAATAAAATATTTTATTTCACATTTTACCAGAGGTGTGATCTACTATGAATGGACCTCAATAAAATTTGACAACAAAGTTTTGTAGTCTTAAACTTCAAAATATTATTGATTGTCTAGTTGTCAAATTTTTTTCGTTGTGTCAGATAGGGACCAAAAATTTTTCATTTATTCATTATTAGTTAATCTTGACAACGGTAGCTGGAACGCTACCGAAACGTTGAAATAAAAAAATAAAAAAACATTATTGTGGTTTGATTCCCAAGAAAATAAGAAAAAATAACAAGTAATGCCACAAGGAACTTATAGAAGATATTATTATTATTATTATTATTAGTTATCAAGTAAAATCAAATAAACAACAAATTCTGCAACAGAAATATAACATACATATTACTCGACTGGTTTTACAAATTAGATAATATGCATTGTCAAGAGTAAATTGTAGAAATTTATATAAATAAACAATTAATTAAGATACCTTGGGGCAGTTTGTTTTCACTAACTAATGCATATATATTAACTTCGATATTTGTTGTTGATAAATGAAGCAACTGAATAAGTGACTTACCAGATAGGAAATTATATCTTGGTAAAGCTTCTTTCACTAAGATAAGTGCTTGCCAGCCCAGTATAAGCCATAAGTTTCTCGAGTTGGAGTATCATTCTTCTGGCATCAACTTGAAAAATTACAATACAATTTCAGTTCTTCCTTGGTAAAAAGGATCTGATTGCAAATCACCCAATTCCAGTTTAAGGTCTGCTCTGTTTACATTCTAAACTGAAATTGTAAGGTGCTGAATAAAAATGAAATCTCTTTCCATTTTCTTGAAGCTGCCAAATCGATTTTTGAATCTTTCTGCAATTGTAGCAATATATTTTATGTGAGGTTAATTTGAAACTTCCTCAAAATCCTTCATTTTTCCAAAACGTTAGGACTAATACACTAGTCAACAAGTTCAAGAATGTGCTAATTCTTGATAAAGCTCCTAAAAGTATGAACGATGGTTCATTTGATTCGTTTTTTTAGTAATGATTAAATCAAATTTGGTTACCAATGTTAAAAAGAGAATTTACCAATAATCAATTAGGTACTTCCGTTATCAGGAAATCATAAGAAAAGGTATATCAATTTTATTTCAAATAAAATAGTGTGTAAAGTGTACATTGATGTTACATCCAGAGAAAAAAATTTCTAATAAAAAAATTCCGACTCCCGGAACTCTACCTAATTTTATTAAATTAAAAAATGATGGTGTATTCTGAACACTTCACTGCCGTTGGAAGAAAAATCTTAAAGTTAATTTTTCAACAAGCTAGACAATTGTTTCAGTTTGGTAGTTTCACAAGCAATAGAAGCAAGCCCAAAACTCATGTTGATAATGAAGATTTACAGATGAAGTTGTCTTGGGATATTTTGCCGCTAATCCATAATAATTCACAAGATAGTAAAAAACCATCATTGGACCCCTTATTCTTATACAGTTGTTTAACATTTACATCCATGAGATTTTATAAGACGTGTCGAATTTTGTGAGTGAATTTTAATGAAAAGTCAAGAAAATCAACTTTTTTCTCAAAAAGGTAGTTTGGTGTGATAGGTCAAAATTTAACCGCCACTATTGGAGTGACGAAAACCCTTACGTTACATGGGAGGGGTCTAGAACCAAAACTCACATTTTCCTAGTTTTATTTTTTGTGGTAAAACGCAAAAAACGTTTATGATACTAGATAGATAGATAGATAATTTATTAGTCTTTACCATCATATACATGACATAAGACAAATCAGACACAGTATAAAACTATAGTTAAAACAATTAAAATTAGAATTTAAAATGTATACAGGCAACAGCATAGAACACACATTTGGTATAAACAAGATTAAAAGAAAATAAAATAAAAAAGTTACATTTTTCAAGTCTGAAATACAAATAGATCTAAAATTAGGTAAGGAATTAAGAGATGTTACGCCTCCTAACAAATTAATCTAGCGAGTAAAAACAAGTACGAAGTCGACTCTGTACAACGCTGGTTGTACGGAGTCGGAGCATCGATACTATTCTACAAAAATTGACTAAAAATACGAAGGTAGTTTGGTAGGGGTAGGTTTGGTTGGGTTATTATTGAAAATTATTATAATTTGAACATTATCTGACTCGAAGGCGCGGAGGAGGGTAGAATTACGATGTCAAAGATAATTAGTGGGTGTTTATTGGTTTTTAATTGATATTATCGGCCCATCAGGTCTTCTTTAAAAAAAACATATCCCCCTTCACATTTAGCGCAGACTTAGGACGAATCTGTCAATTACACAATTCAATTTTTCGATTCGGATTAGGGTAGGGTAGGGTAGGGTGGTTTAGGTTAGGAATTGGCTTGCTTTTTATACACTTTTTCAAACAATATATTTAAAAAAGTGTATGGAAAGCGAGGAGATGTTCTTTTCATAGATATCCTAGCTTTCTATACACTTTTTTAAGGGAAATTTCATAAATTTTTGTGAAGTGCATTGAAAGCGAAGGAAATCTCACCCAACCCTAACCCAAATCGAAAAATGGAATTGTATAATTCACAGAAAAGCTTGCTTTCCGTACACTTTTTTAATGGATATTTTCCAAAATGTTGTAAAGTGCATTAGAAGCGAAGGAAATCCAACCCAACCTACCCTACCCTACCCTCCTCCGCGCCTTCGAGTCGTCGACGAGAGCGACACGGGGTGTTTGAACCGTGCGCGCCCCGCATGAAAGCCGAGCGCCACCGGAGATACTCGATGGCGCCCGAGGTCGGCACCACATCACACGGGCTACAGACGAGAGTCTTAATAGCGCGCTCATTACTGAGTGAGTATCGATGCTCCGACTCCGTACAACCAGCGTTGTACAGAGTCGACTTCGTACAATCATCTCTGTCCGAAGTCCGCCATTCTCGGCTTCGTACAAAATGGCTTGTACAGATCGGACTTCGTACAAATTCATTGTACGAAACTCGACTCCGTACAAGATCGGGCTTGGGACGTAACATATATACCTGTGAATGTCAGGATGTTATTGCTTTTAAAGGTGCTCCTACTGGACTCCTTGTAGTCTAAGTCAAAGATCAAACGAATAAATCTCTTTTGGAGAATAAATACTCGCCCAATTTCGCTTGCTCTGCCCCACACAATTATATTGCAGCTGATCGCAGAATATATGAGTGCATAATAAAAATTCAGTAAATAATCTTGATATAAATTTGATTTTAAACTATTAAAAGCAAGATATAATTTGTTCAATTTTTTACATAAACAGTCAATGTGATTTTTAAAATTTAATTTGCAATCTAATTCCATTCCTAGAAATGTTGTATACTCAGAAGTGTTGAACGTGCAATTATTAAAATCAAAAACAAGGGCATTACCTTCCTTGAGTGGGGATGTAAATTGAATAAAAACGGTTTTGCTCTCATTTATAATAAGGTGATTTATTTGACACCAAGAGATGAACTCTTTCATGATTTTTCTAATTTTTTTTAAGTAACTCATCTAAGCTATCGGCTGCAATTATAATTGAGGTGTCATCTGCATATTATATAAAAACACGTCCGTGGGAGATGTATAAGGGTAGGTCATTTATATAAAGAAGAAACAAAAGTGGTCCTAGGACACCACCTTGGGGGGTACCAATAGAGGTGCTAAATTCATCTCCGATCTGCACCCTGAGTGCTCTGTCAGACATGTAGGAATTAATCCACGATTGGATTGGTCCTCGAACGCCCATAGCTTTTATTTTTATGGATAAGTAGTGAGGATTTATAGTGTCAAATGCACGAGTCAGATCAAAAAATATACCTACTAAGTATTTGTTTTGGTCGATGTTTTCATGAATATATTGTACCAGTTCAGTTGTTGCAGTTTCTATTGAATAATTTTCTCGAAAACCATGCTGTGATGGGGTTATAATTTTATTTTGATCTAGGTAACCAATTAGCTGATTGTATACCGTTTTCTCAATTATTTTAGAGAACGAGCTAAGCAAAGAAATCATTCTATAGTTTTCGACACATTGTTGGTAATTTTTTTTTGAATACCGGTACGATTTTGCTCATTTTGAGTTTAGTAGGGAATTTCCCTTGCACCACAGATAGGTTTATTATATGGGCTAGTTGATAAGATATGGTAACTGCACATTCTTTCAATACCAAACAGGGGATTCCATCAAATCCTGTCGAATATTTTTTATTAAGATTTAAAATTATATTTTTTACGTCATGTTCATTGACTGGCATTAAAAACATAGAATATGGATTATGTATCCTAGATGTCGTACAAAAACCGTCAGTAAAGTTACATTCACTAATCTTATCACGAACAGACGTTGCAAAATAATTAGCAAAACGATTGGTAATTTCACTTTTATTTGTAATACTTATTCCGGAATCAGATAGTAGAGTCCGTTTCAATAAGGAAGAAGCCACCTGAAGTTGGCGTACCGACCTGCGCATAAGTCAAAATCTGTCGAGCGATCGTTCCATGCCATTGGCGTTACAATATTTTTCATTTTTGAATATTTTAAGACGTTCTGCTAGTTTATTTGTGAGTGCTGTGTGTTTTATTTGATCTAAAACCATGCCTCCTACAAAACTGGTTGGTGTTAAAAGAAAAGTTATCCACAGTGAAGGCCGACAGATTCTTAAAAACGTTGCAACTTTTATGGAGTCTGAAGCTGAACATGGAATCCAAATTCCTTTAAAAAATCATCGGTAAGTCAAATAAGAAAGTATAATAATCCAATATATTACTCATGGCATTCAGATTGTTGTAAAATATATGTAAGAGTATACATTACTTCAAAAATAATTGAATTCTGCTAATAATTCATATAGTCTGCTGCACTTAGCAGTTATTTATATGGTTCTAATACTTCTAATTTTGTGTTACCCTACAAAATGTTAAAACGTTACGCTACTGATTTAGATTAATATATCAATTTTTGAATATGGCGCTGGTTTTGACATCAAGGTCGCGCATCGACTGCAACTTCAGGTGGCTTCTTCCTTATTGAAACGGACTCTACTATTTCTGATTATTTTTTATGTTTACCAATTTTTGTGTTAACCAGGTTCCAAAGAGACTTTGCTTGATTGTTAGAGCTGTCGATAATTTTGGAATAGTGAAGTTTTTTTTCATTAGATATTTTTATGTTAAGTGATTTTTTTGAATTTTTTGTAATTTTCTGTCAGGGCAGGATCATTAACTCTGTGCCTTAACCAGTTCAGATTTTTAAGTTGTTCAAGTTCTGAGAGAAGTTGTGGTGAAAACGGAACTTTTTTTGTTTTTTGAACTTGCTTAAATATTTTTCGCTTTGGAAATGCTACATCAAAACACCATTGAAAATTTGACATAAATGTGTTAAAGACAGTGTCAATATCTGACTCTTGACTCTGTTCAAGATCGGACCTCACATAAATATTTTTAAATTCATAGGTGTTGGTGTTAAACTTTCGTGCTAATATGTAGGTATTCACCTCATTGTTGATCAAGTTTTGCATTGTCCACGTAATAACTTGTGCATGATGATCTGAGACACCTAGACTGGTGACCTTACCAATAACATTTCCAATATTACTAACAATGTAGTCAAGTCCACTTGATGTTATTGTATTCCCATATTTTGCAACACGTGTTGGTTCACTGTACGACAAAGTAAGATTGAACATTTCAAAAATATCAAACAGTTGTTCTTTATAATGATTTGTTCCAATAAAATTAAAGTCTTCACATACAATGACGTATAGATATTTAGTTGTTACGTAATTCAAAGTACTTACCAGTTTATCCAGGAAAATTTGTGTATTAGAGTCAGCAGAGGAGCTACGATATTTATGGTAAGGATACATAGATTTTTTTTACCTCGACTGCAGATCACTCAAAGTGAATTAACCAGATGGTTCTATGTAAATAAAGTGTTTTTTTGTTTTGCATCTTTAGATAAGCATGTAGTTGATATTAAATGAAGTAAAATATTGTCGATAGTATGATATTTTTCTTTTAATTTGTTACTTTATGCTGGAAAATGTGAGATTTGAAACTAACTTTTGAAAACATGTTAGTTTTGAAACTGACCATGTATCAGTTTAATCGTCCACCGATTACCAAAAATTCAGAGAGATTATTCAGTTTAGTTGTTGTTGATTGTCAGGATATGGTATGAAGGTATCAAAAGAAGTTTAAATGCAGTTTTTAACGAACGTTTACAGAAAATAAGTTTTTAGAGTTTTCGTAAATACAAAAAAAGTTTTAAATTCTGGGTTCTAACACTTCTTCTTGAGACACACATAAATCTGTTTCATCATCAGGCTGCTCTGGTTCATCTTCCGCGGCATCCAAAATGTCTTTGTAGAAATTAAGATTTAAACCTCGGGCTTCAATTTCTCTCCAGTCCTGACCATAATGTTTAGATAAAAGTGCATCTATGTCGACTTTTTTTCGGGTTTTAAAGTATTTTTTTAAATTATGAATTTGTTTGGATCAACAGAACCCACCGTCTTTCCCTTCTTGCAAATGCTTTTGGCTGCACCAATAGTCTTATAAAAAGGCTCCCCTTGAACCAGAACATCAGTGTTTGCAGCATCTCTTACACTGAGTGATTTGAAAGTGCTTTAAAATCGAAGTTTTGGCAATCTTTTCCAAGTTGTTTTACTGTTGCATAGTTTAAGAATATACGTCGATATTCTTTAGGCTCTAGTATTATCTTCAGCCTTTAGATCTCCATCTCCATCTGCCTAAACACTTTGTCAGGGGGTATGTAGCTAATTGGGATCCTAAATTTCAAGTGTCATTTTCTTTTAATGGTTTTTTTGCTATAAAAAATGATGATATTCGCATTTACAATTTATGACGAAAATTTAAACGGTGTAATATTCTACAGCAAGCAATTTTTCCGGCACTGCAAAATTTACCTAACAATGTGGTAAGAAATATTTTAAAATAGGTGGATATCTAATAACGGTCCATTCCGTTGGCCACCAAGATCCCCCCAATTGTCACCACTGGATTACTTTATTAATAATAATAATAATAAATTTATTCATCCCTTCAGATCATATTTTACATGATATAGGACAAGTCATAGATAAAACACAAAGAAACAAGATATAAAGGTACAGTTTACAAACGATTAAGTGAAAAATCATTTATGACATACACACACTGGTCAATAAGATATTTTTTTAAATGAGTTTTGAAACGGTTAAAATTGACTATGCTTTTGATGGAGGACGGAAGATGATTGTAAAATCTTGTTCCAGCATAGTAGGGACTAAGTTCATACAGGTTTGTTGAATGCCTAGGAACACAGAACTTATCACCAAATCTGGTAGCGTAGTTATGGAAATCACAGTTCTTGGGAAATTCCTGAATGTTACCCCTAACATATAAAATACATTTATATATGTATATTGAAGATATTTGGGGGTATGTTAAAAATTAGGTATTCGCTGAACCTGTTACTACCAAAGAAGATATGATAAATAGTTCTTCATACCTTCAACAAAATGCATAGGAATTCATTTCAAGAGCTACTAATGATAATTTTATTAAAAGAATCCAGACATGTTTGGAAGTTGAAGGACAACATTTTGAACATTTGTTACTTTAGTGAGCTTCTATTCCAAATTTGTCTATTCTTGAATGTTAAATATAATGTTTAAGCGTTTATTGTTTGATTTAATAAAAAAATTAAATACTCTAACTTAGTATTAAAGAAATATTTGTACAGATAGAAAGCGGATAATGTATACTTTTAGTTTAATCAATCATATACAGGGTGTTCTATTTGAAAAAAATTTATTATGTGAATATTTTAAATGATTAATATGCTCCAATTTTGAGAGCACTTTGTATGATAAAAAAAACGATACAATGTAATGTGTACATTTTCTGAAAAATGTAAGCCTTTACCCAAAAAGTTACGTTAGAAAATATTGAATGTTTTGTACATAGTGAAAAAGTGTGGTTTACATTAAAAAAAATTATAACTCAAAAAGGGTTAAAGATAGTTTAGAATAACGTAAATATTCAAAAAACTTTAAAATATACAGGGTGTACCATTGAAAAAAACTAAATTTGAGCTAACTTCCGGTATAACCGGAAGTGATAAAAGGATGTCAATATTTCCAATAAATAGTTCTCCCTTCGAAACCCCTCCATGCAAATTTTCAGTTTTAATTTACCTGTAGTTCACGAGATCTATCTAACCGACGGTTTATCAGCTGCACCCTGTATAGGAAGGGCTCCACAACGCGAAACATTTTTAAGACAATTATTTAAACATTGATAGAGTTCCGGGGGTTGGGCCATCACTCATATTTCTAGGAGGTTTATCAAGAATGAACACGTTTTTTGAACTTTTTTACTAGCCTATAAATAACGATGCAAATGTAATTCGTGAAATTGGTGGAATAATTAAAGTTATATTTCTGTTGTGGAATTGGTTATACATATTTTTATACATATTTTTCCATTTGATTCTAAGAAATTAAGTGTGATAATTTCGATAGAATAATTATTAGTACAGTGAATGAAGCTCAAAAAAGGTAAAACCTCGCAATTTTTTCGTCCAGCATGGATTGACTTGAAATTTTAACAGGAGGTAGGTGATAGCCGAAGGTTCAAAATCTATATCGAACCGAAGTCGCTAAACGGTTTTTAGGGGTGAAAACTACCCTTATTTGTCAAAAATCATAAAATAACATTTTAAACCTGAAAATGGGTAAGATTTGGTTTGGATAAGTTGAATAATGATTGTTTTAAGCTTTGGAATACAATTTCATCATATTTCAACCCTTAAAAAGCAGCCCCTGTTACAGCTTAATGTAAAAAAAATCACGAATCCTTAAAAAATGATTTCGCATCTGATTGATTTGCATAAAAATTTGGGATTAGGCTCAACTCACCCTCTGCTTTATATATCATGTCATGCCGACGAACCCTGATTGTTTCTTAGGAGTGAAAACTACCCCTAAATGTCAAAAATTAAAAAATAGCATTATTAATCTTAAGATAGGTGAAAATGGGTTTGAATTAGTAAAATGATGAATTTGTTACATTTCAAAATACAATTTTATACTTTTTCAACCCTTAAAAATCAACTGTTATTAGTGTTATATGTAAAAAAAAAATTTTTTGCCAAGAGAAAAATAATTAATGCTAATAGGGATTTGCTCAATAATTCTGTTGTAAAAAAAATGTGTCACGTGCATTAAGTAACTTTTCAACCTTTAAAAACCACCCTTCACAACATTGCAATTTTTATAAACTATTGTAATAGACATAAATTGAAAAAAAGTAGACTTATTATGCTTCCAAGTGTACTATACTATACTATTGGAATTTTTCGAAAAAAAAATCGATTGGTTTTTTTAACGTATTTCCTTCATTTTTGATGATAAAAAGTTTATTCAAAAACGATTTTGTAGGGTTTTTCAAGAACTACAAAGATCTGTAAGTTAAATCTCTTTAGACCCTTTCGTTTTTAAATGGGGTGAGTTTAAAGGGCTAAAAAAAGGTGGTGCTCGTGCGTAAATAGACGTTTTAAACGGCTATATCTCGTCAAATATTAACTGTACAAAAAATCTACGTACAGGAAAATTTTTGTCATAAAAAAGCTACAATTTCGTTTTTTAACTTTGCTTGTACCTCTAATATTTCCGGAGTTATTTTGAAAGAAAGGGTAAAAAATACAAAATTATGAAAAATAACTTTTTACTTTAAGCCATAATTTTTCGAAAACTATGAATTTTAAATTGGTCAAACATATTAACCATACATGTACAAAGAGAATTGCACAAGGGTAAAGATCAATTTTAATTAGGGGGGTAGTTAGGGGGTTGTTTTCACCGATTTTTTTGTATAAAAAATTCAGTACTGACATTATTTTTGTCATAATTCACTCAATTTTGATGCTACAGACCTTTTTTTTTTTTAAAGAAAGGTCTAATTATGCTCTTTGAAAAAGATTCTATGAGTTTTCTACGAAAAATGCATCATTTTTCCGGTATTTGACTTTGAATCTGTCACATTTTGCATTTGGGAAAAAAGCTAATCATTGATGGGCCATATCTCGGTTCCCATTGGTTTTAGAAAAATTATAAAAAAAAGGTATTGCTTGTTTTTTTAAAAGCTACAATTTTGCTTTCTATAGTTTTTTTGATAAAATGCATAATTTTCGAGTTATCCGCGAAAAACATTTCAAAAACGTCGATTTTTTCCTTTAAAAAGCGTTACTTTCAATCGCGAATAACTTGGAGAACATTGATTTTACAAAAAAAAGGTATAGAACATTTTTTCAATCGATTCCTGTGGTTAAAATGTAATAAAAAATTTTCACCCCCGAGATGGGGTGGCAACCACCTCCAAGGCTTTAGCGCCCTTCGGTTCGATATAGATTTTGATCCTTGGGCTATCACCTACCTTCTGTTAAAATTTCAAGTCAATCCATGCTGGACGAAAAAATTGCCAGGCAAAATGCTTCATTCCCTGTACTATATGTAAATGTTTAATGGTATTATCAAATATGGGGTGATGATTTGATTCAATTAAGTAAGTGTTTTGTACAACTTAACATAAATGGATGTTTACTTCGAAAGCAACTAAGATATTCCAAATTCCTTATTCCAGCATTTTTATTCACTGATATGTAGGTATGTGTGTATTTTGGGGTAACATTCGGTGAGACCTAAAAAATCTATTCTGCCCCCTTACTTCAGGGTTCATAGTGACCTGGAGAACCTGGAAAAGTCAGGGAATTTAAAGATGGTCAGGGAAAAGTCTGGGAAAACATCATTTTCAACAAAAATAACAAAAAATGTCAGCGACATTTTTCCCCTACCTGGAAAATAATTATTCCCCTTTAAGTTTATATAAAATTATTGATCGTTCCCCATAAACTTTGACCTTTCTTTTATTTTTGAAAAAGAGATAGCTATCTCGGACACGATAGATCGAATTCTTTCCTTCTCTCTCGGGGTGGCTGTTCCCGATTATAAATGAATAGGAAACTTATTGCTTTCTTTGTTTTCAGAATTCAAATTTCGTATTTTATCTCACTTTTACGATTCTCAACTCGTCTCTTGATTTCATTTAACGATATCGGTTATTTTTAAAATGTTTAAGGTTAAGTTAAGATGATGGAGGTTAGTTAAGATTGAATATACAAGTTTAAAATCATTTTGTTTTCGAAAATGTTGGAGTAGTACAAACGTTACCTAATTAAGACTTAAAGAATTAATTTGTTGTTACCCTGCAGATTTTGTGAAGCGAATTTGTGGTTTTTTGTTCCGAAGAGTTTTATTTATTTTTTTGTATAACTGTTTGTTTTTGTTATATTTTTTATTTCTTCAATATTTTTGTGTTATTATTTCTTTCAGATTTTTTGTTTAAATTTCGTTAATAGAAATGAGACATATGTATTGGTTTTTTCAAACGTGATGCTTCTATGGATTTGAAAGTAACTTTTTTAGTGAGAGTGTGTGGGGGGGAGCTTAGGAAGAATTTCATTCGCCACAGACTTACTTTTTTAGTGGATACCTAAAAGTGACCTGGAAAAAAAAATCGTGGGTCAGGGAAAACCTGGAGAAGTCAGGGAATTTTATTTTGTAAAATTACTATGAACCCTGTATTTCTACTTAGTTTCTGAGGAGAGTCTCAGAGACTAATAGCTCCTTTAGTCCTATTTCCCGGAGGTATTTTAGGATATCGGCAGGTTTCAACTTAGGTAACTGTCCCTCTTCTATCCAGTAGTCTCCCAAGTACTGTGCCCTAGGATTCTGAATTGCTGTGCAGTTCGCAAGTATGTGGATAGAGGTTTCTTCTTCCATTCCACAAAATCTACAATCTTCTTCCACTATTTTGAGCTTTTTAAGATGCCCATTCAGGCGACAATGTCTATTCACTAATATAAACTGAGGTACGTTTTTTTACATCGTTTATTCACCATTTATTGACTGATGTCAATCTCCGTTGCAACGACATGCTACAGTCTTAAGAGGCACATAAAAATCATCACATTCTAAATTGATTTCTATTTATTCGTCCAAGTCTTTAATAATTCGCTATAACGGTTTCAAATCTTTACTTTATTGAGGTTAAGTTATCATTTTGTAAGCCATCAAATTTATCCACAACCTCGAAACAGCAGTGGAATGGTTTGCAATTTTAGTTGATGCAACAGTAATAAATGAACGCGTCATTTCTTCAATCTAAAATCCACCAATGAATATAAAAACGCAGTTGGTGGATTGGTAGATGATCTACTGGTGAATAAAAAAAAGATGCCTCTGCATTACAATTAGAACATCTGATATTGATTTGAACTCTTCATTTTTGTTGAAAAGTTCATCCCTCTTTAGCATTTGTTAAAGACGACCCAATATAATTCTGACTATGGAATGTATAGTATATTAAAGTAAAAGTGGATATTAAGGTCTTTAAAACACGTGCGATTTTTCGAACACGACGGCGAAGCCGGAGTGCTCGAAATAGAGCAAGTATTTTAGAGACCAGTTATCCACGAATACTTTTTATTGGTGCTCTTTGAAATTATAAATGTATACTGGTATCTATTATTACTACAACAACAAGAAATGGAAATAAGAACTAATAATGTAAAATGGTTGAATTCGTGATGCTTGCGTTGTCATGAAAATGAGAAAAACATAAACTAATTTGCATTTTGTCTTTAAGATTTATTGTTGTCACCGAAGTGCATAAAAATGAATTCTAATATCGATTTTTTAAGTAGTAAAGCAAAATGGCGGTTAATACCGCAAAAATCTTCTGATGCGTATAAAAAAAAAATTGAAATTGTTAAATATTGTTCGAATAAAGGTTTTGACGTTACAAAGTACTCCTGTCAGATCAATAATAAAAAAATTGTCATTTAGACTTCGTTTCTCGAGTTGTTGATGTTGCTATGGTAACTTTAAAAAACGCGCGTTTTTGAAAGTTCGATTTAAACACGCTGAGGCGTGCTTTAAATAGGTAAAATAGTTCACCAATTAAAAAAAAAATATTATTATTTGAAGTGTGTTATAATCTATGAAATTCCATCACCTTAAATTTTTTTTTCCTTTCTTGAAAAAATTTAATTCATGGTAATCGTATCCTTGTTTCCATCTGTCTATCAATCATATTGTGCATCGAATAGAGAATGCCAAATGGCCATTAGAAAGTGTCTGCCCCATATTTTAATAATATACAGGGGGTGTTATGAATTTTGATATTTCTTTTGAACGGTAATTTCGATTTGTCTCATATTTTGGTAAACGTACTATCACTGATTTATTCGAACTAGCGGTCTTGAAAAATTCGTTTGTTTTGTTTATATAAAACATTTCACCCTGTATATGGTTTTTTAAAGTTCCAACAAAATACACAGTTAAACAACAAAAATGGCGTATTTATTTTTCCCCACGCGATTGCTCAATTTTAAACAAAAAAATCAAATGTAACTATGGATTAAAAGTTTAGCAACATGAACAATACATTTCATGAAATATAATTTTTCTTGCAAAAATTAATTTTTAGAATAAAAATTACATTTTTAATAATCAGTAATAAGATAGGTCGTAGAGTCCGTTTCAATAAGGAAGAAGCCACCTGAAGTTGGCGTACCGACCTGCGCATAAGTCAAAATCTGTCGAGCGATCGTTCCATGCCATTGGCGTTACAAGCGATGTTTCATGCCGACAGCAATTATTAAATTGTTGACATTTGAGGTTGTGTTTGAAACAACCATTTACTGTCGAATATTTTTCATTTTTGAATATTTTAAGACGTTTTGCTAGTTTATTTGTGAGTGCTGTGTGTTTTATTTGATCTAAAACCATGCCTCCTACAAAACTGGTTGGCGTTAGAAGAAAAGTTATCCACAGTGAAGGCCGACAGATTCTTGAAAACGTTGCAACTTTTATGGAGTCTGAAGCTGAACATGGAATCCAAATTCCTTTAAAAAATCATCGGTAAGTCAAATAAGAAAGTATAATAATCCAATATATTACTCATGGCATTCAGATTGTTGTAAAATATATGGAAGAGTATAGATTACCTACTTCAAAAATAATTGAATTCTGCTAATAATTCATATAGTCTGCTGCACTTAGCAGTTATTTATATGGTCTAATTTTGTGTTATATGGTCTAATTTTGTGTTACCCTACAAAATGTGAAAACGTTACGCTACTGATTTAGATTAAAATATCAATTTTTAAATATGGCGCTGGTTTTGACAACAAGGTCGCGCATCGACTGCAACTTCAGGTGGCTTCTTCCTTATTGAAACGGACTCTACTATATTTTTAATAACATAAACGTTTTATTCATTTCCGAATCGGCAAGGAACACATTGTTTTAAGTAACACTAAAACATCACCCTGTATAACATTTCTTTAATTATTCATCGATATTGTCATTTTATCGAATTATCAAAATTTTGTTTCGAAAGAAAAAACACAGTCTGATCTTTATAATAGAAAAGAAAAGAAAATAAAACATTAAAAATGAACGAATTCATTTACTTTTAATTTATAGTTAATTTGATTTTTTTGTTGAAAATTGAGCAATCGTGTTGGGGAAAAAAAAATAAATACGTCATTTTTGTTGTTTATTTGTGTACTTTATAAGATGCTTATTAATAATTATTCTTGATAACGGTAGCTGGAACGATACCGAAACGTTGAAATAAAAAATATTGTGGTTTAATTTTCGAAAAAATTAACAAAAAGAAAAATGAATACACCACAAGGAACATACAGAAGATGCTTATTAGAGTTTTGAAAAACCATATACAGGGTGAAATTTTTGATATGAACAAAATGAACTAATTTTTTAAGACCGGCCCGGATTTTTTGATAGTTCGAATAAATCAGTTAATTAGGTGATAATAGTGTAACCCTTTGCCAAAATATGAGACAAATGGAAATTACAGTTAAAAAGTTATGATCAAAATAAATATCAGTCAAAATTCACAACTCCCCCTTTATATTATTAAAATATGGAAGCAGATACTTTTTAATGGCCATTTGACATTCCCCATACGAGGTAGGAGTATGTATAGTTCCTTACGACTCACCCTGCATAATATAAAATATATGAAATTGGTAGAAGAGTAAATTACCTTCATTTGTGACAATATATAATATAAAAAGTTATTTGGAATGGAAAATTATGTTGTGATAATATGCCTAATTAATTTTTTTATTCTTACAAATTTCTCAAAATATTAAATATATTTTAATGATGTCGATATGATTTTAAAATGAGTAATTATCAATAATGCGTAAATTATTAATGTAATCAGTAAGTGCACTTCAACACAATCTATCATTAAATTACATTTAGAATATTTTAAGTATAATTTCTAAAAATGGGGAAACAAATTTCAAGTAGGAACATGTTATTGCATATTACAACATATTTTTCCATTCCGAATATTATTTCAGAAAGTTTTCGATATTGTCACAAATAAAGGTACCAAATTCATATAATTTTTGTATACCTCGTATACGAATGGAAAAATTTAACATCTAATATTTGCATTTCACGTTCTGGACCATGCTGAACTTTTTATAAAAAAAATTTTTCGTAACATCAACAATAAAAAAAGTTTCACAAATGTTGCTAACTTTTTCAGGCATACTATATGTATGCAGGGGGGAGAGGGTAATTATTTACGCAATATTGATAGCGATGGGTATCAGCAAATGTGAAGGGGGAAGGGGGGCCTGCAGAAGTTGAAATTTTGTAGTGAGTCAAGAAATATTTAAACTGCTATCCATACTATGTCCTATTTTTATTGTATTCTAAAATATTATGAAAATAGACTAACGTGCTAAAATAGTAGGTAATCATCTGCTTATGTCAAAATTAAACATTTCAATATTTATTTAATACAGGTTAAGTAAAAAAATTGCCCTTTTGTGGCTACTGGAATATGTATTCTATATTTCAATAGGGAGGCGCGGATCGATAGAATGGCCAGCCCGATCTCCTGATCTGACGCCATTAGGCTACTTTTTTATAGGGATGTCAAAAGTATATACAAAACTAAACCCCTCTAGATGACTTAAAAAGACGAATCAAGCTTGCCATTCGATCAGTCACGCCTGAGATAACGTTAGAAGACATTTCTATACCAGATTAGCATGTTGCCAAGACGTTCGCGGCGAGCATTTTGGACATTTAAGATACTTATCGATAATTTTGATAACACAGGTGAATGCCGGGGAAATAGCGCAGCAGCTGCAAGGTTTTATGCGGAAAAATATCCCAATCGACATACACCAGGTAGACGCTTATTTCTGTCCATTGATCGTGGTTCACGGGAAGGTACATTACGACCACACCTTGCTGGTAATAATGTTCGTCCGAAAGAGGATGCACACGATGAGGAGATTTTAGATGCAATTGAAGAAACTCCTCAAAGTAGTACAAGAGTAGTAGCTGTGCAATTAGATCTGACCCACTTGATGGTTTGGAGAAGATTAAAGGAACAGCAGCTTCATCCTTATCATTTAACAACCGTTCAAGAGTTGCTAGAAAAAGATTATCATAAAAGAATGGGATTTTGCGATTGGTTGTTGACGGAAAACACTCGGAATGCCAACTTCATTAACCATATTTTATTTACTGACGAAGCCATCTTCAACAGAAATGGCATTACGAATCACCATAACGAACACATCTGGGACGAAGAAAACCCTCATGGAAAAAAAGTTATTCATCACAAAAGAATGTTCAAAGTCAATGTTTGGCTAGGAATTGTGGACAACTTCGAAGGGTTGTAACTTTTTTCGCATGCACATTTGTACTAGGGTAACTTGGGTTGGATCGAGTTATTTTTAGCCCCAGAATATGTGGTATGATTTATGACCCGCCTTTTTGTTACACCCTGTATATGTATATTTTTTCAATGCGCATTTAAAAATACAAATCGACGTGTCCAAGCGTTTTTCCCAACAGGCCCTCATTTATTCGTTATCGAATTTATTCCATAAGGCTGTTCCACATTGGAACAGGAAATCGCATTCAGTTTTACTTTGTTATCAGTCAAGTTAAAAAAAAAATAGATTTGGGAATTTACATTAGAAAAGAACTAAAATTATAAATGTTGCATAACCAATAACTACCTCAGAGAAGTGTTTTATACAAGTCCACAAAAATGATTTAAAACGGAGAAAATTATGGATAGGCAAGTTAGACCCAAAGAATTTTCAATGTTTTTTACGAGATATGTACGTGAAGTTCATTTGGTTAGGTACCTAAGTATAGAAAGCCTACAGTATGAGCCAAAATTAAATTCACAAAATATATCTACAAACTAAGCTACAATAGGCGCGATTTATTATGACAGTAGGTAATGAATGAAAACTATAATTATTAGTACCTATGCTTCTGATAAAAAGATTGTTCAAATTGCAGAGTACAATTTGAATTGAGAAACCCCAAAAATAATAATAAATTCTTTATGCAAACAACGCCGCCACTGGTGTGTCCGTTTTCCAATGTAAATCCGCTTAACCCCCTCCCAAAAATATAATTCCAGCCCGTGTCGCTCAAAACATACATCGTGTCGTGTCAGCAAAAAAGAAGCTGAACCGATACAGGTGTCCAAAACCAGTACACTGGAAATTTCGCGAACGGCCAATGAGGGCCAATTCTCTCTCTCCGATACCCCCTGACGTCACTCGTCATATAAATATGAAATGCGCCCTAAAACGCCGGTCATTCTCTACCTTTAATTACTTAGGTTATTTTAATGAAGATGATTCCGTGGGTGATTATTATTGTGGTTTCACCTATCGTAATGTTGTGTAAGTAATTTGCTCCCTTTTTTGTATCCTGTGTCTGTGGATTTTGTGCTAGTCGCCTGTTACGGACTCAGTAATTTAGAAGCCGGTCCTGTCGTGAATTATGAATTTTGGCGAAAGCGATTCCCGAACCTTCTAGTACGATACGTATTCAGATATACGACAAGCATGGCAAATTCGAGAACGTTCGAGAATTGAGAAGGACTATATATACGCCAGTTTTTAGTTAGTCGGACAGTTTTAAGTAAGTTCTTAATAGACAGTTCTTTATGGACAAGTTATAGTGAATCGGTGAACTACAGTGAATTGAATAGTGAAATATAAATAGTGTTGAAGATAAATTAGGACAATCATTATACCGAGTGTAGATAAATTAGTAGACATTAAGTAGTGTGTATATGCTAGGATCAAACACCGATTTCAGTCAATGGTCGAAATATACGCCCAAAACGCGTTCTGGCCCTCAGCATATTGCCAAAATCCGAAATTACGCTTTCCGGCCGCTTAATGTAGACCAGAACGCATTCGGGACCTTTTGCGATTGCCAGAACGCGTTTAACACACATTTAAACCGATTTTGTGCATGTCTCAGCTTGCAAACGACACAACTTAAAACATCTACTTGTTTTTACACGAACTATTGTTATGACACTTGCTGTTACACAGTACCCTCACCCTTATTTTTGCAAGCTTTTGCTACTTTTACCTCTGTAAGTAAGGGTAAGGGTACTATGTAACAGCAAGTGTCATAACAATAGTTCGTGTAAAAACAAGTAGATGTTTTAAGTATGCCATTAAGTCACCAGAATTATACGTAGACGAATAACAAAATTCTTTCAGGTGAAAATCCTTATAGCTGAGTACACATGACTAGAGAGTCAAGAAAACATTGTATTATGTGTAAAATTTTAATATAAAAATTGCAAAGCGCTTTCGGCTTTTACGCCATACTGTGATATACTTTGTTTAAAAATGTTCAAAGTATATCTTCAGGTTCTGTTAATTCTAGTTATACCTTACATACTTCCAATGAATGAAGCAACTTATTCGTTTAGCATAACTTTATTTAATAATTATTAAAATTCATGTCTACAAATCTATAACCCAACAAAAATGCTTACACTACAATAAATAAATAAGCACCTGGCAACAGTAGGGACGTGTACTAAATTCCTGTAGTTCATTCAACTACATAATTCGCGCATTTCTAAGTATTGACCAATTATCAATTAAAACAATATATTTTACGAAATATATTTTTGTCTATTCACTACACCTCCCTCGCTGACCAAAAAAAAAATTTATAGTAATATATATTTTTTTTTTTTATAATTACACAAAGACAACAGGTTTTGTAAATTATCTAGTTTATTTTCATATCCTATACATAGTACAACAAAATAATATTACATGATTTAACATTAAAAAAAAATTATGAGTAATAAAGCTTAATATTGTTTTTATGAACTTCTACATCCTTATTTCCAATTTTCACAACTACGTTACTATTTTTATTTTCTATGACTTCATAAGGACCTTTGAACAGAGGATCATATTTTGTAGAACTACCCATGTTTTTAATTAGTACCTTATCTCCTACTTTAACATTAACAATATTTATTTTTGTATCGTATTTCGCTTTACGATGTATTTTTGATGCCAACAAATTATTTCTCGCGTCATTCCAAGCGACTTGCAATCGATATTTTAATTCTTTCGGATAATCATCGAAGTTATAAATCGGGTCTATATGATTTAATACGTTTGAAGGCAATCTACTAGCTTTTCCGAAAACTAACTCATGAGGGGTATAACACGTTTCTGTGTGAACCGTGTTATTATATGCAAAACACCAAAAAGAAACCCAAGAACTCCAATCACTAACATGATTTGACGCGTATATGCGTAAGTAGGCGCCTAGATTTTTATGTGAATTTTCTAAAGCTCCTACAGTTTCATGATGATAGGCTGTAGAGTTAAGTTTTTGAATTTTTAAGAATTTACAAGCTTCCTCGAGAGTGGAGGAAATAAATTCGGAACCCTTATCCGTCAAGATCTGTTCGGGTATGCCAAAACGAAGTATAAAATTTTCAACAAATGCTTTAGCAACTGTTACAGTTTCTTTATTCTGTATCGGATATGCCTCGACAAATTTAGTTAAATCACACTGTAACGTCAGAATGTATCGATTATTTTCTTTGTCTTGATCTAAGGGCCCAACCAAGTCAAGGAAAACTTTCTGAAAAGCTGAGGTAGCAGTAGTTGTAATTTGTAATGGATGTTTTATATTTCTAGAATACTTATGTCTTTGACAAGCATCGCAACGCTTGACAAAGTCTTCAATATCTTTTCGAAGTCCCGGCCAAAAATACAATTTCTTAATATTTTTGTACATCCGATTAACACCGGTATGACCTCCTGTTGGGAGCATGTGATAGTCGTTAATAATTAGCTGTTGTGTTTCTTTATTATTAATATTTTGAGAACTATTAATTACAGTTATTTTTATACCTGCATTTCTTATATCATTGGGAACTTTTAAAAACTCATTTATTATTGATGCGCATCTTTTATTTTTTATTATAACTAATTCCGGAATTTTTTCAGTTTCGCAAATTTCTTTCAAGGCTCTCAAAGATGTGCCTAGGCTGTCCGTCTTTGATAGAGTTGCTTGATTTATATAAATAATATTTGATTTTTTATCAAATAAGGTATTAACCTTTTTGCAATCATTATTTTTTCTTTTACATGTTCCCTTGCTAAGTTTCTCATTAAAATCATTAACACACACAAATCTTAATTCGACACATTCTAGCGGTGATTTCAATAATTCTACAACTCCAGGGTGATCAAGCCTTTCATTTAAAGAATCGTTAAAATCATTTTCAGAATTATCGGTTTTTTCCATTTCCTTTTTTCGGGATCTTGTTATTACTTTCATATTTTCATCTTTGGCTGACAAAAGCGACTTCAAATCATCCGAACTAATTGTTACTCGTGACAATGCGTCCGCTACGACGTTTTCGCGGCCTTTAACATATTCTATAACAAAATCGTACTCTTCTAAAGTTAATCTAAATTTTGTAAGTCTACTAGACGGGTTTACCATTCCAAAAAGATACACCAAAGGCCTGTGGTCTGTCTGAATCAAAAAGGTTCTAGAAAACAGATAAGGCCTGAATTTTTTCACTGCCCAACAGATGGCTAACAGTTCCTTTTCTATTGTACAGTAATTTATTTCGGCTTTATTCAATTTCCGACTCGCAAAAGCTATAGGTTTATCATCACCATTTGATAAAACGGCACCTAGAGCCAAATTTGAAGCATCTGTTTTTAAAATAAATTGATTTCTTTCGGAAAAATCTGGGTAGACTAAAACAGGGGGTTGGATTAATGCTTGTCTTAACGTTTGAAATGCTTTTTCGCATTCCGGAGTCCACTGAAAAACTACTCCTTTTTTACTTAAATGGTTTAAAGGCGCTGCAATTTCGGCAAACTGCTTAATAAATTTTCTATAGTAATTAGCGAATGCTACAAAACGTTTAGTTTCGCTTGAATCTTTTGGTGTTGGATATAATTGCATCGCACTAATCTTCTGTGGATCTGGTGAAATTCCCTCAGAAGATATTACATGTCCTAAATATAATATTTCCTTTTTTAGAAATTCACACTTCAGTGGATTTAATTTTAAGTTAACTTTTCGTAAGCGGTGCAACACTTTTATTAAATTTTGATTATGAATTGTTAAATTGTTTCCAAAAACTACAAGGTCATCTAAGTAGACAAAACATCTTTCGTAATTCAAACCCGCCATTGCTATCGTCATAGCTCTCGAAAAAGCACTAGGACTAATTTTTAGACCCATAGGTAACCTAGTCATTTGAAATTGTCCTCTGTCTGTCGTAAAAGCTGTGCAAGGTCGCGAAGCTTGCTCCAACTCTACTTGATAGTAACCTTGAGACAAATCCAAGTGAGAAAAGTATACTGCTCCTGATAAAGAATCTAAAATTTCGTCTATACATGGTAAAGGAAATTTATCATCGGTAATTTGTCTATTTAATTGTCTGTAATCGATAACTACTCTATAGCGTTTTTGACCATTTATAGCTCGCTTTTCCACTAGTAATAAGGGACTAGAAAATGGTGACTTTGCCGGTTCAATAATACCATCATTTAATAATTTATCTACTTGCCTATGAATTTCCGATTTTTGTGCATGAGGTAATCTATACGGTTTAATATAAACTGGATTTGAATCGTTGTTTAGATGTATTGTTTGTTTATAAACGTTAGTCACTGTAAATGGATCGTTCTCTAAATGAAAAACATCTGCATATTTTGCACATATTTTGTGAATAGATATCTTTTCTTCTTCATTTAATCCATTAACATTTATTATACCTAATAATTTATCTAAACGGTCAACTGAAAAGGGAATATCTCCGAATTCATGAATGTTAAAATTCGAAACATCTTCTAATTTAGGTTTAAAATTTTTAAGTGTAATTTCTCTGTCATTAATATTTAAGATTTTAACCGGTACTCTGTTATTGCAAGCTCTAGTAATAATACCTGCTATAAAAACACCTTGTGAAATTTCTTCTGGAACTACTAAGCTATCATTTTTATGTTTGACTTCAAAATATTTAATAATTTCGCAACGAGGTGGAATTATTGTAAAGTTATTGTGTTCGGATTCTAAAGGAATAGCTATTTTCTTATCGTTCACGTAAAAATAGAACATGAATGTTTCGTAATCTAATACTGCATAGTGTTTAACAAAGAAGTCTGATCCAATTACACCATTTATGTTACCTTCAAAGTCTTTTACTACATGGAACTTATGACCTATCTTAATATTATCATACTGTAATAAAACATTTGCTGACCCCATTGTAACTGTTGACCCAGATATACCTTTTATTTTAATCCGGTTTGATGTGTCAACAAACTGATTCTCGCTAATACTAGATGGAAAAATAACACTAATAGAAGCGCCGGAATCCAGCAAAAAAACTAAATCTCTATTTTGATTTCTCATTCGAATGTAATTTAAACCGTTTACATTCAGTACTACATGACTATCTTCATCATTACCTTTAGGGACGAAAAAAAACGTTTTCACTGTTATTTTCGCTCCTCTGGTCTTCATTATGCAAGAAAAAATTGCGTGGAGCACGATAAGAATTTCCACGAGATCTCATCCCGCGATTATGGCCTCGATTTTGATGTCTAGGAAAATTTTGATACCTGGACGAATTTTGGTATCTCGAAGCATTTTGATTTCTGAAATAATTTTGGTTTTGGGAAAAATTTCTATTTTGAGAGTAATTATTAACTCCTCGGCCGAAACCTCTATCTCTATAATTAATTGTCCTAGATTTGGATCGACCGCGCATACTAAAAATGTGGGAATTTGAATTATTCGTTATTTCTTCGTCTTTAGCTCCTCTTATCGCCTCGTTTAACGAATTATAATTTCGTGCTTTAACTATTGTTTTTAAATCGTGGTTACGTAAACCATTTGCAAAAGCATTAATAGCCAATTTTTCATTCGTAATTTTCAAAATTTTTGTCGCGCTGGCATCCCCATCAGCTTGCGCTAGTGTTAGATTTACCATTAACTCTCCGATAGATTTTCCGAATTCATCGATTGATTTGTCTTTTTGTTTTATATTATGTAAACCTAACGATAAAGAAGCTGCTGATTGCTTTGTTAGCAAATTACTTTTAATATCTGTAATTAAATCTGCATTAGAATTGTAAATTGAATTTAATTTTAATTTTGCACATTGTGTCAACCTAGTTTTTAACACATATTTAATCAAGAACTTTTTACCATCATTATCTAAAATGCTATCGTATAATTCTATGGCATCAATTAGTTGTTTTACCGATTCCTCCGTATCGTCAATTATAGGGATTAAACTAGAAGCTGTTTTTAAATCAAATTTCTCTCCCATATTGATTAAGTTATCCTTTGAATTTATGATAATCGCCAATCTCTCCTCTAAACTTTTACTTACTTCATCAATTGTTTTCTCAATTGACTCCACAATTGATTTAACAGTATCAATAGTTTCTGTACTATGAGATTTTAAATTAAATGCCCTTTTTAAAGCTACAAATTCTCTTTCAATCTGACTTAATTCACTACTTTGCTGCTTATTAACTTCTAAATTAAGACGCCTTTGTTGATTATCTTTACCTAAATTCCGTTTAAACCCCTTAATGCTTTCATTTAAATCATTAAATAAGTCTATACTACTCATTTGTACAAATAAAAGAATACAATATAATTAAAAATTAGAGTTAAAAATACCTTCTTCCATTAATTTTCACTCACTAGCACTGTTTTACTATACTAGCTCTTGACTCATCCTTATTTCTCTTCTTATCTTATTATCCAAATGCCTTTTGAATGTCTTCATCACGAAGTAGATCACTGTTACCAACGACCCAGCGAATGCAATCATTCCCAGAATCTCCGCTGTCGAAAAAGAGTTCCCTCCGTTTAATTTGGGAGTATTCGTAAGACCACCACTATTACCAGCCTGGGCTATGATAATTTCTTCCTTAGAATGCTCTTGTCCCATATTATTGATAATATCTCACAATCCGAACTGTCACTTACACATAACTACAAACTATTATACGATTTGTAGAACTGGCAGGATCGCCATGTGATATACTTTGTTTAAAAATGTTCAAAGTATATCTTCAGGTTCTGTTAATTCTAGTTATACCTTACATACTTCCAATGAATGAAGCAACTTATTCGTTTAGCATAACTTTATTTAATAATTATTAAAATTCATGTCTACAAATCTATAACCCAACAAAAATGCTTACACTACAATAAATAAATAAGCACCTGGCAACAGTAGGGACGTGTACTAAATTCCTGTAGTTCATTCAACTACATAATTCGCGCATTTCTAAGTATTGACCAATTATCAATTAAAACAATATATTTTACGAAATATATTTTTGTCTATTCACTACAATACGCGATACCTGCAATTAAGTAATGAAATTGTAGTAATTATATAAAATAAGAAAATATTAAGAATTACTTACTCGTCAAGTATATATACAAGAGTCCAAAAAATAAATCGACAACACAATCATAAAAACTATTTTTAAAAAACTACATTGAATTTAAAATTAATTTAAAATTTTTTTTCCATTATATAGGGTAAACTGTAGTTAACTTTTTAACATTTTCAATTACTTATAAACTTCTAGCAAATACACGTGTTTGTATAACGGAAATTAAATTGACAGTGAGTCCAACAACAAACTAAATAAAATATGACATTTGACAATCTAGTTAAACATAGAACTCAAGTTAACCAAAGCGAGCACAAAACTAACATTAACCATAAAGTAAATATGTAAATATCCTCACACCAATATGTAAATTTCTAAAAATGAATTGTAATAATCTGAAATTAAGGTCTAATGAGAACCAAATTCCAGAACCAATATGAATAGAAAAAGATTAAAGGTCTAATGAGAACCCATTGCTAAATCTCAATCAAAAAGAAAAGAAACTTACACACAAGTAAAAAGACATTCTAAAAATAAAAATCAATTAAATGTCAAAACTGTAAATTTCATGAAATGCAGAAATCGAAAATTCTTCAAATTTAAACAAGGAATCATGTAATCTGGTAATCTATCAAAATCAACAAAATATCATCTAAACTGCGAAATAAGATTTGATTTAAAGTCTAATGAGAACCAATTACTCAAATCTCAATCACAAACTTAGAAAAAGACTATGGGTCTAATGAGAACCCATTAACTAATCTAATTCAAAACAGATAAATAAATTGTTTATAAAGAGAGGCTCCAAAACCAAAAACCCTTCCCAAAATGAAGTCTATACAAACAAAATCAAACCAAATTTAAAATTAAGACACTTCAACAATAAAATTCTAATAATCTAAAGAAAAATTTTTTATAAAACAATAATTAAGTTGTGTGATTAAGCAAACTCCAAGCCAATACAAAGGTCATTCTCATTGAGAAAAATCTGTTTAGAGTCTAATGAGAACCCATTAATCAAATCTCTTCTCAACCAGAACCAGATTAAGGGTCTAATGAGAACCCATTGCCAAATCCAATTCCAACAAATAACCAAAATAAAAGCTCAGAAATACTCCAATCCAACAACCAACCAATCATTAATTTTGTGAAATTAAACAAATAGCAAGTGAAATAAATGCACAATAAACTGAAATGTATGGTATCGATTTGAAAAAGTTGTGGATCAATATAAGTATCATCATAGAGAGAACTTTCTTGGAACTATTTCTACTAATTCTTTCAGACTAACTTGGGAAAGTCAATACACATTCTGGCAATTGCAAAGGCTCCAGAACGCGTTCTGGTCTACACTAAACGACCGGAAAACGATATTTCTGACATTGGCAATATACTAAACCTTGTTTTTAAACTAGGAGGAGCATTTTAGGAAACCTCATCCACACCACTAAAAGTTACTAGATTGGGAGTATGTTCCGAAAGGGTCGTGTTCAGACTTTTTGAACTAAATGAAAATTACGTGAAATATGTATTGTACTGATCGCTGTTGTCGTGGCCAATGAGGGATCAAGGCATGTCTAAATATCGAATGATGATTGGCCATAGGTCATTGCGAAAGTAGTAACCAAATGTCACATTATTGTGAAAAGATATAAGGTTATGTAAAATGTTTTAAGAATTTGAGGATTAATGAGAATATAGAAATGCAATTGTATGACTAATTATTTTTTTTAACACTTGAGGCCTTGGTGTAGCAAAACTAAAAGTGAACAGAAGTTTTGTTATCGAAAAATACCATAATATAGTACTGCAATGTATGTAAAACTTGATGTGAAACATATTATTAACACGAAAAAAGAAGCATGGATTTTTTTCATGAAAGGGAATAAATAATAAAAATAGTAAATACCTTGGGTAAAATATAATACTTTGTTAAAAATAAACAATAAACAACAAACGTGGTAGTAGTGATTGAACTAATGACTATTTTTATATAAATAAACACAAAACTGACAAATGTCAGTGTCAGTGGTATCAAAAGAGCTGTGTGAAACTGGTGGCAATCTGACCAATAACTAGGCAGCAGAAATGCCAACTTAAATTCAAATCGCTCCTCTTAGTTTAAAAACAAGGTATAGTGGCCAGAACACGTTTTGGCCGTATTTTTCGACCATTGGCCGATATCGGTGTTTGATCCTAACATATATAAATTAAGTTTATTATAGTGTGTAAGTGTTCCTTCAATAAATCAGTAGTAATTAGCCATAGTGGGTGTATAATTTTATCCCACCATAAGAAAACTATTTAAATAAATAAGAAAAACATCAAATAGTATCCCTCGTTGATCATGTTTTAAACAACGATAACGAGTACATATCTATCTGTATCTGTAGAGTAGGGAGGGTGAGTGTAGGCTCACAGCACTTAGGCCACATATGACCCATTGTACATCCTCCCGAGGAGTTGTCCTCCTAGGTCATCGTCCATCCTGTCCTTCTTAGGAAGGTGAACAGGTCACCAGGAGACATCTCCTTTATATCGGCAGGTGTAGGCCAAGACTCACCGAACACACACTCTCTTATCGACGATAACTCCGGACACTCGCATAGGACATGCCTGACAGTCTCATCTTCCTGTTCACACATCCTGCATAGAGATGTGTCCACTAGCCCCATAGTATGGAGGTGTTTCCTTAGTTGACAGTGGCCAGTCAGGAATCCCACTGTTATACGTAGGTTTCTTCTGGTCATCGCCAAGTATTTTTTCGGCGCCATCTTCCCAGGGTCGCCCAGGGTGATCCTGGCAAAACTACATCCTTTGATTGCCTCCCATCTCTCAAGGGATTGAGCATGGGTGTAACGTTTGGCTAGTTCCGCAATTGTCGAATTCGTCAGGCCGTAGGTGTCACTGGGTCCAAGAATTTTCAGTCCAGCGGCTTCCCTGGCTAGAGAATCAGCAATGCGATTTCCTTTACTCCTGTCGTGCCCTTTAACCCACCTCAGGATAATATTGTTATCTGCCGAGGCGTTAGCTAAATCTTGGTGGCACTCTAGTACTAGTCTTGATATAACACGTTGTCTGTTCAAGGCTAATAGGGCTTGTCTACTATCAGTGCAGATTATTATGTTTTTGTCAGAAATTCCTTTTCTGATTAGTTCTTTTGTGGCAATTGAGATACCAGCCAGTTCTGTTTGAACTACGCTGGTATTGTTTCCCATTCCCCACTTGATCCTTAGGCTTAGTGCTCTCGAGTAAACTCCACATCCTGAGCCTTCATTCATTTTTGAACCATCTGTATAAATGCGTATTGCATCTGCAGCATCTGGCTCTGTGTTGTGTTTTATTTGTATTTTGTAGGGTTTATTAAACAAAAATCTGGGTTTAATTGCATCATTGGCTGCCTGCAGCAGAGGTAGCGCAGTAAGCGCTTCCTGCCATAGGCTTAACCGCAAATTGCCCACTCCTACTTCGGGGTTTACACCAGCCTTGCGCAATCGTACCATGGCCATCAACGCAACCTCCTTGACATACAGGTCCAGAGGGGTCAGACCAGTAATAAGCTCCATTGCTGCGGTTGGTGTTGTTCTCATGGCTCCTGTTATGTTTAAACAGGCCATTCGCTGTATTTGATATAGTTTTTGAATGGCCGTTGCTTGTAGAACCTTCGGTCCCCATGCAATTGCTCCATACGTTAACATAGGTCTTATTATTGCAGTGTAGATCCAGGAGACCACTCGGGGTGACAGCCCCCATGTGCGTCCCACTGTTCTCCGACACTGTTCATAAGCCACATATGCTCTTTTTGCTCTGCTGTGTAGATGAGAGTTCCATGTTAGTTTCCTGTCGAGGGTAATACCAAGGTATTTCACCTCTTCCGAAAAGTTTAGTTTGCTTTTGAAGATTTCGGGGGATTTTAAACCCGATAAACTCCTTTTCCTGGTAAAAAGGACCATCTCAGTCTTCCTGGGGTTGATCGAAAGTGAGTGTTCCTTACACCATGTTTCAATTAATTTGAGCCCATCCTGCGCTCTATCGCACAGTGTGTTCACAAATTTGCCTGTCTGCAAAATAACTATGTCATCTGCGTATGCAATTGTGTAGATTCCATTGTTGTTGAGGTGATTAATCAGGGTGTCCAGGACTATGTTCCACAGAAGGGGTGATAAGACCCCTCCTTGCGGACATCCCCTCATGACCAGTCCTCTTACTGTGATGTCTTCTACATTGATACTTATTGCTCTACTAGAGAGCATCTTGAGTATCCATTCTCCTACTACCAGAGGTACATTCCTGGAGTTGAGTTGCTGGGTAATTGTTGGAAAGGTTGTTTTATCAAACGCTCCCTCTATGTCTATGAATATACCCAGGGTGGATTCTTTGTTGTCCAATGATCTTTCGATTCTGCCAACCACTTGGTGAAGGGCCGAATCAGTGGACCTTCCCGGAGTATATGCATGCTGATTTGGATGAAGTGGGTGGTGAACTAGCACTTCATCTCTTATGTACCGCTCGCATAACCTCTCCATTGTTTTTAAAAAGAACGATGTGAGACTAATTGGTCGGAATGCTTTTGGTAAGGTGTAATCCATCCTACCTGGTTTTGGTATGAATACCACTCGTACTTCTCTCCACTTACGGGGAATATATCTCAGAGCCAAAGAGGCTCTGAAAATTCCAACCAGGTGCGGCATAAGAATATCCATCCCCCATTGAAGTAGGGCTGGTCTTATTCCGTCAGGTCCTGGTGACTTGAAGGGGGAAAAGCCCGATATGGCCCACCTTATCTTGTCCTCGTCAATTACTGAACTAGCAAATTGCCAGTCGTATTGTGAGGGTGTTGTTGGTACTTCCATCCAGTTTGACGTTCCAGGAAAGACAGAACCTGGGAAGTGAGTTTCCATAAGAATCTCAGCGCTCTCTTGAAGGTTGGCTGCCTTGTCGCCATTTTCCCTTGTAAGGATGCCGATACTCTTATGTTGGTCGTTTGAGAGCGCCTTCTGTAGCCTAGAAACCTGTGGGAAGTCTTCGACTGCCTCACAATAGGCTCTCCAGGCCTCTCTTTGCTTTTGTCTGCAGACTTTTTTGAACTCCTTGAGGTTGGCTTTGTATATTCCCCAGTCCTCTTCGAGTGTTGTTCGTTTTGCCTTGTTAAAGGTCGTTCTCGCTGTCTTTCTGAGGTGTTCCAGTTCAGGGCACCACCAGCTATTGGTCGTGCCACCTGTCTGAACCATCCTCATCGGACAGGATTCCTTATAGGCAATGTCCATTTTGTTTTGGATAGATACTGTGTACCTTTCCAGTTCCTCATTATTGCTAGGAGTCAGGACCTCTGTTTCCCGCAGAGCACCTTTTAAGAGTCGATTGTAGAGAGCTACATCCGTCCTCTTCGGGTCGCGAGATTTTACAGTGGTCCTGAGATCCTGGCTTACCGTGTAGGTCAGCCAGCGGTGGTCTGACATAGAGATATGATCTGACACTTGCCAGTCCTTAATTTGGTTTGATATTTTGGTTGTCGCCAGCGTAATATCTATTAATGTTTGGCTACGGGCGTTAATGAATGTCGGCTCCGTGCCTCTGTTTAAGATTGTTAGATCTTTCTTAATTATATATTCATAAAGAGACTTACCTCGGGCGTTGATATCCTTGCTGCCCCAGCTCAAGTGGTGGGAGTTTGAGTCACAACCCAATATCAGCTCCACTCTTTGGTTGAGGCAGTGATCCACTAGTACCTCCGTCTCTTTAGTCGGTGGTAGGGTGGCTGCATCTGAAGGTAGGTACACCGATGCAAGTACCAACGCCGTATATTTGCCTCTTCCATCTGGACATTCCACTTTAACCGCAGTGAGGTCTGAGGTGCAGAATTGTGCCATTGGAGAAGCTCTGTATTTCCTTGGGACGTAAACTGCTGTCCTAGGTTGCTGATTGCTTGGTAGGCTGAAAATTTGACCCTTTAGACTACTAAAACCAGTAATTTTGGTCTTTATTATCCAGGGCTCCTGGATCAAAGCTATTGCATCCTCCAATACATCAAGGTGCCGACATAGTGTTGCCGTTGCTGCCTTTTTGTGTACATATCTTTTTTAACCCTTATAATACCAAGTGGGGTGCATTTGCACACCACTTGTACTTTTTTGTATATATCTAAGCCAATTATATTTTGGTTTATTTCCTCTTTTTAGTAGCTGCATTTTTTTAGGTTCCAAATGTAATTTACCTAAAATCTTACATGGATTTTTTCCATCTCAGTAATTATTTAGGTTATTAGATGTTTGCAAGCAAGCATAAAAGAAAATATTCTTACAGTTGTTCCAGAATTGGAGCAAAATATCCCTTCAACAGGACCTGTAGGAACTCAAGGTAGATGTTTTCTCTGTGAAAGAACCAAAGATAGAAAATCAAGACAACGTTGTGTAAGATGTGAGCGTTTTGTTTATGTAAATCACTCTGAAAAATAAATTTTTTGTATCCCATGTAAAGCAAAAATTTAAAATTAATTTTGAATACCTAATTAAGGTTTGTTTATTTTTTAGTTACTAAATTGAAATAAAAATAGATACAAAATCATTTATTTGCGTTTTTCTTTTCATTTTACTTAAAAAAAGTGTAAAAATTACAAAGAGAGACAAAAAAAATGGGGTGCTAATGAACCCCGCTTGGTATCGCACGTATGTAAAAAAGCTTGGTATTAAAAGGGTTAAATGAGACTGTATATTAATGAGGATATTAATAAGAATATTATTTACACTGCTTCTCAAAAGTCCGCTTCCCCTTCTTTTCTTTTGAACGGTGATACTTAGACTGATGAAATTTGGAGGGTGAAAATGAACTATTGTAAAGGCGACCTTACATTATGCAATTTAGGTGCAATTTTAAAGACACGCTATTTTGAAGCAATTTATGGCTTCGTTTTACACTAAGCTATTTTCGAGATAGTTTGGTTTATTTTGTATGATGCAATTCAGTGTGGCAAACTTAAAAATATTGTTAGGTGATGTTAAATAATTGGGAAAATAAATTTTTTCACAATTTTCTGGTATTTAACAATACTTTCAGATAAATCGGAGTTTGGGTACATTTCTGAGAGACTAGCACATATTTCATGTGCCTTACTTATTGTATCTCTATTGTGATAATCTTGTTATTTCACGTCGTAAAGACAGGGCTTGCTTTCATACAATAAAATTAAGTGTGTGGCCATATCGGTACACCGAACATGTTTGCTAAAATAAAAATTAATTATTACATCTATTTTATACCAGATAAAACAAGATAACTTACTTTTCCCCATTTTGTTTTTCTATATAAACACGATTCGAGGTTTGAGTTTCTGCTCTAATATTTTTAGAGTTGGTGTAACACCACCCTAATGTGACACCGCCTTAACGTAATGTGAAGGACAATCGAGTGAGTGACAACCGACAGTATACGATAACTTTTCATTGTCTAATTCTTATTCTTATACTGCTGACACACACATGTATTTTATTTGCCATGTGCAAAGTATCACAATTTGTTTAGTGAAATAAAGTAATAACCATCAACTAATTTTTTGCACGTGCTGTACAAAATAAAAAAACCTACTGGAATACCCACAGAACTCTCCCAATCCCTTTATTCCTACGCGACCTAAACGACCCAAATTAAGCCACCCTACATTGGTAGCAGAATTATTACTAAAAAAATTACTAAAATTGCCTACAAATTTCATGAAAATAGAAACTGTTCTGATTATTTTTCTTGCTTAAAAATCGCCACAAACTAGCACACGCACATGCGCTTTGTTTATTTTGTTATAGCATGAAACTTGCATTGCACCTAAATAGCATAATGTAAGGTCGCCTTAAGCTTCTCTATCAGTGGTAACAGGCAACTGAAACCAATAATATTAAATGGGTCCTTATGGCAAGTGACACCTCATTTGAAAGGTATTTAGAATACCTACTAAGTCATACTATTTTTTTTGGATTTACGATGTTTTTGATGATTAAAATAAATACACTAAAATTTGAGTTTCGCTCTTAATTAATGAATATTTAAGAACAAGTTCTTATAATAATTGTTCAAAATGTCCTCCATCTATACTCCCTGACAGTAAAACATCCTATTATTAAACTTTTGTTGGACTCGATAAAATGTGTCAGGGGAAATTGCCCTACATTCTTCAACAATTAGTTGTTTTAAAACGTCAATACTGTCTGGAGCTGTAGCGTAAACTTTAGATTTAAGGTATCCCCACAGAAAAAAAATCTAAAGGTTGTGTATTCTATAGTGAAACAACTCACTTTTATGCAAACTTTATTATACTTTAACGACAGCATGGATAATATACATAACGACAGTAAGAACAAGTTAACTACAAACTACCATCATCGACAATGCTTATTTTCTGCCACGTGTTTCTATCTCACTTGACCTAACCTCCCTTATTATCTAGTTACCAACTGACATTCAAGTGCGTTCGTTTGTATCATATATGGTCTTCCTTACAACAAAGGTGTTAAATATATGTTTTTCATGAAACATGTGAGGACTTATGTCACTCCAATACCTCACATTTTGTGTATTAAACACTAAAACATATATTGTCATTACATAATCTGGTTGTTGGAAAACTTTAGTGGACATATTTTCAGTGAATGAAATTTGTTTTTGGTTCAACACCCTGTGTATTGTACTACGAATGACTCCACAGGTAGAAGCTACTTGGGCTGTGGGTTTACTACAATTTCTGCAACTACTTATATCAATACCAATATTTGGTCGACCCGATCGTTTGGCATCATGAACACCACCTGTTTGATGAAACTTATGAAAAAGTTCCCTCAAATAAGTCCCCGTTATAGGGCAATCGAGGTATCTCTCATTAAAAATGCGTTTCGCCGCATGAAAATCATTTCCACTTTCACCAATAATTAAGATACAAGATAGTTCAATTGAAAACCATTTTTGGTCCAGGAAAAATTTATTGACAAGGACAGTTACAAATAACTACCACTACAATTGAGGCACATATCCCACTGTTTCACCAACCGATGTATACCCTGCTTATAGAATTATTGTGGCTGCTGCTGGAAGAATTCTTTCACAGCGTTTTGTACTTCTGCGTCCGACTGAAAACGGTTACCTTTTAACGCCTTTTTTAGTGGCCCAAAGATGTGAAAATAGCAAGGCGATAAATCGGGACTATATAGGGTGGATGCTCTAATATCCTCCATTTCTTTCGTTGCAGATTTTCTTTCAATACGTTGGCAACATGAGGCCAAGCATTATCGTGAAGCAGAATAGCACCACGTGAAAGCTTCCCTGGACGTTTTCTTCTTATTGCTTGATGGAGCTTGTTCAAAGTTTCATTATATAGGTTTGCGTTGATATGCATTCTAGGTTCTGTAAACTCTCAGCAAGGGTCCTTCATGGTCGAAAAAAAATGTCAACATCACCTTGCCTGCAGAAGGTTGAACTTTAAACTTCTTTGGTGGCGGAGAATTTGCGTGTTTCCATTGCATCGATGACAGCTTACTGGATGGTTCCAAATAATGACACCAAGATTCATCGCCAGCAACTATTGACGAGAGAAAGTCATTACCATTTTGACTGTATTCCGTGAGGTGTTGCAAAGACAAGCCCATTCGCAAGCTTTTTTGGTCCTCAGACAAAAGACGAGGAACCCATTGCGCACAAACTTTGCTGTAACCTAGTTTGTGTACGATACTATGGACAGATCCTATACTCACACCAACATTTTCTGAAATTGCTCTGATTGAAATTCGACGATTTTCTCTAATCAGGCCTTCCACACATGCCACATTCCTGTCTGTTGATGCAGTAATCAATGCACCTGGTCGTGGCTTATCATTCGTCCTCTCTTCTCCATTCTTAAATTTTCGACACCATTCCTTCACAGTTGGATATGCAAAACATGCGTTTCCATACACTGCTTGCATTCGCGTATAAATTTGCAACGGTTGCACACCTTCAGCACACAAAAATTGAATGACCGCACGCTTATCACATTTGGACGGATTGTTAACAACAAACGCCATTTCAAAGTCACAATACTTAAAATCGCTGTCAAATATAAACGAAATAAACAGATCAGTGTGACGTTTGCATACACTACTAATGTTGGAAAACGTCAGTTGAATAATTACAATTGTTTCCAAGGCTAACCTGACCAAAGATGGGTTTCAGTTGAACAAGCCTAGTAGCTGTTACTTTGTCAGCTATAACACGTACCATTTTGTTTATGTGGATACTTAAACTTTTTTGACAATTATCCATAGGCAGACTTTTGAATCTTTATTAATTAAAAGCGAAACTCAAATTTTAGTGTTTATTAATTTTAACAATCAAAAACCTCAAAATAAAAAAAAATAGTATGACTGAATAGGTATTCTAAATACCTTTCAAATGAGGTGTCACTTGCCATAAGGTCCCTTTTAATATTATTGGTGTCAGTTGCCTGGTGACGTCACCGATGCCTACTACGTCACCTGTTACCACTAGCAGAGAAGCGTACTATTGAACTATTGTACATTTTCACCCTCCAAACTTCATCAATTTAAGTATCACCGTTCAAAACAAAAGAGAGGGAGGGGACTTTTGAGATGCACTGTGTATAATTATAATAATAATAATAATCCTACCCTAACCGTCAATCCGTTTTTAAGGGAATTCTCGAATAGTACCTGGGGCTTCATTTTCAACCGCTTCCAAAAATTGGTTGAGCTGTAAAATGTGCACGTAGCGTATACCGATTCCCTCAACACCAATCTCGTCTGCTGTTCCGTGACGTCACGCCAATCAAAACGCATTCTCGGTTTAGACGTTCCGGATTAATATTTTCCAAAAAAAATTTGACATTCCATATTTTTGATAAAAGGGATTTAAAATGCTATATAACTACTAATGTCAGATGTCTATTGCGCCTTGGGCAAGGACGGAATGGTGGTCCTCCGCGCCACGTGATCTCTGACTAAATTAGACCATTTAATTATACCGAGTGGAAAGTCTAACTGGAACAAATTCTGTAACTTGATAAATAAAGGCTTATCGCAAAATTCCTAAAACACGTCAATTTTTATTTTCAATGGGGCATATTACAAAGATTTGTTTATCTTTTTAATTATCTGGGGGGGTTGCAGACACCCCCAACTTTTTTTTTAAATGGAAGTGTAGGTTGGTTAGTTTTTTATTTGAAAGCTTTTTCAGTTGCAAATATAATTCCATTTTTTTGTTACTTTTTATAAGCAATGTGTCGGAAAAAAATTAAATAAGGATAATATATTTACTGAAATTACTTTGATGTATAATAAGTATATTTTTTCTTTCTTTGATAAGCCCATTAAAAAATCTGCTCGATAGTTTTTCGGTCAATTTGAACGTGTAAATTAACGAAAAATGAGAAAATGCCCTATTTAACCAAGACGCATCGTATCGAAATTTTAATGATGATCGGATATGGGGACAGAAGTCGAACACAGGCTGAAGTCGCTCGTTTGTTTACTGAAGTTCATCCAGAATTACCTTCAATTAATCGAAGTACGATTAGAAAAATCAAAACTTGATATCGGGAGTTGGGTCACGTAAGGGATGCTCCTATGCTATGCTATTATGAAGCCCAGTTGAACATATTGTTGCAAGTTGAAGAAAATTCTGTTACTCCAGCTAGGCAAATAGCTCGCGTTCATAGTGTCAGTCACACAAGCGTTTTAAAAATTCTTAAAGAAGCCAAAAAGCACCCATATAAGATGCAAAACCTGCAGGAGCTTAACGAAAATGATCCTGATCGTAGACTCGAATTTTGCGAACGAATTATGGATTATATCGATGGTGGACAAATTGCTTTGGAATGGGTGCTGTTTTCTGATGAGGCTACGTTCACATTACACGGGCGACAGAACTGCCGCTATTGGGCTGACGAAAATCCCTGTCGGATGCGTGAATGCCCAAAAGCATCAAAAAACAAACGTCTGGGCTGGAATTATTGGGGATCGCATAGTAGGTCCTTTTTTTTCAATGGAAACGTATCCGGAGAAACATACCTTAATATGCTCCAAGAAGAACTGATTCCTACTATAGTAAATTTATTCCCCAATAATTTGGATCCCAACTTATTTGACCAACGGTTGTGGTTTCAACAAGATGGGACACCACCACATTTTGTTCAAAATGTACGGATCTATCTTAACGAAGTGTTTCCAAATAGGTGAATTGGAAGAAGGGGTCCAATTGTGTGGCCAGCAAGATCACCCGATATTACTCCATTAGATTTTTTTATGGGGATATCTAAAGAGCAAGGTTTATGCCACTAAACTTAACGACATCGCCGAGTTTCAACAAAGAATCAGGGATGAAATTAGGCAAGTAAAATCCGTTTCAATAAGGAAGAAGCCACCTGAAGTTGCAGTCGATGCGCGACCTTGATGTCAAAACCAGCGCCATATTTAAAAATTGATATTTTAATATAAATCAGTAGCGTAACGTTTTCACATTTTGTAGGGTAACACAAAATTAGAAGTATTAGAACCATATAAATAACTGCTAAGTGCAGCAGACTATATGAATTATTAGCAGAATTCAATTATTTTTGAAGTAATGTATACTCTTCCATATATTTTATAACAATCTGAATGCCTTGAGTAATATATTGGATTATTATACTTTCTTATTTGACTTACCGATGATTTTTTAAAGGAATTTGGATTCCATGTTCAGCTTCAGACTCCATAAAAGTTGCAACGTTTTCAAGAATCTGTCGGCCTTCACTCTGGATAACTTTTCTTTTAACACCAACCAGTTTTGACTCTTGTCTGTAGCCCGTGTGATGTGGTGGCCGACTTCGGGCGCCATCGAGTATCTCCGGTGGCGCTCGGCTTTCTCGTGGGGCTGGTCGTCTGGTGCCAGGCGCGCGAGGGATGTGGTTTGGTAGGGGTAGGTTTGGTTGGATTATTATTGAAAATTATTATAATTTATTCTACAAAAGTTGACTAAAAATACGAAGGTAGTTTGGTAGGGGTAGGTTTGGTTGGGTTATTATTGAAAATTATTATAATTTATTCTTCAAAAATTGACTAAAAATACGAAGGTGGTTTGGTAGGGGTAGGTTAGGTTAGGAATTGACTTGCTTTCTATACACTTTTTCAAACGATATATTTAAAAAAGTGTATGGAAAGCGAGGAGATGTTCTTTTCATAGATATCCTAGATTTCTATACACTTTTTTAAGGGAAATTTCATAAATTTTTGTGAAGTGCATTGAAAGCGAAGGAAATCTCACCCAACCTACCCAACCCTAACCCAAATCGAAAAATGGAATTGTATAATTCACAGAAAAGCTTGCTTTCCGTACACTTTTTTAATGGATATTTTCCAAAATGTTGTAAAGTGCATTAGAAGCGAAGGAAATCCAACCCAACCTACCCTACCCTACCCTCCTCCGCGCCTTCGAGTCGTCGACGAGAGCGACCCGGGGTGTTTGAACCGTGCGCGCCCCGCATGAAAGCCGAGCGCCACCGGAGATACTCGATGGCGCCCGAGGTCGGCACCACATCACACGGGCTACAGACGAGAGTCCAGTTTTGTAGGAGACATGGTTTTAGATCAAATAAAACACACAGCACTCACAAATAAACTAGCAGAACGTCTTAAAATATTCAAAAATGAAAAATATTCGACAGTAAATGATTGTTTCAAACACAACCTCAAATGTCAACAATTAAATTGCTGTCGGCATGAAACATCGCTTGTAACGCCAATGGCATGGAACGATCGCTCGACAGATTTTGACTTATGCGCAGGTCGGTACGCCAACTTCAGGTGGCTTCTTCCTTATTGAAACGGACTCTAACGCCGGATGTGCTACAAAATGTTCGGGATGCTATTTATAATCGATTAGGATATCAGCAACAAGGTGGAGAGCACTTTTATTCATTAACATAATTTGCGTAAATATTTCCTTATTTCATTTTTTACCGACACATTACTTATTAAAAGTAAGAACAAAAAATGGAATTGTATTTGCAATTGAAAAAGCTTTCAAATAAAAAATTAATCAACCCACCCTTCCAGTTAAAACAAAATTGACGTGTTTCAGGAATTTTGCGATAAACCTTTATTTTTCAAGTTACAGAATTTGTTTCCACTCTGTATAGAAAAGACGCAAGAGAGACATATGTCAGTGAATTGCGCCTTAGATTTGTCATTTTTACTAAAAAAGTATTTTTTTTTTCAGAAGCAATGATATCCTTGGGAGATCCAGTTGTGTCAAATGCCGTTCTCTCGGCATTGCAGATCAACAGCAAAGACAAAATAATTTCCATAAAAGAAAATATGAACGCAGACTCTAATTTCATAATCACAAATCTTATAAAACAAATAATGCATGAAAAAAACAGATTGTGTTTAGTTATTTTTCATAATAGCATAGAACATTACCAATGTATTGGTAAAAAGTTAGGTTACGATCTATTAAAAGCAGTAGACGAAGGGGTTGTAAAAGTTATAGATCCTCTTAAAGATATAGCTGAAAATATCGATGTAGACGGTAAATATCTACAAGAAAACAAAGAAAATTTAGTTAAGCAGTTATATTTTGATATAAAAGAAAATCTGGAGTTGCTGAATATTGATAATAATAAGCTAGTTTACTTAATAATTGACGACTTCAGTCATCTTAATGATTTAAACGTGGAAATTAAAGAAACATTACGGTTCCTACATTATTGCATTAATCTTATTAGTTCCGATAAAGTATGTGTTATTTTCAACAACCACGTATCTACAATAATCGATAATATAATCTCAAATAATCTAGAATATGTAGCTGATGTTCATATTGATGTGTCATCTTTAAAAACTGGAAACTCTCAAGACGTCACTGGGTTACTAAGTGTGCGAAGAAAATCAGCCGTTAATCACTATCATTACAAAGCATTTGACAGAGGGATTAAAACATTTCATCCTGGAGAATCTATTCATCATCTGTATAAGTAATTTTGTAATAACTCACATTAAATTAAAGTGCCTAAATAAACAAAATCATAACGTTAATAAAGGTTTTAGAATAAAATACAAGAATTTTTTTTCAATTCACGATAATGCAGAAATACCGTCCGAAACACATTTAAATTATTGTTACGAACTCAGTAATTCCAGAAGCCGGTCCTGTCGTGAACTATGAATTTTGGCGAATGCGATGGTTTACTTTAGAACTTTCTGGAACGGTATCTATTCACACATACGAAAAGTGTGGTAAATTCAAGAACATTCGAGCATTGAGAAAGACTATACCCAAATTATCGTATACATACAATATCTCGCTTATTTGACAAGATAATTCAAAAATTTAAAAACTGTTTTGAATGGCATTAAAGCACGTTCATAATGACTTATGAAAAAACTTTATTGCATTTGACAGGCTTGTGCACCCACCTATCACTTTTTATTTTGAAATGGTACACACTGTATATTGTAATTGAAAATTGCGTGTTATTCTATTAGGAATACAACGATACAACATACTTGTAATTATTTACAACAAAAAATTAACATTTCTGAAATTTAACTAAAATGCATATGCAATTCAAAAAACTGAAACAAAATTATACTAAGTGTTCAAAATTATTTCCTGCAGATTCCATGCACGCTTCAAGACGTCTTAAAAGCGTTCTTGTGCAGGCCGCCTGAATCATAGCTGGTGTAACAGCACGACATGCTTCACGAATGCGTTCATTCAGATCATCTACATCTAAAGGTTGCGTTTGATAAACCAATTCTTTAAGGTAACCCCACAAAAAAAGTCCAGTGGTGTTAGATCTGGCGAGCGAGGAGGTCAAGCCATAGGTCCATAAGTACCAATCCACCTGTTGGGAAACAGTTGATCGAGATGCTCCGCAACAATACCTGCATTATGAGGTGGAGCACCGTGCCAAAGGAATGTCTTCCATAAGTTCAGGTAACTCGTGTTCAAGAAAATCTAAATATCTTTCTCCATTCAATGTGCCCTCATAAAAGTATGGCCCAATCAAGTGACCATTGAATAAACCGCACCATACATTTATACCCCAAATTGTCTGAAAACGAGTTGAAGAAACCCAGTGTGGATGTTAGTTCGACCAATAATGGGCATTATGTGTATTCACTACACCATTGTGGAACCGACTTTCATCACTCCAAAATATTTTATTTAAAAGCAAGGGATCATCGGTAATCATAACATCAATTAGAGAAATAAATTCTAAACTTCGGTCGAAATCAGTAGGCTTCAGTCCTTGAACTAAATGTAATTTAAAAGGGTGATATTTGTGTTTCCTCAAAATTCTCTGTACAGTACTTTTGCTTATTCCGATTTCTTCAGCAATTTTTCTAACAGAAGTATGGGGATTAATACCAACATACGCAAGTACATTAATAACATTATCATCATTGCTCACATGATTTCGGTGTGGTGCATGGTTTTTGTTTGGGAATGAACCGTTGCGCAATTTTTGTTCTAATCTAGGAAACACCATGTGTGCTACTTGATGACGTTGAGGAAAACGTTCTCATTATAAACGGACTGGGCTGCTCGTCGAGCATTTTTCCTGCATTCACCATAAACTAGTAACATGCCAACGTATTCGTCTGAACTAAACGTGGCATCTTACTGATAACAAGAGTAATTATTTTTTAATTGGAACTTGTGAATAATGGACACAACAAACAATTAAGTAATCGATTAACTACACTAGGCACTGTTTAACAATAAGTATTTGAAGTTCTTTTTTTTTTAAAGAGGCATCGGTTTTTGAAAAAAAATTAATGTACTTTTTTTCGACATTTTTATAATCATCGGCGGAGGAAACATAATTTTTATAGGGATAATTAGGTAATACTTATAAAAAAAGTCTAAAACGTTAATTTTTTTTAGTTAATAATAAAAAATTGTTACAAGTTTGTTGTATCGTTGAATTCCTAATAGAATAACACGCAATTTTCAATGACAATATACAGTGGGTACCATTTTAAAATAAAAAGTGATAGGTGGGTGCACAAGCCTATCAAATGCAATCAAGTTTTTTCATAAGTTATTATAAAGGTACTTTAATGCCATTCAAAACAGTTTTTTAATTTTCAAATTATCTTGTCAAATAAGCGAGATATTGTATGTATACGATAATTTGGGACACCCGGTATATATGCGAGTTACAGGTAACAAAAGTCGTAAGTATCAAGTTGCTCACATTGTTTGTATAAAACATGATTTTATGTAAGAAACACAAAAAGTTTAAATTTATTTTCCTCGAAAACGGTTCATGATATCGATTTGAAAGAAGAGAACATTTTTTATGAAAATTATCTAGAATTTTCCAAATTCGCTGTCGGATAAATAAAAAACTTGAAAATAAAATTTTTTAATAAAAACACCTGTTGGTCCCCCCGACTGACACACTTGTGATGGATCTGAAAAAAAATCATTTACAGCGAACGACTGGTAACTGTTTATTGATTATACCAAGTTTGAATATTTTAAGTAACGGTATTTTTGAATAATTTGAAGAAAACTCATATGAGTACGTCTTCTTCAAAGGGCTCCCTATAAGCATTTTCGGATTAAGGTAATTTGTGTTAAATTGACTTAAAATCACCTCTAGTAACTGTAGTTTCCGTTTGGCAGGAGAGTTTCTGGACACCCTGTATATATAGGTACGTGAAATTATTATTTTGCAATCCCGAGAATAAAGTGGTCACTTTAGTCTCACATGTCAGAATCTAAAGTTTCACTTTTAGACCCAAGGGATATAAAATGACAGTTAAAATCCCAAGGAATTTAAAGTACAAATAAAAACGTACCATATATAGTAACATTAATATTTATTTGTTGAATTAAAATGACAAGTAATGTTCATATTATTGCAGTTAACCAAACTAAATACACGATTATTAATATCAGAAATAGATGAACTAGTTGAACTTGAACAGACGGAAGTGAATAATGAGTCAGTAAGTAGCATTTATTTTTATTAAAAATGTATGTAGAATTACCGGAATTGCAAAAAATATTGTATACACCTCTCGACTTAAGTGACATTAATCCCTTATAGATGGATTGCTTCCCTCGGACTCCGCCCTCAGGAATCAAACATTTATTTATATCATTATTTATGTAAAAATAAAAATAAAATTAGATATTTAAAAATAATTTGTGCATTATTACACAGTCGTGGAGAAAAGCTTTACTTAGTAAAATGTTGATATGTTTTGGACACGCAAATGATTTAAAGCAATTGGAGTTAACTTTTGTAACACTTGAAAATTATTTTTAAAAACTTTTATTTACTTTTGAAATACACTGTATACTTTTACAAATTGATAAATATAAATTCAGAATAAACTTGATTAAAATTACTTGACTACAAACTAATGTTATGAACAAAGATGAATAATTATAATTAATAGAAAATAGTCCAAATTCTTCTAGTGGATTATGGAACGCAGTTAATAGTATTTGTCCAAATCAAAAACCTAACGTAATAATAGAGACATTAGAGGTAAACAATGAACTCATAACATCAAAGAGTGAAATTGTAGATATATTTAATAATTATTATAGTGACTTAGGTGAAAATTATGCAAATAAAATAAATGATGTAAACAAATTTTCAGAAAATATAACCAATATACATAATACTGTGTTTCTAAATCCAGTATCTGAAACTGAAACTATAAATATCATTAATAACTTAAAACAAAAAAAATCCCCAGGATGGGATAATATCAGATCAGAAACTCTAAAAGAAATAAATTTTGAAATTGCAAAACCTCTAACTAATATTTTTAATAAATGTTTTCAGAAGGGTAAATTTCCAAATTGCTTAAAGATTGGTATCATTAAACCACTGTACAAACACGGTAACAAACAAAAAGTCGAAAATTACCGCCCTATTTCATTATTGTCAGTGTTTTCGAAAATATTGGAAAAACTTATTAAAGATAGAGTGTATGGATTTCTTGAAAAATTTCATATACTCTCTGATAATCAGTTCGGTTTTAGAGAAGGACGTTCTACTGAGGATGCCATATTGCAGCTAACATCGCAATTATATAAGGCGTTAGATAAAAAAGTTCCAATTATGTGCATATTTGTGGATTTATCAAAAGCCTTCGATACTGTGAATCATAAACGCTTATTACAGAAACTGCAATGTTACGGTATAAGAGGTCCAGCTTACTTTTTATTAAAAGACTATTTATCACAGCGAAAACAAATAGTAAATATAGATGGAGTTTCAAGTCGTTCCAGGACAGTAACCTGTGGTGTTCCACAGGGAACAGTACTGGGACCTCTATTATTCACGATTTATACAAATAGTTTATTGCATTCCCAAGCATCAGGAAAAATAGTCAGTTTTGCAGATGATATGGCCATAATATATGAGGGTGAAAGTTGGAAAGACCTCAAAGTATTAGCAGAACAAGATCTAAGACAAATATGTAACTGGTTTAAATATAATAAATTGACTCTAAACAGCCAAAAAACAAATTACTTACCGTTCACATCCTACTCCAATCACCTTCCTGATCTGGGACCATTAACAATTGATGACCAAACACAAATTTTTGAAAAAGATCGAATCAAATACTTGGGAATCGTAATAGATAGAAATTTAAGGTGGGACTTACAAGTTAACAACGTCAAGAATAAATTAAGAGGTCTGCTGACTAAATTCAGATACCTAGTTGATTTTTTAACATTGAAAAACCTTAAAATTTTGTATTTCTCATTGGTGCAATGTCAGTTGCAGTATGGTATCCTAAGTTGGGGAGGTGTAACAGAAAGTAATTTGGAGGGTCTTAATGTCTTACAGAAGTGGATACTGAGAATCATATATAAAAAAAATATAGGGTTCTCTAGCGACAAACTTTTCACACAAAATAAAATATTTGATATTAGACAAATTTTCTGCGAAAAGATATTCACAAATATTCATAAAAATAAAATAAAAGTGCAGCCAATCGAACATTGTCACAACACGAGAGCAAAAGAAAACTCAATCAATATACCTATATGTGAAAAAACAATCGGTCAACGCTCAGTGGAATTTCTGTCAGCGAAAATTTATAACATTTTACCTCTGAACTTAAGAAACATAATTAATCCTGGAACGTTTAAACGATCTGTGAAGGAATGGATGTACAATACTGACAGTAAAAGATTCAATGATCTAGTCAACCTAAAATTTTGTATTTGATGTTATGAGTTTAATTAATACTGCCAATATTTCCCGATAATGTCAATTTGCCCTAATGTGACCACTTCACTGAGTTCCTTATTGTTATTATTGCCTTTCCCAATAATCATATAGGTATATAGTTTTAATTATAAGTAGTCAAGTAGGTATGTGTTTGTTTTTCGATTCATTAAAATAGTTATATTTGGAGTTTTATATGATATGATATTTTATAAATGTATTTTTAATTATGTGAAAATATCATGTATCACGTACAAGCGTCTTTGGCGCTTCAGTGTTTTTATGTTTATTCATGTATTCTTAACTATTTCTTTTTAAATTATTTATTATATTGTATTATATTCCTTGAATAAACATTATTATTATTATTATTATTATTATTATTATTATTATTATTATTATTATTATTATTATTATCATTAATGCATGAATGTGTCTTGAGTTTTCCTATTTATAACCTCTGGATGCTGAGCTTGCAGTTTTTTATGTATGATATCTATTGTGTACAGGAACGTAACTTTGGTTATAAACATTTAAAACGAAAAAATACTACTTTTTTTAGTCTTTTTCATATACCTACCGGAAAAAGTATTGAACTAATCTTGATGGCATATATAGATAAATCGTAGGTAATTCAAATACATTAAAATGAGGGGTCGAGCGAGTTAATCGGATGATTAGGAACCGAGGAAATTTGGAAAAACTGGAAAATTAATATTTTCGTCATCTTCCAATTACAAAGAGCTGAAATCTGGTGGTGTGGTTACGTTGTCTGGATGCTTTATCAATTATTGTCCAATTTTGAATTTTAAAACTGTTTTGAAAAGTATACTTTCGATTTGTGATATAATAATGCGAAGTCAGCCAAAAACACTACCGAAAAGAACCGGTTACGCCGAGTGCCAGCGTGCTTTTATATCTATACAGGGTGTCCCAGGAATGAGAGGCCAAAACTTGGGAACGAGTAGGTGGTGTTAAAATAATGTCAGTACTTCTTCATATAACTTTTTTTCTACCGACCTCCTTTGTTGACTTATAGGGCATTAAAGTTAGAAATTAAAAATACGTTTTTATTTATAACTCCAAAACTATAATTTTGAACTTGATGAAAAGTTGGTGGATGGTCAAGTACATCAATTAATTTATTTTGTCGATACCAGTAAGTATAATAATGTTGCAGAAAGTCTGGATCGGAATTGGCTCACCGGATAAAAGGTCACAACATTTGAAGTGACAAGGCAACAAACTTTAAAATACTGTCAGTATATCCTCCAACTATTTTTCTGAAAAATAGGTACCCTTTGATGATATGAAATTTCGTAAGACACCGCAAAGCACATTCAGATTCTATCATGATTTAGGCTGCCGTCAATTATTTGTCATATTAGGTAACTATCCCTTAGTTTATAAAATGTAGTTTTATCAAATAGGGACCTGTCAATTCAATACTCGCCATACTCGGAGTTAAATAAGAATATTTTGGATATGCAGACATGCATTTAATGTATGGAAAGGCATCTGGCAATCTCGCGAAGCCAGGACACTTTATTCTGAACATTTTACTAATAGAATTTTACCAGACATAAAAACTTTTGATCGTGTTGACAGAAATTTACCAAAAAAAGGTATAATTTTATGAAAAATTGCAATTATGCATTTTATACATTTATACGGAAAGCAGGTGGCGTGGTAAGAAATATCCGTACTATAGTTCTAGAGCAGGATATCCTAGATGAAATAGATAACAAACCTACATCAAGTGTTAAAAAACTTGGGATCCAACAAAACGTTTCAAAAACCACCGCACATAGAATATTTCAAGAACATATTTTACGACCGTACCATATTCAAAAAGTACAGGTTTGGATCCAGGAAACCATCCAGCACGCCTTCAATATCCGCGCTGGTTTTTATTAAAACAAAGACATAATCGAGATTTTATTAAATCAGTATTAATGTTTAAAAATACTCATTATTTTTATTTCACAATATTTTTTATAAGTTTTACAAAAAACTTAGACCCGACCGGTTTCGATGTTTATACATCATTTTCAAGGGGTGGAATGAATACATTGTTTATTATGTAACTAAGAAAATGGAAGGAATACTTTTAGGGTAGGATAGTAATAGGTATCATATAAATAGTGAAATTAAATAAAGTAAACAAGTGTATTATTAGCTAAGTTAAAAGGTGTATATATGTACATATTTTCGCAATGAGCAGAATTTAGAAAAGATAGGTGGATACACATTAAAATATATCGGTCAAACAGTCTAACAAAGGAGATTGTAAAGTATCTATTTGCTCATTTACAAGATTATACTGAGGATCATTGGAGTACCTTCTTATTTCTAAAGACTCTAAAAAGTTAAGTTTACTATAATTCTGACAGTCATGTAGTAACTGTATTTGATTGTTCAAATTTGGTTTGTGGTTTTGTTCTAACAAATGTTTTGCATAATTTGATTTGTCAGGGTGGTTGTTTCTGTAGGCTCCAAGATGCTCACTATACCTTATATTAAGATTTCTTCTTGTTTGACCAATATATACTGCATCACATTCAGAGCAGTTGATTTTATAGACACCAGATTTCTCAAGTGAGGGCGTCTTCTCTTTAACAATACTTAAAATTGAACCAACGTTCTTACATGTTTTAAACGCTCATTGCGAAAATATGTACATATATACACCTTTTAACTTAGCTAATAATACACTTGTTTACTTTATTTAATTTCACTATCTATATGATACCTATTACTATCCTACCCTAAAAGTATTCCTTCCATTTTCTTAGTTACATAATAAACAATGTTTTCATTCCACCCCTTGAAAATGATGTATAAACATCGAAACCGGTCGGGTCTAAGTTTTTTGTAAAACTTATAAAAAATATTGTGAAATAAAAATAATGAGTATTTTTAAACATTGATATGTATGAATTTCACAGTGTAAGGGTTGAAACTATCAATTTAAATCAGTATTGTTTACTGATGAAACGGGATTTACGAGAAATGACATTGTCAATTCTCATAATTTACATTTGTGGGCCGATGAGAATCAACACGGCATCAACAAAGGTTTGCTGCTCCACCTCATTTTAGCATTGTGGTACGTGATCACTTAAACGTTGCATACCCCCAAAAATAGATTGGAAGGGGAGGTCCAATTGCATGGCCTTCGCGTAGTCCGGGTCTAAATCCAATGGATTCATTCTTCTGGGGTTACCTGAAAAGTTTGGTATATGCAACTCCCATACAAACAAGGAATGAATTGTTGGATCGAATTCATTTCCATTGCGATGCTATAAGGAACAATCCAGGAATGTTGTTTCAAGTACAACGAAACATTATTCGTAGGCTCAATAGATGTGTAGAGGTAGGAGGTGCACATTTTGAACATTTATTAGATTAAATATAAATAATTAAATAAGAATTTGTATTTTTTTATTGTTATTGATAATTCTTACTTTTAATATACGTTTTTATGAAAATTATGAGTTAATTTGTTCTACTGAACATTACTTAAAGAATGGTTGAGGCATATGATACATACATTGACAATTTCCTACTTCATAAAATAACATTTTTAAAATGATAGTTAATTTCCGTCAGCCTACTTGGTTATAACCCATTTCCTAAATAATGATAGAATTTGAATGTGTTCTGCGGTGTCTTACAAAATTCCATATTTCTCGGAAACCACTGATGTTATCGATTTGGACAAAGGGTATCTTTTTTCAGAAAAATAGTTGGAGAATATACTGACAGTATTTTGAAGTTTATTGCCTTGTCACTTCAAAAGTTCTGACCTTTCATCCGGTGAGCCAAGTCCGATCCTGACTTTCTGCAACATTAGTATACTTACTGGTATCGACAAAATAAACGAATGGATGTACTTGACAATCCATCACATTTTCAACAAGTTCGAAATTATAGTTTTGGAGTTATAAATAAAAAAATATTTTTAATTTCCAACTTTAATGCCCTATAAGTCAACAAAGGAGGTCCGTAGAAAAAAAGTTATATGAAGAAGTACTGACATTATTTTAACACCACCTACTCATTCCCTAGTTTTGGCCTCTCATTCCTGGGACACCCTGTATAGCATGCCTTTACTACCGCTACCTATCTACTCCGCTACTTTCTAGGGATTGGTCATTATCGGCGGTGTTCTCGGGCGCTTTTGGCCGACTTACGTTAATTTTTTTACAAATAAAAAATATACGTTTTGTTGCTCTACGTCTATACAAAACAGTTTGAAAATTTTAAATCGAACAGTCGATAACGCATCCAGACACGATACAAATTATCGCGCCCAAAAATTACAATTGCAATTGTGATGAAAGTAAAAGTCGCGTGGCGTCTGCTCTTCGCACATACAGATTGCGTAAATTACATCGGAACCGTCCGGATTACACAAGTACGACAGAAAAACAGCTGAAAGAGAGAGAAAGAATAATTATGCGCGGTCATTAAGGCGTGTACTTTGTTTCACCTTAGGGGTGTATACCTACTTATTTCCCGAGACTGGCCGAATGCTCATTGCCCCCCTATTTTAACCGCTGTTGCCAGAAGCGCAGATTAATTTGTACAAATGATATTTTTGTCTCGTTATCGTTGACTTTTTTTCGATGGTGAAAATACAGCACGTTTGTGCCAGCATTACGCCAAATAATCTTAGAGATATGAGATCAAATCTTAATCACAGATTTGGTTATTGTCTGGCACAGGAAGGTGGTTTATTTGAGCATCACTTAATTCATTAAAATTATGTTTACCTTTAGAATGGATTTTTATTTTATTTTTTCAGGAAGTTTATATTTTATGTTTAGAATAGGTGTAGGTACCTACCTACTTATTTTACTTTTTCAATTTAATTTATTAATGGAAGGGATTTTTAGTTTATTAATTATGGTTCTCTCAAGAAATGCTGTTTTATTTTCAAGTTACAATGGCTAAAATAATATCCTATTGTAGTTAGAAATTGTCAACTTGGTCTGAAATGATCATATTGACAAAAATGAATTATAAGATGTACAGGTTACGTAATAACGATTGTATTTTTTTATTTCTTCAACACCCTCACTCCTTCCATGTTGGGAGCATACTGAATACCTACCACCGTTATACCCCCAACTAGTGAATTCTCTCTGTAAAGGACCATTCGGCCAGTCTCGGGAAATAAGTATACACCCCTAAGATGAAACAAAGTGATGACCGCGCACAATTATTCTTTCTCTCTCTTTCATATATCCTTGTCGTACTTGTGTAATCCGAGGCCCGGGCTCCAAAGTAATTTACGCAATCTGTATAAAGTTCATATGAAGAACTTCCTTTGTACCAAGTTTCAGCTCATCTAATCGAAAAATTACAAAAATAACAAATTTTCCGGTTTTTCCAAATTTCCTCGGTTCCTAATAATTATTCGATTAACTCGCTCGATCCCCGGACAGTGCCATCTAGTAAAAGACACTACGTAGTATGAACCTGATATATTTTCGACTCGCAAATGCTGCTCACGAAAGTTTTATAAACATTTAAAACGAAGAAAACGTCATTTTTTTAGTTTTTTGTTAATAACACGAAAGCTTATTAAGTAATCGTAAAGGTGTCATAAGACGAATTGTAGATAATAAAAATACAAATACAACGCATTTTCATAGAAGTGATTGGATAATTAAGAGCCAAGAAAATTCGGAAAATCTGGAGAATTTGTTTTTTTTTTTCAAAATTTCATATCTCCTATAGTTATCCAATCACTTCCCTGAAAAATGCTTTTTATTTGTATTTTTATTATCTACAATTCGTCCTATATATGACACCATTACGATGACTTAATAAGCTTTCGTGTTATTAACAAAAAACTAAAAAAATAGCTACAAGTGCGGAAAATGAATTTTTCCGCACGAGTCTGCCGTTCACCGAACGACGCGTAGCGGAGTTCGGTAAAGCATCCGAGTGCGAAAAACATTTTCCGCAAGTGTTAGGTACAATAGTTTTTCTACGAGCGTGAGGAATGTCAACAGAACTAATCAAAAGTTGAGATTATTTTTATCTGATTATAACAGGTCCGTTTTCACATTTTCTGCTGCCAGAAGAATCTCATCGGGAAGTCCCTCGCTTGTATTTTCGTCGATTCCCTCGAGACAAATATTCATTTTTAATGAGGATTCACTTATTCACGAGCAAAATATTTTAGAAATGCACTGACAGTTTTCTGACAATAAACAAACAAAAATGAAAGTAAATAGCTGGTTAGTTACACATGGTAGCTAAAGCATTTCGCAACCACCATATTATACCGGCTTATTATTAATTTGATATATTTAGGTGGAAAATTATTTCCACACGGTGCGGGAAAATTAATTTTGCACACTAAAATGTGTGTGGATAATTCAATTTTCCGCCCGCTCGTAGAAAAACGTTTTTTTCGTTTTAAATGTCCATAGCAATTTCGTGAGCAACATGTGAGAGTCAAAAAATATATCAGATCTTTTTTGCGCGATGGATCTTTTTTGTTTATTTACAGCATCGGTTGTCAGGACGGTAGGTTGTGTTTACTGGGTTCTAAGTCCAACACGTCGGTAAGTGATTTACTTACCGTTCAGACGTCGGTAAGTAAATTACATGACATTTTTCTCAATAACATTTTTTTGATATATCTTAAAATAACCCATATACCGAACGTTGTCGTAAGATTGGTACACCCTGGATAATAAAAGGTATACTTCTAGCAGACACTATACATTTAATTGTCTTATTTTTACTAGACTCTCATAGCCCTCTTAAAAGGTGGTAGATATGTAGCATTGGTTATGGTTCGTATACTCGAAGCAACAAGAAGGAATGGGATCCAAATACCATTACCAGACTTGGAAAGAATGCCATTCAATGGTACACAGGCGGCTCAAAAGCAATAGAGGGAACTGGGATAGGAGTGTACGGGCCAGGAACCAAACACTCTGAAAGCTTGGGAAAAACCCCAAGTATCTTTCAAGCGGAAATTCACGCAATAAGAAAGTGTGCCCAGTTCAATATTGATAAAGGATATAGAAGGCAGAGGATTATCATAATGTCTGATGGTCAAGCTGTCATTAAAGCGCTGAGTTTTTGTGTAATCAGTTCCAAAATGGTGTGGGAATGATTAGGCAAACTTAATGAACTAGGCGAGAACAATATATTCACCTTACTGCGTATTCCAGGACACACTGGAATAGAAAGAAACGAAATAGCAGATGAACTAGCGAAGAGGAGGACTGAAATACCCTTTTGGGGGCCGGAACCCTTTTGCGGAATCAGCTCCAATGTAATATTGGAAGAAATAGGCAAAGTCGAAGAAAAGAGAAGATCTGACCATTGGAAAGATCTAGTAGGGTTTAGGCAATCGTAAGATTCTTCTGGGTGACTACAACCGGTTGAGATCAAATGAATGTATAAGTCAAAGTAAACCTGCACTAAGAGTTTTAATAGGAATCCTAACGGGACATTGTCGCCTAAATGGGCATATTAAAAAGCTCAAAATAGTGGAGGATGATTGTAGATTTTGTGGAATGGAAGAAGAAACCTCCATCCACATACTTGCGAACTGCACAGCAATTCAGAATCCTAGGGCACAGCACCTGGGAGACTACTGGATAGAAGAGGGACAGTTAGCTAAGTTCAAGCCTGCAGATATCCTAAAATTCCTCCGGGAAATGGGACTAAAGGAGCTACTAGTCTCTGAGACTCCCCTCAGAAACTAAGTAGAAGTAAGGGGGCACAATAGATCTTTTAGGTCTTAGTGAATGTTACCCCAAAATACATACATATATCGATGGTTTAAAGCGAAGATGTTGTATGTCCAAATCTAATGATTTCCCGGAAATGCGAAAAATAGATTTTCCTTTGCAATCAAGCGAAGTTTATTATACTTCCACGAAATAATTGACATTTTTTGAATATGCTTGTATATTTGTGATCCAAATATAATGCAGTCTGGCGATTATCATTATATTTTTTTATAAAAACTGTTATAAATTGTAACGTTGTAGGACATACAATATTATGAATTTTCTGCAGATGACATACTGCATAAGGAATTGATGAAAAAAATTATTACCTTTTCAAGTTTTTGTTAAACACAAAAAACATGATAATTCAAAATTCAGTGAAAGGCGGGATCGAAATTATTACTCAGTCTCTTCAACCTCTTCTTCAGTATATCGTTAAGTGGAGTGTATGGAACATAATCCTTTTGAACTTGGTAGACTTTGAGGTAGTTTTTGCAAATAATTTAAAAGGCATGTGACAATTTCTGAAGCTTCTTTGGATCCATGCGGCTCATCCCAAAGGAAACGGTGGAACAAAAGAATCGAATATGGTAAAATTAAAAACAGAAAGTTTACGTTTGTAGTAAATTTGACAATCAGCGGAAAATGGGACGGATAAAATAGCTTCTAGATCGAAAGAAACAGCTCGATAGGATGGGTCTTCTAATGCTTTTTGCCATGTCTACCATCATTTTTCCACGTTTGAACATTGTTACTTACACTTAAACTCACTAAAGACTTTTTATTATGAGTAAATCATAGTATAGGGCACATTTGTGTTATGTCTGGACATACAATAGGTATTTGTGTTGATTATTATATTATGTCCGAACTTACTACAGTTGTGATTTGAAAAATTGCGATGTAATGCTGAAATACTAAAAGTGTGCATAGGCATAACCTATTAACCTGTGGATTTACAATATTTATGAAATTATGGTAAACCTCATTTCTCGTTATTCGGGACTTACAATATTTGCACAGACTCTAGATATTCCTTGTTACTTTCAAACTATACCTTCACCTCGAAATTGAAAAAAAGTGGACATACAACATTTGTGCTTTAAACCATCGATATTCGGGTACTAGAAACTATAAAATAATAAACGAGCTTAAATTTTTCAAACTTTATTATTTTAATTATAACAAACTATACATCTTTAAACAGTAAAACTAAATTTACATGTTGTACAACTTTAAAACAGAAATATGCCGAAGGAGAAAGCCAGATACTAGTGATTTATTTGCACTATTTATACAGGGCGTTTCATAGTTAAACCACCATAGGTTAACTGCAAGTAGAGGACACCTTAGTGGTTCCAAATAGACTTGGTTAATTGGTCTAACATAATTATTAACAGATATACAGGGTGTTTTATTCATTTAGTCCAATGCTTTTGAAGGCCATAACTTCAGAACCACCCTATATATTTCTTTCATTTTTGGTAGGTGTAAGTTACATAAGAATCAAAATCTTATCATGTAACACAAACAGTTACAATCCAGGTTCGGGTTAAGAAAAAAAAATATTTTATCAAGATTTTTATAAATCAATAGTTTATTCCAAAAGAACAGAAAAAATTGAATTACACAGAAAATTTTTTCGAAGTGTAAACTTACTAAAATATTCAAGTCAAAATCATTAACAATTATCAAGTAGGTCTAATATTCTAAAGGAAGAGAAAAATTATCAAATAGGCGTAGACTGTTGAAGTACGAAAAACTTTGACAGTTCGTTTTGTTATTGGTAGTTAATCGTTTGTTGTTAGTAAATTTCGCACGAAATAATTTAGATGATTTTGAATAATAATTAATTATGCCTCATAAATTTACAAATGTAGAATATGCAGACATACTATTTGTGTATGGCTTCTGTAACGGAAATGGTAGAGAAGCAGTGAGGGAATATGAAAGACGCTTTCCTAATCGTCGCACTCCTCCTTCCTTTAGAATATTAGACCTACTTGATAATTGTTAATGATTTTGACTTGAATATTTTAGTAAATGTGTACTTCGAAAAACATTTCAATTTTTTCTGTTCTTTTGGAATAAAATATTGATTTATAAAAATCTTGATAAAATATTTTTTTTTCTTAACCCGAACCTGGATTATAACTGTTTTTGTTACATGATAAGATTTCGATGCTTATGTAACTTACACCTACCAAAAATGAAAGAAATCTATAGGGTGGTTCTAAAGTTATTACATACGAAAATGTCAATGATACATTTAAATAACTTTATAACGATTATTAATTGGTTGCATTAACCACAAGCATCACGAATTTTCATTCTAACCGAGTAGCAAACTATACTTTCTCCACGATCAAAGATTTTAAATATATATTTTTAAATGGAATTGAACGAAAGATAATTTAAATTACAGAACTCAATCACAATATTAAATTAGTAAACTTTCCAGTATATTATTTGCAGTCTTTGTAATTTTCAGGTGGTGTATTTTCCCACTCTGATTCTGAATCACTGGATAAATTCATGATACTTTTTGTTGGAATACCAATCGAACATATTTTAGTTTAGTAACTTTAGTTTTGTTAAGTTGTGTCATGTGTCACGTCTTTAGTCACTGTCAACGTCATGTAATAACGTCAAGTCAAAAAAAAAAAATACGTTCGTTGTTCGTAATAACAAGCGCCATAGCATATATGATGCTTATAGTTATTTTAATGTTTGTACGAGGATATAATTAATAAAAACTTGATTATTTGATTACAACATTTATTTACTACACACTGCAACAACAGGTTATGGGCCCAGTCTGCAGGAATTGAAAATATTCTTAAAAATATTTTAACAGTCAAGGTTAGTTTAATACACTCGTGGACAAAATGGCGCATGGCACTTTTGAAAAGTTTGGAATTGCACAATTTAACGGAGCAGATTACGACCATTGGAAATTCCGTATGGAAATAATATTAGACCAACACAAAGTAAAAAAATGTATTGAAGAAGAACACGATGGGTCGGATTCTGAAGAATTTGAGAAAATGGATGTAAAGTGCAAATCAATCCTAGTACAATGTATTGCAAATTCTCATTTAGAATATGTAAAGGATAAGAAAACATCGTTTAAAATGTGGGAAGCTTTACAGGCTGTATTCCAAAGAAAATGAATAGCATCACAATTGTTTTTAAGAAAGAAACTGTTAACCATGAAGTTTAGTAAAAATGACAGTCTTCAAACTCATTTCATTAAATTTGAGGAAACCGTAAGGGAGTTAAAGTCAGTAGGAGCCCATCTAGAGGAAATAGACATTGTGTGTCACTTACTTCTGACTTTACCAGATACATATGATGCTATGATCACTGCTCTAGAGACACTGGAACCTGAAAAATTAACTCTAGAATTTGTTAAAGCCAAGCTTCTGGACCATGAAATTAAAAGGCAAAATATACAGGGTGATGGTTGTTCAGCTGCTTTTAATAGTAACAGTTTTAAAGGAAAGAAGAATTTTACCAGGCTTCCAAAAGGCAAACAGTTACCAAAATGTCACAATTGCAGGAAGATTGGACACTATAGAAAGGACTGCTGGTTTAATAAAAATGAAAAAGAAGCAAATGAAGCTGAAAATGAGTCTTCAATAGTGTTTTTGGCAACAGCAGCTCACTGTGAAGGTGAAATGGACAAAAATGAAAATGAGGTAACATGGTTAATTGACTCAGGTGCTACAGATCACATGGTAAAAACAAATAAACATTTTAGTACTGTAAGTAACTTAGTTAATAATATAAAAATTTCAGTGGCAAAAGAAAGCGAGTCACTGCTCGCTAAACAAAAAGGTAATATTATTGTAAAACTAGAAAATAATGAAAATGCAACTATTCAAAATGTTTTGTATGTAGAAAATTTAAGACATAATTTATTATCTGTTCAAAATCTTGAAAAAGCTGGTTTAAAATTAATATTTGACAGAGGTGAAGTTCGTATTTTCAAAAATCAAAATGCCAAAGTATTTAAATGATTATGTAATCAACGAAGAATTTGAACACTTAGCGTTAAATGCGGAAAGTTTTGTTGATGATGTTCCTGAAAATTATGAAGAAGCAAAAACCAGACCAGACCACTACATGTGGAAATGTGCAATAATGGAGGAAATCAAATCGTTGGATAAGAACAACACATGGACACTTGTTGAAAAACCAAAAGGAGCCAAGGTTATTTCTTGTAAATGGGTTTTCCGGTTAAAAAGAAATGTAAATGACGAAATTGAAAAATATAAAGCAAGGCTGGTGGCTAGAGGGTTTATGCAGCGAGAAGGGTTTGACTATAATGAAACATATGCACCCGTTGCGAGGCTAACCACGGTGCGGTGTTTACTAGCTATAGCAAGTAGGAAAAACTATATGATAGAACAAATGGATGTAAAATCAGCATTTTTACATGGAACTTTAAAAGAAGAGGTAGGGGAGAAGGGGCCACCTTGAGACGCGTGCACCATGAGACAAACGCCATATTTTTTTTATTACGGACCTTAATATTTTCTGTCTACCTACAGCTTAAAAGGCGGCGATCATCAGTCTGTTTTCTGAAATCAAAGTGAGAGCACGTGTTTCTTTGCTTTTTTAATAGTGGTTTCGTGGTTTTGAAAGAAGGTAAGTTTTTTTAAATATGTACTGTGAAATGAAAAAACTAATGTACTTACGACTTTTTAGTCAATTTTTTTTGTGTTAATTTTTGGATTGTGGTTTTGTCCTTATTTTTTGTTAACTAGATACCTGATATCTACACGTGTTTTAAGTTTATAATTTTTTTTTCAAACCTTTCTTTGGGGTTACCTTGAGACAAACATTTTGGGCCACCTTGAGACGTGTCTCAAGGTAAACTTTTAAAGTTTAATAAGTTTTATGAACTTCTAATGCATGTTTTTTTTTATTTAGATGTCCCGAGGTCGCAAAAGAAAGTCAAATAAAGGTTTGTTTTCTCCAGAATCCATGAAAAGGGCGGTAAAAGATGTACTGGAACATAAAATACCTTTAAGAGTTGCCGCAGAACGGTATGGTTTAAAATTTCAAACTTTGGCCCGTTACGTAAAGAAGACCAGAGACAAGCCAAATAATATTGAAATATCTTACAAACCTCATTATGATACTCGAAGAATTTTTAGTGAACAGCAAGAAAATTTGCTTAAGGAGTACGTCTTGATTTGCAGTAATATGGGCTACGGCAAATCCACTAAAGATGTTAGACAGTTAGCCTATGAGCTTTGCATTGCCAGAACAATGGCAAAAAAATAAAACTGCTGGTGTAGATTGGTTAAAGGGTTTTTTAAAACGACACCCCGACCTGAGTGTAAGGCAACCTGAAGGTTGTAGTTTATCCAGGGCGACTTCATTTAACCGCCACAACGTAGAAAAGTTTTTTACAAATCTGGAGGAGGTATTAAAACGTAACGATGGATTTTTAAACGGTACACGTATTTTTAATTTGGACGAGACAGCAACAACCACTGTACAAGAGTTATTGCTAAAAAAGGAATTAAGCAAATAAACAAAGTTACAAGTGGAGAACGTGGAGTCCTGGTTACAACGTGTTGTATTATTAGCGCAGCAGGTTGGTTGCATTAAAAAATATAAAAAATAAATTAAAAAACAAAAGACAAAAAGAAACATTATTATTATTATTACTTTGTTTTAGGAACAACAATACCACCTGCTATGGTATTTCCAAGAGTGAACTTCAAACCCCACATGCTACATGGGGCTCCAGCTGGAACTCTTGGGCTCGCAAATCCATCTGGATGGATGACCGCAGAGCTCTTTGAGTCTGTCATGAAACATTTTATCAAACACACTGCGAGTTCAAAATCAAACCCCTCACTGTTAATTTTAGATAATCACGACAGCCATTTTTCTGTCGGAACTTTAAATCTTGCCAAGGGAAACGGCGTTACAATGCTGACGCTGCCCCCACATACCTCGAATAAACTCCAACCCTTGGATGTATCAGTGTATGGTCCTTTTAAATGTTATTATAATAATGCTATTGATTCTTTTATGATGAAGAATCCGGGAATACCAATTTCAATTTTTCAAATTGCAGAGTGTGTGTCATACGCCCTGGACAAAGCCATGACGCCAGAAAACATAAAATCTGGATTTAAAAAATGTGGCATAATGCCATTTGACAGAAATGTTTTCCAAGATTATGAATTCTTGCTAAGCAGTGTCACAGACAGAGATCTAGAGGTGGAACAGGAAGCTAACCTATTAAATGAAAGCATTCAAGGAAACTCTATAGAGATATCTGAACCCGTTGAACCTTCGACGCCAGAAAAGAACCTTGGTACTATTTCAGGATTTAAATCCCCACAAGAACTGTTTGGATTTCCTAAAGCTCAACCAAGAAAAAAGATACAAACACGAAAGAAGGGTTCTAGTAAAATAGTTACTGACACTCCTGAGAAAACGGCTATTGAAGAGCAATTCCATGAAAAAAAAAGAAAGGAATTATTAAAGCTATCCAAAGGCACTAAAAGAAAGTTAAATCCTATTAAGTCAACTCCTTCTACGTCATCCGAAAGTGACGTAAATTCATTTATTTCAGATTCTTCTGATTCAGAATCATTTGAAGATTTGAATTTGGAGCTAAATAAGGAGGCAAATCCAGATGTTGGATCGTATGTTGTAATTGAGTTTCATGATAAGAAATCTATTTTTTATGTGGCTAAAATTTTGGAGAGAAAAAATGATGAATATAAAGTTAGCTATCTGCGCTATAGCGCAAAAGTAAAGAATTCTTTTATATTTCCAGCAGTTGAAGATGTTGCCTTTATTAACCCACGGGATATTAAATATACTTTACCAGCCCCTGTTAAATCCAGTGGAACAAAAAGGCAACAATCTTATATTACATTTGGATTAAAATTTGATAGCATCAATATTCGATAAAATTTAGTTTGTTTTGTTTGCGCTAAAAACAATTAAGTTTTTAAAAAGTTTATGAGACTTTAGATTTAACAGAATTGAGCCGCCTTCTGGGATAAATATTTTCTTTGTTTAAGTTCTAAATTAGGTTAAGTTAAAATTACCTACTATTTTTAGGAGTTTTCTGACGTTTCTTAATAAAACACATTTTTTTAAAATTTGCTACTTTTAATTAATATGTTGTCTCAAGGTGTCCTAGGTTTGGGCTACCTTGAGACAAAAACATTGACTAAGAAAAAGTGCTCTAAAAATTGCAATTGCAAAGTAAAAAAAAGTATAGTATATAAATGTTGTAAGGCATGTCATAGGTTTACTTCACCGCTAAAAAACATGTAATAAAAAACAATCATAAATTCTTTAAACGAAAAAAAGTAAAAAATGTCTCAACGTGGCCCCCTCTCCCCTATACATGATGATACCTGAGGGTTATCAAGATGATGGGAGGATTTGCAAATTGAATAAGTCTTTATATGGACTGAAACAAACTCCAAACTGTTGGAATGCCAGATTTAATGAATTTGCGAAAGCTGAAAAATTAATCTGAATATGACCCCTGTTTATATTTTAAAAAGGAAAATTCATGTATAACATATCTTTTGCTCTACGTTGATGATATTTTGATAGTCAGCAGTAGTGAAGAAAACATCAAAAGTATGAAATTAAAACTAAAACAACAATTTGATATGCAAGATTTGGGTGAACTAAAGACTTTTTTAGGAATACATATATGTCAAGATGAAAATGGGATTTATTTAAATCAATTATATAATAAATATTTTAAAAAGGTTTAACATGATGGATTGTAATGAAACAAAAATACCTATGACCCCTAAAAATAATCTTCAGGACAAAAGTGATGAAAGCGATACAGAAAATGAGAAGAGACCTGTTCGTGAACTTATAGGGTGCCTAATGTATTTGATGTTGGCTACCAGACCAGATCTTAGTTTTTCAGTGAATCTGTGCAGTAGATATCAAAGTAATCCAACTACTCAACTATGGACTAGTTTAAAGAAAATTCTAAGGTATCTAAAAGGAAGTCTAAATTTAAGATTATGTTATTATAGAAATTGTGATACAAGCTTGATAGGATTTGCTGATTCGGATTGGGCTGGAGATGAACAAGATAGGAAGTCCACTACTGGTTTCTGTTACAAAGTTTTTGGAAGCATTGTTTCTTGGAATACTAGAAAACAATCTACAGTCGCTTTAAGTTCGACCGAAGCGGAATACATAGCATTGGCAGAGGCAGCAAGGGAAGGGCTTTGGTTAAAGAATCTGTTAAATGAATTTGGAGTTAATATTGTTACATTTAATTTTTTTGAAGATAATCAATCATGTATTAAGCTAACTAAAAAATTTGAGCACAAAAGACTGAAACATATAGATGTTAAATTCAATTTTGTTAGAGATTTAGTTTCTGATAAAATTGTAATTATTGAATATATTTCCACAAAAGAACAAATTGCTGATATGTTAACAAAAAATTTGAATTCTGAACAATTTTTAAGGTTAAGATTTAATTTAGGTTTGTGCTAAAAATTTTATTATTTACTTTGTGTTTACTGATAAGGAAGTTTCGATTGAAGGGAGATGTTGGAATACCAATCGAACATATTTTAGTTTAGTAACTTTAGTTTTGTTAAGTTGTGTCATGTGTCACGTCTTTAGTCACTGTCAACGTCATGTAATAACGTCAAGTCAAAAAAAAATACGTTCGTTGTTCGTAATAACAAGCGCCATAGCATATATGATGCTTATAGTTATTTTAATGTTTGTACGAGGATATAATTAATAAAAACTTGATTATTTGATTACAACATTTATTTACTACACACTGCAACAACACTTTTTTTATTTTCGAATGGAAACGTGACGCAATAATTTTGACCCTTAAGGCGGAAACACATTATCACGTCACGTGATTTCACGTGAACACACATGAGCAACAAATTTGTTGAGGCGGCTTTTTCTATTTATACCCTAAGAACGCACACTATTGTCACATTGGAGATTCACGTGAAATCACATGATATTACATGACTTGTCGCGCTCAAATTTTTTGTTGAAACATCAATTTTGTGAGTCGTGAAAACGTGAATGCTGTCAAAATGGAAGAATTTTTAATAGAAAAAGTGCGTTTACCATAACCATAAGTAAAGCACATGCATTTTCCAAGTCTTCTTCAAACGCGGAAGATGAACTGTCATCGCCATTATTATTATTAATTGTTTATTTGGTACATTTTTAGAAGGATTTTTTGGCGAGTTACCGTTTTATAATTGGTAACAGATAATCTGTTAACATTCCATTTTTGCGAAGCAACGGTTACAGGGGAGGCATGAATGACGTCACAAATTTACGTCATGGTTTATAAGACGGTTATAGATTCTGTAACACAACTTCATAGGTGGGTTATAATGTGGTTACAAGCATAGATAAATAATAATAAAAAAATATGGCGGAAAAAGAGGTGTTAGAAGCTGGCAACATGAATGACGAACAGCAGTTAGATGTTAAGAATAAAATCAACGACGAATCGCTTGTTGAAATCTGCCTAAATAAAGGACTATCTCATAGTAGTACCCTTACAAACAGCATCCATATTATTAAATGGTCACTCAGTTACCTCTTTTTATAACCGCAATGTTTTCACGAAACCTCTGAAATTACTGTCCAAGGCTATGAGTGGGGCTATAACCGCTTGGTAACTAGCGGTTATCAACGGTAGCTCGCCAAAAAATCCTTCTTGTTAAGCAAAGTGAAGTGACGTGATGGTAATGTGACTGTTTCTACTTAAACATACATTCACGTTTTTTTGTGAAAGCATGTGTGAACTCACGTGATGTGATAATAATGTGTTTTCGCCTTTACACTCAAATTTTGCCACTACGATGAAAATCAACTGCGTCAATGCTAATGTTATTATTGCTAGCCAGTGTGAGAATATTAATCTACCACAATACAGAGAATGTAGATACATTTAAATTGAATGCGGGCAGAGATTTTGCAGAATATTTCTTCAATCTCAAGAGAGATAATTCCAGTATTCTTTAATCAAATTTAATTTCAGAATTAGTAAATTCTGTGATGATCGTGGAGAAAGTTACTTTCCGCTCCTGTGTGGAAAGTATTTCGCACGCTTGTTGATATAAGCCTCTTTCCGTGGGACTGTACGGTACGATATACGTTACTTTACTATGTGGTCGTAGAAAAGGATATTCCATCCCTTTCAATATTACAACCACAACCAACATCTGAATAAGATCTAGGACTTTTAAAAACCTATATCTGAGTGTTTATAATAAAAATTCATAGATTGCCCTTACGCATGACGCTGATCGCGGCTGTAACGCGAGAGATACCCATCTACATCTTTTTGAAGTTGCGTTTTGGTACGATGACAGAAGTAATCTATGAATGGTAGTGGAGTCGTCCTATGATTTATCTTTTATCGTCTCACGGAAATCCTTGCGTTACGTTGCGTTGCGGAATCTATAAATCAGGGGTTACATAGCGTTCGTTACGTATCCAGTGCGTCTACGTGTGGTATACGTTTACAGTCCGTCAATCTATAAATCCCGCTTTCTGAGCATGAAAGGTTATTCGCCTATGTGAACTATTATATGTTTGTTTAAATCTGCTTTGTGAGAATATAGTTTCAGACAAAAATCACATTTGATGGATTTTTCGACAGTGTGGCAACGCATGTGTCGATTTAATGGTCCTCGACGACTGAAATATTTTAAGCATATATTACATTGGAATGGTTTTTCGCCGGTGTGAATACGAATATGTTCAACTAAATTAATTTTAGTGGTAAACATTTTGAAACAAGAGTCACATTTGAATGGTTTTTCGCCAGTGTGAATACGCATGTGTTGATTTAAAGAGGATTTGACTGTAAACGATTTGAAACAAACTACACATTGGAAAGGTTTTTCGCCAGAGTGAATAAACATATGTTCAACTAATATACTTTTAGTGATAAACGATTTAAAACAAATATCACATTTGAATGGTTTTTCATCATTGTGACAAAGCATGTGACGATTCAATGGGCCTCGCTGACAAAACGATTTTAAACATATATTACATTGGAATGGTTTTTCGCCAGTATGAATGCGCATATGTTCAACTAAATTACTTTTAGTGGTGAACATTTTGAAACAAATTTCACATTTGAATGGCTTTTCACCAGTGTGGCATCGCATTATATGTAGATGCAATGGACCTTGCTGACTAAAAGATTTTAAGCATATATTACATTGGAATGGTTTTTCGCCAGTGTGAATACGCATATGATCATTTAAATTACTTTTAGTGGTGAACATTTTGAAACAAATTTCACATTTGAATACTTTTTCGCCCATGTGACGTCGCATGTGTTGATATAAGTAAGTTCTAACTGTAAACGTTTTATTACAAATATCACATTGGAATGGTTTTTCGCCAGTGTGAATAAGCATATGTCTATTCAAAGTAGCTTTGACTGTAAACAATTTGAAGCAAACTTTGCATTTGAATGAGTTTTCGCCTTTATGAGCACGCATGTGTTGAACTAAATTAACTTTACGTGTAAACACTTTTAAGCAAACATCACATTGAAATTTGTTACTACAAAAAAGTTTGTTGTTTATTTGGTTAGATGGATCCTCTAATTTTTTGGTAAATAGTTTAGTTTCAACTTTGATTGAAAGTACTTTTTTTCTTTTAAAATATCGATATTTAAATTTTTTATTTTTACTATGTTTCCCACGACCCATTTTAAAATCAGTTTTCTTGACAAGATGATACATTGAAATATGGTAGAAGAGTTCAAATTTCCTAGTGTATAAATTTCCACATAGTTTACAAACCAAAATACCTCCAGGCATTAACCAGTGCTTCAGGTATTTCCGTTTTGCGGGAATCTCTGTAAATAATAAATTATTTTTAGGTATAGGGTTGCCTAAAATAAACTTAACAAAACCAAATGAAAGAATAATTCCATCAAATCATAACCCAGTAAACACAAGATATCCTATGGATATCCATTTAATGTCCACGATTGGTCCATATGGACATGGACACAGAATACGTATATTAAGCTGCGGGGACCATTTTGGAGGGCATGTTCCGGACCCGGATCATAATTTGTTGCTATTTTGTTGATTGATGTCTAAGGGTGAACCCCTCAAAAACCGCGCTCATTCCCTTCACTAGAAAAAGGAAGCTTGAGGGACTAAAACTGCCAAGCCTCTTTAACATGCAGCTGTGTCTAAGTCAGGAGGTTAAGTATCTGGGTTTAATTCTGGATGCAAAACTAACCTGGAACTCACACCTTCATGATAAAACTAATAAAGGGAAAATGGCCCTAATGGCTGCCAAACGGGCGATACGGAACACATGTGGACTAAATCCACGGATCGTACACTGGCTGTACACAACTGTGGTGAGACCCATGGTTACCTATGGCGCCTTAGTTTGGTGGCCAAAAACAGATCAGAAGAAAGCTGAATTGGAGCTATCAAAACTTCAGAGGCTTGCCTGTCTGTGCATAACGGTTTCCATGAGAAGCAGCTCGACTGCGGCAATGGAAGCAATTCTCAATCTTCCGCCTCTTGCTCTGCATGTTAAGGCGGAAGCGAGGATGGCTGCATACAGACTGGAATGCAATGGGAACTGGCATGAAAGAACCAACACTCCTTAAAATGAGAAGTGACAACATGTTGGCAAGATGCAACGACACCCAACCATACCAAATCCAGCTAAACTGGGATGGGTTGGAAGCATGCAGTCAGGAAGGAACGTTGATGTGGTACACTGACGGATCAAAGACTGACATTGGAACAGGTGCTGGAGTCCATGGTGCTAGACCCAGGTGCAATTTTCACGCACCGTTGGGGAATCTTGCTTCTGTATTCCAGGCAGAAATCTACGCTATCGATATGTGTTTGCAACTGAACATTGAAAGGGGGTACAGAGGGAAAAATATCCTAATCCTCTCCGATAGTCAGGCAGCATTAAAAGCTTTAGCATGTCCTCAGATTAGATCTAGACTGGTCTGGGATTGTCTACTGAAACTTAAAACCCTGGCTAGAGTTACTCTTAAGTGGGTCCAAGGGCATTGTAGGAAACGAAAAGGCAGACATCCTAGCAAAGCTGGGGTCCGAGACAGCATTCACTGGTCCTGAACCAGTATTTGGGATATCCAAAACTGCTGCACGTGGTTGTATATCTCGGTGGACTCAAACTAAACACCAGTCGTACTGGAGACACGTGTCAAAACAGGAACACAGCAAACTCCTGGTTAAAAAACCCTCGGAGGAGCTGACCAATGAAATACTAAACCTTAGCAAGGCCCAAATAAGGATAGTGACGGGTTTACTCACCGGTCACTGTACTCTAAGGAAGCACATGCATACAATCGGCATATATAGGGAGGAACCTATCTGTCGGTTGTGCATGGAAGAGGAGGAAACAGCCTCTCACATTATCTATGATTGTGAAGCACTATCTCACTGGAGATATCGACTCCTAGGACTAGAATTTCCAAGGGAGGATTTCTCCAAGAAGAACCTAGTGAAAAGTCTGCTGAGCCTGATAAGGGCTACTGGTCTCTTCACATAAACGGCACAACCAAGAGCACAAAAAGCCTTAAGGCTGAGGTGCCGAGGTCATCAATCCTTTGACTGGTGTGCTGATCCAATCAATCAATGCTAATTTGTTACTAAATAATTGAGAAACGAGAAACGCGTGGTCCTCTACCGTAATATTAACTTAGGGTAGCCAAGTTGAATATCTCGGTAACGAAGGAAGCTAGCGATACGAGTCTCGTGGCATATTTTGTTGCTTTTAGATGGTATGATCCATTTTTCTAGGAAATATCCCCCGGTCATTAAACTTGATAATTCTCCTTTTGGGTTATTTGTAGCATTCAGTTACGGTGGCCAACTGCGATATCTCGGGAGCCAGACGAGCTAGCGAGACGAACCAGGCGGCATATTTTGTGGCTTTACCGAAAAATTCCAAAAACCACCCCTTCATGTCAAACTCACCTTCGCGACTACTTGCATTATCTCGGGAGCATGACGAGCTAGCGACACGAACTAGCCGGCATATTTTCTTGCGAATTTGTTGCTTTACGATGGTATACTTTGCAACTGTACAATTTCAAAGTAAGAAATTGTCCAAAACTATCAGTTTCATTTATACAAATATACCTAAAAACTATAAACAAAAACATGACCGAGTTCAGCGAGTTGCAAAAATTTCCAAGGAAGCAATCCGCCAATGCAGTTGTCAGTGTGTTTTATTCTTGACAAAGTCGCCAACTTCGTAGACATTATAATTAAAAAAAAAATGGAAAATGATCCCACTTTTTTCTAATCAATCCATGTTCTCCTTATTAGCCGCTTTTAATTATGTGACGTATAAAAATAAAATCAAGTTCAAGTAAGCTTTAAAATAACATTTTGTTGTTTGTTTTAAACTAAAAAAATGTAAAATACAGGAACAATCTCGCATAGCTGCGTTTAAGCACCGGTGGTTGTTTTTCTCAATTTCTACGTGAAGCCACATTCAAGCCACAAATTCGCAACAAAATATGCCATAAAGCTGGTTAGAGCAGCTAATTAAAGATAATCAATTCACAAAGGAGAAAACTTTGCTGAAAAATATTTTAAATGCCAATAATTACCCATAACAATAACAATAATATTAATAATTCAGCTAACATAATTTTTAAAAACTTGACAATACCGTATGTTAAGGGTTTATCAGAAAGAATTAAGAAAATTGGTAATCAATTCAATATTCGAACTAGCTTCAAATCTAACAATACGTTGAGATCTATACTAACAAAAACGAAACCAAAAAATGAAGAACAATCTTCAAAAAACTGCATATATCAGATATCTTGTGAATGCGACAAATTCTATTTAGGTGAAACATCTAGACCATTGAAAGTCCGAATAAATGAACATAAAAAGTATATCAAAGATAGGGAGTTCTTTAAGTCAGGTATTTGCAAACATGCTTGGGAAGAGGGGCATAAAATTCAATGGGATTCGACAAAAATAATATTGAAAGAGCCCAATAATAAAAGACGAAAAATCAAAGAAAGTGCTTTAATACAACTAAATTCAGATAAATGTGTAGCTAGTATTTCAGCCGAATGTAGTCAAATTTGGTTACCAATGTTAGAAAGAGAAATTTCCAATAATCAATTACCGGCGTTATCAGGATAGCATCATAAGTTTTTATCCAGGTTTTCTTATAATTTATCTTTGGAATGGTTGTTAATCGATACACACTTCAATACACAAAATCACCAAACTGAGATATATATATTTTGAAATCAAAAATAATCATACACAAAAAAGTAACAACAAACGCGTTTTTATTAACAAAATTTCCAAAATAAGCGAGAAAAAAAGCGATATCCCAATAAAAACCGTTCCTGGAACGTGCACTTCACTGGATTCCATTTCTAGTGGACTACATATCGTTAGAATGTCATAAAATAAAAATATTTTATTTTACATTTTACCAAAGGTGTCATCTACTATGAATGGACCTTAATAAAATTTGACAACAAAGTTTTGTAGTCTTAAACTTCAAAATATTATTGATTGTCTAGTTGTCAAATTTTTTCGTTGTGTCAGATAGGGACCAAAAAATTATTTCTATACTAGTTCATCTTGACAACGGTAGCTGGAACCCTACCGAAACGTCGAAATGAAAAATAAAAAACATTATTGTGGTTTGATTCCCAAAAAAAATAAGAAAAAAGAATAATTAAAGAATTGTTTCAAGAACTTTTGAATTGGCACATGTTAAAGCAACAAATCAGCAACAAAATCGCCGCCTGATTCATGTCGCTAGCTTTTTCCTTTCCCCAAATATCACAAATGGCTGCTGTACCTTAATATCTTAGCCGCTAAGGCGAGTTTGACACGAAAGGGTTGTTTTTAAAATCTCTCGATAAAGCCGTTTTATAGCAACAAAATATACCGTGGAGCTCGTTGGACCAAGTATTTGTAGGCTTTAAGATAGAGCAAAGGGCTGCCGCAACTTAAGATCACGGTAGCGGGGCTCACATTGAAGCAACAAATTGGCAACAAAATATGCCGCGAAGCTTGTTTTAGCAACTAATTCTAGTCTCGAGACAAAGCAAATGGCTGCCGCAGCTTAATATCGCAGTGGAATAGGACATTTTTTAATTATACCATCGTAAAGCAACAAATTCGCAAGAAAATATGCCGGCTGGTTCGTGTCGTTAGCTCGTCATGCTCCCGAGATACTGCAAGTTGAGAATGTAAGAACCCATGCAACCTTTTTGTAATGCAACACGCTTCCATAACGAGCACAAAAATGTATAATTTCTGAAAACACTCAATAGCATTGATTTTTATGATATGTTACCTGTTGTATGGGTAACTTTAACACCCTGTATCTCAAAACTAAAGCTCCAACGACCCATGTCGACAGGAAATTTTACGCCAAATTTTGCATTTTCTACACCTATTCATCAACACCCTGTATACTGACTTATTCAATGATTCTAAATTCATTATTTTCACCGCACTTCGTCTGATTTCTGTATTAAACTTCCACATATCTCCACCTGCAGTGTACACCTACTTCTACTTGCGGTTTACACCTCAACATCAAATGACATACAGCTCATTTGAAGGGATGGAATTTTTGAAAAGTTGGAATTATACTTTATTCCAAATTCCTAATCAAGAAGTTGTAGATGAAGAAGTGAAGAGATATTTAGAGTTGCCATAATTTGTATCACCTACTTTATTTTTTAAATGTCATTTAATTTCTTATCTTAATAGGATTATGTATAACTAAAAAAGGGTTCTATTTTAAATCTAAATGTACTGAAGTATGTTTTATTTTGTCATAAAATATTAGTTTATTTTGTACCTGAATCAAGTTTTGATTAAAAGTTTTCATTTACATAGAGCATGTTTCATTCACAATGGAAAAATTGCCCCTGTATGATTGTGCTTTAAAAATTTTTATTATTTTATATGCATTTTTTGAATTGGAGAAAAATGTGAATTTTTGATCAACATCAATAATATTGATTAACATATTGAGTTCGAAGATAACCTCATTAATTAAACAATTACTAACCTTTGATACTGTTGCTAATAATGGATTCAGATTTTGTATTGTTGGACTATTGGAATTAATAAAATGTTTTGTACAAACATATGTGCTTTTTTTATTTTTTCAACAGTTAAATTCGTTCTTCACGATAAATGAATCCACTCCAAACACAATATCCTTATACTTAGAGATTGGGTCATTATTAGAAAATGAACTTCCACCACAAAAATTAAATTCTGGGATTTGAAACAGAATTGAATGAATTTCCTCTGTTGTAGAATCAGAAAATGTGCTCATGAGAGAAAAAGGAAAAGATACTTACAGGAGGAAGATCAGTATGATATTCTTCTGCATAACTTTTATTAGCTTGTTTCTGTGTAGTGGGTCCTGTTATTCACAGTGGCAATTGTTTTTCACTCACAAAAGCACCAAAAACATATTTATTTTCAGTGTGAAGTTTTCAGTACAAAAAATTTTTCATACAAATTAATTGTATAAGAATACTGTAGAAATGAACTTGATCCCAACAAGTATTTTTGGTTTTTATAGAAAAAGTCATTTATCTTATTAAGTTAGTGGATAAATAAGAAGTAGTTATGCAATGGTAGACCAAGCTACATTTGAATAAGTATCAATTTAATAGTGTAATTTCCATACACAGAATACATTATTTTTACATACTGCTATGCATGCTCGTGCCCTTAAGAGTCTCGGGTGGCTAAAGCTCATTTTCTGCCCTTGTGGCACCATATACTATTTTTGATAAAACATTTTGCTAAAGCTGATATTTCTTGAAAAACACTTTCTGTTGCTTAGTCTACCACTGCATAACTACAAGCAAAATTTTTCAGTTTCAGTAGATTAAACATCCTGAAGTTATTATGACATTCCTTTTTAAAAAGATTTGTTGTATGTGCACTATTAGTTGTTACTATAAATGTCATCAATTACAGTTGGATAAGTTCTAAAATATTGGAATTCTTCACTCAGATTTTACTTCTCCAACAAAGTTTTGTTTGCCTTAAGATGAAGTTTATTTACATACCATTTTTTGATTGTTTTGTGTCCTTTGTATGAATTAAGTGACAATTTCTGTGGGCACCTGCATCAGCACTTTGGCCAATTTCACTTGCTGTTTGTACATTATTAGATCGCGATTCTACTTCGTCCCCTTGTTTTATTGAAACCAATTCTGTTTTTATGACATTACTTAATTGATTATTGTCTTTTTCATTGTTACAGATTTTATTATCAATTTCATTTGGAAACAAATGTTCTTTGATTTCAAGTTTGTTCTCTTCGGTAAAAAAATAATCTGGTTCTTGTTTCACTTCCATAATTAGTTAAGGAAGGAGTACCTATAGAAATCCATTGCGATTTCATTAAATAAACGGTACAGAATGTCAGAATAACCCACACCATTATTATGTGCCGTTATCCTGAACTTCTCTTATCTATGATCCTGAACAAGTTTACCTAGGACATCTAGGATTTTTTTAATTTTCGTGGAGCGGCGGAGCACATCCCGAACGCATTCGGAGCACAGCTGACAGCACAGCACAGGGTGTGCTGTGATTCGGAGAGACTTCGCATGCGCACTTGAAATTTGAGTGTGATAATTATCTCTATGAAAAGAACACCCTCCGGATTTGAAATTCAGTGGTCGCGGATCACGTTCTGTGACCCGTGGACACGTTCGTAACGCGTTCGACAGATCCTTGGATAGACGGAGGGATATCGCATTCAGAGCGAATGGGGTGTTAAACTTAACAAAAATATGATGTTTTCTCTATGTTAATAGTTAGTGGAGGACAAAATCATAATGGGAATCGATTATTTTTAATATTTTTGGTCTCACAAGGTTTTTATGCCGATTTAAAAATTCAACTTTTGGATGATTTAAATAATCCGCCATTCATAATGTGACGTGTGCTCACTAGAACAGAAGTTAGCTACATAAGGGTTGACATAGGACTACAATTCTGATGTGATATTGCTGTTATAGTGACTTAGGAATTGTTTTTTTTTCCTTCCATCATCGAGTGTTGAGTTATAATTTGTCCATGTCACTTGCAAACTAAAAATCAAACATACACACACGTATACAATTACTTACATAAAAATGATCTTCACATAAATAGTAATTAGTTTTAGTGTGGATTTATGCAGACACATTTAACAATTATCAATTAGCATTTAACAATTAACATTTATCAATTATAAGTTGAACTACTCATTTCACTATGACTCCATTTATGCACACAATTAACAATTATCATTTATCATTTAACAATTACGAAGTTGGCCAACTTTTAACTTCTTAAATTAATTGTACCGAATTTTCATCTAGTGCGCAACTAGTACGCAGATCCTGAAGTTAACTTCACTTTTTTCATAGAAAAGTGGTTGACAGGTTATATTGTGTTTGTTTGTTTTGTTTATTTTTAATTTTCAAGTTCAATTCATCTTCAAAATTATTCCAATGCACAAATGGACATGAAAATGTAGGGTTAATGGTTATTGTAAATAACTAGAATCTCGGGCTCGTGCGCTTGCTTACTATTTTCTCCTAATTTATAATTGTGTCTGCATAAACGATGGCAGTTTTCCTAATTGTTAATTGATAAGTGTTAATTGTTAAATGCTAATTGATAATTGTTAAATGTGTCTGCATAAATCCACACATAGTCTGTTTATATTTGCTTCTAGCAGCCTCAAACCAAATTTTCTTTTTACTGTTACTGCAGGCGCAGTTACAAACTTTTTATCAGGCGTTGTAACTGTTGTGCTCGTGCAGTATGATACAAAACAAGATTTATACGATATTGACATTATTCCAACATGAAAAATTGTGGAGAAAAACTAACTTAACTCAACCAAAAAAGTATTGACACAATTTTTTTATAATATTGAAACGTCAAGCTTGAATAAAATGTAAACAAAACCAAAACCATGGAGACTATATATAGTCTCCATGACCAAAACACTCAAATATATTATAGACTTTGACAGTTCTTCAAACTTCAAATTCGAATGGCCTTTTTGTAACTGGTTATTAGTTCATAAAACATCTAAATCAGAAATATTTAGTGAAGTGACGTATCTGTAGTGAAAGTTGCAAACATTTTGGAATTCTTAATTTCCAGTTTTCTCCTAAAATATTCGGTTTAAAAAATTTGTAAATTAATTTTTGCAAAGTAGTACCAACATACTTTAATAAAATACCAAATGCGCTCGGGATTCTCTCCGCCAAAATTTGTGACGAGAGCCTAATTTACCGACATATTCCAACGTTGCCAAATTCAGTAGTAACATGTGGCTTTTGCGATTGCGTTTGTGATTCTTGTCTGTGGCCCGAGAGACGTGGTGCCGATCGATATGCGTCCATAAAGCTTTTAACCTCCTATACGATATCCTTGATGTGTGCAGAGATTAGCTCAGCGTAAGCGTGCTGGGCTCCTAACACAGAGGTACCAAGTTCGAGTCGTGTCCGAGTCAAGATATTTTTATTTTTTGTTTTTTTCAAAAATTGACTAAAAATACGAAGAAGGTTTGGTAGGGGTAGGTTTGGTTGGGTTATTATTGAAAATTATTATAATTCATTCTACAAAAATTGACTAGAAATACGAAGGTGGTTTGGTAGGGGTAGGTTTAGTTGGGTTATTATTGAAAATTATTATAATTTTCGATTCGGATTAGGGTAGGGTAGGGTGGTTTAGGTTAGGAATATATTTAAAAAATATATTTAAAAAAGTGTATGGAAAGCGAGGAGATGTTCTTTTCATAGAGAACGACACGGGGTGTTTGAACCGTGCGCGCCCCGCATGAAAGCCGAGCGCCGGAGATACTCGATCGGCACCACGTCTCTAACTTATTTTCTGTCATACGAACTAAGTTTGGCAACGTTGGAATATGTCGGTAAATTAGGCTCTCGTAAATTTGTGCTATGAACTAGGAAGATGTATTGTAGTTCATAGATAATATATTGTAGTTGTAGACCATAGAGAAATAGTACTGTCTACTTTCTATGATGTAGATGTAGACAAAATAAATTATTTCTCTATGGTAGGCATGTCCACCAACGGCACCAACTGACAGTTGACAACAATAATTATTTGGTTAGATTTTATTGTAGATTTCTTAGACAAGGAAAGAGAGTGGACGCATAACCCGAGTCGTAAAACTGTTACCACCTGCCACATCGACGATGGGGTCAGTGGCGTAACATAATGTTTGTAATATATTTTTTCCAATGTAATAATAATCGTCTTCAAAATTTTGAGAAATGATTGAATGTTTGTTAGAGACTCATAATGGGTTGGTATCAAAGGAAGCAAGTCAATAAAATTAAGCAATATTACACATATATATTTAATAGGTATAATAATAAAATTATGGTAACAAAAATTAATATTTATACATAACATACTATCTCAATATTTGACAAAACATAAAAATCCAATTAAATAATCACTTGCTGTTATTTACTGTCCTTTGAATAAAATAAGTTTGGTCAATTGGCTTCTAATGGGATTAGATTTTTGGGATAATATTTTTGTCATATAATGTACACGAACATTAATATATTTTGTACAAATAGATTTTATTAAAAAATAAATGTGATTTACTGGACTTTCCAGAACATGGTTTTTCAAATTTAGAAATAAATTACAACTAAGAGATTCTGATATGATTCTATTGGATAACATTAGAACGAAATTTTTTTTATATAAATCATTTTTAAACATACGTAGGTACTTCTCGGCCTTGTTACAAATTTTAATGACGTCGTCAGACGGATATGTAAGACCGCCATGGGTCTTCTGCAAAATTAATGAATTTAAAAAATTTGCACGAGTTCCTGTTAATGCTACACTGCAACTTTCACATTTAATAGTTTTTTGTAAACTTTGTGATACAAAGCCAGCGATATATGTAACGATTTGGGATGAGCACTCTGACATTGTAAGATTATTAATAATGTATTCATGATCTTCCCAAATGGTATGTATTATATCAACTTCTTGGTCAGGAATTAACTCGTTCACAGCACCAGGTGTTGTAGCATTTATACAATCTTCTGGTTTTACAAATTCAGTTTTACTTGATGTTACTAATACTGGAATTTGATCCAATGGAATACAATTTCCCACACCACCCTCTCTTACTTCACCTCGTACTAATAATTGTTTATAAGCCCCCATAAATTGACGAGCTGTTGGGTTATTGTTCCAACCACCTCTTGATCTCACAGATGAGAAAAATAATTCCAGATGATCTTGACTTATTTTGTATAAAGGCAAATAAATTAATACATTTTGTTTTTCCACCAAATCATTATATAAACTTAATGCACTTTTTAGACCAACAATAATACCAAGAAAGCCAGTTTTCCTTTTGGATTCAATAACTAGTTGTCCATCAAATAAATTGTGTAAGAGAAACTACCTTTCTTTTCAGCCTTTTTAAAGATTGGTTCAATATTCTAATTTTTCTAGTCTTCTCTTGGCTTCTAACAGTTTCTTGGAATAGCTTCCTTTTCAGTTTTTTTTTAATAGGAGAGTCAGCAGTTTGGTTTAACGACTGTGTTGAGGAAGTAGAAGGACCGGGTTCTTTGGTGTTTATTGGTGTTCTCTTTTTTGTCTAGAAAAAACAATATTTCATATAGATATTCCCAATTCGCAAAAAATGTTAAATTATTTTTTACTTAGAACTACCAAGATGTTTTATAATTATTATTTATATAGGTACATACATACCTTCCTGGGTTGCAGGTATGTGGGCAACTGGGGAAAAATTGTTGGGATAGCTTCATAGAGCAAGCGTACTCTTGAACCTGCATCAGTTTTATAAATCCAATGTTCCTCAAAGTGCTTTGAGCAAAGTCTATCATTTTTAGTTGGTTCCCAATCCTTAATGTTGGTGTTACGTATCCACAATTTGCGTTTTTCCACATCTGTAGGAAAGCTGTAACAAAAAATAAAAAAAGTCCATAAAGTAATCATACATATTTTCCTAGGTGAGAATTTTCCTATTCTATAGTGACTATTTTTTTTGTGTGTTTTAGTCATTTTTGTATTAATCTATTAAAGAAATGAGTATCTAAATTTAGTGTAGAGAAATTTAAAAACTGGTCACCCACGCCACTGGTATAATAGCCGTTTCGAACAAATAAAATAAATTATATATGCAAATCTAGAATGAAAATCATCAAAACGCTTTATCCAAATACTATATTTAGGTGAATTAAATACTGGAGAATTACATACATAAGAATAATTTGTCAGAGATAACTCTTTAATCATTTAAAAGAAACAAAACTACACTCCATTGCATACAATTCTTTGTTTACCTGTGAAATGAAATTCCATCCTCCTTTTTCTCGCTTCGACTTCGGCATCCGTAAGCACAACAATTCACCATTATTCAGTTCAAAAATAAATCACAATCTTATTAATTTTCACTTAAAACTTCACGTACGAAGCACACGCTGCTTTCCCTTTGTTTGCCACATATAAAATGGCGTCTACTAAAAGTGTGTAACAGAACGCAAGCGCAAAATAAGGCAAAGTGCGGTATCCATATTATGCTTTCCTAATCTAAGGTAGATTTGTATTGTGATTTGTAATTTGGTTGTTTTGTATTGATTTAAATAATCTTTTTCATTATAAACAGTCATATATAGCTTTTAAAATACCGAAGCAATTAAAACAACGTCAGAAAAGCACTAACACTAAATCAAAATCAAATAACTAAGAACCACGCGTTGTGCAAAGAACGCGTGTTTATCATCAATACTGAGCATAGGCGTGCGCAGACTTTTTTATTAGGGGGGCATTGATTCATTTGAGCTTGAGCATGCCTATTAAAAATGATAATTAAGCAATAACGCTGCCTTTTCTATAACGCAAAAGTCCATTGCAGGCTCATCGGCGAAATAAAAAATCGTCATTGCCCCATTTCTAATTAAGAGATTACGCAATTATAAGTAATAGAACAAAATAAAATGAACCAAAAAATAAACTAGAAAAATAAAACGTAACATTCCTAACAATACATGGAATCCAGAGGAAAAAGATATGGATAATGATAATATCCTATTAATTAATTTACAAACGCATTCGACATGTTGCTTCGGATAACACTTTAAACTCGTTTATTACATTGTCATAGTTATAGTTCACATTCTCCATTTTCTCTTGTTCAATGAATAAAAAGAGAAGTAAATCGAATCGAGTCTCTGTTGTGACATGGTACTCCTCAGTTTTGATAACGAACGTTCACAAGAGCAACTAGTAACTGGTATGAGAGCAAACATTTTTAAAAGCGTGAAAAAGCTAGTGTATATTTTGTAGTTGTCTGAGGAAAGGATCCAAGTCATCCAATCATCAAGATTAACACCTTTAGGAATAGAATTATCAAATTTTATTACACTCAGTTTGGCAAGAAATTCTTCTTTTTTTATTTTAAATTTATTTTCAATTAAAATGAACGTAAAAATTTAAAAATTATAAAATGTTTTTAATAGATTGATATTTTGAGGAATTGGGGTGGACCCCTGTAGGCACGCCTATGGTAAAGAGACTCTGAACACTGTAGAATTCTACCGGTCGCTTCCTACAGTACTATTACTACTATTTTTCCAGTCGACAGCAGACGAAAGTCTCACTCTGTATACTGTCGACAAGTCTTCTTTTATTCCTAACTTGTTACTATGAAATATATTGAAGTTTTTATGAAGAAATCGTTGACAAAAGACGTGTGAATAGAGTCGATAGTACAATTCTATAGTGTGCAGAGTCCCAGTACGGATTCCTCAGGGCTTGAGTTATGTAATTTAAGAGCAACAGATTCAGGTACACAGAGGGATAATAGTATCAATTAAATAGTCACCTGGATTCGTTAAAACAGCCAGTAGTCGAAGAAAAGATACCTTATCTCTTGCTCCTCGCATTTCACAGTTATCATTTTAGATAATTTTAAGAACTGATTACTAATTGAAGCCTAACTCATAGATAACCAAGTCTAACTGTCATTCGTTGTTTACCTAAGCCAAAGAATACACCATTGGTGTATTCTTTGCCTAAGCCTGTGGACCATGGCTGTGAACAATGAAAACTAAATAGAATATGACATGGACCAAGGATGTTAGATGAGAATTCTAACATCCTTGGACATGGACGACATGGTCCTCCACAGTAATATGGCCGTCCTGTGATGATTTTCAAAATCGAACACCTTGATTTCGAAAACTTCCTAGAATCGAACTATCGTACCTACTATTTCTGTTTTGTTACCGATACAGTAAAGACAAGTTCTTAAATTCACCGATACATCTATCGGTAAATACGGTGTCTACCTAAGCCGTTCTTAAATTTACCGATAGATTGTCGAGAGAATCATCCCAGCGTTCTTAAATTCACCGATAGTTCTATCGAACTTCTTTCTACCTTGAGACCACAGATAACATACTGCTTGAGACTCGATAAATCTGGTAGATTTGGAAGGGGAATGCACAATCATCATCAATCATACGCAATGACAATTAATAAGCTTTATTTATTGAGTTTAGTTGTTTTGTTGTGTCAAAAATTTTATACATTATTTTTTTTGTTAATAAAAATGGATTATGAAATGGAAATATCCTATAATGGTGAAATGTTTAAAGTGATGGTGGACCTAAATACGTATGTCATGCTTTTATGAGGTGAAATTTTGTATCGAATTAAAAATTAATACAAAGAATAAAAGTTTATTTGCGTCTATGCGTCAATACTAATCACAAATCACGTTCTTATAATCGTCTACCGATAGATCAACTACCTACCTGACATTTATCTGACATATCACAGACATCTATCGATAGAATCTACCGGTGGATTTTAAGAACTTCCCTTAAGTGTTATCTATGGCAAATGGCATTTAGTACGCGTCATAAATTGTCATATGTCAAATTTTTGGATGAAAACAATCTATTCTATTTACAAGTATTTTAGAAATAGATTTACTGTATTATTGTATTAATAATATAGGTATAACGATTAAAAAGGTATGAACACGATATATTTTTAATCACTTAACTATTATAATTTAACAAAATTATAAAAGTTTGCTTGCATCCAAAAACTTGACATATGGCAGTTGTGACGTTTTCTTTCACTAAATGCGCGTATTAGCGCTCGCTATACACAAATCTAAAGAAATTCTGTGGCGCAATATCGTAAAAAACGCATACGAAAATTGTTCAACAAACTCAATACAGCAAACCAAATTTCGTTGGATTTTGATTCATTATTTTGATACAACAAACCATTTATTTCTCTATGCAACAAACAAAATAACGAACATATTCCAGCCCCCACGCAAGTCACTTGAGGTCAATGAATACATGGTGTTTTCTTTGTCGATGCTTTAAGCATATAATATATATGTAAGCTAGAAGTGGTGTCGGTGTGAAGGTTTAAAACAAAGATAACCACAAAACACACCCCCATGCACAGCCCCCATGATTTGTGATGACTCTGCAGTTAGACCAATATATAATCTTTTATCTATGAGCTAGACCTAAACAATGGAAGTAAAGCAAGAACCAGACTATTTGTTCATTGAAGAATACAAACTTGAAATCGAAGACCATTTTTTTCCAAACCAAAATGATACCAAAATCTGGAACAATGAAAAAGGCAATTACCAAATAAGTAGTCTCATAAAAAATGAATTGATTTCAATAAAACAGGAGAATGATGTCGAGTCAAGAACTGAAAATGTACAACTAACAGATGCATACAGAAATTCTCACTTAGTTCTTGCAAAAGACAGAAAACAATCAAAAAGAGGTATGTACATAAACTGAGGAACAAAACTTGCTTAGGGTACTATAATCTGAAATTAGAGCTTATACAATAAAAATGTATTGAAATCTCTAGTAATACCTAATAGTATGATTGACAAAACAAATAGGAAATCTTCCTGATATAACTATAACTAAAAATAAATCAATTATATATTTAGATACATCTTGCATATCAACAAAATTATGTTGTTAAAGTTGTAGACCAAACATGAATATTTTGCATACCTACTTACTTAATCTTCTTTTAAATGAACACAGTATTTTATTTCATAACCTGGATTAAAATAGGTACTTATCAACTCTAAAAAAGATTCTTGAACTCTAAAGCTATAAACAATTTCTTTTTATAAAATAAAATGAATAAACAACAAATTCCACAACAGATATATAACGTATGTTACTGGACCAGTTTCACAAAGAACATTTCCATCATATGGAGTAATTTATAGAAATTGATATAAATAAATAAGTAACTAAGATACATCCAGATAAGTCAAATTATGAACACTCAATAGAATCAAATCATCACCCCACATTGAATAATACCATTAAACTTTTACATAGTTGTCGAAATTATCACAGACTTAGTTTCTAGTACTAGTACTTAAAAAAATATCAGAAAGATGTTCAATATTCTCTTATAAATAAACATCTTTATTTATTCATGTATTTATTCAATCATTAAGAAAATACTGGTGTGAAGTTGGTAACCCAAAGCTGGTAGCTCATTTGCCAAACAATCAGTGGCGTCGTTAATATTTTGACTATGTAGAGAATAATGAAGTAGCTAAAAACGACAACACAAGTAGGTATCTTGAGTTTTTACAAATATTCAGCCGGAGGAAAAATCATTTAGAGATGGTCAAAGGGGTAGAATCAGTCATTTATATTGGATACATGTAATTTCCACAGAAAAAAAAAATATTTGCGATTCAAAATTTATAGTTGAATAAAAATTCCAGTCTAAAAGAAAATCATTTTGTTAAACTGCAAGGGGTGGTTTTTGGTTATTTATTTTAGGAATATGTTTTTGACAGTGAAAAAAATGACGGAGCAACTTGTAATTCATAAACGAGTTTCCTAATTAATTATAAATCAAATACTCCACTGATAGGAAAATTACTTAGCTAATCTCCAAGGGGTAGTTTTTGTTATTTATTTCAGAAAAATGTCATTTTGACGGTGAAGGAAAAGACGGAGGAACTTAAGATTTATAAAAAAGTTTCCTAATGATAATTCGAATACTCCACTAGATGGAAAATGACTTAGCTAATCTCCAAGGGGTAGTTTTTGTTATTTATTTCAGAAATATGTCATTTTGACTTGAGATCTATAGACAAGTATCTTAATGATAAATCGATCTACTATAACAGTTTCCTCTCTCTCTCTTGGTTTCATTGTTTTTGAATATTTTCAACTTTATCGTTCTGGTGTGTTTACTTGGTAAAGTCCATATGGAAATGTTAATTCTCTATTTTTGAATTTTTTTTTCACGGGTTTGGTATAAAAATTGTCTACAAAACACTTTTCCTTCCATAACATTTTCCTCTATCTCTCTTGGTTAAAAATTGCGTGGTTCCAAATTTGTATATCCAAGCGTTATTTCAAATATTGTTAATGTTAATAAAGGCTTTAACGAAAAATCATGTGATTGGAAACAACACAAAAACAACTAGGTGCATACTAACAAAAGTGCTCAACACTTTAGACGACCTAGAATTAACAGAAATAAATAAAAATTATAGAAAAGAGAAAGCATATAATACTCTTTGCAAAAAATTGAATCTTCCTCAAAAATTAAAAATAAAATTGAAAATCTTTAAAACACTGAATGATATAAAATCGAAGAAACATGATAAGGTTATATCGCCGAGTAGAAAAGAAATTCCAAAATTTATGTTAGAAGAAGTCCTAGCAGCACTAGAATTGAAAATCACGTCTTAAAACCATATAAAAGAACTCAAGACATAAATAATAAGCTGGAATACACATCAACGCCGAAAGAGGTTTATGAAGCAGGAGTGATCACAGATTTAAAAGAAGATAACAAAGCAAATGATATAACATCAAGAAATTTCAAAGTTCTCAAAGAAATTAATGATTCATCAATAGATAGCACATATCCAGAAATGTCGGAATATATATCAGTGCCAAATGAGGATGATCTAGTAAAAGTAACCGCAGATTCACAAAACGATAAACATGAAGTACTTGAAAATAACACCAGACAATTTGGAAATACCCAACGAGTTAAATGATTTATCTTCAGACAACCCCAATCGTACGCTACCTATATCATCTCAAAACACAAACAAACTTATTCCTAAAGACAAAGATTGTAATGTTTTTGAAGGAACATTTTCAATTGATAGTGGTGTGTCCCAGCAAACACAAAAACATATTGAATACATTTATGTGATGTAATTTTTGAAATATAAAAGTCACAGTTATATAAAACTGAAGTCACAACTAGATAATATTTATGTATTGAATACTGACAAAGGCCGTCACAGCTAGAGAACAAATATGATATAAAAGATACATATTCATATTACATATCTATTATGTAAATTTTATTACATCTCAAATATGTCCAAATCACTATGTAATATATATGTAAAAATGAGATAATATCTAGAGAATATTTATGTATTAAATAATATAGATGTAACAAAAGTTACCTATTTTTACTTTTGTCTCACCCCTTACCTAAAATATTTTATTTCAAAGGATCTATGGAAAAATTATTTGAGAAAAATCTGTTAAAACATTATTTTCCATAGATGAAATGAAATACAATATTTTTAGTATGGATGAGGGTCAAAAGAAAAAAGGAATTATTGTAACTACACCTATTATTCAATACCTACCTTATGAAATATTTCAAACATAATAAAGCAACTGAATATTTATATATTGTAAATGGTATTTATCTTCATTTGGAATATTTAGTAGCTGGTGGATGTTTTCTTGGTTACTAAAAAAAACAGCAAATGAATGCATATAAGTACATTTATTTCATTAACATAATTAACATTGACAATACAATACTGAAACAAAAATATTGCAAAACAAAATCTAAAAATATTCAAAAACTAAATGTTAACAAAATATAAAAAAAAATAGAAAACTAATACTATCCCTTGTTTTGGAGAGTTACTGTTTCACCCTTCTTTTCCCTCTGGAGTCTCTGCTTACTGAGCCTTATCCACGTGCGTGCCTGTTCAAAATAGTAAGAGACATATCTCTGATAATAATAATATAATAGAGTTCATCCCCCACGACCCCAAGTCTCAAACTAAATTCAGATCAAAGATTATATATTCAGATCCAGCGGGCACTGTTATAAATGGTGTCGGTTATTACATGCTATACCATCTGGTGGTCTGTAGCGCAAGCAAGTAGACATTATATGGTGTGGGCATATTTCCAACATGGGCATATTCCATTCACCTACCTTACACGGTTTCTATCTGCCGGGAAATCGAACAAGCATAACTGAGCCACATCTAAGTTCGAATATCCCTTTGGATTTAAATGCAATACGGAAAACGACCGGAAAAAAATTATATTTGGTTCCTGAGTTGAGGGAAGAAAGTTATAAATCTGCCGGGTAAACGAACAAGCGTAACTGAGCCACATCCAAGTTCGAATATCCCTTCGGATTTAAATTAAATACTAGTTCAACAATAGTAAATAAATTATTTTATGAGTTTCAAATGTGTCCACTTAATGACACACATAGTAAGAATTAAAAAAAGGATCGGAATGAAATTCAAAGTATTTCAATCCACACGAGTTTCAATTATACAGTGCTATTCAAAAGTCCCCTCCCCCACTCGTATCTTTTGAACGGCTACACTTACATTAATAAAATTTGGAGGGTGAAAATAAAGTGTTGTAAACTTCTCTACGAATGGTAACAGGTGATGTAATAGTAATAGATGACGTCACAGTGCCACTCTTGCCAATAATTTTAAATAAGACCTTATGGCAAGCGATATCTCGTTTGAAAGGCATTGACATTGGCTACATAGCCATATTAATTTTGTTTGGGTTTAAACTGATTTTGACGGATAAATTAAATGAATACCAACATTATTATTTCACATTTAAATATTGAAGATTTTTCAGACCGCCTCTGGTTAGTTGTCAAAAAAATTGACGTTTTTAATTTAATAGTATTTGTTGCTTTGCAAAGTTTTTCTAAATAGCTTAAATATTTAATTTTATTATTGTTTAACGAGACGTTTAAGAGTTTACATGGGCAAAATGGTGCGTACTCAAGCCGACAAAGTAGCAGCTATCTTAATAATTGGTGAATCTGGAAAGAATCTCCATGAAGCGAAACGTTTATTTAATGAGAGATACCCAGATCGCCCTATCTCTAGAACTTATTTGAGGGAGCTTCTTCACAAGTTTGAAGCAACAGGTAGTGTTCAAGATGCCAAACGATCTGGTCGACCAACATTTAGTGATGATAAAAAAATTGATATAGTTGCTGAAATGGTAGTAAACCCTACTTCCTCTTCAACTAAAGTTGCGTCAATCTGTGAAGTAAGTAAAAGTACAGAGAGTGTTGGCTAAAAATAAATTTCATCTATACAAGTTAAAAATGGTGCACCACCTTTCGGATGACGACCCCGACAGAAGACTCGAATTCTGTGAATGTATGACTAATAAAATTAGTCAAAACCCACATTACACAAAAACAATTTGTTTTAGTGACGAAAGTACTTTTTGCCTCAATGGAAATGTGAATACACAAAATGTAAGGTATTGGAGTGACACAAATCATCACACAGCATACCCAATTTCCAGAAAAAGTCAATGTTTGGGCAGATATTTTCGGAAACCACATAGTTGGTCCTGTTTTCCTTAATTCAAATTTAAGCGGTGAAGTGTATCTGGAGATGTTACAAAATGCAATTGAGCCGTTAATTCTTGAAATTCTGAAAGATAATCCTGATGAATTCGGCCATCTAGAAATAACATTTCAACAAGATGTTGCTCCTGCACATTATTATGGTGCAGTAAGACGTTACCTGGATGAAGAATATCGAGGTAGATGGATCGGCCGGCGAGGTCCTATAGAATGGCCAAATCGGTCACCAGATCCGACACCATTAGATTTTTTTCTATGGTGATACTTGAAATCCAAGGTTTATACTACGGCACCAGATATCATTGGCGTTTTGAAAGAAAGAATTATTGAATAAAGCAATGCAATTTCAGCTGACACATTCGAACGAGTACGACAAGAGTTTACTAATAGGATGGATTACTGTCAGGAATTAGACGGAGCACATTTTGAACACTTGCTATAAGAATCCATTGTTGATATTTGATTAATTAAATTTAAAAAAATAATTTCAATAATTTTGGTATTTATTCAATTTATCCGTCAAAATTGGTTTAAACCCAAACAAAATTAATATGGCTATGTAGCCAATGTCAATGCCTTTCAAACGAGATATCAGTTGCCATAAGGTTCTATTTAAAATTATTTACCGGAGTAGCACTGTTCATCTTTTGAATAGCACTGTATATAAAAACTGCGGAAAGACAGACTCAAAAAAAAATCACCAGAGAAGCGGCTAATAATCCATATCAGTGAATTAACATTTCCAACGCCGTAATAAAATTCGGAAGCAAATTACACTTCAATTACAACTCTTTATTATTCATAAAAGAAACAAACCCAAACAAAATATTTAAACTCGGCAAAGAAAACGGTCAGGAAAATTTTAAAAAATAAAAAAATATAGAGAACAATTTAACAGTTAGCGGCGGTACGGAAAGTTTTCGAATGTACAGTTTATTCGGAGTACACCAGTTCCGGATCACTTAAACGGTTTTCACTCACGGCGGATTTTATGTGAATACAATATATTATCGAAGACAGAGTCGAGATCAAAAACTTTATCAAAAATATTCGGTCCGAACCTATAAATCTTTCGCGTTTATACAGGGTGTCCAACGACGAGTGAAAACTATCTGTATATGGCAAAATACTCATAGTAAAATCACGAAAATTCCTACGTTTGGGTTTTCGGATACGATCTTTTCAACTAAAATATTTTCAAAGATGGCCGACTTCCGTTTCTACCGGAAGTCGACTGTAACTTTGTTATTTTAAACGGAACACCCTGTATATTAATACATTTTCGAAATCTACTTAATATTTTAGTATACTTTTGTCTAAAAACTTTTTTCGAAAAATGCACACTTTTTGAGTTATTGATTTTTTTGTAGTAAATTTGACCGTTGAAGACCCTTATAAATGATTTTTTTACGAGAGGACCCTTGAAGATATGAAAATGGTTTCTCTTCGGTTGCCTTAAGCAAGGTCAAACGTAATCGAATCTATGTTGAAAAATTTTTCATTTTATACAGGGTGTATAAAAAGTGTTCAAAGTTTACCTTCATAAATATCAAATTTCTTCATTTTTTTAAATAGAACCACCCTGTTTTTTCTATTTTAATGCATTCAGGAGAAAAAAATAAGGCAAGTTCATGTATACTTTCCTATACCTAAACCTTACCCGTTATCCAGATATTATATATTTTCTGTAAATTTTTAGAGATGCAGGTGTAGTCTAAATAATAAAAAGAATTATGTAAATTTGCTTTTAATACATGGTAAATATGACAAAGTTGTTACAAGAACATGTGCTTTATTTGCAGTAAGATATCCAGATCGAAATCGCACATTGTTAAAAGAATACTTAACAATTTGAAGCTATTCGGTTAATTTTAAGCAAAAGTTAATCGAATTAAACCATTTGTGACAATAATAATATATGCTACCAAATTTTATGGAAAATTAAAAGTCAAAGAAAAATAGTCTTATGTTTCAAAGTAAATGTTCAAAATTGCTACCTTGAACTTCAATGCATTTTTCAACCCTTCTCAGTATGCCTTCATTCGTCGCACGGCTGATCATCATCTCAGAAAGAGAATTGAAGGAATTTCGAACTCTTAGCTCACAATCTTCTTTAGATGTTACGGCTTGTGAGTAAACCTCTTGTTTTATGTGACCCCATATAAAAAAATCTAAAGGCGTCATGTCGGGAGAACGAGGGGGCCACCGAAAAGGACCATTATTTGCTAACCACCTGTCTTCAAATTGCTCTTCTAAAAATGTATTTATGACAATTGAACTGTGAGCAGGAGCACCGTCATGAATAAAAAAAAGTTTGCTTAATTCGTCTGGTGGCAAGCGGTCTAAATAATTTTGTTTCAAATTTCTTAAAATATCAAGATATCTTTCACCTAAAAATACAACAAAAAACATTAAAAAATACAAAAACAGTGTTTTTTACATAATTAATTAGGAATAAATTAATTGATTGTGTTTCCTAACCATTCAAATTCCCATCGTAAAAATGAAGTGCTATTATTTGATTATTTCTAATAGCACAAAAGACATTGAACTGCCACCGATCTTGAAAAGCACGTTCTTTGGTTAAATGAAGATTATCTTGACTCCAATAATGGGAATTGTGTCTATTAAATAATCCATTTTTCGTGAATTTCGATTCGTCGCACCAAATTATGTTTTTTAAAAAATCGTCGTCTTCCTGGCATTTTGTTAGTAAAAACTCAGCAAAGTCTATTCGTTTAGTGAAATCGGTTGGTTTTAAATTTTGACACAAATTGTACGAATAGGGATGCATTTTATGTTTTCGTAAAATACGGTGAATCGACGATTTGCTTACTCCAAGATCTCTTACGGCAACGCGTATTGATGCTTCTGGATAAGCAGTAAAATAAGCAACAACATTAATTTCGGCATTATTATTGTCAATAACTGGTTTAATTCGATTTACTTTTGCTTCAAATGAACCGTATAGCTTTAAATTGTTGAGGATTCTTTTAACAGTATGCGAGTTTGGTCGTGGTCTATCTGGATATCTTGCAGCAAATAAAGTACATGTTCTTGTAAAAACTTTTTCACATTCACCATGTATTAAAAGCAAATTTACATAATCTTCGTTATTAAATTGGGAACGAGCCATTTTAACGATTTTCGAAAGTATCAACAATTAACTAATGTCAGTTAAATAAGTGTCATTTATTACAAAGCCTACTAAAAGTATACTTGAAAAATTTAGACCACACCTCCATCTCTAAATTTACAGAAAACATTTAATATCTGGATAACGGTAAGGTTTAGGTATAGGAAAGTATACATGAACTTGCCTTATTTTTTTCTCCTGAATGCATTAAAATAGAAAAAACAGGGTCGTTCTATTTAAAAAAATGAAGAAATTTGATATTTATGAAGTTAAACTTTGAACACTTTTTATACACACCCTGTATAAAATGAAAAATTTTTCAACATAGATTCGAATACATTTGACCTTGCTTAAGGCAACCGAAGAGAAACCATTTTCATATCTTCAAGGGTCCTCTCGTAAAAAAATCATTTATAAGGGTCTTCAACAGTCAAATTTTCTACAAAAAAATTAATAAGTAACTCAAAAAGTGTGCATTTTTCGCAAAAAGTTTTTAGACAAAAGTATACTAAAATATTACGTAGATTTCAAAAATGTATTAATATACAGGGTGTTCCATTTAAAATAACAAAGTTACAGTCGACTTCCGGTAGAAACGGAAGTCGGCCATCTTTGAAAATATTTTAGTTGAAAAGATCGTATCCGAAAACCCAAACGTAGAAATTTTCGTGATTTTACTATGAGTATTTTGCCATATACAGATAGTTTTCACTAGTCGTGGGACACCCTTATATCTATTCCTACTCCTCATTTCGGTCGTTCGGTATATATACCGAACGTCTTTCCAGTTGGAAAATTCAAATACTAGAAACGACTAAATTTTATATGACACCCTTCTTACAAAATAAGAAAATCAATGCGGTAACCGAAAAGGAAAAGTAAGTAACGAGTTATAAAAAACAGTGGTAAAATAAAATGACATAACGGAAAAAAATTGAACTTCAAATCGGTGTCTAAAAAAATAACTCGTTACATGTCTAATAAATATTAAGTAAAATACTCTAGAAATATGAAATATACCACAAATTATTCTTCCACTAGTAACATTTATTTTGGACAACCCTGTATAACATAATTTATTATTTACAGAAATTCTCGCAAAAGGGAAGTACCTGAAGCACTGGTTAATACCTGGAGGTATTTTAGTTTGTAACATATGTGGAAATGTATACACTAAGAAATTTGAACTCTTCTGCCATGTTTCAATGAATCATCTTGTCAAGAATACTCATTTTTGTATGGATCGTCCAAATTACTATAGAATGAAACAAACTGTAGAGAATAAAAAATGGAAATATCATCCTTTTAAAACGAAAAAAGTACTTCCAAGAAAAGTTGAGAGTAAACTATTCACCGAGAAATTACAAGATACTTCCAACCAAATAAATAACAAATTTCATTGTGATATTTGCTTGAAACTGTTCACACGTAAAGTTAATTTAGTTCAACACATGCGTATTCACACAGGTGATAACTCATTCAAATGCAATGTTTGTTTCAAATTGTTTACATTTAAAGCTAGTTTAAGTGAACATATGCTCATTCACACCGGTGAACACCCATTCAAATGTGAAATTTGTTTTAAATCGTTCACAGTTAAACGTTATTTACATCAACACAGGCGTCATCACTCTAGCAAAAAAACATTTAAATGTGAAATTTGTTTAAAATCGTTTACAGCTAAAGCTAGTTTAAATCTACACAAGCGTATTCACACTGGTGAAAAACCATTCCAATGTAATATTTGTTCGCAACGTTTTAGTCGACGTGGCTCTTTAGATGTTCATATGCGTTATCACAATGGTGAAAAACCATTCAAATGTGATAATTGTTTGGAATGTTTTAGTCGGCGAGGCCTATTAAAACGACACAAGCGTTGTCACAAAACCGAAAAACCATTCAAATGTGAAATTTGTTCTAAATCCTTCACAGTTGAAGGTAATTTAAATCAACACATGCGCATTCACACTGGGGAAAAACCATTCAAATGTGAAATTTGCCTTAAATCATTTACAGTTAAAGGTAATTTGAATCAGCATCTGCGTAGTCACAATGGAGAAAACCATTCAAATGTGATATTTGTTTCAAAATGTTTACCTCTAAAAGTCATCTAGGTGAACATATGCGTATTCATACTGGCGAAAAACCATTCGAATGTAATATTTGCTTAAAGATGTTTACCACTAAAAGTAATTTAGTTGAACACATACGTATTCACACTGGCGAAAAACCATTCAAATGTGATAGTTGTTCCAAACTGTTTACCTCTAAAAGTCATCTAGTTGAACATATGCGTAGTCACACTGGCGAAAAGCCATTCAAATGTGAAATTTGTTTCAAAATGTTCACCACTAAAAGTAATTTAAATGATCATATGCGAATTCACACTGGCGAAAAACCATTCCAATGTAATATATGTTTAAAATCCTTTTGTCAGCGAGGCTCATTAAATCGTCACATCCATTGTCACAATGGTGAAAAACCATTTGAATGTAATATTTGTTTTAAAACGTTTACAGTTGAAGGTTACCTAAAACAACACATGCTTATTCATACTGGCGAAAAATCATTGAAATGTGGTATTTGTTTCAAAATGTTTATCACTAAAAGTAATATAGATGATCATAATATGGGTATTCACATCGGCGAAAAACCATTCCAATGTAATATATGTTCAAAATATTTTAGTCGGCGAGGTCCATTAAATCGTCACAATGGCGATTCTACAATTTAATTATAAACCTGGTTTTCGCTACCTACAATAATAGAGGTATATCTTTATTCCAAGCTTAGAATAAACCAGCAGATTTTAAGTTTTCTATTCCAGTTTGAGGGTATAACGGAGAAAAATACCAACAACAATAATAAATTGATGTGATGAAATAAGATTATATCGATCCTACAGTATTTAATAATTTTACATCAAATATACAATATGTGTCATTCTAAATACCTACGTCCAAATAAACGGATGATATACTAGGCTTGTTCAACTGAAACCCATCTTTGGTCAGGTTAGCCTTGGAAACAATTGTAATCATTCAACTGACGTTTTCCAACATTAGTAGTGTATGCAAACGTCATACTGATCTGTTTATTTCGTTTATAATTTGACAGCGATTTTAAGTATTGTGACTTTGAAATGGCGTTTGTTGTTAACAATCCGTCCAAATGTGATAAGCGTGCGGTCATTCAATTTTTGTGTGCTGAAGGTGTGCAACCGTTGCAAATTTATACGCGAATACAAGCAGTGTATGGAAACGCATGTTTTGCATATCCAACTGTGAAGGAATGGTATCGAAAATTTAAGAATGCGTGGAAAAGAGAGTACGAATGATAAGCCACGACCAGGTGCATTGATTACTGCATCAACCGACAGGAATGTGGCATGTGTGGAAGGCCTGATTAGAGAAAATCGTCGAATTTCAATCAGAGCAATTTCAGAAAATGTTGGTGTGAGTATAGGATCTGTCTATAGTATCGTACACAAACTAGGTTACAGCAAAGTTTGTGCGCAATGGGTTCCTCGTCTTTTGTCTGAGGACCAAAAAAGCTTGCGAATGGGCTTGTCTTTGCAACACCTCACGGAATACAGTCAAAATGGTAATGACTTTCTCTCGTCAATAGTTGGTGGCGATGAATCTTGGTGTCATTATTTTGAACCATCCAGTAAGCTGTCATCGATGCAATGGAAACACGCAAATTCTCCGCCACCAAAGAAGTTTAAAGTTCAACCTTCTGCAGGCAAGGTGATGTTGACATTTTTTTCGACCATGAAGGACCCTTGCTGATAGAGTTTACAGAACCTAGAGTGCATATCAACGCAAACCTGTATAATGAAACTTTGAACAAGCTCCGTCAAGCAATAAGAAGAAAACGTCCAGGGAAGCTTTCACGTGGTGTTATTCTGCTTCACGATAATGCTCGGCCTCATGTTGCCAACGTAGTGAAAGAAAATCTGCAACGAAAGAAATGGAGGATATTAGAGCATCCACCCTATAGTCCCGATTTATCGCCTTGCGATTTTCACATCTTTGGGCCACTAAAAAAGGCGTTAAAAGGTAACCGTTTTCAGCTGTGAAAGAATTCTTCCAGCAGCAGCCACAAGAATTCTATAAGCACACATACATCGGTTGGTGAAACAGTGGGATATGTGCCTCAATTGTAGTGGTAGTTATTTGTAACTGTACTTGTCAATACATTTTTCCTGGACCAAAGATGGGTTTCAATTGAACTATCTTGTATATTATTAGCCTAATAGAACATTTCTGTTGTGTATATGGGCATTACACTTTTATATTAAATTTTTTCCGTCGCAAGCACCTATTTTGTGTTGATACACATCAATGTAAATATTTTGAATTAGTTTTCTATAGACAGATATATTTGGGGAATTTTGTGAAAATGAATTTTGCAAAAGGATGCCTCGCAGATGGTATCTCTCTTTTTAAAATTTTTCAATTCTCAATTAGCTGTTTTATGTCAATACCTTCCGAGAAGAATTATGTATTGTTTGAATAATGATTTTATCATAGTTATAGAATTAATTCTGTTTAAATATTGTAAGAAATTGTATACTCTTAATGCAATGTTAGAAAAGCATCTGTAACTGATATTTTTTATATAACGAAAACAGTAACACTGCCTTTTTCTTTGTATCTTGTACTGTATTTATGTTTTACTTTCTCTAGTAGATTTCTATTTTTTATAAGTACCTATACATTATAATCTGGTACATATATAATTAAACCAGTTTCTGCGAATAACCTTTTTGAAGAGTACGTACATTTTTTACCGTAAATCATTTTTAGAATTCCTTTTTGTATTACATCAAGAGGTCTTAAATGAGAATATACGGCACTACCCCAACCTAATATAGCGGGGACTACCGAGTTGTACCATTTCCGCCTTTTTTGGGGATTATACTGACCATCGAGGTGGATCATTACGAAATTACACATAAGCCGTATTTATTGAGGGAATACCCAGTACCACTAATAATAAATTGTATTTAGGCGCATATTTGTTTTTATTTTCTCAGTAATTTTACCCAATAAGTGAACAGTAAAAGTTTTAAGGGAGGTCCGTTTTCAGATGTATGAAATAAGAAATCATTATAAATTAATGTTTTATGTTTGGCACTCTCACACGCTATTAGGGTAGGTTACTAATTAGTAACCTACCCTAACCTCCTATCTACCCCAATAGGTTATTCAACTTTTTCATTAGAATTCAAGATTACGACATATTGGAATTTTCAGAACTATACCTGAACGTCTATTTATTTTATATTAAGTATATCAAATTTATATAAAATTGTTAAGGTCATTAGTCATTAGACTTTATTTTTAAATCGTTAATCCTCCCAGGAAATTCGGTGGTACAACTCGACGGTAGGATTATACCTACCTGTATCTTGTGGTACAACTCGGCGATCCCGAATATAGCATATCTTAATCGTGATTCAACCAAAGAGTAGTATAGAATTTTTAAATATTTATATCTAAAATGGTTTTTGAATACCTAAAACGGTATAACGATGTTGAATACCTACATCAAAAATTAATGTATTCAACCTCTTTCATTAAGTTAAACAGCATATATCAATTTCATTGATCCATTGGAAAATGTTACTACGCTTTTTATGGTCCGGTGAACTATTTGAAACCACAAGTTTTTGATTGATTTTGCAAAAAATCGATAGTACTCACATATTTTGAAGATATTCCTTGGAGAAATTTGTGGTAAATTCAGAATTTTCTGAGAAAAATCCAAAAAAAGATTTTTTTCTCAACATTTCAATGGGAACTATGCCGTCCGATATTTTCAATAAAACACAGTTTAACTGGGTCACACTATACAGGAATAAACTATTCAAAACCATATTTTCTTTTTTATTCAAGAAAAAATTCCATAATTTTTTCTAATATTGATTTTATCCACAATCACATTATAGTTGTAGTTTTATCCACACTTATGAATCATTCATTTGTTCTCTTCTGGTTGAAGTCTCCCAAGAGTATCATTGATTGCCTATCCCTTTTAGATCTTACCAATGGTCAGATCTTCTCTTTTCGGCGTTGCCTATTTCTTCCAATATTACCATATCTTTACTTGTCCTTGTCTCTGATACTTTAGTGGTGAGCAGTTCCCACATCCAGTTGGATGTTGTGCTTTCTACACCTCTTCTATATTTGATGCTTTTTTGACAGCTTCTTCAGGAGTATTGTCAAAAGTTCCTATGTCCAAAAACTGTAAAAGTTGTACCAGTGCAGTCTCCGTAGATCTGACTGTCCGGTAAGTATGTTGATGTGAGTCTCTCTAGGATTTCCGTTCTAATATAATTATCAGTAACTTTCTCTATAGTTTGATCCTGATAATGAATGATAAAGTTTCGATGCGTTCGAGATCCTTTCATTTATTTCTCTATCTTCATTTCCATTTTTATTGATCTTTACACCAGAGTATTTAAATTGATTTCCTCATTAGCTGTTCCAATGGGCATTACTTTTTGAAGGACTTGATAAAGATGTGGTAGTCTAGGAAGGATATGGCTTATTTGAATAATAATCTCTGAATGCACACTTTTGTAACTTTATTCTTTTTATTTTATGGTGTACTCAACAAAGGTGCCACACAGGTTAGTTTACAGTTACTTCCTAACAGAGGGTGCCACTGTATTGGCAAAGCTGTCCTATCTCACACTTCCTCCCTTTTGTATATACAAAAATAAATAACTAAAGAGGAATGCTTAATATTTGGTTTAAAACTTATATCTGGAATCAACTTGAAACAAAAATATTCTCAATTAATATAAAACCTCTGTCTTGTAGAATTTTACCCATTGCTGTATTCCATGTTTCTCTTGGTCTTCCTTTTTTTCTTTTTATTTGTATTTTTGCTGCATATGTTCTTTTAACTTGACTTTTATTGTCCATTCTTTGAATGTGTCCCCACCAGCTTAGTTGTCGTTGTTCTATAAATCTCAATATATTTTTTTTTAAAAGGAGCCGTCCCTTCGCCGGCACCACCTCAGCTTCTTGTGCTTATTGTGTGTTCTGACTACAGCCTATTCAGCCAATCCGTTCCCTGTATTAGCTCATACAGGTTCTTTACTGGTTGGTTGTAGAAGTCTTCTGGAGTCATTTGGGGTCTTCCATATAGTTTTTGCCTCCTGTGGTCCATCGTCTCACAGTTGCATAATATGTGCAGAGCTGTTTCGGTGTCCTTTTTGCATCTTCTGCATGTAAGCTCTCCGTTATACAGCCCTATTTTGTTCAGGTGCTCCTTTGTGGGAAGAAGCCCAGTTATGGTGCGTAGCTTGTTCCTGCTCATTGAGAGCATTTCTTTAGCTACTTTTTCTGATGATTTTTTTATAAATTTCTTCCCATGTGTTTGCCTGGGCGTATTTTGAAATTATTTTCGTTTTGTTTCATTTTTATAAATTTCCACAAATTATATAGATATATACAATAGTTTCATAGGTATTCTCTATTGCAAATTTTTAACTAGTTTCAACAAAAAATAAATAAGTTCCTCATTACAGATATACATATTAGATAAGCTACCAGGTAAAAGGAAAAAGTTTTTTAATTCAGATATACAGGGTATTTCAGAAAAGTAATTTAAGTTTCCAATCCGACTAAAGTTTTTTTGAAACCTCACCCTGAAATTAAAAATATTCTAGTGTACAATGTAACATTTTTAGCAATCACTGTAACATTTGGCAGAGAGTAAACGAACTTAGTAACAGAAATTTTTCAAATATTTTTATTATCAAATTTTACAATGATTGTTAAAAGTATTATAAACTTCATAGACAAAATAGAATTAACAATTAAAATGCGATTGAGATTTAATAAATTACTGATAAAATTTTAAGTTTTAGTTTGGCAGGTGTTTTAGGACAAACTAGTAAAACGCCATGTTTTATCGGAAGAACTTTTTAATTTTACAAAAGGAAGAGGATAACAAAAGTCATGATTCAGTGATACCAACATGTAAAATAATTAAAATAAATATTTTGTTGTTACCAACGTTATTATTTCTTAACATCCCCCCGTAAAAACAAAATGTTTGTTTAGATCTAGACTGCGAAAAACTTGTACAAACAACATACAAAAAAAATTATACAGACAATATTTGATTAAAAGGAACTACCCATAACATAACAACAACAACCTGCATTGTTCGGATTAGTTAATATTTTATTTATATAGAAGACAAGATTTTGGTTTTTCTACTTTCTTTAGCCTCAATTTTGACTTGTTCCTTTTTAGATTTTCCGCTTGTACAATATTAATGTTTATTCGAATTATCATCATTTTGGAAAATATTTTTAACAAATAATCTATGTGACTGTCATTACAACAAATATCGTCTTTTATTAAATTTAAACATTCTCGTTTTATTTGAGTTTTAATGTTTTTACACAATTTATTTTCTCATAAAAAATAGTCATATTTTTAAGTAGATGATGAATCACTGCATTAAATTTTGGAGTAGGTTTCTTTAATTGGCTAATTTGTTCGTATCGTACTAGCAAAATCTAGAATTCGCGCATTCGCCAAAATTTATAGTTTTGCGACAGGGCCGGCTTCTGAATTACTGAGCTCGTAACATTGCCCCCTCCTTAATAGTAAGTTCCTCCTGGAAATCCTGTGTAGCCGGGACTGGATGTTTAAATTGGCAACTGGATCTATTCCTACACTTTCCGGTCGCATGGAAATAACAGGGCACTGTCTTCATCGGATACTGATAACGTGGGGTATAGCTGCAGATTAAAATGGGGACACCCGTACCTTTCACGGACTCGCTGAAGGGTTTTCTTCACTCCCAGATGACCTCTTGATGCACTGTCGTGTAACTTCCTCAGTACCTCAGCTACTCTCGTTCACGGGATAACTATTTGCCGGAACCATCATCGTTTTCAAAGACTCGTTTCAATAGGCCTTCTTCCAGGACAAGAGAGTCCCACTGAGCCCAATATGCCTTCAGTGTTGGTGAAAATCTTGACACTTCTTGCCAGGTAGGTCGCCGATTTTCTTGCTTTCATTGCCGGATCATCTTTAGGTGTGGATCACTCTCTTGATTTTCTCTGATCCTGTTGGGTGACCATTCTTCATTGACAACTGTAGTTCTTGAAACTGCAGCTTCCTTCTATTCCGTCTTGTTGCAGTGGGAACAGTCTGCTAGACACGGTCGTCTAGACATCAGGGAGTCGGCATTTCGGTGACACACCAGCCCGATGTTCTATGTTGAAATCGTACTCTTGAAGTCGTTCAATCCATCTAACGATCTGGCCCTCGGGATTCTTGAATTCTTGCATCAACCACTTGAGTGCTGCATGATCAGTCCGTATAAAAAATTTCTTCCCATAGAGATATTGGTAAAAGTGTTCAGACTTCTGGTTCTGGTTTTGAGAGGACTTTACTGAAATATCCCAGCACTCTTTCTTGCCCTCCTTGGATCTGTGAGAGCACTCCTCCAATTCCTACGTTGCTTGCATCAGTGTCAAGAATAAAGTCTCCCTCTGGTAACCGATATCCTAGTATCGGCGACGTGGTTAAATGTCTCTTCAGGGTTTCAAAAGCAGTTTGACAGTCTTCATCCCAATGAAAAGTTCTTGTTTCTTTTGTGAGTCAAGTTAGTGGCTTGGCAATATCTCCAAACTTCCTTATGAACTTTCGATAGTATGTGCAAAGTCCAATAAAACTTTTGACTTGATGTTTGTCCGTTGGTTGCGGCCATTGCTTGATGGAAGCAATTTTCTCTGGATCCACTGCCACTCCTTCATTACTCACAATATGACCCAGGTAGTTGACTCGGTCTTGGAATAACTGACATTTCTTCGGGTTTAGCATAATCTGGGCAGCTTGATGTCGTTTGAATACGTCTTCCAAATTCTTCAGGTGTTCCTCAAATACTACGATGTCGTCCAAGTAGGCCAGGCATGTTTTCCAAGATAACCCTCTCAAGACATTTTCCATGAGTCTTTCAAATGTCGCGGGCGTATTACAGAGCCCTAAGGACATGACGTTGAACTGCCATAATCCATATCCAGTGGTGAAAGCAGTTTTCTCTTTGTCTTCTAGGACCATTTCTACTTGCCAATAGCCAGACTTCAGGTCCAAGGTGGAAAACAGTTTACTGTCGGCCAAAGTGTCTAGCGTATCGTCGATTCGAGGCAGAGGATAGCTGTCTTTCTTCGTCACGTTATTCAGCTGGCGATAGTCCACGTAGAATCTGGTAGTTCCATCTTTTTTCTTGACGAGCACTACTGGAGACACCCATAGACTAGTAGATGGTTCTATTACTTTTTCTTCCTCCATCTCTTGAATTATTATTTCAGCTTCCTCTCTCTTCGCTTGTGGTAGCCTTAGATCTGATTGTTTAATTGGTATGACCAGTATCGATTTTGTGTTTGACGGCTGATGTTCTACCAGTCTTCCCTCCTTTTGGTACGAATAGGTCTCGATACTGCAAGAGGAATTCTCTCATTTTCCTTTTCTCAGCTCGATTCAAGGATTGGCCAGCTATTGACAACATCTGTTCGAATCTGTCATTAGAATTGTCGGTTGTCGTTGTTTGACGAACTATAGACGTTTCCTTCTTGATGGTAATTGGGTAATCGTTCACGTTTATGACACGTACTGGAATCTCCTTCGCTGACGTAACCAATCCTTTTTCAATTAGTACTCCTTTACCAACTTCTTCGTCGTGGTTCCATGGCTCCAACATGACCGGTGTACCCTCCTCCATCGTTTCTCTTCGTGTAGGGAGAACGGTATCTCCCTGTACAGCTGCCAACACCGTGCTGCCTTCATATGGATGAAGAAATACCTCTTCGGAACCCACCTTGATGGTACTGTTTCTAAAGTCTAACTGGAAACTATGTAAGTTCATTACGTCCATTCCCATTCTTCGATGTCAGCTACGATTACCGTTTGCGTGAATTTTTGCTGATGGATAAGCAAATAGAACTAGTCGGGCGATATCCACTTCATACTCTTGAAGAGTTTCGTCACGTTTTTGCCTTCGGTTCTTCAGCTGGGATTGGTACAAGTGTTCTAGATGTTCGTGCCCATATCGCATGTCCAGCCTCTTCTTCAACTGCTCGAAGTCATCCGTTTCTTCAAGAGGTATCGTCTGAAGTACATCTAAGGCATCTCCCCGAAACGCAATGGTCAAGTTCACTGCCTTCTCCCTGTCGGACAAACTATTCGCTCTAGCGGCTGCTTCAAACTGTTTAACATACTTAGTTGGTCCACGACATCTTTCCGTCGACTCGAGCAAAACTGCCAAAGTCTTGGACCAACTGCCAAAATCTTGGGAAGTGTTTCTGGTTTGTAGGGTTTTATTTGGTTGATCTTTTTTTCTTTTGCTGGCATGTCTTGTGTTCTTGACTGCCATTTTCCTCTCTAACTCCTGGATTTTCTCTTCCATTGTTGTTATTTTATTCTCGATTTTATCAATATATGATTTTAAAGGGGAAATTTTATTTTCAACTTCGGCGGCAATGTCATTTTTCATTGATAAGATATCGGCATATATAACGTTCTTCATAGCAGAAATGTTCTCGTCCATATTAGCAGAAATTTTCTCGTCCATCGCGGAAATGTTGGCAGAAATATCGTTCTTCATAGTAGAAATCTCGTCTTTCATGGTACAAATCTTCTCGTCCATATTAGCAGAAATTGACGAGATTAGGGTGGAAGCCTCGTCGTTGAATAAAAATGTCTCCGGCCATCACTTTCCAGTGCTATTTTCAATCTTTCAACTAATTCACTCTTCTTTCCGGACGTTTCCAATTACTACGGATTTATTTAAGAAACACTTACACACTATAAGAAACTTAATTTATATACACACTACTTATAATGTCTACTGATTTATCTAAACTTGGTATAATTACACCCATTTGCACCGACTTTTTATTAACTGTTATTTAACAAATGAACCTTTAATTTTAATTGCCACTTAAGTTTCAAATGATTTGCACCGAAACATTTTATGAAAACTTTAACTAAGGGTTCTTTATCTTCGTTACATTATGGCAACGTCGCAAGAATCCAGTGGCTTTTGTGTTAGTTCTGTGGGAACACTGCTTTTTTGTTGTTTTTAACCTTAAAACCATATACATAGAAATTTAAAACACATGCCTCAATAATGTTTTGCCAGAGACAGAGCAGATTCGTTTTAGTTACATTTTGCACATCAATAAAACTTTCTGAATGTTTAGTTTTCCTTATTATATGTCAATGGTCGTGGTGATTTTATAAAAGATCGATTTTTCTAACATGTCCGCAGAAGCAAAAAGCAAAAAGAATTAGGGGGCTGAATTTTAGCCCCAGGGAAGTAAGTCATCTTTTTACTATAGCCCTCCAATATAAAAATATATTGTCTATTGTTACCTGATTTATTTAGAATGTAGTTTGTTGAGTCAGGGCCGCGCCGCCCGTGTGTGCGAAGTGTGCGGCTCACACAGGCGTCAAGGCAAAAGGGGCGCCGCTATCGAAATTATATTTTTGTTACACTTACAGAACAACATAGTATATTTTATATTTCCTTGTAGGTGAGTATCGATAAGTAAATAGGTATAATAGACGCAACAAATGCCTCGTAAACAACAAAATATAATATTGTGCTTATTGAACAAGTGTCCCAAGATAATATTCACGTTTGTGGTTCAAATTTACGATTTGGGTTTTAGTTTACAATAATTACGAGCTCAGCGTTAAAATAAAAAAAGCCGTCATGAGTTTGTTTGAATGAATTTATAACTGCAACCCGACGCGGGGTCCGGGGACTCACCGACAGACCAACTTTAAGCATAATAATCAACATTATTCGGTGCTTTAAGGAACGTGAGTGCCAAAACAAAAATTGATTGAACAGCCATTCAATAGAAAGTGTGGGTAAGGTGCGCATTATTTTTTTATAATAAGGAGAAGGTCTAGCAATAAAAACAATAAATAGTTTGTTATATCATATTTCTAGCCTATTGTATTTATTAGACAAGACCCAATACCAAAGATCACTTCACTTGATTTTTTAGGTTACAAGACTCTTTAACAAAGATGGAATATACTTTCGAACACGTGTCGTTTTGTTTATATCATCGGTAATAAAATATATAATATATGACCAAGCTTGAAAAGAAGACAGGACAAGTTTAGGGTTTTTGAAAAGTGAAGTGGACTATCTGGGAATTGGATTATTTTGGAATGTTTAGTCTAAGTATAGCCGTTGTACTGAAACCAGTAAATTTGGATAGTTACAGTATCACCGAGTTTTATTATTATTATAGTTTACCTTCCCAATCTTACAAGTTTGTGTGTTACTGATTGTTTTAACGTGTTTCTACGATGAGTGGTAGTGATCAAGATAGAAAAAAGAAATTATCTGGTTACCAGAATTTGATACGGAAAAGGAAACAAGAAGAAGAACGTGATAAAACATTAAGATTCGTGAAAAAAAGGCGCTTCAGAGATTTCGCACACAGGCGCTGTGAGGGGTCGGCGCGGCCCTGTGTTGAGTTATGTAAGAATTTTTGTTTTATTTCAAAGAGCTTTGCAATAAATTAGATTTGAAATTTACTCGTTCATTAAACATTTTTTAACCCAGTTCTTTTCTCTACTTTTATTTTTTACCTCAGTTTTCAATTTAATTAAATTAATAAGTTACATCTTAATTCCTAAAGTGTGAAAAAAAGTTACAGAGGGGTACACATATATAAAAGACACTGCATGTAGGTATATATAATTTTTTTTATTGAAATTAATTATGAAAGATAAAATATTTACAGTAAAGCAAATCATCTGGGTACTCCAATTGATTCTCAATTTGAATTAAAAGTGTCATAACTGTAGGTTTTGTCCATTTGGTAATTTCTTCATAATAATTGGGCCTAAAAAAAATGCGCCTTGGGTAGCCCATATATATCAAGGACTTCTAAATCATCTTCTAAAAAATCCTCCTCCAGGACCTCTTCAAAATTTTCAATTTTCACAAATCTCCAGGCTCTTATATTAATAAAAAAAAAATTTTATATGTATTTAAGGTTAAAGAACAATTAAATATGTTTAAGGGAAGAAACTTGGTCAGTTGGCTAATACTGCTTTAATGGACGTTTTAAGAGTCTCTTAAAGTTGGCGCAAAACACAAAAGTTGTTAACGGTACTTTAAGGGTCACTTAGCTTAACGGTCCTTTAAAAAGAAGTCGGTGCAAACGGCCGTTATTGTCCTAATTTATCTTTAACACTTAAATATTTCACTATTCGAAAATTGAATAGATGAGGCTTTTACTTGATGAAGATTCATACTTAACTATGAAATAAAACAATGAATTTTTGTTTAAATCTTCATTACAATTGAACTATGTTCAATACAACTTGTGACGCGTTTCGCTACACAGTAGCTTTCTCAAACGAATGGAGGTATCATGAAAAGTTTTTAATTTATATACAGTGCATTGATAAGGAATTTTACGGATAAAAGTATTATAATCTATTAACTTGGAAATAAAAAGCAAAAAATATGGGATTAACTACAGTATTAAACAAATTTACCTGATGGAAATGGAAATTCATTCACAACAATCGTACAGGAAGTTTCTAAGTAAAAAGGTTTAATAAGGGAGAATTGTTGATATCTACTTGGTCGTTAAGAAGGTTATCTGAATATTTGTTTTTATTTATCTCGAGAGCTTCTAAAAGATTTAATTTCAAGGATTTAGGTTCTACATGCAAAATTTCAAAATTTGAGTCGAAAGTGTGTTGGTTTGCTAATAAATGATTGGAGTAGTTGGAATCTAATTTTTGGTTATCATAGCTACGTTTGTGTTCTGAAATTCTAGTTTTAAAATTCCTAAAAGTTCTACCTATATAAATTTTATCACAGTTGTCATTTCCACATTTTAATTTATAAACTCCTGAAGCAGCTTTTAATAGTATGATCCATAGACTTTTAACAGTTCCATTAAGTATTGACAATTACAACAAAGTCAGCTGTCCTGGAAATCGCACAACGCCAGTGTTGCCAGGTGTGGCGCATTTAAAATTAAAATGGCATTTGAAATTTTAGTAAATGCGCCAGGGCGCCAACAGTGGCGCTTTAACATTTGAACTTAAGCTTGCAGTTTAGCTCTGACTATATAGCCAAAGAGTTTGTCAAGTTATAGGGCCAAAACAGACCAAGAACGTGGTCCAGTCTGTAGATGATAAAAAAGAAGAACTGCAGGCGACAAGAGAGCTGCTGACATAATGCCGATGTGCCTGTTGTGACCATGGAGACTAGATATAAGGAGCACAAACTCTGTATATAAAAAGTGTCCGTCGAAATTAGGAAGATTGTGGTGGCGCTGGGGAGGCTAGCGATTAAAATCATGTTTGACGTGTTAAATTTTAGGTTATGTAAATGGAGGGTTTGTTTATTTTCATTCGGTTACCTTTTATGCTTGGTTTTAGCAAATTTCAAGGAAAAAATACGTATTTCCCGTAGCTGGTGCTATGTTTGGTTAAAGGTAAGTTTCTTCAATCTCATTATATAGGCAATTGTGTTGCAAAATAGTAATGAAAACAATAAACCTAACTCTCCTACATCAACCACTTACTGTTGCTCGACAATAAGACAGGGGCTGGGGTGTGTAATTTTATTTATTTTTAACTTTACTTCTAGTTGGACAACTTTTCACGACACACGTTATTCACATTGTAAATTTTTATAAAAACTTCTATAAAACAAACACTATATTCATTTTTTGTTAGGTTAACTTGTTCAGCAAACTTCACTCTGTAATTTTAATCGCTAGCTATTCTCGCGCCATCTACTATTTGTACCTTACCGCTGGACACTTTTTCGAGATTTTTCCGATACAAGTTTGTGCTCTTTATATCTAGTCTCCATGGTTGTGATGAAACGTTTAGATTTTAAGTTGTAAATTACCTGTAAATATTCGTATACGTTCTTAGTCATCAGTATTTATGGTTGATACTCGCGAGATAGTTTGGTTGTGTGTAAGGTTCCTTCTTGAAGTTGTTACTTGATAAAATATTCAATTCTACGTCTAAACAACATAGCATCACAAAATATAGAAGTATTTATTTCTACAACAGACGTTATTAATAATTTACCTTAGTTTGTTTCCATTTTTTCCCTGTGTTTTTAGCATCGAATAAGCAGAATTGTTTTAAAGTATTTTTGTTTACCTTTCGTTATTTGACAGTAGGTTTCATTTTGGAAATTATTGCAGCTCCGTTCGACGTCGTTGGCGCAGTGTGCGAGTACCAATGTATGAATGCGTGAAGATCTATGAATTTGTTTTGGAGTGTTACCTTGGATGATTTTTCGATAGACTACAGATATTTTCGTGGTTGTCAATATGTAATATTCCAATTTAGTTGTAATTTGTTTATATATTTGTATATTTATTTTGTACCTTCGAATCGAATAAGGGGTGTTACAAAGGCTTTAAGTTGGTAGGTATCATGTTTGGGGCTTTGACACCTGTCAGTAGGGTGGCCAGAATGGATTGTCAACCATTCTAGACTCTCGTCTGTGGCCCGAGAGACGTGGTGCCGATTGAGTATCTCCGGCGCTCGGCTTTCATTCGGGGCGCGCACGGTTCAAACACCCCGTGTCGTTCTCTATGAAAAGAACATCTCCTCGCTTTCCATACACTTTTTTAACTAAACCACCCTACCTTACCCCCTACCCTAATCCGAATCGAAAAATTGAATTGTGTAATTGACAGATTATTATAATAATTTTCAATAATAACCCAACCAAAACCACCCTACCTTACCCCCTACCCTAATCCGAATCGAAAAATTGAATTGTGTAATTGACAGATTATTATAATAATTTTCAATAATAACCCAACCAAAACCACCCTACCTTACCCCCTACCCTAATCCGAATCGAAAAATTCTTCGTATTTTTAGTCAATTTTTGAAAAAAACAATAAGAAAATAAAAATAAAAATATCTTGACTCGGACACGACTCGAACCTGGTACCTCTGTGTTAAGAGCCCAGCACGCTTACGCTGAGCTAATCTCTGCACACATTAATGATATCGTATAGAAGGTTAAAAGCTTTAGAACCGTGCGCGCTTCGCATGAAAGCCGAGCGCCACCAGAGATACTCGATGGCGCCCGAGGTCGGCACCATGTCTCTCGGGCCACAGACGAGAGTACCATTCTAGTGGCTTTCTTCTTCCGGTAGTTGAATTAGAAAGACGTAATGTCGACCTGACGAATTGGATTTGAAATCTAATATTTTCCTAAGGCTTGTAGAGCCATCCAAAGTTTTGGGATTTATGGAAAGTTTCCTCAGAAATTAGTGGAGATACCTGTGCAAGTCATTTTGTGAATTTTGCCGAGAATTGGGCTTTGAAGATTGTTAGAGGTTATCTCTACCCACGAGTTGGATTTTTGTTATCGACAATTACGAAGGGATTTATGCTGGTAGGTGGTTGGAAGGAACGTTGTAGCTGATCCTTTGAGACTTAAGCTTGGACCCTTCACGATAGAAGGTATGTACTAGTGATATTTTCATGTAGCAATAGGGAAGAGTAGAACAAGGTTTTAATTGGGCTTTGCTTTCTCAATTTAAGGGTTCACCCAGGGGGCATTGAAAGATCCTCGCCCACTGAGGGTTTCGCAGAGACTTTACCCACTGCACTGAAGCTGTGATGTTCCACGACAAGGGATGCCCGCTGGATAATAGAAGGGGGAAGATTGCCAGGATAGTTTCATAGTTGGTTTTGATATTTTCTCGACCTTTAAAGTTTGTTTTTGATATTTTCTCTAAATTTGATTTTGTTTTTGATATCTTTTTTTGAAATTTGAGGTATGTTTTTGATATTTTCTCTAAAGTTAAAGTAATTTTTTTTATTAGCATTCAAGGGGGGAAGTTAGAGGATTTTACTAGTATGTAAGAAAGGGGGGAAGATTCGAGGATTTTATTAGTATTTAAGAAAGGGGGGGAAACGTCGAGGATTTTATTAGTATTTAAGATAGGGGGGAAATTTCAGGATTTTATAAGTATTTAAGAAAGGGGGGAAATGAGAGGATTTTATTAGAATTTAAGAACGGGGGGATTCGAGGTTTTCACTAGTATTTAAGAAAGGGGGGTTATAGGATTTTACTAGGATCTAAGAGTGTTATGGGATTCTAAGTAAGTTTAGTTCTCTTACTTAAGGTTTATTATTGATGTAAAACTTGACTTTGGAATGTACTTAATTACTTATATAGAAGATCATTATATGTGAAGGCGGAAATTACCCTTTCATTATGGTTTGGTAAGATATACTTTCTTTGCGCTGATCGCCTTGGTACCAAAGCTATCCGATAATCGGTATTTACATTATGGAGTACAAATTTACAGTATAATTTTTTTGGGTTTAATTTCTGATCTATTTCTAGGTTAATATTTAACACTTTCATTCACCTTCAGTGAAACGGAAGTGAATATAGAGTTACTCTGTGTGTATTGGTTTACGAAACAGGTTTCGACATTATGTAATATTTTATATATTTTTTTCATATACTACAAACTTGTGACTTTTCTTATTATTAATAGAAGGTTAGAGTTGTGGGTTGTGGTATCGAGTAGGTTTCCGAGCCACTTCATTTAGTTTTTTTTGTTATTTTGTAAACTCTTCAAGGTAAATGGATTTTCCTTCGGATATTAATATATGAGACAGTTTAGTAGGTTGTTCTTATTTACTCCCGCTCGTTTGCTAGGTTCAGAACGGGACCAAGACGATAGGGCAAATAGACCTAGCTGGCGCCCATATAGAAGATTTTTTTTCCCGGATTTGTAGCTGACTCACACCCAGCCGCCGACTTAGTTAGTTGAAGGCCCGAAAGGTTGACACCGGGACAACTGAACTTTACTTGTAGCTTTTTTTTGTGCATTGGCCTAGCGCCTTGTTTGGCAGGTTACAATTTTTGGCGCCGAACGTGGGGCCTTGTTTAAATTGAAGACATTTTTCCCATTTGAATTGATTGAAGAAATTTTAGGACCATCACTTGAAATTGAGATTTTTTTTTTTTGGTTTTCAGGGTAGAACTTTCCTCTGGTAATTGTGGCATTGGAGGGATTATAATTTGTAGTTCTTTTAGACAATTACACTGGTTTTTATTATTTAGTAAGTAGTTGTTTGAAATAGGTGTGTTCGTGGAATCCATTGGCGTAGACCTCTAGGGACGGCATTTATTTCGGTATTGCTAGTCTGCGAGTGGATACTGGGGACGTGAAGTACATTACTGGAAGATTTTTTTATTGGCTCGAACCTTTTAGATACAGCAGACTTGTTATTTTGCTAGTTCGTGGGTAAGCAGTCTTGCAGTTGGATGAGTAGTTGATCATTTAGTTATTTTTTTTGTCGTATGCCACAGTTACATAGGGTGATTGCAAATCTCTCACATACATTTTGTACTTTTGATATAAATTTAGTTTTGACAGAGTAACTCTAGTATTAGGTAACTGTGAACACATAAAATATATCCTCACAAAATTTCATTAAGTGTTCAAGGCATTGGAAAAAAAATTGTTTTATAATATACATGAACTTGCTACATTGATCTGATATATAGGTAAATTGTAGGTACTATTAGTACGTTAACCAGTTAGTTGGAGGTGAACTGTGAGTTTATATAGCGGTGGATATTGATAAGACTTTTAACTGAAAATTGTATATTGACCGTTTGAATTTAGGGGTAATTTGTATATATTGATTTAATAGTTTATTTTATTTCGAGTTCTGTTTACGAGGTTTAGTATAAAAAGGTGTTATGATGACTCGCAACATGATCATTAATAGGTTGGAGAAGGATGAACTCGAATGGGAACTTAGATGTAGAGGTATTAAAGTTGGTTCGGTGGAGGCAATGCGCACGCATCTTGCTACTTGTCTGCGTTTGGAGAAATCCGGTGACAGTTTTCGGTATCCTAAATATCCTTTTACGTTTGAAGAAGATGAGGCAGCGCTGGAACGTAAGTGTATCGAAATTGAAACTTTATTGGATAGTTACCCTGGTGTATCAGTTGTTGGGGCCACTCAAAAGTTGCAGACAAAATTATCGCATGCGATGAATAGGGTAGATTTTATGGAGACGGATCAGGACGGGGATAAAGAAACAAAAAAATCCGAGTTGTTGAGTAAATTGTTAGGCCTGTTGGATATTTTCCATACCAAATCGACTCCAATCTCTACGCTTGGTACGAGTGTTCCAGCTGCGTTAAGTTTAATTACAGCAAAGCAATTTCAGGCTGGTGCTCAGGGTTGTGCAGCATCTTCACCGGTAGGGGAATTAGATTCCAGGAGTGTGTCTCGAAATTCTTTAGCTAAAATGGTCCCACCACATAAGTGGGGTCTAGAAAAATTCTCCGGAACATCTAAGTCACTATCTATTTCTGCTTTTTTTGAACGAGTCGAAGAATTAAGGATTGCCCGGAATGTTCCCACAGACGTTTTATTAGATTCTGGTGTAGATCTTTTCTGTGACAGGGCTTATCAATTTTATAAGGATGTTAGGTTAAGAGTAGGATCATGGGAGGAGTTACGAGAGGAATTTAAAAGTGAATATCTGTCGGCCCATTATAATGACGTTCTTTTTGAGGAACTGAGGAAAAGGACACAGGCTGCTTCGGAATCAATAGGGGTTTATCTTGCAGTGATGTCAAGCTATTTTAATCGGTTGGGCTGTGTAATTTCCGAGGAGGCCAAGCTGTCAATAATTATGAAAAACTTACATCCATTTTACCAAGACAGGCTGAGAGACCCACTACCCTATTCCTTGGAAGAGCTACGAAAAGTTTGTCGTCAAATGGAGAGCAGGCGTGACGCTATAAATAGTTATGTAGAACCTAGTATTAGGAGGGGAAACATTTTAGAAAGAGATTTAGCTTTTGTTGAGGTAGAGATTCCTGATCAGCTGGACCGTGTAGATGCCGCTACTACTTCTGCTGGAACTGAACGGGAAAAGTCGATTATTTGTTATAGATGTAAGAAACCAGGTCATCGGGCCGTCGGTTGTGTGCTTCCTCGGTCTTTGCGTTGTTATAAATGTAATCAAGAAGGATTTACGACGAGAACTTGTCCCAAATGTAAACAGGGAAACGAAGAAAGGCGCTCTTAACTGGTCGAAATAGGGATGCTGTTGATTTCTCGACCGATATTGGACCTATTCTTGATTTTATTATTGACCATGCTGTGAATGATGAGAGACCGTATTTGAGGGTACATGTGTTAGGTACTGAGTTACTAGGACTTTTGGATTCGGGAGCGACGAGTACTATAGTAGGTAGTAATGGTTGGAAAATTTTGCAGTCTTTAGGTTTTGTGTTGGATACTTCCAAAAGGACTACTTGTAGGGTCGCGAACGGGCAAATGGTTGAGTGCATAGGAGAGTGTAAGATTCCTTTTTTGCTTAGGGATCAGCTGAGAATTATATCTGTTCTGGTGTTACCAGAGGTACCTCACGTACTTATTTTGGGTACGGATTTTTGGCGGATTATGGGGATAGTCCCTGATCTCAGACATAATGAGTGGCAGTTTTCGTCATCACCAGTTAATGTTGCTGCTGTAGATCATTTACGTAGTACTTACTCTCTGAACGATATTCAAAAAGCTCGCCTGGAAGCTGTAGTAGAACACAATAGATCCGCAATGGGGAATAGCTTAGGTTGTACAAACGTTGCTGAACACACTATTGTATGTCATGCCAGCCCCATAAAACAAAGATATTATCCTGTATCACCGGTCATGCAGTCGCACATTGATAAAGCGCTAGACGAGATGCTTAACCTAGGTGTTATCGAAAAATCCAAAAGTCCGTGGAGTTCACCGATCTTGATGGTAAAGAAAAAGGATGGAACCTATCGTTTCTGCGTAGATTATCGTAAGTTGAACGCAGTTACGGAAAGAGATAGTTATCCGCTTCCTTACATAACCAATACTTTAGACAAATTGCGTAACGCACATTACCTCTCTACAATAGATATAAAATCAGCATATTGGCAAGTGAAGGTAGCAGAGTCTTCGCGTCATTTCACTGCGTTTACTGTTCCAGGGCGAGGTTTATTCCAGTTTGTCCGTATGCCTTTTGGGCTGCATAACGCCCCTGCCACTTGGCAACGTTTAATCGAGCAAGTTCTTGGACCAGAGCTAGAACCCCATGTTTTTACTTATTTAGATGACGTTGTTATCGTTTCCCAGACTTTCGAGAAACACTTATCCATTTTAGAGGAGGTTTTTGAACGAATTAGGAAGGCGAATTTGACGGTTAGTTGGGATAAGTGCCATTTTTGTCGCCCTCAGTTAACTTATTTAGGGTATGTTATAGATGGAAATGGGTTACATGTTGATCCTGAAAAAGTTAAAGCAATGCTGTTACTTCCTTCTCCTAAGTGTATAAAGGATGTGCGTGGTGTTATCGGCACGTTCTCATGGTATCGTAGGTTCATTCCTGATTTTTCCTCGTTGATATCACCTATTACGGCACTGTTGCGGAAGGGGAGAATATTTGTATGGAGTTCAGAATGTGAGAAGTCCTTCATTAAAATCAAAGAGTGTCTTGTTAAGGCCCCGGTGTTAAGTTGCCCAGATTACAGTTTACCATTTGAGGTCCATTGCGATGCTAGCGGATATGGACTTGGAGCCGTGCTGGTGCAGATCCACCCAGATGGAGAGCGTGTTATCAGTTATTTGAGTCGATCATTGAGCAAACAGGAAAAAGTATATTCAACAACGGAACGTGAATGTTTGGCAGTTTTGTGGGCTGTGGAGAAATTGAGGCCATACTTAAAAGGTGTATCGTCTACGGTTGTCACTGATCATTACTCGCTGGTTTGGTTGCAGAATTTGAAAGACCCAACTGGTCGTCTGGCGAGGTGGAGCGTCAGATTGCAGCAGTATGATTTTAAGATTATACATCGTAAAGGGAAGGAGCACGTGATTCCAGATACTTTATCCAGAGCAGTTCCAGAGGTCGAATTTAGTGAGATAGCAGTTGTTAAAGATAAATGAGTTGTTAGGATGATGAATAGCGTTGTGTCTGACCCCATTAAGTACTCACAATGGAGGGTGATGAACGGTAAACTTTATAAGTATGTTAGAAGTAATTACATGACGTTGGGTGATGAAAACGATAATTGGAAAGAGGTAGTTCCTAAAGAAGAGCGGCGAAAAGTAATGCAACAATTTCATGAACCACCTTTAGCTGGTCACCCGGGTGTTTTGAAGACGGTTAAACGAATAAGTGAGAAGTTCTATTGGCCTAAACTCAAGTCGGATGTTGCTAGTTTTGTTAGGACTTGTAGGGGATGTGCTGCTTATAAAGCCGATTTAAGTGGACCAAAAGGTTTGATGACTCCCCAACCCAAAGCACATCGACCATGGGAGATTGTAGCTACTGACTTGATGGGACCATTTCCTCGCTCGACTTCAGGGTTTAAGTTTATTTTAGTTGTGGTAGATTTGTTCAGTAAATTTGTAGTTAGTTTTCCTCTAAGGTCGTCAACAGCACAGGTAGTGTCGAAAAAGATTGAAGAGGGTGTTTTTTTGATGTTTGGTGCACCTCGTATGTTAATTTGCGACAATGGACCGCAGTATACTTCGAGAGTTTTCTCGGATCTAATGAAAGAGTATGGAGTTTCGGTACGTTTTAATGCGAATTATCATCCTCAGGCTAATCCGACGGAAAGATATAACAGGACTTTGAAGACGATGTTATCCATGTATGTTTCAGACAACCATCGAAAGTGGTGTGATAATTTGGCTAAAGTAACATGTGCTATAAGGACGGCATATAACGAGTCGACCCAACAAACGCCGTTTTTCGTGAATTTCGGAAGAAATATGATCCTTAATGGAACAGAATTTGAAGCTAAGGAAGAGTTAGGAGGAAATCTTTTAGACTCAACTCGAGATGATAACGCGACACGACAAAAATCTTTTAGGGCATTATTTGAGGAAGTTAGGAAACGACTGGACAAAGCTTCGGAGAAAAACGAAAAGTATTACAATCTACGTCGTCGTCCCGACGAGCTACTTCCAAATCAGTTAGTTTGGAGAAAGAATTATGTATCGTCGGATGCTGCCCGGTATTATACCAGTAAACTTGCTCCTCGATGGGTTGGACCTTATTTAATTAAGAAGAAAGTATCAACGTGGACATACGCGTTAGTGGACGATAGAGGTAATAATAAAGGTATCTGGAATATCAAAGATTTGAAGACAGCTAGCGCTGATGAAAAATTCACTGGGAATTTTTCTTGAAGTAAGGGGGGAATGAAACGTTTAGATTTTAAGTTGTAAATTACCTGTAAATATTCGTATACGTTCTTAGTCATCAGTATTTATGGTTGATACTCGCGAGATAGTTTGGTTGTGTGTAAGGTTCCTTCTTGAAGTTGTTACTTGATAAAATATTCAATTCTACGTCTAAACAACATAGCATCACAAAATATAGAAGTATTTATTTCTACAACAGACGTTATTAATAATTTACCTTAGTTTGTTTCCATTTTTTCCCTGTGTTTTTAGCATCGAATAAGCAGAATTGTTTTAAAGTATTTTTGTTTACCTTTCGTTATTTGACAGTAGGTTTCATTTTGGAAATTATTGCAGCTCCGTTCGACTCTCGTCTGTGGCCCGTATACGTGGTGCCGATCGAGTATCTCCGGCGCTCGGCTTTCATTCGGGGCGCGCACGGTTCAAACACCCCGTGTCGTTCTCTATCAAAAGAACATCTCCTCGCTTTCCATACACTTTTTTAACTAAACCACCCTACCTTACCCCCTACCCTAATCCGAATCGAAAAATTGAATTGTGTAATTGACAGATTATTATAATAATTTTCAATAATAACCCAACCAAAACCACCCTACCTTACCCCCTACCCTAATCCGAATCGAAAAATTCTTCGTATTTTTAGTCAATTTTTGAAAAAAACAATAAGAAAATAAAAATAAAAATATCTTGACTTGGACACGACTCGAACCTGGTACCTCTGTGTTAAGAGCCCAGCACGCTTACGCTGGGCTAATCTCTGCACACATTAATGATATCGTATAGAAGGTTAAAAGCTTTAGAACCGTGCGCACTTCGCATGAAAGCCGAGCGCCACCGGAGATACTCGATGGCGCCCGAGGTCGGCACCATCTATACGGGCCACAGACGAGAATCTCCGTTCGACGTCGTTGGCGCAGTGTGCGAGTACCAATGTATGAATGCGTGAAGATCTATGAATTTGTTTTGGAGTGTTACCTTGGATGATTTTTCGATAGACTACAGATATTTTCGTGGTTGTCAATATGTAATATTCCAATTTAGTTGTAATTTGTTTATATATTTGTATATTTATTTTGTACCTTCGAATCGAATAAGGGGTGTTACAAAGGCTTTAAGTTGGTAGGTATCATGTTTGGGGCTTTGACACCTGTCAGTAGGGTGGCCAGAATGGATTGTCAACCATTCTACACCGGTAGTTGAATTAGAAAGACGTAATGTCGACCTGAGGAATTGGATTTGAAATCTAATATTTTCCTAAGGCTTGTAGAGCCATCCAAAGTTTTGGGATTTATGGAAAGTTTCCTCAGAAATTAGTGGAGATACCTGTGCAAGTCATTTTGTGAATTTTGCCGAGAATTGGGCTTTGAAGATTGTTATAGGTTATCTCTACCCACGAGTTGGATTTTTGTTATCGACAATTACGAAGGGATTTATGCTGGTAGGTGGTTGGAAGGAACGTTGTAGCTGATCCTTTGAGACTTAAGCTTGGACCCTTCACGATAGAAGGTATGTACTAGTGATATTTTCATGTAGCAATAGGGAAGAGTAGAACAAGGTTTTAATTGGGCTTTGCTTTCTCAATTTAAGGGTTCACCCAGGGGGCATTGAAAGATCCTCGCCCACTGAGGGTTTCGCAGAGACTTTACCCACTGCACTGAAGCTGTGATGTTCCACGACAAGGGATGCCCGCTGGATAATAGAAGGGGGAAGATTGCCAGGATAGTTTCATAGTTGGTTTTGATATTTTCTCGACCTTTAAAGTTTGTTTTTGATATTTTCTCTAAATTTGATTTTGTTTTTGATATCTTTTTTTGAAATTTGAGGTATGTTTTTGATATTTTCTCTAAAGTTAAAGTAATTTTTTTTATTAGCATTCAAGGGGGGAAGTTAGAGGATTTTACTAGTATGTAAGAAAGGGGGGAAGATTCGAGGATTTTATTAGTATTTAAGAAAGGGGGGAAACGTCGAGGATTTTATTAGTATTTAAGATAGGGGGGAAATTTCAGGATTTTATAAGTATTTAAGAAAGGGGGGAAATGAGAGGATTTTATTAGAATTTAAGAACGGGGGGATTCGAGGTTTTCACTAGTATTTAAGAAAGGGGGGTTATAGGATTTTACTAGGATCTAAGAGTGTTATGGGATTCTAAGTAAGTTTAGTTCTCTTACTTAAGGTTTATTATTGATGTAAAACTTGACTTTGGAATGTACTTAATTACTTATATAGAAGATCATTATATGTGAAGGCGGAAATTACCCTTTCATTATGGTTTGGTAAGATATACTTTCTTTGCGCTGATCGCCTTGGTACCAAAGCTATCCGATAATCGGTATTTACATTATGGAGTACAAATTTACAGTATAATTTTTTTGGGTTTAATTTCTGATCTATTTCTAGGTTAATATTTAACACTTTCATTCACCTTCAGTGAAACGGAAGTGAATATAGAGTTACTCTGTGTGTATTGGTTTACGAAACAGGTTTCGACATTATGTAATATTTTATATATTTTTTTCATATACTACAAACTTGTGACTTTTCTTATTATTAATAGAAGGTTAGAGTTGTGGGTTGTGGTATCGAGTAGGTTTCCGAGCCACTTCATTTAGTTTTTTTTGTTATTTTGTAAACTCTTCAAGGTAAATGGATTTTCCTTCGGATATTAATATATGAGACAGTTTAGTAGGTTGTTCTTATTTACTCCCGCTCGTTTGCTAGGTTCAGAACGGGACCAAGACGATAGGGCAAATAGACCTAGCTGGCGCCCATATAGAAGATTTTTTTTCCCGGATTTGTAGCTGACTCACACCCAGCCGCCGACTTAGTTAGTTGAAGGCCCGAAAGGTTGACACCGGGACAACTGAACTTTACTTGTAGCTTTTTTTTGTGCATTGGCCTAGCGCCTTGTTTGGCAGGTTACAGTGACCATGGAGACTATATAAGGAGAACTAACTCATACGGAGAAATTGACAAAACCTGACCTCAAAATCGACTATCTAAGCAGTTTGTTTTTTCACCGCTACGCTGCGCATTGCAACACGGGCACCATCCAAACAAGTAACCTTAGTTTTTATTAATGACAGTAATCAAATTGTAAACATTAGTTATGACAATAATAAAAACTAAAAGTAGGAGCTAGAAAGATTAAAATTACCTATTGTTAAAAATTAAAAAAAGACAAAGTGTGTGCGTTGTTGAAAATTATTGCAATAGTGGTTGATAGTGCATCTGATTTAAAACGATAAGACGTGAATTGAAGTAAAGAAAGCCAAGTGTTTTCAGTTACCCAAGGTGATTGAAAATATTCAAAGATAAATAAAGTAGGAAAGAATATTTATTATATGTTAGGATTCAAATTATATACATTACTCGTGAGAAGTCTAGAAAAAGCACAATGGCACACAAAATACTGGAAGAAAAAAGGTGAACAATGATATGATAGTTGATAATATAAGGAATGAGCTGTGAAAGTAATTTGAAAAAACTACTAATAGGTATACTTTGTGTACAGAAAAATATAAATTGAATTCAGTGATAGAAAAAGGAAATCAAATTATTAATTTTGGAGCAAAAATATACAACAAATGGAAAAAAATATTGGTACACTCTACCTCTACAGGGGTTACTAAAACCATTCGACATTGAAAGTGATTTTTAACACTTCTTTCTTACCAATCTTCAGCTAAGTACCTAATTTCAGTCTGTGGCACTTGTGGGATAACATCTACGGATAAAATGCAGAGAATTTAAAATAGTGTAGTAGTGAAGGTTATAGAATGTCAACAGATGTAATTTTCAAAGAAACTGGTCTTCAGATGACAAAAATATTGGAAATTGTAGTTTTAGTATATCCTCGAGTAGGTGTATCTGAATAGTGAGTGGTCCAAAGAACCAATTAAAGTGGCCAATACCTCCCCAGGAGAATTTTTGTACAAAGTGATAAAATAATAACTTGAAATCTGGCAATAAGGGATGGTGAATAATGTACATTCTCATACCAGAAGACAAAACACTTCATATACATGTAGCTCTGAACAGCCCAGTGAACATAATATGTATAAAGTCATTCAACAGTCTGCCACGGTACTAACAATCTGTTGCAAATATAAAAATAAAATTGTATGTTGAAATTGGTCAGAGTATGAATATATCTATATTCTGTGTACTTTGCACTGTGTTTGTGTTATTAGGAAACTGTGAATAGTAATTTTTTGTACGTTTTTGTATTAGAATAAAGTAATAATTTTCTTGCATGATACCTATGTACTATTTACATATAATATGTACTTTACCTATATGGAAAACCTTTGCATGAACTAATATCATTAGTAAGTTGTACCTGTTGACAGTGATGATTAAACATAATATATTGTACCTATTTTTTATTGTAATTAAACAGATTGAAGATTGTGCATAGATAAATTTGAAGCATTGGGATTCATCCTACACCTTTAAATCCATTTCACAGTTCTGCTGTAAGTTAGTGTAGCTCATTCACTGTTATTTTGAGATTATTATGACTGATCACATACATCTACATACTGCAATATGTATATTTGCAAATTTGTTCGTGTGAAATCAAATCTGAACGACTTCATGTTGAGGTATACATTTTTGGAGAAAAACTGTAATTAACTTTTGCTCGCAGTTTTTTATAACTAATAAGGTAGCTTTTAGGATTAATAGCAAGAAGTATTCTGGACACATCATTTAATATAGTTTATAGAAAATACCACAGTGTTTAACACCATCAAAGGCTCTAGTAATTCCTAGAAAAAAAGCAGCACATGTTTTCTTGGTAGCCTAGATGTTTGTATATACAATTTTGGGTTCGATAGTGGGATGTATAATGGACCATTTTCCTCAAAACCAATCTCATATGAAGATATATCTATGTATTTATCAATATTTTGTACCTAATATTTTTTTGTTTTAAAAATGATTTGCCAGTACAGACAGAATTCAATCATAATGCTATAAAGCCTTGAGTAGAGAATATTAAATATCCTAATTATCTCATTTCAACTTCAACAGTAAACTGATAACCCATAGTAAGCTAGAAACATGTGGCAGACCATAGGGTAGGTAGGTATAAAGTTAGAGACATAGGTACTGATTGTACACTTTATATTCAGGTGAAAGTTACAAAATGTGTAGTAAATTACAAGTCTCCTGCAATTCTGTATATTCATCATTTTCATAATTTCTTCTTGTAAAGGCTTTGCCAGTTCAGGAGCAATTGGCTTTCATTCATTTTATAGAAAATAACCTAAAATATTAGATATTACTTATTAACAAATTTGTAATTAATCGATCCTGTTATTAGAGCATTGACTATACTGTCTATTTATCTATACATACCTTCTATTGTTTCATCATACTGAATTTTTTTTACTTGCAAGATATAATTCTTCAAATCTAAATTATTCGAAGGCATTTAAATTGATTTTCATATTTCATATTTTACTGTGTAGAAAACCAAATTCTGAAAAACTTAAACACATTATTCATATATAATGAACAAATTAGTTCTAGAATATACTTGCTTGCACTAAAAGGTGTCTTTTTCAAATTTTTCGTTCAAATACTTTTTATACTAATTATGACTGTGCCAAACCTTCAAGTCCTCTAAAATTCCATGCGAAGATAAATGTTATTGGCAAGATGTATCATATTTTACTACCAAACGATCACAATTTAAGATATTTTCCAAGACGAGGACGAAAACGGATTTCTTAGTCAAAAAATGTTTCATCCCTAACCTCACTTACCTAACATCAGGGCCCGGGCACTCGGATTGGCGAAATTAATTCAAAACTGTCACGATTTTCAGAGACATCTATATTTGGAGCCGAAAGATAAAAGTTAAAAATTTCAAATAGAGCTGGTAGATGGTGCCTAACATGAAATTAAGTTTCAATTTCTGAATACTCTCGTCTGTGGCCCGAGAGACGTGGTGCCGATCGAGTATCTCCGGCGCTCGGCTTTCATTCGGGGCGCGCACGGTTCAAACACCCCGTGTCGTTCTCTATGAAAAGAACATCTCCTCGCTTTCCATACACTTTTTTAACTAAACCACCCTACCTTACCCCCTACCCTAATCCGAATCGAAAAATTGAATTGTGTAATTGACAGATTATTATAATAATTTTCAATAATAACCCAACCAAAACCACCCTACCTTACCCCCTACCCTAATCCGAATCGAAAAATTGAATTGTGTAATTGACAGATTATTATAATAATTTTCAATAATAACCCAACCAAAACCACCCTACCTTACCCCCTACCCTAATCCGAATCGAAAAATTCTTCGTATTTTTAGTCAATTTTTGAAAAAAACAATAAGAAAATAAAAATAAAAATATCTTGACTCGGATACGACTCGAACCTGGTACCTCTGTGTTAAGAGCCCAGCACGCTAACGCTGAGCTAATCTCTGCACACATTAATGATATCGTATAGAAGGTTCAAAGCTTTAGAACCGTGCGCGCTTCGCATGAAAGCCGAGCGCCACCGGAGATACTCGATGGCGCCCGAGGTCGGCACCATGTCTCTCGGGCCACAGACGAGAGTTTTCTGAATTGGCTATCATGGATTATAAAATTAAATTAGGTTGCAATCTTGTGTATATTATCTCTGAATCATGCCACCAAAATAGCAAATAATATAAGTTTCGTCCGAAACTTTATTTTTATTTAAATGTCAAACAACATACAAGTTCAAGTATTAGAATAAGACTGAATAAAAATGTACAAAAGAAGGTTCTATGGGAGATGCCGAGTAGGCATCTTCTTTAACAACAGTTACAGGTTCTAGGAATAAAAGATAAGATATGATATGAAATAGCAACAATAGTTAAAAATAAGCAAAAAGGATTATATAATTCCTCCATCCCCAGAGAGATCCATACAGGGTGTGGATTGATTATTCGTCTTCTTCTATTTGGACATTTTTCTTTCTTGGTTTTGGTTTGTGGGTAATTTCTTTGATAACTTCTCTTGTAGGTTGTTGTCTGCATCTCGATTTTGATCTGAGTACTACAACAAAAATAATGATAGCAAGTATTACGTAGAGTGGCGTAGACCATATGTAGGCGTAGGTGTGTGGAATATTTCTTAAGCTGACTTCTTGAATTCTGTTTTCTTCTTTAAGGAGTTTATGAATTTTGTCTAGAGGAATTTCTTTAATGTTAATTTTTCTTCGGTGGAGTAGTTCGGTATTTTCTGTCTTGATTTCTGGGAGTAATAAGGGTTGACCTGATATGATTTCTTCGTGGTTGATAAATTTGTTACTTGGTGTTTGGAAACTGCAGCTAAACGGTAGTTCAATGAAGTAGGTACCCTTCAGCGACGTGAAGTCAGTTTTTGAACAAATAATTTTCACTTTTGTTTCTTCTGGGAAGATTGCTATATAATGTGCTGAGTTTATTGTTTGGATAATTTCGTTTTCAACTATTATAGGCACTGGTATACATTTTGGGTGCTCCTTGTTCTTTAGTTGCAACAATTGGTGTATGCAGTTGTCGGATTCGGCAGCTATCATGGATTTTTCGTTGGGGCAAAAGTATAGCTCATGTAGGTTTAGACATTTTTCATCTTCATACTCGTACTGGTTATCTTGCATTGCCAGATAAGGTTTGGGTGGAATAAGGACTGTGTTGTTTTTCGTAGGTATGGAATACAGGTGGAAATAAGTGTAAGTTTCGGGTTTGGCTAAAGGAAAGTGAATCACAAAAACGATTCTACCTTTGGAATAGTAGGATTCGACTGTTAAAATATCACAATACTTATGTAAATTTTGAGAATCATTTCCAAAAATTAAGGTATTAACTGGATAATATTTTAATATTGAATTTACAATAAATTCTAAATCTTCAAATTTTAGAACACTATAATGTAATGTTTTTAATTTAGCAAAAGCAATAGAATTATCTATATTATTTAATATTTCTGTTAAAATTTTGAGTGCTGCTTGTATTTGATCGAGAGTATTTTTTGTTAGGAAATACGAGGCAAAGTCATTAACAAATTTTTCTAGTTCGGAATTTAGCTCGTTTAATTTTTTTGTTATATCTTTTTCATTTTGTTGTATCAGTGAAATACTGTTGTTATAATCGTCCATAATTTTGCTTGTTAGTGATATTTGTTTATTGAGTGTGTTTGCTATATCTTTTTGGTTTGAACTTAATAGGGCAATGGCATCGTCGTAACGTTTGCCGTCATCTGCGTCTAGATTACCGGATATACTTTTGAATATTGTTCCTAAACCGTTTATGATTCCTCTTTTTACTCTCTTACTATTGTGTACAAAATTTAATTTTTCTTTGCATTGCCTAATCTGATAAGATATTGAATTTATTAAGAATTTAAGTTCATTTGCATAGATTTGACCTTTGGTATTAATTACTTGTAATGTATTTTCGAATTGATCCGTTATTTGACGTAATTCGTTTTCAATGGGGTTTAGATCAAAGTAGTGGATAAAAGAATGGTGGGAAGATTGTAATCTAGCATTTCCTAATTTGTAAGGAAGTATGCCTGGATTGGATTCCAAACTTGTAATTTTAATTTCTTGTGTCCGACTGGCTAGTACCAGCGACATTAGGATTCTGCAATGGTAAAAATGTTTGATTAGCGAGTGGTCTTCTTAAATTATTTTTATGATAAGTGGTAGTAACTAATTTTTGTTTGTTACGAGGGGAATTTATTTTGTAAGTTTTTACTTTGATTTTTTCATTTCGTTTTATTTGTCTGGCTTTAAATCTGGGACTAATTTTATTGCGTGGGTTTGTTTTATGGTACATCAATGCACCTGGATCGTATGTCAATGGTTCGTGTCGATTTGCATTAATTTTCTCTAACTTTTTTGATTTTTGATTTACCATCTGTTCGTTAATGTTTTATAAATTTCGGCAGTGGTTTCTTTATGTTTGGTCATATAATTGGAATATAACTTTTGATTGAGATCAATATTAAGAGGATTGTTTGTGTCTAAATGGCCTGAAATTATTTCTATTGGACGTAGTTTTGTTACACTATGAATAGAGTTATTATATCCTAAAATTGCATAAGGCATTTGGTCTAGGATATTAAGATTTTTATGTGTTTCTTGGATAATTCGAATGTGTTCGATGAGAGTTGAGTGAAATCGTTCAATAATGCTATTAGAGTTTGGATTAAGTGCCGTAGTATAATGAAGTTCGATTTTATGTAGTTTTGCGAAGTCTTCGATAACATGATTTTTTAATTCGGTTCCTCTATCAACGACCAACATTTTCGGTGTACCGTGATGAGTTAAAAAGTTCATAAAAGTTTTTGCTATATGTATTGCAGTTACTCCTACCAAGTGATATGCTTGTGCATATTTGCTAAATTTATCAATAATTGTTAAAAATTTTTGACCTTTTATTGTAAAAACATCTGCGTGAACTATTTCGAAAGGTTTATTCGGTGTTGGTGTTAATTCGAAATTTTGTTTTGGGGGGTTTCTGTCGTATTTCATTTTTTGACATAACTCACAGTTGTTTATATATTTAGTTACAGTACCTCTAATATTCGGCCAATAATATTTACGTTTAATTTCGGCTTCAGTTTCATTGATACCTCTGTGATTATTTTTACGTTCGTGATACATTTGTACAATTTCGATCTGTGAATCGTGTAGTACAACATCTTCTAAAACTGTATTGCAAATAATAGCTTTGAAAGCAGAATTCTTAAATGTTTTTTGCAGTGTTACACACAATTTGGGAATTAAATTCAACTGGTCAATATTAATAGCAAAACGTTTTTTTGTTGAGGTGAATTCTTTAAAGATTTTAATGATTTCTGGTTCAAAATTTGTTTCTGAAATTTGAATGGTAGTTCTAGTTTTATTGTCATAAAGTCTAGTGACTTTTGGTGCTGCTGGTGAATGAAATACAACTTTTAGGAATATTTGGTTTTGAAAATTATTGATTGGTGTTTCGGATATCGGTATTTCTAATATTGGGTTTTCGTGACTAGTGTGTATAGTTTCGTTATCGTTGTCTGGACATATTTCGTTAATTACGTTTTCTATGTCAGCATCAGTTATTTGAGGAGTCTCGTCAATTTGTCCTATAATCGATTCGTTGTCGAGAAGTGCGTTTTGTTGATTAGTCTGTTCGTTATCATTGTCACTAGATAAATTTTTGTTAAAGTCGTCCATGTATTCAAAAATGTCATTTGCATTGATTTCGTTTATTTTAATCCGAGAGAGCGCGTCTACATTTTGAATTAGTGATCCTTTTCTATATATGATTTGATAATCAAATTCTTCTAATTTAAGTCTCCACCTTGTGAGACGGGCATTTGGTTCTTTTATGGAGAACAACCAATGCAAAGGTTTATGGTCACAATATATAGTAAATTTTCGGCCGTATAAGTATGGCCTAAAATATTTGGTAGCCCATACAATCGCAAGTAACTCTCTTTCAATTGTACTATAATTCTGTTCCGATTGGTTAAGTGTCCTTGAGGCATAAGCCACCGGTCTGTCTTGGCCAACAGAGCCTTGAGACAATACTGCCCCTATTGCAAAACCACTTGCGTCTGTAGTTAAAGTAAACTCTTTAGTAAAATCAGGATATTTTAAAATAGGATCGTTACTTAAAAGTTCTTTACATGTTTCGAAACACTGTATATATTCGGGTGTAAATTCTATTTTTGAACCTTTTTTTAGGCACGAAGTCAAGGGTTTAGTTATTTGTGCAAAATTTGGTATAAATTTTCTATAATATCCTAAAAGACCCAAAAACCCTTTAATTTCTTTTGTAGTTTTTGGAATAGGGTATAATTTAATAGCTTTGATCTTATCTGGATTTGGTTTTACACCTCCGGTGGTAGTAATGTGTCCTAGATAAGATGTTTCTTTTTTTAAAAATTCACATTTGTCCAATTGGACCTTAAAATTAGTTTCACGTAGTCGCTGAAAAACTTTTTTCAGGTTAACCATGTGCTCTTGTAATGACGTTGAATAAATAATTATATCGTCGAGATATACTAAACAAATTTCCCCTTGTAAACCCCTGAGTATATTGTCCATAACTCTCTGAAATGTTGCTGGAGCATTTCTCAAGCCATAACTCATTCTTAAATACTCGTAATGCCCGTTTTCTACGGTGAATGCCGTTTTTTGAATATCGTCAGGGTGCATCTCGATTTGATGAAAGCCTGATGCTAAATCTAAAGTTGAAAAGTAGTTACATTTGCCTAATTTATCTAAAATTGAATCTATACGAGGAATTGGATATTTATCTGGAATAGTTTTTTCGTTAATTTTCCTATAATCAACAACTATTCTCCACTTCTTTTTTCCAGATGGATCGGCCTTTTTTGATACCACCCAAATAGGTGAGGACCAGGGTGAATTACTTGGCCTGATAATGTTTTGTTTTAGCATTTTCTCGATCTGAACTTTTACCTCTTCTTTATGAACATAAGGGTACGGGTAACTTTTGGTGTATACAGGTATTTCGTCCGTTGTTCGAATTTGATGTTTGATTTCATTAGTAAAGGTTAACTGATTTTCATCTTTGTGAAAAATATCAGCATATTTTCTACATATGTTAAGAATGTGTTTTTTTTCTTCGTCATTTAAATGGTCAGTTCTAATTAAATTGTCAATTTCGTCATTATTGTATTTGTCATTAACTTCCATAAAATCTAAGTGGTACATTTCGAAATTATTTTCTACAGGAATACTTTGAATAGGATATAAAATAGTGAAATTTGTGTCATCATCAGAATTATTACGAATTTCGACAGTTGCCCAGCCATTATTTGCAGTTGTAATACATTCGGGTATTACGCAATTAGCAAGAGTTTGTTGTGGAATTAAAATTTCTCCCGTTCTCGTTGTAACCGGAATATCGATTTTTGAAACTGTTTGACCTGGTATAATCTTAGAAACAACCTTTTTTGGAATAGCCTTAAAATAGATAATAGGCAATATAGCATTTTTTAATATAATTTGTGAATTAGGAAAATCAATATTGATAGATACCTAGTGATTTTAATAAATCTACTCCAATTAAACCATCAAAAATACAATGGAATTTATATGCATAAAATGTTATATTTTTATTTTCGTTAAATTCTGCGAATGCAGGAATAGTTACAGAAATGTTATGGTGTGACGATCCGAAGGACGTGGAGACAACAAAAGGTTCGTGGAATTTATATTCATAGAAATATTTATCAACTGTTTCTGGAGATAAGAAAGATTTTGTTGCACCGGAATCAATTAATAGTTTTAGAAGGGGATTTTTTATAGTAATATAGGGTAATTGTCTTTTGTCACAAGAGTTGTTGTATTCTATCATCCTTTCTGGTTGGGACGCCTCGCCTCGTGAAAATTTTCAAAATTATCGTTACTGTTTTGGAATTCATTTTGACAATCACTGTTATTGTTAGCTAGCTGCTCGTTTTCTTGGAAATCATGATTTGTATCATTATCAACTTGTTCTACATTGTATAATTCTTCGGACACCCACCTACGGTTTTGAGGTGACTGTGCTTTGAAGTAATTATTGTTTGCAGTTTGTCTAGTAGTAGTAGTAGTCATTGGTGTAGGTCTAGGCAAATTATTTTGATTGTAATTAGGATTCGGTTTCCACACCTTTTTGGGAGGACCAAAAACTTGTGCATTAGTAAAATATCTTTGATTATTATTTTGTCGAGGTTGTATATTATGAATTGGGCCACGTGGAAAATTATTATTAGTTTGATGGTTATTACTTTGAGAACCGGATGGTTGTTGTTGGAAAATTCTTTGATTATTATTGGAATTGGCATTTTGAAAATTTTGTGTTGATTGAAAAAATTTTGGCCTGTTTTGGTTATTCAGGTTTCTTGAATTAGGTTGAAAATTGGAATTATTTTGTAAATATCTAATATTATCTTCCTTTTTTATAAAATTAATAGCTTCTAGCATGGTTCGAGGCTCTTTTGTTCGGACCATAATGCCGTAAGGATTCCTTAAACCTGCCAAAAATACTTGTAAAGCTTGATTGTTATACATGTTTTGTTTAAATGCGCGTATGTTTATATCGTTCTCATGTAAAGCTAAAAAGTTGGAAATAGTATGTAAAACTTTTCTTACTCTATCGTAAAACTGATAAGGAGATTCGTTTAGCCCTTGCCTTAAGTTATTCAAATCAAGAGACAAGCAAGTTTCATCTCTAGGGTCACTAAAATTTCTAATTAACTCTTGTTTTATTTGATTTATTGTATTACAACCACTAATGTTAATGACTTCTCTTGCAGTTCCTTTCAATTTACTTATGATAGTTCTGAAAATAATTATATTTTGGTAATTATCAACATTTGTATTATCATAGAAATGATTTACAATACTGTCTATACTTTCCAAAAAAAATTGAAGCTCATTCTCATTACCATCAAAATCTGGAATGGTTTCAGCATGAACTTTTGTGAAATTAGGTAAATCTGCCATTTTAAAATTATCTTTTAAAGAAAATGAATTTAAATTTCTGGTGATTAAATCTAGTTCTGAATTGCTCTTATGTATTTTGGTACTTAAATTTAACTCTAGATCGTTCTCGCTATCACTAAAGGAAGGGGAAGCACTAGAGGAGTCTGACATATACAAATACTTGAAAAAATTTGACTTACAGTACGGTCTTCATTTGCCCTTGGACAGCTTTTTTTCTCGAAAGATTTTGGTAACTTTCCTTGGTTGAAGATAATCCAAAATGAACAGTTCTTAGAAACACCGACCGATTCGTTTGTCACTTCACTATAGAGATAGTTGAAAGTTTTCCGCGTTGGATGCCTTTCGTGACAAATCCTACTGACTGCGCCAATAATATAAGTTTCTTCCGAAACTTCATTTTTAAAAACTTTATTTTTATTTAAATGTCAAACAACATACAAGTTCAAGTATTAGAATAAGACTGAATAAAAATGTACAAAAGAAGGTTCTATGGGAGATGCCGAGTAGGCATCTTCTTTAACAACTGTTACAGGTTCTAGGAATAAAAGATAAGATATGATATGAAATAGCAACAATAGTTAAAAATAAGCAAAAAGGATTATATAATTAGCAGCAGCCATATTGTTTATTAATATTGTTCGTAAATAAAAGGCGTGTCAGTATAAATTATGATCATTTTATCGCGTTCTTTCGTGGTTGTTGGTGGTTTTAATTCCTTATTTATAATATTTTATAAGTATTTGAAAATGACTTCCTATGTGAGAAATTGCTGTGTTCCTGGATGCATTGACAAACAGTCGAGAAGGTTAGTACTAAATTACAAGTTAATTTCCACCTTTATATTATCAGTTGAAGAAAAATTTCCGTTAGCAACCAATAATTAACCGGATTTCAGTGATGAGGACATAGATAATTATTTAATATATTATAAAAAGTTGAACTTTCAAAGCATTCCATGAAATTTTTTTATAAAATGAATTCAAATAATAATAGACTTAATATTTGGAATTGCTAGCTGTATTAATTGAGGTTTTACTTAGTCAACGATTTCCTTGTAATCAAAATGGAAAATATCAACTAAGTACCTATTATCTATATTTTTTTATAGGCATAGCATTCCTGCTAATCGAGAGGTTAATGCTGTTTGGAATGATAGAATTAATAATTCTAAGTTGCCGTTTGAGTCTCACAAATCTTATAAAATGTGTGACACTCATTTTGAAGATTGTTGTAAACTTCCTTGTGGCAGATTGAAGAAATTTTCTCTACCAACACTATATTTGCCTGGTAAGTACATATCTCATCTATAGGTATGTGTACTGCACTATTTGAAATAGTAGTTATTGGGACTACAATAAACAGTAGATTGTAACTGTACAAATTATGATTGGTGATGTATAAATACCCATTGAATTTAAATAAATGTTTTTCTAGGATACAAGAAAAGTGAAAATGATAATTTTTTGGTACCAGAACAACAAAAATCATTTGCAACTCCTGAGAAGCTAAAACTCGAGCTAAAAGGTATCTATAAAAATTTTGCAATATTTTTTTATTTCCAGTATTAAATAATTTGTAACTGTATAACACCTAGTCTTTCAACAACTTAGTTGATCCCCAAAAGATGTGCTAATTTAATTTTTGGATATTTATTGATACTCATTAAAAAAACCTTTTTCAGGATCTATTTCTATTGTAAGTGGTAATAGTCCAGTAGGAAAAGTACAACGACCAGTCAAGACATATTCAAGGAAGCGTTTACTATATGAGCTTGATGAAGAGCCTGGTAAGTATTTTTAAAACACCTAAAGGCAGTATAGCTTATATATGGTTTCTTGTGTTATGTTGGAAACTGAATTGTAAAAAATTCTTATGTAATTTTCAGCTTGCAGTTCAAGTAAACTTGATGTGGATGAACCATCCACATCAAGTTTTTCACAATTATCATCCACCTCAAGTTCCACACAAGTACCATCCACTTCTGGACATCTGGACAGACATAAACGAGTTTTAACTGCAACTGGTAAGATTGTTTAAATTAAATAACTCATTATTGCATATGCCAGTCATTCCTTGAATTTTAATAATTGTAAGTACAAGTGATGTCAAAAAGTATATTCTAGGTTGGTTTTTTAAAAAGTGAAGTTTTTAAAATTAATAAGATAAATTGAAAAATTGAGTAGATGAGGCTTTTACATGATGAATATCCATACTGGATGATTAAACAATTTAATTTGTTTAAAACTCTATGTTAGAACAAATGTTCAATTCAAACTTGTGAGGCATTTCGCTAGCACAGTAGCTTTTTCAAACAAGTGAAGGTATAATAAAAAATTTTCTTTAATTTATACAGTGCATAAATACGGAATTTTAGGAACATTGACAAACATATTGAACAAGTTTATCTACAAATCTACAACAATCATTCCTGAGGTATCTTTCAGGTAAATAAGTTTAATAAGGAAGAATGGTTGATATCTATTCTGTCTTAAAGAAGATTGCCTGAATATTTGTTTTTATTTATCTCAAACTAAAAGATTTAATTTAAGCTGGTCGTTAAGATAATTACCTGAATATTTGTTTTTATTTATCTTAAGAGCTTCTAAAAGCTATAAATAAAATCAAATATTCAGGTAATCTTCTTAATTACTAAATAGATATCAACCATATTCTTCCTTGTTAAACCTTTATACCTATAAATTTCAGGTAAGAATGTTGTGAATGAATTTCCAGGTAAACTTGTTCAATACTTTTGTTAATATTCATAGAATTCCATATTTAGGCACTCTTTGCACTTTATTTGTACCTATGTGAACATTTATTATAATATTCAATTCAGCATCATTAAAGGGTAGTACAATTTTTGAAGGAAATCAACTACTAATTACAGAAAAAAAAACTTTCACAGCAATACCTTGCTTTTGTGTATATGACTTATAAGTTTACTGCCTACAACTTGTATGAGGATGATAACAATAGTTAACTTTTTTTTAGCTCAAAGACACAGAGGCAATAGAAAACATTTCGATTCTCTAGATGTAAGGATTTTAAAAAGAAAAGTAAGCCAGTGGAAGGCAGCTGCCAAGAAAGCCCAGAAATCGCGTCCAAAGCGGATAATAAAATATTTTTAAAAAATGTCAATTTATCCACATTTCAATTCTTTATGCAACAACAAAGAAATCAAAAATTAAAGCCCAGAGGAAGGAGATTTACTTTAGAAGATAAAATTTTTTCACTATCTTGTTACAAAAATAGTGGAAAAGGTTACAGGTTTCTTTCTAAAATATTTTCTTTACCCAGCCGTAGAACTTTAAGTAGGTTATTAAATCGTTTGCCTTTCAGTTGTGGGATAAATGAAAATATTTTTGATCATCTTAAAGGGGTTGTAGATAAAATGGTTGATGTTGATAAATTTTGTACATTAGTGTTTGATGAAATTTCATTGGATACTTGTCTTACATATAATCCAGTAAAGGGCTGTTTGGAGGGTTTGATAGATTTTGGTAAAGAGGACAGGAGAGCTGCTTTTGCTGATCATGCTCTACTTTTTATGGTCAAAGGTGTACGTAGATGCTGGAAGCAGCCAATTGCGTATTACTTCTGTGAACATTCTACAAAAACATTTGATTTGGTAAAAATTATTAAAGAGGTTGTTAAAGCAGTTCGCAGTACTGGCTTAAGAATAGTTGCGTCGGTTTGTGATTTGGGATCTACAAATGCTAGCGCGATTAATAAGCTGTTCGAAGAAACCAATGCCTATTGCTTAAGAAACAACATTAATCACAGGTATCAAGGGTATTTAGTAGATGGGGAGGAAATAGTACATTTGTTTGATTATCCACATTTGTTTAAATGTTTGCGAAATGGGTTACTGACAAAAGACCTTCAGTTTTATCAGAATGGAGTTCAAAAAGTAGCATCTTGGGAACACATAGTGAAACTTTATAACATGGATAAGCAAATGGGATTTTTCAGTAGCTTCCCCAAATTAACTGACCAACATATTCTTAAGGATAAAATTAAAAAAATGAAAGTTAAAAATTGTACTCAGGTGTTTAGTAGAACCGTCGCGACAGCAATGAAAAGTAGAGCGGAAATCAGTACAGAGTTGCGCCCAGAGTCTCGTTTTTATTTAAACCCCAAAGCAACTGAAACGGCAGACTTATTGTTATTTTTAGATGAGCTTTTTGACAGCCTTAACGGAAATCTGTTAAATCCTCCTTTAGGTAAAGAATTAAGGGGTGTTATCACTGCTACATCCAAACATGTAACTCTGTGGAACAATTCACTCTCAGTATTAAATTCATTTTGTTTTTTAGATCCGTCTAAAAAGAGTGGCAGATGTGTAACACCTTCTTTGAAAAAATTACCATTTACCATTAAAGGTTTTGTGTACATTTGGCAGAAATTAAAACAAGAGGGCTTCAAATTTTTAAGCTCTCGAAATTTTAATCAAGTTGCTATCGATAATTTTTTTGGCCTTGTAAGAAGTCATGGCATTCGTAATACAAATCCCTCGTGTTCAGCGTTTATTTCATCCACGAAATCTTTAATGGTCAATAATTTTATGTCTTCGCACTCGCCCGGGTTCAATTGTGAAGACGATTTTTCTACAAGTGCATTGGACACATTTAAAAACTTTCTCAGTCAAAATCCTGCTCAACACATATCACCAAAAGTTAACGCTCCTGTATTCAAACCGTTTGCAAAAGTTTTTAATTGTACACAAATAGATTTGGTGACTCCTTATGTTGCTGGTGCGGTGGCAAAAAAATTATTTAAAAGGTTGAAATGTGATTCATGTAAGAATCTCATATTGTCAAATGAATTTGTCAAGGGGAATTCATTAATTTACTTAAGGGAACATAAAAAAAATGTTTTATGTGCACCATCAGTTAACTACAATAATATTTTTAAGAGTATATCTACTAAACTTTTTGAAAGATTGCCACACTTGATAAATTCGTATGACATAAAAAAACACGTTTTTCGTTCAGAGGATTTAGCAGAAATTTCTTCTATTTTTTGTATAGATCATAAAAATTTTGTAGATACATTTATCAATATTGTTTTCAATGTTTGTATTTTTCATTATGTAGACACAGTTAATAAAATTTTAAAAGGAAAAGACCTTCGCTGTAAAGATTACGATATCATAATGAGTATGGCGTTTGCGAAATATAATGAAAAGTGTAAAGTAGGCAGTGTTAAACATTAAGTGTACAACATTTTTTATAGTTTTCATACAGCCAAGATCTTTTGTTTTTATTTTAATAATTGAACACATTTTTATATTAAAGTATTCTTGGAATAAAATAAATATTGTGCAGAGGATGAAATTGTGATATCAAAGCTTCAACATTAAAATTATATTCAGTAATAGATTTATTACTATTTATATTTAAATTTAATTTTTACATATTGATATCACAATTTCATCGTCTGCATAATATTTTAAAACTTACATAAATATTGAAAACTACATCTACATGGTTATAGACAATATTAAAATTTTAAAATTAGTGTTTCAAATAAATTACTTATTAAAATTTCAATGTATTTTCTGCTTTAAATAAATTACTTATTAAATTTTCAATGAATTTTCTGTTTTCAATAAATTACTTATTAAATTTTCAATGAATTGTCTCTTATAAATAAATTACTTGTTAAATTTTCAATGAATTATCTGTTTTCTTATTGTGTTTTTATATTTATCCAAGTATATTAAATAAAGTGTAATTTTTCAAAAGTAATTGTACATTGAATGTCCTATACCTGAGTGGAAAAATAAAAACTGTAACGGGTTAATATCTTTATTAAAAAAAAAACTGTGTATCTGACTTGCGAGGCCGTCCTCTTCTCCTAATCTCTCGCAATGGTTTAGGTACGTCTTCTGAGTCTCCAGAAGACTGATAAGGAGTCAGGTCGCTGGTATGATAAATCCCTATTGGGGTGGTGTCTACCGGTGTGAAGATAGCAGCCAATTTTAGCTGCAAAAATGTTGAAAACTGCTCAACTCACGGTTTCAGTGGCGCGCAGAATTTAATATATTGGATCGAATTCATATTTCGGAAAGTCAACTTGGTATGCAATGAGTAGGGGTATTGGTGTAGAGGACACACTGTTTGGAGGAAATTTGCTTCGATGAGTAACAAAGGCAGAAATGTCACCCCTAAAACTGAAATAAATTCTAACTTCCAGAGGAAACGAGGAGCCAACTTAATATTTATAGGGTACAATGATGTTAATGTATAGAATACACTGTCAAAAGGAAATTTGCTTACGAAGGGGATGAAGGGTTGAAATGCCACCCCTAAAACTAAAATAATTTCTAACTGCCAAAGGAAACGAGAAGTCAACTTAATATTTATAGGGTACAATGATGTTAATGTATAGAATACACTGTCAGAAGGAAATTTGCTTACGAAGGGGATGAAGGGTTGAAATGCCACCCCTAAAACTAAAATAAATTCTAACTTCCAGAGGAAACGAGAAGCCAACTTAATATTTATAGGGTACAATGATGTTAATGTATAGAATACACTGACAAAAGGAAATTTGCTTACCAAGGAGATTAAGGGTTGAAATGCCACGCCTAAAACTAAAATAAAATCTAACTGCCAAAGGAAACGCTTACGCAAAGGTAGGTATATGAAACCCCTTCGTAAGCAAATTTCCTTTTGACAGTGTATCATACACACTAACATCATTGTGCCCTATAAATATCAAGTTGGCTTCTCGTTTCCTTTGGCAGTTAGAAATTATTTTAGTTTTAGGGGTGGCATTTCAATCCTTTATCCCCTTCGTGAGCAAATTTCCTTTGGACAGTGTATTTTATACATCAACATCATTATACCCTACAAATATCAAGTTGGCTTCTCGTTTCCTCTGGAAGTTAGAATTTATTTTAGTTTTGGGGGTGGCATTTCAACCCTTCATCCCCTTCGTAAGCAAATTTGCTTTTAACAGTGTATTCTATACATTAACATAATTGTACCCTATAAATATCAAGTTGGCTTCTCGTTTCCTTTGGCAGTTAGAATTTATTTTAGTTTTGGGGGTGGCATTTCAACCCTTCATTCCCTTCGCAAGCAAATTTCTTTTTGACAGTGTATTCTATACATTAACATCATTGTACCCTATAAATATTAAGTTGGCTTCTCGTTTCCTTTGGCAGTTAGAATTTATTTTAATTTTAGGGGTGGCATTTTAACCCTTCATCCCCTTCGTAAGCAAATTTCCTTTTGACAGTGTGTTCTATACATTAACATAATTGTACCCTATAAATATCAAGTTGGCTTCTTGTTTCCTTTGGAAGTTAGAATTTATTTTAGTTTTGGGGGTGGCATTTCAACCCTTCATCCCCTTCGTAAGCAAATTTCCTTTGGACAGTGTATTTTATACATCAACATCATTCTACCCTACAAATATCAAGTTGGCTTCTCGTTTCCTCTGGAAGTTAGAATTTATTTTAGTTTTAGGGGTGGCATTTCAACCCTTCATCCCCTTCGTAAGCAAATTTCCTTCTGACACTGTATTCTATACATTAACATCATTGTACCCTATAAATATTAAGTTGGCTTCTCGTTTCCTTTGGCAGTTAGAATTTATTTTAGTTTCAGGGGTGGCATTTCAACCCTTCATCCCCTTCGTAAGCAAATTTCCTTTTGACAGTGTATTCTATACATTAACATCATTGTACCCTATAAATATTAAGTTGGCTTCTCGTTTCCTCTGGAAGCTAGAATTTATTTTAGTTTTAGGGGTGGCATTTCAACCCTTCATCCCCTTCGTAAGCAAATTTCCTTTTGACAGTGTATCATACTCACTAACATCATTGTGCCCTAAAAATATCAAGTTGGCTTCTCGTTTCCTCTGGAAGTTAGAATTTATTTTAGTTTTAGGGGTGGCATTTCAACCCTTCATCCCCTTCGTAAGCAAATTTCCTTCTGACAGTGTATTCTATACATTAACATCATTGTACCCTATAAATATTAAGTTGGCTTCTCGTTTCCTTTGGCAGTTAGAATTTATTTTAGTTTCAGGGGTGGCATTTCAACCCTTCATCCCCTTCGTAAGCAAATTTCCTTTTGACAGTGTATTCTATACATTAACATCATTGTACCCTATAAATATTAAGTTGGCTTCTCGTTTCCTCTGGAAGTTAGAATTTATTTTAGTTTTAGGGGTGGCATTTCAACCCTTCATCCCCTTCGTAAGCAAATTTCCTTTTGACAGTGTATCATACACACTAACATCATTGTGCCCTAAAAATATCAAGTTGGCTTCTCGTTTCCTTTGGCAGTTAGAATTTATTTTAGTTTTAGGGGTGGCATTTTAACCCTTCATCCCCTTCGTAAGCAAATTTCCTTTGGACAGTGTATTTTATACATCAACATCATTCTACCCTACAAATATCAAGTTGGCTTCTCGTTTCCTTTGGATGTTAGAATTTATTTTAGTTTTGGGGGTGGCATTTCAACCCTTCATCCCCTTCGTAAGCAAATTTCCTTTGGACAGTGTATTTTATACATCAACATCATTCTACCCTACAAATATCAAGTTGGCTTCTCGTTTCTTCTGGAAGTTAGAATTTATTTTAGTTTTAGGGGTGGCATTTCAACCCTTCATCCCCTTCGTAAGCAAATTTCCTTCTGACAGTGTATTCTATACATTAACATCATTGTATCCTTTAAATATTAAGTTGGCTTCTCGTTTCCTTTGGCAGTTAGAATTTATTTTAGTTTTAGGGGTGGCATTTCAACCCTTCATCCCCTTCGTAAGCAAATTTCCTTTTGTCAGTGTATTCTATACATTAACATCATTGTACCCTATAAATATTAAGTTGGCTTCTCGTTTCCTCTGGAAGTTAGAATTTATTTTAGTTTTAGGGGTGGCATTTCAACCCTTCATCCCCTTCGTAAGCAAATTTCCTTCTGACAGTGTATTCTATACATTAACATCATTGTACCCTATAAATATTAAGTTGACTTCTCGTTTCCTTTGGCAGTTAGAATTTATTTTAGTTTTAGGGGTGGCATTTCAACCCTTCATCCCCTTCGTAAGCAAATTTCCTTTCGACAGTGTATTCTATACATTAACATCATTGTACCCTATAAATATTAAGTTGGCTCCTCGTTTCCTCTGGAAGTTAGAATTTATTTCAGTTTTAGGGGTGACATTTCTGCCTTTGTTACTCATCGAAGCAAATTTCCTCCAAACAGTGTGTCCTCTACACCAATACCCCTACTCATTGCATACCAAGTTGGCTTTACGAAATATGAATTCGATCCAACATATTAAATTCTGCGCGCCACTGAAACCGCGAGTTGAGCAGTTCTCAACATTTTTGCAGCTAAAATTGGCTGCTATCTTCACACCGGTGTGGTGTCTTTACTCGACTCGGCAACTTCGTAGCTAGTGGGCCCGTGTTTACGAAGTATGACGTAGGGTCCGTCGCGTCGTGGTGCCAATTTCGTTGAGTATCCTTTTGTTGCATTACTGAGGAAATGTGTCTTGACTAGCACTTTGTCGCCAGGTGCGTAATCCGGCCCATGACGACTATGCTTATTCACATGCTTGATTTTTCTCTTGTCGTTCTTCAGTAAGCTCCTTGGCTAGACGGAGAGACCTAGATAAGTTTTGTAGTCTGGGTGTGATTTCAGCGACAAAATTTTCGTTACGCACGATGGTGCTAAGATCGTCTGTGACATCTTGTACAGTCCGCAGCTCTCTTCCGAAGGTCAAATAGGCCGCCGTATGGCCCGTACTTTCACATCGGGCTGTGTTGATGGCGAATCTTATAGAGGATAAGGGACCATGAGAGGTGCTCTTTGCCAACTAGTATACCTAATTGTGTTTTTAAATCACGGTTCTTTCGTTCGACTACATTTGCTTCAGCGTGGTATACAGGAATACGCGCATTTAGTGAAAACGTCACAACTGCCATATGTGAAGTTTTTGGATGCAAACAAACTTTTATAATTGTGTTAGATTAGTTAAGTAATAATAAATATATCTTGTTCATACCTTTTTAATCGTTATATATCATTAATACAAATATACAGCAAATATATTTTTAAAATACTTGTAAATAGAATAGCCAAAATTGATTGTTTGCATCCAAAAACGTGACATATGACAATTTATGACGCGCACTAAATGCGCGTATTAGGGCATGTCTGATGTCTAGACAAAACGTGGCTTTTGCATTACGGCGGACACAAATTGTGTCCCGTTGTCGCTTATTAACCGCCGTGGTATTCCATAGCGGAGAAATATTTCATCGATTAATACTTGTGCGCAATTCTCTGCCGTAGCGTCTGCTAGCGCAAACAATTCAACCCAACGGCTGGTGGTATCTTCAATTATATAAATCCACCTTTTGCCGTCTTCACTTAACGGTAATGGTCCGAACAGATCGACTGCTATAACTTCAAACCTTTGGTTGGAGACTACTGTTTGTAATAGTCCCGCGGGCTTTCTGTTATCGACTTTGTACCTCTGGCATTCTAAGCAGGTGGATACATGTTTGACAATGTCTTGGCGCATTCCTGTCCAAAAGTATCGCCTAGAGACTCGATTTAACGTTCTATCTACGCCGTAATGTCCGGCGGTAGGGTCGTCGTGGTATGCTCTCAAAATTTTTGGACGTTCCTCCTTTGGCACCACTAATCGTGCGTTCTCATCTTCCTGTTCCTGAGTATACCGATAAAGTACTCCCAAATGCATGAAATAACCCCGTTTAATCCATTTAGCGTTTCTTTCGTCGTCTGCGGCGTCCTCTAGGGCCGCAATAATCGGGGCAAGTTCAGGATCATCTGTTTGTTTGTGACGCATCTCCTTTTCACTTCGCTTAGGGATGTCAAATTGTACAGTGCAGACCTGACATTCGCTGTTATGATTCTCGCATATGGGTCGAGATAAGAGATCCGCAACTACATTTGTTTTCCCGGGTGAATATTGGATTTGAAGGTCGTATGGCTGTAATCTCAGGGCCCATCGTGCTAGGCGCCCTGTTGGCGTTTTCAAGCTCATTAACCATTTGAGGGGTTGGTGGTCGGTTATTAGTATCGACTCTGAACCTTCGATATATCCTCGAAATTTATCCACTGCGAAAACTAGCGCAAGTGCTTCGCGTTCCGTAGTGCTATAGTTCCGTTCCGCTGATGTCAGTAAACGACTGCTGTATTCTATCGGGTGCTCGTTTTCTCTCTCCCCCTGGACCAAAACCGCTCCTATTGCGTAAGCACTGGCGTCGGTCTTGATAATAAATGGTTTGGAGAAGTCGGCTTGTTTTAGTATAGGCGAGGACACTAGTCCCTCTTTCAGATTACCGAAGGCTTGCTCTTCTTCTGTTCCCCACTTCCATACTGCTTTTTTCTTTGTTAGATTCGTTAGTGGTCTAGCAATCTGCGCGAAGTTAGGTATAAATCGTCTGTACCAGGAGCAAGTTTGTATGAAAGACAACAGCTGCTTGATATTTTTTGGGGCTGGCATATTAGATATAGCCGATGTTTTTTCGGGGTCGGTCGAGATGCCGTCCTTGGTAATAAGATGACCAAGGTACCTGACAGTGGAACAACCAAAATTGCATTTTTTCCTGTTTACCCTCAGTCGGTACGTCCTCAAATGTTCAAAGACCATCTCCATATCACGGAGATGTTGGTCGAATGACGGTGACCTGATAATAAGGTCGTCGAGGTAGACTAAGATGGTGATTTCTTTTAGGGTAGCTTTGAATCTGTCCATCAGGCGCTGAAAACTACTGGGTGCGTTTCGTAATCCAAAGGCCATCCTATTAAATCTATATATTCCAAAAGGCGTTATAAATCCTGTTTTATCCTTGTCACGGTCATGGATTTGTATTTGCCAGTAACCCGATTGGAGATCAAGGCACGACATGAACGGGCAGCCTTTAGCGGCGTGGAGCAAATCGTCGACCCGTGGTAGTGGATATTTATCGGGTACTGTGATGGCATTGAGCTTGCGGTAGTCGACACATACTCGTAGGTCGTTGTCCTTTTTGGGTACGAGGACTACAGGGGATACCCATGGTGTATCGCTCTCCTCGATGATACCTTTTTCCAGCATGTCGTCGAGCTTTTGCCTCAATATATTTTGACGTGCAGGACTCAGTCGATATGGAGCGTTGGCTACGGGCGCGTGTTCACCTGTGGATATGCGATGTTCCGCATACGGAGTAGGTGGTCCATCCTCAGCGAAGACATCGGAGTACGCCTGGAGAGCTTTATTGAAAGTGTCCCGTTGTTCGTCACTAAACACAGGAGCTTCGTTAGGTCTCATACAAATGTCTATTTGGTTCAATTCCAGTCTACGTCGTTTTCTGGGATCCCGCCTTTTCGGTGGTGACCAAGTAGACGGTAGGGAGTCCTTAAAAATATCGTAGATCGCACCAGGTGAATACTGGTCGTCGTCGTCGTCAAGTGCATAAGTTGGTCGTGGTGGCGTGCGAATCTCTATGAGTGTGCCAACGTCATCAGACTCGGTGATAAGGGCTTCATCCTCCATCGGCAATGGTGAAGCGAAGAATTCCAGAAATGGCGATTCTTGCCCCTCCTCGACATTCACTGCAAGCATTGTACTTTTGGTGCTATCAGTCAGTGCTTCCCGTCGTGGATGGCTATTTCTGATGTATTCGGGTGTCTTACCCCGTTGTACATCGAGGAAGTTGAATACCTTATTGGGTTTATCGGCGAAATACCATGCCCGTTGAGGAAGGTTCAGAACTAAGGCGGCTTTTTCGAGGAAGTCGATGCCTAACAAGGTGCGGTTGTCCTCTGCGTCGGGTAGTATTACAAAATTTATCGGGAATGTGCGATCACCGATATCGATTTGGGTCGTAGTACACAGCACTTCTTTGGGTGTACAACGCCCGTCTGCGAGTGTGACGTCTACTAGCTGCGTTTTAAAGTCGCAAGTCTGCTGTTGTTTCAAATATTCGTACAAGGATGCGCTAGCTACGCTCGTTCTGGCAGCTGTGTCTATATGAGCAAGGCCGTTAACCCCATTTATCTTCACTTGTATGGTAGGTACTTGGGTTGTGAGCTCGGTTAGCGTATTCAGGCTGTAGAAGTGGACCGAATGGGTTGACACATCGGGGCGAGACTTTTTTGAACAATCCGGGCAGTTGTTTCGGAAATACCCTTGTTTGCCGCATCCGTAACAGGAGATTTTCGCCGGTTCCTGTTTGTGATGGGCCTCTGTGTTATTTTCTTTTGCGGCATGGCGTTTTCGGCATTCGTTTATTGAATGCCCTCTAAAATGGCAGTAGGCGCATCTCGGCTTCTTACTCACGCTGGGTTTCGGTACACTGGGTGGTCCCATGGTTGCTGTTTCCTCCAGTTGAATATTTTCAATTTTCCTGGCTTGTTCCAGTAAGTTGTCGAAAGAGCGTATCGACTCTCTTGGGATTTGTTTACGTATATGGATTGCCAGCAATCCGTAAACCATGTCGAGTTTTGACCTCTCGTCGTGACGATTTGGTGGTAACTGTGCCAACAGTGCTCTCTTTTTGCATATGAAATCGTCGATTGGAACGTTAGACTCTTGGCGTTGGTCAAATATGTCGAGATACACTTGATAGGCTGGTTTAGCGGGCGAGAATGCATCTCTGATTAGTCGCGTGGCATCATCCCAGTTGGTCGCTTGGTTTTCTACCCCGCGCCACCATAGTGAAGCGTTGTTGGTGAGAAGTAGGGGTAAACCTTTAAGTGCGTCGGAGTCACTTATTTTCTCAATCTCTTTATATATTGAGATAGTAGTTATGAACGTGTCGACGGTGTCGTGACATCTTTCGCCACTGAATCTTGCGGTGCAGCGGCTGAAACTGCCTGTGTTGGACGTCGTCGTCGTGGCGTTCGTATCGGAGATCTTCTCCAGCAGTTGTCGAAACTGTTCCTCATTGAAAGCAATGGACATATTGCTCCGTAGTCTCTGACTTCGTCGAGGAATGATTATGTAGTTATTCTGTAAAAGACTGTTGAACAAAGCCAAATGAGCGAGTGTTTATCGTCGTCTAAATTTTAGGGTAGAGCAGTATTGCGAATACCTTGACAGTAAAGCAGGTATGCGACTACCATAAATGAAAGACAAGACAAAACAGCAAACCAAAATATGGCGAAAGTTCTATCGCAGTCTTTCGAAGCTCTGTATAAATCTTGAAAATTCTTGAAACTGACAAAACAAAGCAGGAATCTGCGAATGTTTTGATCGTATTTTTCAGAAGATTTAAATTCACAAATCTTCTCGTCTAGCTTCTATAGGCTTTACGTTGAGCGCCAATTTGTAACGGGTTAATATCTTTATTAAAAAAAAAACAATAACAAATTACAATGATAAATATGTAACACCTAAATAAGACTATTAGAATTAGAAAACTATTTCATGAACTAAATAATAAGCAGTTGTATCACGTAACCGTGGCGCTTAGTCCAAATCGGCTGCAGTGGCTTTGCTTGCTTCTACCCCTGCTGTCGTCTGAAGGTATAGGATCTTAGTCAGATCTCTGTCGGTTTAACACCCGCGTCTTTTATTGCGCGCCATCTATGCGTGGGGCTATGAGATGTCCTCCGTGTACTGATGGTTGCAAACTAGACTGGGGTACATTGCGTTGCATATATTTACGACCGCTACAAAACTAGATTAATGCTCATGTCGCCTTTTAATTTTTTTACCTTTTATTGTTGTATTCGTAATAATTCTGTAATAGTGAGGTAAACAGTTGTAGCTACAAGTTATATTGGTAGAGTTATTGTCTTAACATTACACTGGTTTTATTTGACTATGATAGCAAAATAAAGAGTGTAATGCAAAGACAATAACTCTACTAATATAGCTTTTAGTTACAACTGTTTACCTCACTATTACAGAATTATTACGAATACAACAATTTGAATTTCCCACGTAAATTTATTTTTGAATATCCCGCGCTATTTTATTTTTGAATTTCCCGCGCTATTTTGTTTTTGAATTTCCCGCGATATTTAATTTTTGAATCTCCCGCCAAATGACAGGTTTAGCCTGGATCTGAACCTTTAGCGAAATTAATATTAGTATTACTCGGCTCCAAATATAGATGTCACTAGTTTCGATGGCGTGGCCATTTTTTTCTACACAGTGGCCGCTCTACTTGTGTATATTATCTCTGCCTAACATACTGTCAAATGAGCTAGCAACCAATAAAAAACCATGAACTGAAAGTGTGTGCATAGATAAAGGATTATATGAAGTGTGTGCAAAACTCATGATTGGCTGTTATTGTTCTGCAGTCAGATGTTTCTGGTACTCGTTTAAGACTGGCGCCCTCTACCATTACCAAAAAATGAATTACATGGAGTTCGATCTCCTTATAATAGTCTCCATGGTTGTGACCATAGAGATAATAAACATGGTTGTGACAGGACTGACTGGTGACAGCTGACAATTATAATTTTTTTTTGTAGTTCTGACTTCTGTTACCGCCGTTACCGGTTTTCAGATGAAAATAAAACTTAAAAAACTATGTTCACGTCGTAATTTAAAGAAAGGAGGTACCCACAAATCTTTTCTTTTTTGTACTATGTAATGATATTTCATTGAATTAAAGATTAGCTTAAATTGTTGTTCCCTGGTTTTTGCAGTTTCAGCTTTGCCGAGTTTGACACTCGTTAATTCACATTTACGCTCAAGCCTGATTACTTTATATTGCTTTTTCTTTCCAGCGTTTTGATTCTTCTATATTTGACGCTCCTCCATTTCAGATGACGCTTGAAGACAGCGTCACCATGAAATGGTCCGTTTAGGTCACTAGCATAGAGAAAGTATTTGTCTATGGTCACTAGATCCGTCGGCAAGTGCAAAGGGCCTAGATCTATGGATATTTCTATTTCAAATACCTATCTAAAATAGAAATACCTATTTTGTATCTCTATTTTAAATAGATGCGCAAAACATGTATTTTATAATTATCATCCTAAATAACTGTTTTGACCTATTTTTTATTTTAAATAGGACAATCGGATTCTAATCCTATGTCATTGATTCCGATCAAGGATCTGTCAGAGTGGCCGATTAGGATTTTAAAGGATTCCAATTTATTCCTTGGTATTTTTTTCGGTTTTCAAATGTCCCGCCATTTTATGTTCGGTTTAGTACAATTTGCTTTTTCATTCTGGCAGCACTAGATGATAGAGGCGTTGACAATTGACAGCGAGTTTTGTTTTACCTATGGCAGAGACCTATGGCTTTAATTTACCCTGTATTATATATCTTATATTATAGATAGAGATCAAGAGATACGTACTCAAACTTTGTGGACTCAAACGCCTAGATAACAATATTATATATCTCAGAGACGACGACTTTATTCCACTATACTTCGTTTTAAACTTGGGTTTTGAAACAATTGTAGATGTATGTATCTTCCAATTGTTAATAGGTATCTTGTGGTGTTTGTTGTTAACGCTGAGTTGTATTTACATATTGATGGTTCTTGCGTATAGCCATTAGATTTTATATGAAATAAAAAAATTTGGGCTTTATTTATTAAATATAATACTCCATTGGCTTCATCCGCACCTGTTGAAAGATTATTCTCATATGCTAGGATGGTGATGAGACCAAAACGAAGACCAATGACAGACCGCAATTTTGAGAATAAGCTTCTACTAAAAGCTAATGGCCATTTAGTAGGCTCTACATAGAAGGAAAAGAAATTTATTATAATAGGTATATGAAAATTAAATGTATTTAAAAAATACATTTATAAAAAGCAACGCATTTTTAATTTTTCATACATACCTTTAGGTACACAAGATCTATTTACTATTTTAATATCTATCTGAAATACCTATTTTCTATCTTCTATTTTAAATAGAATTCTCAAATCTATTTTCTATTTAACATTTTAAATACCTTTTGGTCACCTATTTTGTATCTTTTATTTTAAATATTTTTTTAAACCTATTTTACCCACCTCTGCCTAGATCATGGAGAATGGCATAGATCTAGGAAAACATTGATGATGGATCTAGTGGCCTTAGCTAACCATAGGTGGCGCATGAACTGTCATCATGAATCCCAAATTGTGTAGTTCTCTATGGTAGGTATTTAACCGGAAAATGGAATTTGCTTTTCATCACTCAAAACCGTCAAAACAGACGGAGTTTTTACGGAATTTCAAAGTGAGACTCACTGACTTGCACATTCTAAATTTCAACTTTCTTTTTTCATAATTCCATAAAAAAGTTCGAACTATTTTGTCACAATCGGATACTGACGATTATTTTCATTATCGGATTATGAATGATTTTTAATTTGTATGAATCGAATGCACTCGAAGGCTACAAGCTAGAATCGAGCACATATCATAATAACCCGTAATAGAGCCCGTAACCTAAGTTTTTACTTTAGTGTTTTTTACTTTTAGAGGATATTTTGTGTTTTAGAGGGTTGTCTCTGCTTTTAGTTTGTAGTTTGTATGTAAATAATAAATATTGAAGGAGAAAGGCTGATATTTGAAAAAATTTAAAATGGGAAGAGTGTGTCGAGCTCCAAATTGCATAACTGGAAGTGCTGCAGACTTGAAACGGAGACGTAATTTTAAGTTGAGAAAACCTTTATTTTTTCGGGTACCAAAGGTAAATGAATTATTTAAATAATTTTTTTGCAGTCTTAAACTTAGTATTATTGGTTGACTAGTTGTCAAATTTTTTCGGTAGTGTCAGATAGGGACTAGAATTTTATTTTATTCTTGATAATATAGCTAGTAACTGATTTGCTACCGAAACATTGGAATACAAAACTTGAAAAACATTGTGGTTTCATTTCCCAAAATAGAAAAAAAAAAGAATAATGAATATACCACAAGGAATATGCAGAAGATATGATACAATAAGTTGTCATATTTATGCAAAATAATAATTTAACTTATTGACTAAAAATTATAATGTATTTTTTATTGTTATTAGAGTCCAACGGAGCGTCAGAAATGGATGGACTCATTATCGACCCAATTAAGTAAAAATCACTATATTTGTGAGTTACATTTTCCAAAAGATTCAATTCAACACTCATATATCACAAATTTACCAAATGGAGTAGTGAATATAATAAAAAAAGGAAGAATAAGTCTCCCTCGAAATGCAATCCCTGTGACAGTCAATACAATACTATCTCCAATTATTGACGATAATGGAATGCAAGTATATTTATATAAGCCAGCAGATAAACCTGAATTATGTTACGAAAATGCACCAGATCAACAGAAAACAATTGTAGAACATCAGGGGAAACCTCTGAACAAGCCATCAATTAAACTTGAATTACATGAGGAAGATGAACAAGAGCAGCAGCCACAAGCAATTGAACAACAATTTAGTGATGATGACATAAAGATAGAAAGTCAAGAATTATCAAATTTTCCATACCAACAGAATGAACCAATAAACAAAAATCTTCAAAGGGGTAGATTAGTTGCAGAACGAGAATTGAGCTATCGCGATGAAAATGTTACACTTAGATCTCCAAAAAATTCCAAACCTGAGATTGATTTCAACAGTCAAGTAAGCAATTTTTTAATCATATCTTATATTTGTAGATTTTTTTTGTGTATAAAGAATGATTGATTGGTGTGATAAAGTTCAGTAGGTCTGTTATCATAAAAGACCAAAAAAGTTTCACCTAGGAATTGTAGATAGCTTAACTACTTATATTTCAAAAACCAACAAGTCCACTTTAACAAAAATGTATTGTTTTTTTAAACAAAATCTCAAATTAAATCCTTTTTTTCTTCATAAGGACAGAAAATAAAATACCTACATATTTTTGTGAATATCCCATTTCTACAAAGTAAAAGCCCCAATTGCTTTATGGACATGTCTGTTTTTCCACTAGGTTAGTAAATAAACAAACGAGATTATTGTAAAATCTGGTTTTATTTGGTAACAAACATTAGAAATAGTATATCCTTAAATTGCAATATCTACAGTATGTCTGAAAAAGTTGGCAACACATGGGAAACTTTTTTATTGCAAGTTTCATGAAAAAAAGTTATTCTTTATGAAAATCTCTGTTTTCGAAAATAATAATATTCAGGTATTTACTTTTGACATTAGAAGTACAGGGAGTCCACAAATTGCAAAAGATTAATAGGAATATTTTGACCATTTCGATTTCAGCTTTTTAGTTTAATTTTAATTGAAAAGCAAATTTATTTCTCTACCCTGTTCAGGGTTTGATCTGAAAGCGAGTGATTTAAAAGTCTCGGTAAGGACAGCTGTGGTTGTGCACCTACAGATTCGGCAAATATTTTAAATTAAATTATATATGTCCAAGAGAGAACATCATACTCCCTCTCCACGAAATGCTCACTTCTCTAGTCATTGTCGCTCTGTTATTCTATAACTTCCTGTTTTGCACTAACAGAATAGCTATACGGAAGTATTGGCTCAACATATCGCAGTTCCGGATATTACACCAATTAAGATGCAGAAAAACCACAAATATGAAGAAAATGGGGAAAAAATAAAAATAATTGTTTCCCTATGTTGTACCATTTTGTTTGTTTTTGATGCGATTTCTTTTTTTGCAGATAAATCTTGATAATGATGCAGAAATTTTGAAAATAATTGTGGAACTGAACAAACTTTTTCCAATCAGTTGGTGCTTTATGCCTGGCATTAACCGATTAATAGCGATTCACTTTGATCGTTACAAAATAAAAGAGCGAGTACGGCTAATTGTGAGCAAGGATCAATCTGTGTTGGTAAGAATTAATCTAATTTCACCATTTATTGAAGAAACTTAGTTGCTTATTATAGACTGGGCGACAGTGGACCCAAAATGTTAGGCATCTTAACACTGACGCTATTTATCCAGGAAAGTAGTTTATCATGCCACAATAGGTGCCTGAAACATTAGGCGGTCCAGTAATGAGGAGGTTAAGCGCAGCGCAAAATGGAAATTGTTAATTTTCACGTTGCAAAACAGGGAAAAAAAATTGACGCTATTCATTAAGTATGATAAAATAACCGCTATAAAAACGAACGCACTTAATAGCGTCAAGAAATCTTGCGCCGGAAAGTCGTGAAACATTTTTGAATTTCCCATTTTTTGGAACGCGAAGACCGTCATTTCTTCGTTGACGCTATTTATTGCGTAAGATAGTAAAAACAATATAATTATCAAAAAAATTAATAGCGTCAAAAAATATCCATGCTGGACCTCGTGAAAATTTTTTGATTTCCCGTAATTTTCTTACCCGAAAATAGTCATGCAGATATGCTATATTGTTGCTATTATACATACACCAAAGATGCCCAAACAAAGTGAAACAAATAGCGTCAAAAAATAATGGAGCGGAAAGCCGTGAAAAGTGTTTCATTTTCCGAAATTTTTCAGTAATTATAATAATTTTTTTACTAAAAATAAAAAAATTAATATCCAACCGAAAACGATTAGAAGTGTTAAAGGGGTGTATACTGTATACTTGTTTATTAATTAAAATAGTTTTTTTAATTATTTTTTTTATTTTTATTCATTTTTATTTATTTTTATTATTTTTTAAATTATTAATTAAAAAATTAAAATAGTTCTAAACGTTTCACCCGATTTACTTTAACGCACGATGCATCTTTTTGAGATGGAGCGCGTTAACGCAATTGTACAAGGGCACGAAGAAGATTCTCTCTCTCTCTCCCTCTCTCTTTTATTATAACTGACGCTGGCAATTCGGGCGGGGGCAGCCATTTTGAGTAAAATAAAATATCGTAATTAAATTGAGAGGAGGAGGAAAATGAGGAGTCTGAATTTATTAATTATGGTTTCGATTCCGAAGTTGAAAGTGATTCCTCTGATGAACATTAATTATTGTGCATTACATAACAATACATTAAAATACATTACCTTTTCCTTTTTATACCTTTATAAAAAAAATGTTTACATTACAAAAAAAAATTAATAATAATAATATTAATTATACAAAAAATATGTTTTATATAATTTTTTTTCTTATCATGATCATGTGTACGTATTACATCGAATATGAAATAATAATGTACAAAATATTCTTCAGTATGAAAATTTCGGAACATCAAACACTTTTCACGACTTTCCGCTCCATTTTTTTTTTAACTTCTTTTTGGTGATAACGAATCAATTGCAGCAAATAGCGTCAATGTGTATATGGCTGTTTTTGGGTATGAAAATTTCGGAAAATGAAACACTTTTCACGGCTTTTCGCTCCAGTATTTTTTGACGCTATTATTTTTTCAACTTTTTTTTTGGTGATAAAGAATCAATTGCAGCAGATAGCGTCAATGTTTATATGGCTGTTTTTGGGTATGAAAATTTCGGAAAATCAAACACTTTTCACAGCTTTCCACTCCATTATTTTTTGACGCTATTTATGTCACTTTATTTGGGCATCTATGGTGAATGTATAACAGCAATAATATGTGAAATTTTTACTTCGGTTATTGATTTATGAGAAATCCAAAAATGTTATAATTTTTGAAAATTCGGTTTTTCCTTATTTGTTAATATTTTTTTTTGTACTGTTTGTTATTGACGCTATTACGTCATAACTGTAGTCTTTATTATGACGATATGAAATAATATAATAGCGTCTATGAATCTTTAATGTTTTAACAAAAATAACTCAATTAAATCCAAAATTTAGATAATTATTTATTTATATATATATATGCATTATAATTTTTTGGCGCCATTATTTTTGTATCTCCATTTATGTGTCAGAGAATGAATTAGACCAAATAGCGTCAATTTGTACATGACTGTTTTCGGGTAAGAAAATTACGGGAAATCAAAAAATTTTCACGAGGTCCAGCATGGATATTTTTTGACGCTATTAATTTTTTTAATGGGAAATTCAAAAATTTTTCACGACTTTCCGGCGCAAGATTTCTTGACGCTATTAAGTGCGTTCGTTTTTATAGCGGTTATTTTATCATACTTAATGAATAGCGTCAATTTTTTTTCCCTGTTTTGCAACGTGAAAATTAACAATTTCCATTTTGCGCTGCGCTTAACCTCCTCATTACTGGACTGCCTAATGTTTCAGGCACCTATTGTGGCATGATAAGCTACTTTCCTGGATAAATAGCGTCAGTGTTAAGATGCCTAACATTTTGGGTCCACTGTCGCCCAGTCTATTAGTACAACATCCCTAGTAAGATCGACTTTGACTCGTCTACTTACGGGATAAAAACTATATTTTACGACATGAAATCTGTTTTAGACTTGATGATTTGTTCTGTGAAAATTTTTAATTTCATAGCTACTTGTAAATAGCTTGCTTATCATAGGTAGGTACGTTTATTATTTCTTAAGAATATGGTGATAAAATTTCCAACGATAAACGTCGCACGAAGCAGAACTACAATTATCAACTTTTATTGGAATTGAATATTAATGTTCAACTTGCAGTCTAAGAATTCTTTATAACAATAATTTTGCTGCATGAAGATTTTTTATCGCAAAATACCCCGCACAAATCTTATGGGAATTGGCTCCCGGCCAAATTGGCTGAAATTTGGATATGTTGTTCCTCTAGGCATCCTGAGCAAAAGTCTCAATGGGCACAAAGCTCAATTTTGCATATTTTGGCCGCTACGGAGCCCCAAAGCTCCACGGATTGACCATTATTTACTACTCAAAATAGTGATCTCCCGGAAGTTTACTATTTGCTGCGTTGAGAAAAAAGTACCCTCCCATGTTTTCAGGGGGGCTAAATTCAAATCAAATGTCAGTATGATAATTCTGACAGTTGACAGGTGTCAAGTAGCTGTCAACTAGTTGTCAAACCACAAGCAATGATGAAAATTGATAAAATCCTTATGTGAATATATGTTTTTGAGGTTCCTGAGTTCAAAATTGATGTCAAAAATACGGTATAGACAGTTGACAGCCGTCAACTGGCTGTCAACTAACTGTCAAACAACAAGCAATGATGAAAATTGATAAAATCCACATGTGAATATATGTTTTTGAGGTTCCTGAGTTCAAAAATGATGTCAAAAACACGGTATAGACAGCTGACAGCTGTCAACTAACTGTCAAACAACAAGCAATGATGAAAATTGACAAAATCCACATGTGAATATATGTTTTTGAGGTTCCTAAGTTCAAAATTGATGTCAAAAACACGGTATAGACAGTTGACAGCCGTCAACTGGCCGTCAACTAACTGTCAAACAACAAGCAATGATGAAAATTGATAAAATCCTCATGTGAATATATGTTTTTGAGGTTCCTAAGTTCAAAATTGATGTCAAAAACACGGTATAGACAGTTGACAGCCGTCAACTGGCTGTCAACTAACTGTCAAACAACAAGCAATGATGAAAATTGATAAAATCCTCATGTGAATATATGTTTTTGAGGTTCCTGAGTTCAAAATTGATGTCAAAAATACTGTATAGACAGTTGACAGCTGCGAACTGGCTGTCAACTAACTGTCAAACAACAAGCAATGATGAAAATTGATAAAATCCACATGTGAATATATGTTTTTGAGGTTCTTGAGTTCAAAATTGATGTCAAAAACACGGTATAGACAGTTGACAGCTGTCAACTGGAAGTCAACTAGCTGTCAAACAACAATTTTGATCATTGCTTGTTGTTTGACAGCCAGTTGACAGCTGTCAACTGTCTATACCTTGTTTTTGACATCAATTTTGAACTCAGAAACCTCAAAAACATGTATTTAAATGTGGATTTCATGCATTCTGGTTGTCACAAAAGCTTGCCAGCTGTCAACACTGTCTTTATCGACTTTTTGCCGTCAGTTTTGAATTCGGGAACCTCAAGAACATGTATTCACATGTGGATTTTATCAATTTTGATCATTGCTTGTTGTTTGACAGTTAGTTGACAGCTACTTGACACCTGTCAACTGTCAGAATTATCATACTGACATTTGATTTGAATTTAGCCCCCCTTGAAAACATGAGAGGGTACTTTTTTCTTAACGCAGCAAATAGTAAACTTCCGGGAAATCACTATTTTGAGTAGTAAATAATGGTCAATCCGTGGAGCATTGTGGCTCCGTAGCGGCCAAAATAAGCAAAATTGAGCTTTGTGCCCATTGAGACTTTTGCTCAGGATGCCGAGAGGAACAACATATCCAAATATCAGCCAATTTGACCGGGAGCCAATTCCCATAAGATTTGTGCGGGGTTCTTACAAAATATTCGAGGATATAGATACTATTTTATTTGGTGTTGGTACAGGGTTATTCATTATAAATGTCCCAGCCCCTACCATAGTTATTATTGTATAAACAAAAAATTTTTGAAATAAAAGTTGTGTGGTTATAAACTAATTTTATTATAACGTTAACAAAAGTACAGTGGCGTGCGAAGTTTAGGGGACACAAAAAAATTATTCGTTTTTTTAAATGAGACACCCTATATATTATTGAATTTTTGAAAAGATGTTTTTCTTCTGATTTCAAAAATATACCATATCATACCCCTGTCTTACACCATTCTTAAGATATTAAAGGATAAATAATACTATAAATATTGAAAAGTCTATATTATCAAAGAAAGCTATGAAAATCACAACTGTCATGTTTATTAAATGTCATCTTTATTGAAACATTCAAAATGGTTTACAGTGTAGGAGAAAAAATTCAAATATTCACTTGCTATATAGAAAATAACAAAGATAAATGTGCTGCGCAAAGAGCATACAGGCAGTTGTATCCAAATCGTCCAACACCCGCAGAAAATACGTTCAAACGTATTTACCAACAGGTAAATAATATCGGTAGTTTTAATAGAACTAGTTCATGCAAACAACGAAGATCAATTCGATATACTGCTTTGTTTCGAAGGTAAACCCTCTTATAGGTATTCTTGAAAAGTTTTTTGAAACACTATATTATTTTTTGGAAAATTCTGAATGTAGTATAAATAATGCAGCAGCTCATTTGAATAAGAGTTACTCTAAAATACAACGTACGTTGAAAACTAACAATTACAAACCATATAAAAAGTTTTGACAGAGGCTCTTAAAAGGAAAAGGTTTGAGTTTTGCCGCCAAATGCTCCAAAAGTTCCTGATTATTTGACTTAAATATTATGGACCGATGAATCGTCCTTTTCTACGGCTGTAGTTTTTAATAGGAAAAATCGTAGGCCAATAAAATTATCAGGAAGAAAAACTCTTAGTGTATGGTGTGGAATTTTCAGAAACAAAATTGTTGGACCCATATTTTATGATTTCAATTTAACTGGAGTTACCTACCTGGAAATGATTCTTTCTGAAGTTGAAAATACTCTTGTAGATAATTTTTTGGACGTTCAACTTCACCTGTTCAACCTGTTAAAGAGCATTTGAACAATGTATTTCAAGTGTGGATAGGGAATAATGGAACCATATTATGGCCTCCCAACAGTCCGGATCTATCCCCTATGGACTCATTTTTTTGGGGGTTTTTAAAAGATAATAAATAATAATAATGACTGTATTCAAGTCATTAAAAACCGAATTCAATTGGAAATAAATAATCTAAATGTAAACAATCAAGCCATTTCTGATACAATTCAAAACATAATTAGACGTTTTCAATTATGTATTGAAAATAATGGTGGACACTTCGAACCACTTTTATAAGTTATTATTTATTTATAATTTTAAAGTTATCTCTGTTATATTCGTTATCTATTATTTGTAATTTTAATTGAATGTTGACCAAAACTTTTATTTAATATCTTAAGAACGGTGTAAGACATGGTATATTTTTTAAATCAGAAGAAAAACATCTTTTCAAAAATTCAATAATACAGGGTGTTTCATTGCGAAATGGGCATACGGTAAGGGTAGGTAGAGGTCGCCTAGGTGGTTCTAAAAAACCCCCATATGATGGGTCTAGCGCTCTTTATAACCGAGATACAGGGTGTTTTATGTATTTTGACTATTTCTTTGATGGTTTATAACTTACGATCCACATTGTATATATTTTTCATATTCACAGCATAAACTCTTCATCCTGTATTGTACCGAATACCAAATAAATTATAATTCATAATCCAGGTACGGACTAGAAAAAAATGAAAGAAATTGAATCAGTTTAAAACAACACCCTGTATATTAAAATTTTGAAAATTCGTTTGCAGATTTGAAAAGAGCAGAAAAAATTATGTCAAAGCAAATGTGTTTTGTGCTTCCGCATACAATTTTACATTGGTTGTGATGTTTGATATCCCAATTTGCTGTAATTGTCAAGTTGGCTGATGTTAGGGTGTAATTTTGACAGTTAATGATTTGAGAGTTTGTAGTTGTGTTCTTGCGTTCGTTAAGTGATTATTTGTTGATAGATAACCAGTTATTACTTGTTGAAAATGCCCCATAAATTTGATAACAATGAATATGCAGACATGTTGTTTGTCTACGGATTTTGTAATGGTAATGGAAAAGCTGCCCAAAGAGAATATGAGCGGCGATTTCCTGGCCGGCGGTTACCAAATGACAAGACTTTTTCCAATGTGTTTAGTTACCTCAGAGAACACGGTAAATTTCCAACAGTGGCAGAAAATGAACATCATGAAAGACGACATATCGGTTTGGAACAAAATATTCTAGACATTGTGCAAAACGACCCAAAAATCAGCACAAGAAGAATCAGTCACGCCACTAATGTTCCTCATTCTACTGTGTGGCGAAGATTAAAAAAAAATAATCTCTATCCGTACCACGTACAGAAAGTTCAGAGGCTTCAAGTTGGAGATGAAGTCCCGAGATTGGTTTTTAGTAGGTGGATATTACAAAATAACAGAATATTGCACAGGTGCTTATTTACCGATGAAGCTCAGTTTACCAGGGACGGTATTAATAATTCAAGAAATGCTCATGTTTGGGCCCAACAAAATCCGTTTGCTATAAAACAAACACATTCACAAATAAGATTCTCGTTTAATGTATGGTGTGGTGTTATTAACAACCGGCTAATTGGTCCCTATTTTCTCCCACATTTACTAACTGGTGAAGTATATTTAGAATTTCTGCAAAATATTTTACCCATATTGCTAGACAATGCAGATGTTAATGTTGGGGGTATGTACTTCCAACATGATGGTGCTTCACCTCATTTCAGAGCAATAGTGAGAGACTTTTTAAACGACAACTTCCCAAATAATTGGATAGGCAGGGGAGGACCTCATAACTGGCCTGCAAGGGGACCCGACTTTAACCCAATCGACTATCATGTTTGGGGTTACTTAAAATCCAAAGTCTATTCAACTGAAATAAATACAAGAGAAGACCTTTTACAGAGAATCCAGGACGCATGCGAGGAATTGAAAAATGATCAAGCTATGATTAGGAAATCTATTAATATCAAAAATGAAGGAAATACGTTAAAATACAGCGCATTTTTATGTTAATAAATTTTTTTTTGTACTTTAGTCTACTTTTTTCAATTTATATCTATTACAATAGTTTATAAAAATTGCAATGTTGTGAAGGGTGGTTTTTAAAGGTTGAAAAGTTACTTAATGCACGTGACACATTTTTTTTACAACAGAATTATTGAGCAAATCCCTATTAGCATTAATTATTTTTCTCTTGGCAGAAATTTTTTTTTACATATAACACTAATAACAGTTGATTTTTAAGGGTTGAAAAAGTATAAAATTGTTTTTTGAAATGTAACAAATTCATAATTTTACTAATTCAAACCCATTTTCACCTATCTTAAGATTTATAATGCTATTTTTTAATTTTTGACATTTAGGGGTAGTTTTCACTCCTAAGAAACAATCAGGGTTCGTCGGCATGACATGATATATAAAGCAGAGGATAGTTGAGCCTAATCCCAAATTTTTATGCAAATCAATCAGAGGCGAAATCATTTTTTAAGGATTCGTGATTTTTTTTACATTAAGCTGTAAGAGGTGGGTTTGGTTGGTAGGCATCCCTTGGGATGAGTCCAACACTGTCTGGGTCATGGGACATGGCCCATTCGAACATGAGTTTCCCATCTCGGCCCGAAAAAAAAAAAAAAAAAAAAAAAAAAAAAAAAGCTGGAAGAGGGGCTGCTTTTCAAGGGTTGAAATATGATGAAATTGTATTCCAAAGCTCAAAACAATCATTATTCAACTTATCCAAACCCAATCCTACCCATTTTCAGGTTTAAAATGTTATTTTATGATTTTTGACAAATAAGGGTAGTTTTCTCCCCTAAAAACCGTTTAGCGCCCTTCGGTTCGATATAGATTTTGAACCTTCGGCTATCACCTACCTCCTGTTAAAATTTTAAGTCAATCCATGCTGGACGAAAAAATTGCGAGGTTTTACCTTTTTTTCAGCTTCATTCCCTGTACTATAAATGCTGAAATTTGCTGCTATCTAACACACTGTCGTTTATGGCCCATGCTAACCACATTTTTCCTGACACTAATGTCCTCAAATTGATTCAGAAACCGAAATGTCCTTGCCAAAATCCTACAAACACAACGAGTTACAAAATCTGACACCATACCTGTTCATTTCTCAACTGTTGAATCTATTAAGGCCGTCTCTGATTTTAAGATCAGAAATTTGTTGTTTACATTTCTGTCTAAATAGATCAGAAGAGCCGGCAGAGAAATACCCTTCCGATTGTTTCATATTCCGTGTCCTAGCTGATGCAAACTGTGTATATTATATCTCGTATTATACAGGGTGCGGCACCAAAAACGAAACAGATCGCTTATCTTGAAGACAAAGTTTTTTTGCAGAACATGCAACTTACTACGCCTATGTTTTCGTAAAGGTTTTCGTTTCCATAACTACCAGGTCTCTTTTTTAATTTAGCGTAAATTCATAATAAAAATGAAAAAAATAGAAAAGTGAATATAAAAATTAAATTGGAACGTTTAGAACAACTCCCATAATTAAAAACTAAATTACTTCAATGTAAATGCTCAAAATGTTGTCAATTAACTTCCATACACGAATATAAATTATTCTCAAATCTTTGTCTCACGTTTTAGAGCATTTCTGGAGTTATTTGACGACATTCGATAATTATACGTTCACGTAACTCTTCTAAGGAACCTGGCTGAGAGGCGCATATTTTACTTTTCAGATATCCCCATAAAAAGTAATCTAATGGGAGGAATGTAGGATAGTTGAGGATATGATCGATAGATGTCCCCCTTGAAATAAAAATGGACCTTTTCTCCAAAAAAATTGGTCTTCAAGATATGCGATCTGTTTCGTTTTCGGAGTTTACTTCGTTTGACAAGAACGACAGTGAATTCTGAAAACATTTTAATTTCTTATAATATTAATTAATTATGGCCATAAACATTTTTTCACAGCAACCCTCTTGGTGTACCTATGTTCAGAAACTTATTTTATTTGAAAAAATATAATTTTTATCCGGTAAGTGGATTAGGGAAAGTCGATCTTACTTGGAATCCTCTACTATATAAAGTAAAATCTTTAATGCAATTAATTAACTTAGCTATTTGTTATAGGTTACATTTATGGAACACTATGAAGAAAAAATAGATGCACACATAAAATCTCTCAATGATTTAATTAAATGTTTAAAGGACATGGAAAGAAAAAAATTATGTACTGGAACAGGAATTGATATCAAAAGGTATAATTTCGAATTATTTCTGTTTTGCTTTACACTTTAAAGCTGGATTTAATAACTCTGTTGTTTACGTTGTTCTTTGTTCGTTGCTTGTTTTCCACATTGCTGGCGATTCGTTTTTCAAAGTTGTTCCCATGACGACTAATTTGAATCGGTTATTCGTTTGTGGTGATGTTGAAATTTGATTAATCACAAAGGTTAAAATACGACAAAAAGATTTATGTGGCAGATTATCTATGTTTTTCGTTTTTATACCAATATATCAAGAAAGTAAGATAGTAATGAGTTCTTCAACAGCGAATCTATTATCAAAGTACGTGGAGGTTGGCACTATAGGCCAAGCATTAGGAAAATATTTTTGACAAAAATCCTAGTAGAAAACGGATAATGCCATCAAATAAAAGACATTACGTAGTATCATTTTGATATGTTTTGGACCCGCAAATGTTCTGTAATTTGTTATAAACATATAAAACGAAAAAAACCTTTTTTAGTTTTTTTCATATAGCGTAGCATCGTGCCTGGATACGTTATAGATTGTCCGATTTTAAATTTTAAAACGGTTTTGAAAAGTGTTTAAGTGGAGCAACAAAACGTATATGATAATAATAATCGTCTTTATTAATACACTTGAAGAAAATTTACAAATTATAAAATATGAAATGCAAGGCGAAGTTCAACTTTTACTGCGTAAAAAACGCTGCAAAACTTGCTCTTCCACTTTACCTTTTAAACCTACTACACATAAAAGTTGTATTACATTACATTAGTAATTAAAAGGTGTACCCATACATGCAGATGTTTTTTGGTATACAGACGGGTCAAAGACGTTAGACGGCGTAGGAGCCGGTATAGTAGAGCTAAAGCAAGGGATAGCCTTCCCAGTAAGCCTATCAAGAAACGTCACAATTTTCCAGGCGGAAATTACGGCGATTCACCACTGTGTGGAAGAAATTAAAAGGCAAAAGAGAACATATCGTTCAATTGCCATCTTCACAGACAGCCAAGCATCGCTAAAGGCACTCAACTCCGTAGAGGTCAATTCTAAGCTAGTATCGGATTGTGTGCGGGCCCTAAACACACTGGGTGAGCGTAGCAATGTTACGGTACTGGGGCACGAGGGGCATAAGGGCAACGAAAAAGCAGATGAAATGGCCAAGCAAGGCTCATCAATGTCGTTCGTTGGGCCGGAACCCTTCTGCGTCGTTGCAAAAACCATAACAAGGAAACAAACAAAGAAGTGGGACGCCCACAAATCTCTGAAATGGTGGAGGAACTCACCAGGACAGAGGCAAGCGAAACAGTTCATATTAGAACACTAGCCAAAATTTACAGCAGATCTGATGGCCAAAGACAGGAAAACTGTTAAAGCTGTAGTGGGTCTGTTAACGGGGCACTGCAAGCTCAATAGGCATTTAAAGCTGAAGAGGATTGACAAACGAAGATACGTGCAGGTTTTGTCACCTAGAAGAAGAAACGACGGAACACATTCCATGTCAGTGCGATAGCCTGGCAAATGTGCGGTTTTTTGCATTAGGCGAAGAAAAGCCATTGGCAGAGAGCTATATGAAAGGTTCAGTCTCCACGCTAATAGACTTTTTAAAAAGGGTCAGGCTGGAGAATGTAATCTAGAGTTTGAGAGGACCACAATAGGTCTGAAAAGGTCGCATTGGATTAGGCCAAAAGCCACCTCATTAAATCTAATCTAATTACATTAGTACTTCGATGCATAGTCATTAATTCCTCCCATTTATCTGAATGCAATTGATTCTGAAGATTAAACTAGTATTTCCGAAGTCACTCTTTGAATTTTTTAACATGCTGATATTTGATTTCCGTTGGTAGTCCGTTATAAACAAAGCCAATTTGATATCTAAAAGACCGTCGATAAATTTCCAATTTAAAGGGAGGTATAGTAATTACCCCTTTATTTCGAATATTAATGTTATGAACGTCTGTCCTGAAGGAAATTTTTCTATCTATGTAAGTATGATGGTTTCTTTGACATAATTATTTTATTATAAAAACACGCAGAATGTAACATTCGTGTATTATCCATATTCAACCACTGTATTACTTTCAACTTGTTGGAAATAGTACGTCGTTTACGTATGCCAAATATTAACCGGACGCAGCAGTTTTTTTGAATTCTCTTTTTATATTGCACACTTAAGTATGGACCATATAGAATGTCAGCATAATTGAATAATGATAAAATTAATGAATCACACAGTGTCTTTTTTACTTGAAAGGGTAAAAAATGTCGGACACCATAAATTGCTTTTAATGCTTTCTGGAGTATACTATTAATATGCTTTTCAAATTTTAGATCGTCGTCAATTATTACACCTAAGTTTTTAGTTTCTTTGACCATCATTAAATTCTCATTATTTATTTTCACATTAATATTATGGCGAATTTTCTGGCGATTAGATTTAGACCCAATTAAAAGTACTCTTGACTTATTAGAGTTAATATTGGGTAAATATTCTCGATTTGTAATAAAATGATGCGAAGTTGGCCAAAAACACCAACGAAAAAGACCGGTTACGCCGAGTGTCAGCGTGGTGTATATCTATGTAGGAGTTTTTATCGATGTCCAGGGTTTTGATGGTGTAGATACTAGTTCATACATTTATTAACACTCCAACATACAAAACGGTACAAATATAATGAGGTTAATTATATAAAATATAGCGAAGCTGCCGGGATAAAAGATCTTTCGTCGTTGTGCTGAGTTCAAACTCTAGAACTGAACTGCCTTCCTTTCTATTTCGGCGGTAGCCGGTAGAGGGGCATGCTTGGAGTACTGAAAGGCACTTGTTACTCCAGCGGCGCGCTTATAGGGGTTTGGGTACAAAAATGCCTACATCTATATATATACTAGCTGACAGACGTTGTCCTGTAGTCTTATCATATTACCTACACAAATTTTGACTATTTTTATTTTGAATGAAAAATATCACATTGTTACTTATTTTGGGTGGCGAAATCGGATAGTATTGTTAATTTTTTTGATAAAAAGAATATATTTCTTGAAAATTCGACTTTCCTGAATTTTCTTACAATTTTTCGGACAAACCAATTTTTTTAAATGACCATATAAAAAAACTCCCACACTAAATGCCATCAAAATCGGTCCATCCGTTTAGGAGTTGTTCAGTATGAATCCGATTGCAGCGCCCTGTCTATCTATCTATATCTATCCATATCCATCCATCCATCTATCTATATCTATCTTTTCATGAAAATCGGTCCATCCGATTAGGAGTTTTTCAGTATGAACCCGATTGCAGCGCCACCTACCGGGACTAATTATGAATCTAAATTGGAGATTAAAATAAAAATGTATTATATTCGATTGCTATGTTGCAACCCTATTGCTCATATTGTGTGGATGAAAAGAAAAAATATTAAAATCGCAATTTAAAAATGGGGGTTGATCGTAGAGGGGTGAAAACTTAGGGTTGTATGTATTTTTGTATGCTGTGTCATAAAAAAATAAAAACAAAAAATTTTATCCAAAAAAATAAAATAAAAATTAACATTTAGGGGGATCAAAAATAGATGTTGTCCGATTCTCAGACCTACCCGATATGAACACAAAATTTCACGAAAATCGGTCGAGCCGTTTCGGAGGAGTTCAACTTCTAACACCGTGACACGAGAATTTTATATATTAGATAATAATATACACTCACCGGCACGAAAAACGGGCACCCCTATAATTTTTTATTAAAATGCCTAAATTTCCTATTTTTTTTTATTGTAACCTTTATCGACGGTAGGCACGCATTGGTACATGTTTTTAAAGAATGCTTTCTTCAGAACTTGTTTTCGGAAAGCTTTTATTTCAAGAAAATGACGCCTGTTAACATTAACACAAATAAAAGAAATGTATTGGCAGTTATACAATTATCATCATAAACACAAAAAACAATTTAAAAAACCAGTATTTATCACTTCTCTGTCTAATTAATACCTCGTATTACCTCCACGAGTCTGTATAACGGCATTAATTCTTCTAGGCATACTGTTAATCAAGTTGAATACTTCATTCTGAGGAATCGCTTCCCATTCCTCTAAACGAGCCACTCTGAGCTGATCCAAGGTAAGAGGAGCAGGTACCCGGCTTCGAATTCCTCTACCTAGCCTGTCCCGAATATGCTCGATTGGATTTAGATCGGGACTGCACGCTGGCCATGCCATATGGGTTATACCAGCTTCGTTCAAATATACCGTGACAATGCGGGCGGTATGAGGGTGTGTATTGTCATACATCAGTATGAAGTTGTCACCAATAAATGGTGCATATGGAACAACTATCTGCAGTCACAGAACCTCTAGGGATCATGTACAATTCTGTTCGCGCCTCTGAAGATATTCCAGCCCACACCATATAACTGAACCCCCCTTGAAAACTTACTCTAGGGCTAAAAGTGCACTCGGCATATCGTTCACCTCCTCTTCTCCAGACTCTTTCGCGACCATCTGGGGATCGCAAGCAAAATCTGGATTCATCGGTAATCAACACAAAGCTCCAGTCGTGTGCATTCCAATTTTGATGCTCCCTTGAGAAATGTAATCTGGCTACACCATGTTCTCTGGAAAGTTCTGGTCCTATAGCGGGTCTTCAAGATCTCAGATTAGCTTCATTCAACCTTCTTCTAACTGTTCCTTCACTAACATTTACGTTCCTGACATGTTCAAGGTTGTTTCTAATCTCTACAGCAGTTGTATGACGATTTCTTAGTGCTGAAGGTATCATAAAACGGTCATCTCGATGAGTAGTTCTTCTCTGGGGACCAGTTCCAGGACGTCGAGTGAAAGCTCCCGTCTCTATAAAACGTGTAAATACACGTTGCACGGTATTAGGTGATACCCCAAATCTGTTAGCCACGTAAATTTGACTTCTTCCGTTTTGAATAAGAGCAACAATAGATGCAACAGTTTCAGCGCTTAAAGACATCTTGAAATTCACACTAATTGACATAAGCAAGTAATAAACCATATAACATAAATAAACACTTAACCTAACCTCAAATGTCATCGTGAAAATCACTGAAAATGCATAGCCTACTGGGACCGCAGAAGTAAGTGCAAGATGATAACTTTTACATTATTGAGATTTTCGTACAATACTTAGATTATGTTCAATTTGGGAAGACTTTTCTTGATAAAATATCTGCAGGGTATTCTACTAAACCGTGTTCATTATTGGAAAAACCGAATTAAAAAACAAATTGAAAAATTAATGCATTTCATCAAAAATTATCGGGGTGCCCGTTTTTCGTGCCGGTGAGTGTATATTATATGCCTCTACTTAATCCCCGCTACCTATCTACCCCGCTACTTTCTAGCGTTTGGTCATTATCGGCGGTGATCTCGGGCGTTTTTGGTCGACTTTAGATCATTTTATTGCAAATCGAAAATATACGTTTTGTTGCTTTACATAAACACTTTTCAAAACCGTTTTAAAATTTAAAATCGGACAATCGATAAGGCATCCAGGCATCTGCTCTTCGCGCATATAAAGGGCATACTTCTTCTGTATTAAGTTTCAGCTCTTGCAATTGAAAAATGACGAAAATATGAATTTTCAAAAAAATGATTAATTTTCCAGTTTTTCCTGATTTTCTCCTTTTCTAATGATCCGATTGACTCGCTCGACCCCTCATTTTGTTCGTATTTTAATTATCTACAATTTATCTATACATACCATTGATATTGCTTCTGTACTCTTTACGTTAGGTATATGAAAAAAACAAAAAAAAAGGGTTTTTTTCGTTTTAAATGTTTATAACAAATTACTGAACATTTGCTTGTCCAAAACATACCAAAATGATACTACGTAATGTCTTTTATATGATGGCATCATCCGTTTTCTACTAGAATTTTTGTCAAAAATTACTATACTCGCATGCTCCGTTGCTTGGAATACTATTGGCAAATAGCAAGTCACGTGACACTAAATTCAATTGTCTTTGACGGAACTGTGACTTTGACGGTTTATGAAAGCTTGTATGATTTATTTTCGAGCAGCGGGAATCACGAACAACGAATAACTAACAACAGAGTTTATGAATCCAGCTTTAGGTATACCATGAGAAAATGTGATTAATGATTTTTCAATTATTCAAATACAGTTATTCATCGAAATGTCATGGTGATGTGACTGACCTTTACAAACATTTCTGCGCTTCTCCGAGATGTCCAGAATGTCGACAACTTCGTACAAAGTTACTAAAATTTAAGAATTCTCAAAAAGCTAACGTTATGGACAAGAGGACAAAAGAAATTTCTAACTCTACCAAGTTGAGACTTTGTGAAAAACATAGCTTGATGAACAGCAGGTATATTTAATTTTTTTAGATACTTTCATTTTTAAATAAGTACAAATTATTATCAATATAATTTAGGGATAAATAAACTGCTCCACAGAAGTTGAGAAAGTTTTTGAAATCGGAGATTGTGTTTTAACAAATTACGATTTTTGATCACCCAGCGTTCATATGTTATAAATTCAATGTTTTTTACAGTTTTAAACAGTAACAAATCCGTAGTCCGTAAAATTTAGATATAGTCCAATCGCTCTTACTTTACCACATTCAGATTAGAAACATATAGCGATAAGGTGTTCTGTTCGTCGGAAATTTAAGCAGTACTCAAACATTATTTTCACCTGGCTTGTAGCAGAAAATACCTATAATTGTGTTGTTTTTTTTATGAGCGTTTAGCCAGGTGAGTCCCAACCTGATCTATTAAATACTTCATTCTACATAATTATGAAAACTACAATACGACATTTTTTAGTGATCATGACCTTTCTTGTTAAAAAAAAGAGGAATTTCGATTTTTTTAAAATACATGTTCTTTCGTACATTCAACACCATATTATCTCAAAATCGAAGTAAGCTATCGACATGATCTTTTGAATGATAAATTAACTCCAATGTTAAAATGTCATATACCTGGAAATGTTATTGTCACTTTGACGTCGATAAAAAAGGTGTATCCTTTTTTATCGGATAAAAACTTCTCTTCCTCAATATCTAGTAAGCGGACGTCACTTTTACACAATGACAATGAGTCGCAAGTTTGGTTACTTATAATTTCACAGCAATTAAGTGTTGGCAAAACTGCAAAAACTGTCAATTAGTCTGTCAGATTTTTGAATTTTAAACATATAGTGCTTTTATTTTGATTCGGTGTGGTAATTATTTAACTTTGTTGATATAAAAACCCAAAAGATGAATCGTTTTGGTGAAGTTTCGATTGTACTTTCAAATAATCAAATTTTATTGTATTAATAAAGATAATTATTGTTGTTGTTCATCCATATATTCTGTCGTTAATTTATCTTGCCAAAAAACACTCGAGCTTTTCTTTTACCAGATAAATTTCTCTTTAACTCAAAGTTTTGCCAATCACTTAATTTGCTCGAAAAACTGACATTAGATAAAATCGCTCCACCTTCGGTGTCGCGATTTTATCATGTCAGTTTTTCTCGTAAAATGAGTGATTGGCAAAACTGTTTCGTTGCAAAGAGAAATTTATCCGATAAAAAAAAAGCTCTTGTGTTTTTACTGTTGATAAAAAGTTTTCAAAAGCGAAAGTTTTACAAATTGTCACTTAACTTAGACATACCTAGGAATTTTTTTCTTGGAGCGCGCCATTTAACAACTGTCTAGATGAAAATAATTTATTTCTACACTAATTTTGTCCGTAAGGCTCTTTTTTAATTGTAGGTACATTATTTATTAAGAATTTATTAGATGTATGAAAAAAAATCGATTTTTCTATATGTTTTTAATAAAAAAGGTCATGATCACTAAAAAAGGCGCAATTCTTCATTTCTAGTGGATTTTAATGTATTTAATGAAAAAACGGTATGAATTGGGTATACCTTACAATTATTTCTTTTATTTTTTTTGGAGATGGTGACTTTTTTACCGTACAATGAGATTCTTTAAATTTGACTTGAATCTCAACAAAGCGGACTTTTTCTTATAAGAATAATAATACATTATCTGATTTTGCAATTAAAAGTTTAATAGAATAATTTCTTAGTACATTTAGAAAAAAGTGGAAAGTATTTCATAACAATTTATAACAAAAAACTTGAAGGTAAATAAGGTTATTGATTATATGTACAAATGAAATTTAGTTTTAAACACAATAATAGTCCATTTTGTTTCAGAATATTCGTCATCACTTGAATAATTCTCACTTTCTTCATTAAGGTTTATTATCACAGGTCCAACTTTGTAAATTCTCGCACTTTTCTAAGCAAATCTGCCTGAATTTTTGCCTTATTATTTATTCAAAAGTACCATAATTATAGGGTGAGACATCCTTTTTTTCTAAGTGGAATAAAATGATAAAACAGCTCGGTTTTACCAAAATTATATCGACACATCCCGTATTGCCTCAAATACAATAGGGTCGTAAAATTCGGCACAATGGTTAAGGATTGATTAATATGATAAGCCGGTAGCCAGTGTCGTGCAGTCATTTTAAGGGTTTTGCCGAGTAGGGATAGTGTTTCTATTCATTATGTTAAATAATTTTGTATTAGGATAAATTTATATTGTGTAGATATTGTATAGATCTATAAAATTCAATTTGTAAAAAAATATATCATTTGTGATATAAAGAAATGTCAGTTTGAAAGAATTTTGTTTTAAACATCAGGTGGAAAAGATGGAAATTGAAGGTGGAGAGTGATGGTGATTAGGATTACTTGGGATAGAGAGATATTTTTGACAGGAGAGAATAATTAGAAATAAAATTGAAATAACCCATTGAATATTTAAAAAAAATTTATTATACTGGAAAATAGAAAGAAAAAGTAATCATGCAAATCATATAAAAAGTGGAGACCAAAATTATATTACAAAGGATGTATTTGGCGAATTTGAAGAATTGATAGCATTCAGAACAGTAAAGTAAAATTTCAATCACTTAAATTACCAATAAAATTGAACAAATACTAGAAAAAACATTTGGAAATAATAATAATAGAAAACAGATTTTTGAAAACTGGAGTAGTAACGAAATTTGTCATATAGTTTAGACCGGAATAAAATAGAAAATTTAATATTTAATAGAAATAAGAAATTTTGTTGGAAAATCAATTCTTAAAAAAGGAAAAATAATAAGAATAATAATCAATTTGGAGAATTCAAGTTTGTAATGTTTAATTGTATTGAAAAACTTAGAACCAAAAACCCTGACATAAGAATTTTTGTAATAAATTAACAATTAAAATTTAATAAATAATAAAATTAATATAGAATTACATAAAAATTAATAAAATAAAATTTAAATACCATAAACTAATAAAGCAATTATATAAAATCAATATAATTTATTATATACCAAAAGATAACTACCTAATTATATTAAATATTGCACAATTCAAGTACCTATCTACATTTATAGCTACCTGGTATACTTTGTGACCGCATATAACTGTCAAAACTTTCATTGTTTAAAATACCTAGGCAACACCACAATGAAAAATTGGCTCTTAATACTGTAATAATTTCTTACCAATAATATGATACTTGCCTAACTTTTGCACTATTAAATAAACCCGACAAATCAAACCATTCAGTTCTTTACCGAAAAATGTAACGCCAATAGTTTATTGCCTCTTTATGGCTATCGACCCTTTCTTGTGCTCCTATGCAATAGGAAATAGAGTATAAACACAAAAAATAGAAGACAACGGATTTTTTTCTTTATGCCAATAAAGGATAAGTGAAAAAGGAGATTCAGATGAAGGGATTCAAAGGATTAAGCTCACGTCTCTCTAGTGCTAATTTGAAGTAGACTCGAGATTTGTATTCATAAGTTAAATAATGAATAGTTTTCTATGATTTATGTAGAGGTGGTCAAGTGAAGTTAATTAGTTTTCGAATTAGGTAAATATTAAATATATTGTTTTTGTAATTGTTTATCGGTCATTCTCAGATTATATCATTATCTGCTAAGTACCTACCTTCGTAAGTACATAGATTAGGAATTTTTCAAGATATCTAGACACATTTATTTAATAACGAATTTTATGGTAAAAGTTACATTAAAAAATACCATTCAGAAAATACCACGGATATAATTATAATCCTTTAAATTAATTTCCCTCTCTATCTTATTAATGATTGAAAGTAACTTATGAGTACTGCCGAAATTTTTCGTCGAACAGAAAATCTTATCGTTATAACTAGGGTGACCATATTTTTCTTAGAAAAAAAAGTACAAAAATTGTAATTGATAAAAAAGGTGAGAAATCCATGTCGTTTAAGCTCAAATAAATGGTAAAAAGAAATATGAATGAAATAAACGTAATCATTTTATTACATTTTAATCAAGGAACAACATACAAAAATTAATTATTATAAAATATAAGAAAATAAATTATCATATAATTTCTTCTAATGAAAAAAAAAGATTATGTACGTAAGTAGTATGTGTATGTAGTTAATTTTCCCTGGATGGGCCTGCAACTGCATCATCACGCCTCGCATCATGTTTGTGCCAGTCGTACTTTTGGGAACCCAAAATCGCCTTTAGAATTTGCGAACTGGCCTGCAGAAACTGGAATATTTCGTTACAGGTTTCGTTAAAGTTTATGTAGACTTTCATCACAGCTTCGTGATTTTTCCGAGCTCCAATAATTATTAATGTTGGAGAATAGTCTCTCAATCGATGCACTTGTGCCAGGAAAACAAAAAATGAACTCACATAAAATCTGCAAATTTTTAAAATTATTTTGACTTGACCCAGTTTCTTGTATAAATTTGAATGTTCAGTGCTCTTCAAATATAGGTATTAACTATAAGTTTTGAAGTACAATCCAAAGATCTAAAACTTTGTAGGTGCTTAACTGTGTGATAGTCGAAGGTTCCGAGGCAATCAACATATTTTCTGAACTGAATTTTTGTTTTTTTTAAAGAATGTTTCCAATTTATTACTTTTTGATTTTGAATTTGTAGCCAATATATGCTTTTTCTTTGCCAGATGAACTTTAATATTACTGCGGCCACTGTTGGAAATATCAACGTCACTTCTACAATTTTCGCAATATACAATGTGTTGCGAAGAACTTTTTATTTTCATAAATGGATACTCTTTCTGTAAATCCAGATTGAAATTACATTTTCGTCGAGGCGCTGACAGAAATTAACAAAATTCAATGGAGTAACTGTTATTTGGCGAGAACCGGGATGAACAGAAACGTGACATAAACTACGCACCACACCACGCCATTTTCTATCGTCGTAATACAAAGTTCGCGTCCGACTCTACTCGACTGACGCCGAACCAGACCGACGCGACGAATTTACAAATAGCTAAGAGCTACGTTACGTTCCACTCGAGTCGATTTTAAATTACTGTCCTAAAAACTTAGTACATTTAGGTGTACTTGAAGAACCTTTTAAGTACAAAAAGTAAGTTCTGTCCTATTAAAATGAGTACATATGGTCACCCTAGTTATAACCTTCTAACCCGAAAATGATAATCTAAGAGCGACCAGACTATACTAAATAAAACTATGTATTTTTTTACCAGCCAAACATTTCAGTTGTAAAATGATCATACTATTAGACATTATCTTTTCGTAGAAACGAGTAGGATACGATACTGTGCTATTGTTATCGGATTAATGACTACCTTCCTGCTATGGGTTTTTCTCTTGAATAAATCATGTTTGTGTTGAATTAAAACGAAATAATTTGGATTGAAGTATAGATACGTTAATAACGAGTATGGTTTCCTTTAATATCAGTTATAGCCAAACAACGCGTTGATCGATTTGTCTATAAAGTTCGGGTAAAAGCTGTCTAAATTCGTGGAGTGTCTGTGAGGGTGATTCATGAGAATTCAAGACTCTATGTTGCTGGTCGCAGGCATGCTCGATGGGATTGAGGTCGGGTGATCGAGGGGCAGTGTCAAATGTGGGATACCATGGAAGTCCAACGCGTCTTCGACTATTCTTGTACAATGTGAGAAAAGTTGGTCCAATAGCAGCATGAAACAAACGTATAACATTGTTATTAACTTGTTTGTACGCCCACTAAAACAAATGCCTCTCCAAACAGCAACTGTACTACCTCTGAATGGATGAACTTTCTGCACTGCTCTTCGATTCATGAAAACTAGAGGAATAGTTCATACCCGAACACGCAGACAATCAGAAAATCGTCCGTACCTCGATAAAGCGGACCTCCATTCAGCATTCCAATTCAAATGTTAATTAGCCCATTACAATCGAGCATGCATTTGAACTTGTGTTAATGAAACTCTTCTCAAAAGTCGTCGTGAACGTAATTTAACCTTGTGTAATCTTCGATGTACTGTTTTAATTGAAACCGAAACAACAGAAACATTCAAAAGACGCTGTTGTATTATCCGACAAGTACTCAGATATTATCTACGGGTATACACAGTCAGATAATGATCTGGTGCGGAGGGTGATCGCTATTGGTCGTCCACTTCTAGTTTCTTGATACCTTCAGAGAATCCGCGAAATGAAATTTCCGCTGCCGTCTAAATCAAACTAATAGACTGTACGAAGTAACATGTTGATATTTGATAATAATTCCACAATTGCACATTTAAAGTACCCCAGTGTGGGATTTTTGCGTATAATTTTAAACATTGGTTTATTATATGAACTTTCGGATATTTTCCAAACCTCTCGCTAGTGATGTAAAATACCGGGGTATTTAAAACTCGGGGTAAATACCCTGGGTATTTAGCCGGGTAAATTCCCAAAATCCAGGGGGCTGGGTGTGCAGGAATGCAGTAATAAAACAAGACCTGGGTATTTATGGCCATTATACCCAGAAGTAAAATGCTAGTAGTGACCATATGAAATTTTGTTTAACACATTTTATCATCATTTTACTATCCTTACATTCCTTACAGGGTAATAATTGCAAAAAAACATCTCAATCTTCTCTAACTTTAATAAAAATTATAAATACCCAGTTTTTGGGTATTTACCCAGGCCTGGGGTAAATACCCAATTTATATTTACCTACCCACTGGGTATTTACCCGGCCCACATCACTACCTCTCGCAACACTCATTTCTTAATTATATTTTTCTTAAATCCAAAAATTAAGTAACTAATAATTTATTTGTGTGCTGGATACTTGGGGAGAGGTAGTTAATTATTTTTGAGGGGTTTGTCGTCTCCACCAAGCATCCATAATCTCTTGCAAGAGCTAAGAACAAATTACATTTTTATATTCTCTTGTTATTAAGTAATATAGTACTATTCTACCCATGTTCTATGCTGTATCTATGTAATAACCGTTTATCGTGCTGCACGCAAAATTGACGTAACAAGACCTACTAGCTTCATTGGTTGAAATGTTTAACAAATCTTTTTTGGGCGTTCCTCCGGAAATTCTGAATTTACCGCAAATGTTTCGACGGATGATCTAAATATATGAGTAAAATCGATCTTTTGCAAAATCAGTCAAAAACTCGTGGTTGCGTAGATAATAGTTCACCGCACCCAGATTTTCTTACCATTGTAAACGAATTGTTCTGTACTTACACTCTTTATTTGTTTATAATTATTTTAATTACAGTTGTCATTTATTTGTCACCGATTTTGTGCAATAAATCCTATCAAAAGGTTATTTGAAATTTATCAACCATATCCAATAATACAGAAGTCACAGAACATGCGATGAGTGAGCGACATGAAACGATTTTTTCTTGCATGTACCAGACATACTTTGGTATCTTTATAGAATACCTCGACTGTACTATGCGTATGACATATAATCTGTCATTCCACAGAATAGTGAAATTTCTCGTTCATTCCCAAGGATATTTAGGTAAATTTTTTAAATTATTTTATTCTTTCAGCATAAACAATAAACGAATGAACCTCAGACTACTGGAATGAACACAAGATCGAAATCTTTTTGTGGTATGTTTTTAAACCACAGAAATAAATATTAATTGCAACGTTTAGAGTAATTGAATAGAGATGACAGCAAAAAGAAAAAAAGAAGGGAGAAGAAGTGATACTAAACGAAGTGTACTCGACTCTGGCGCTGTGCATGGTTTGGTCCCATATTTCTGGTACGGTCGAAAACAACAAGCACCTATTATACTAGGTATGCCCATTGATTAAAGAATAGGGAAGATACGCAACGCCAGAGACAACCATTCTCTGGAAACGCATACGAGCGAAACGTGACCTCCTATGGTTACGACCTTAGAGAAGGAAATACGATGAACGCGTACTTACTATCAGATTATGTTACGAACTGGCTCCAATGAACTTCTACAAGTGGTGGAGCAGAGGGTAAATTTAAGGTTGTTTTTAAATTCGTTTCAAAAATTATGATTAAAAAATAAAATTGATGATTTCGAAAATATACGCAACTATTTATAAACAATAATTTATATTACTGTAAATTATGCTGCTGTAAACAAAAATATCGCATAAATTATTTTGTAGCTCTGTCTTTTAACACTTCTCAATTGCAATTTGCACTATTATGTAAAGATGAAAAAGAAGACCCAATATAAAATATCTGATATTATCCATGCTCACATAATTGTACTAAATGAAATTTGTATCTTGTATAAACGTTATGGGTATATTTTATAAGTGAAAATAATAACTGGATAGGAAATAATGAAATAAAAAAATACATAGTATGACCGGATTTATTAATAATATTAAAATCAAAACTCATTGGCCCTGGTACAAAATTAATTTGGTATATTGATTGCGTATGTGACCAGTAGGTGCACTTTGTTTTTTTACAATAAAATGAATTCTAATATTTATGTATCGATCACACACAGACAGAAAAAATAAACATGATTTACATCATTTTCAATAATATGATCATCGAGTGAATGGAATAAATTCATGACAATACTATTTCTTAAAATTTTGATGATTAATATATCTACAAAATGTTTCCTGCTCAAACTGCTTTTGAACATTCTAAGGAATTTTTCACATATTTTACATGTTTCAATTACATCCACAGACGGATATGTAAGACTTTCTTTATTTTTTTGTGAAATTAGTGAATTTAAAAAATTGTCTCTATTTCCAAATTTCTCACATTTTAATAGATTTTTGTAACTGTTTAACTACAAATCCCGCTATGTAAATCACAATTTCTTGGCTACAATTTGAAAGCATTATACGATTTATTATGTATGTATGATCATGGAACATAATACCAAAGGACTCGACAGTCTGCACTTCTTCTCCTTTATGAAATTGTGGAATACTATTATTATTTTGATTTTCGGGGCTACCTTGGTCGATTTTACTGGTAGGTACTGTTATGACATTTATTTGTTCAAGAGGTATGCAGTTACCCACACCACTGTTACGTATTTCAGTTCTCAACAGTAATTGTCTGTAAGAAGTATGAAACTGACGGGCAGTGGGGTTGTTATTCCAACCACCTAATTGATGAAAAAAAACAATTCCAAGTGGTCTTGGCTAATTTTATATAAAGGAAGATACATCAAAACGTTTTTGTGTAGTCACTACATCATCGTACAAATTTAATACATTTTTTAAATCTATTAGGCCAACAAATCCAAGTACCCCATTAGGAAATTTTATTTGAGAAATGTATATAATAAATTCCTTTATGAAGGATTGGTTTTCATTCACTTCTCTCCTCCATTTGGGAAATGAGCTGACTGGACTGTATATTTTGCTTTTACGCTGGTTTGGTTTTTACTCGCTTACGATCAATGACCAGCGGCCTCGATCACAGGCTTACTAGCGGAGGAAGAGGATTGGGTTTTTTATTGGTAATGGTACTTACTACGATGAGTTTTAATGGAAGATTAATTGGTTCTATATAAAAAAATAGTCGGGAACTTTTTATTTGTCATACTTGACAGACAACAACTTTTTCTCTCTATAGCGACGGTTACGTTATATTAAGTTTTTTTATATAATTCTAACTGCTCACCTACTGGAACACTGGTACAATTGCTTAGGATATGAGAGAATGGGGTAAGGTGAAGGCTTGCAAGTTCGAATACAAATGGTTCTTTTTTCGAACACTTTACATATCATGTAATATTATCAATATTTTCTGCACACACTGCTTTCTTATACCCCATAGCTTGTAACTTTCTGCTATTTAAAATATCAAAAACATTATTTATATATATTATAAATATAATAGTTCCCTCAAACTGTTTTAATTTCAGTATTTTCAAACAATATTCTATTACATCTGCAACAGATGCACTTAGCAACTGGGTAGCCAAGCGCACTTTCATATTTTGTTTAAAAAAGTGCATATGGGAAGACCGTAATTTATTGCCCAAGTGAAAACCTTCACTATCTTGCAAATCATGCAACAGTCTCACATATTCCCAATTTATTAGATTGTCATCTTAGTCTTCGAATGTTTCCGGTTATTGTTTTGAAAATAGTGCCAAGGCCATTTAAAAGTCCTCTTTTATTTCTGTCGATTTCAGTGTGAATATTGTAATTTTCAAATTTTTCTTTAATTAAAATTCTAGTATAATTAATCATACTTTTATAGTTATCTGTTTTTGATTTGAGAAATAATGAATCGTTAGCATAAAACGACTGTAAATGTTCATATTGCAATTCTAAATTACTAAATTCTTCGATTAAAGAAGTTATGTCATAAAAGTGAATAAAGGTCTGTTGGCTTTTTTGTAAATTTGCCGGTCCTAATAGTATCGGCAAAATCCCTAGATTATGTGTAATTTCTTTTATTATTATTCCTTGTCCGACTGCGAGGAATCTGAAATGAAAACATAAGGTTTTTTTCGAGGTCGTTTAATGTTAGATAAATGTACATCATCTGCGGTGTTTCCGTGTCTAGGATTAATTTTTGCTGTTTTAAAATATTTTATCAAATTGTTAACAGTTTCTATACCTTCTGCAGATTTCATCTTATACATTTGACCGTACTTGGAGAAAGAATCTATTAAGGTTAAAAGTTTTGTACCTTCTAAGGTTATAGAGTCCATATGTACAATTTGAAATGGGTGGGTTGCTGTGGGAGTTCTACGTAAGGTAGTTTTAATGGGGGTTCTGTCGTACTTTGTTAGTAAACAGATCTCGCACTCATTTATGTACGTTTGTATTGATTTTCGTTGATTCGGCCAATAGTATGTGTTTTTTATCCGAGATTCTGTTTCGTCTAAACCTCTGTGATTGGTTTTGCTCTCATGATAATTTTTAATGATTTCCTTAATATCGTTCAGATCAGCATCTATTAATTTTTTTGTACATTTAATCATATTAATCATTGAGTTTTTGAAATGTGTCTGAATAACCACGCTTAATTTTTCATATACGGGGTCTTCGAAATAAACGTAATATTTTACCTATGGAACAATATATTCTTTAATAACGTCATTTTCGAAGTTGTTTTTGGAAAGTTGAATAAGCAATCTTTGTTTTGATTCAAATAATTTATTATAATTATTGTTGGCGGTGCCGGTTCGTAATTAACTTCTGAGATAATTACTTGATTTTTACCAAAATTTACAGGACAATCAACGATTGGAATACCTATAACTGGATTTTCTAAATTAGTATGTACAGTTTCATTTTCATCTAATTCATTTTCTGAATCTTTATCATCTTCAGCTTCGACTATTAAAGATTCTGATTTTTGGGGATCAAGGCTTTTATTAAAATCCTCCATATAATCAAATATTACTGCTGATGATGTTCCTGCTTCATTTAAATTTAATTGAATTCTAGATAAAGCATCACAGTTTTTATTTTGGGTTCCCTTCTTATAAATTATTTCATACTCGTATTCAGCGAGTTTAAGGCGCCATCTAACTAATTTAGAATTTGGTTCCTTAAGGGAGAATAGCCACTGGAGTGGTCTATGATCACTGTATATCTTAAACTTTCTACCAAAAAGGTATGGACGAAAATATTTTACCGCCCATACAATGGCTAACATTTCTTTCTCTATAGTTGAATAGGAACATTCGGATTTATGTAGGGTACGACTAGCGTAAGCAACGGGCAAATCCGAACCAATTTTTCCCTGGCTCAATACGGCCCCTATAGCAAAATTACTGGCATCCGTAGTAAGGATAAACGGTTGCGAGAAATCAGGGTACTGTAATATTGGCTCATTTATTAATAATGTTTTACAATATTCGAAACATTCCGAATAGTCAGAATCTTTATAATCTAAAACGACACCCTTTTTCAGGCGTTTGGTTAATGGTAATATAATTTTTGAAAGATCTTTTATAAATTTCCTATAATAACCCAAAAGGCCAAGAAATCCTTTAAGCTGAGTAGTATTTTTAGGAATTGGGTATTGTTTAATGGCTCTTATTTTGTCGGGGTTAGGCTTAACACCGTCAGGAGTGATAACATGTCCAAGATATGTTACTTCCTTTCTTAAAAATTCACATTTATCTAGTTGCAATTTAAGATTTGCGTCCCTTAATCTGTTGAAAACTTCCCTAAGACGAGTAATATGTTCTTGTAAACTTGTGCTAAATATTATGATATCATCTAAATATACTAAGCATGTTTCATTTTGGATGCCCCGTAAAATACTATCCATTATTCTTTGGAATGTCGCGGGTGCTCCTTTTAACCCGAAACCCATGCGTAAAAATTCATAGTGCCCATTTTCGGTATTGAATGCTGTTTTTGGTATATCTTTTTCTGCTATTTGAATTTGGTGGAATCCCGACGCTAAACTGTATCAATTCGTCACCAAGTTACATTCAATGCAAATTGAATTCACTTTCGTAATATTTACAGGATAGTCCCATATGTGTCTCTTATATGCTTTCAATTTTTGTTTTTAAAACCCAATAACTGACCTATGCTATTAGGCATCTCAAAATTTATAGCTCTATTACTCTTCACCTCACACTTTAATGTATTGTTATTTACTTCTATTGTTAAAACTATAGGTTCATCAGATTTCTTAACGTTCCTTTTTTCTATGGTATTTTCTTCCATAAATTTACGACGATCACTAGTTGTTGTGCCTTTAGTTATAGCATTTTGCTCTACACTTTCTTGCATATTATGTTTATCACCGTCAGATTTCATCTCGAGTTCAACAATTCTTGAATTGATATATCGATTGATGTCGTTAACTTCGTATGAACCACTAGGTATTTCGATATTGTAACCATTTATATTAAAATTACTATTGGTTTCGTCTACATTAGGAATTGTATTGTATGTCATGAAATCAATCAAACCTATAACATACTGCTCATTTTCATCCGATATAAGTGGAGGATAGATTTTAGTTGATAATAAGGAATTTCTACCAGATAATACAAATGTATACGACATTATCACCATGAAAAGGTTATAAATTGAATGAGAGAACACATCTTTAAACAATTTTATTTATTTAAAAAATTTAAAGACAAGTGTCCACAATTATAACTATTACTATTTTGATAAATTTCATGATTGTATAATATTTGACATGATCCACTTGAAAGAAAGTATGATGAAGCTTCCAGCGGAGGTCTTAGATTACCATAACTATCAAAGTAAACTATTTGTGATCCAGTTTTCTTATAAGCTGTCCAGTGAGTTCCCGGACCATTCTTTTTATCCAAATTTATGATTCCACTCTCATTAATTCTTATTTTTTTTTGGTAGAGCATCTCTCATGAAAACTCCACGAAAATATGGAATTTTTAAATATTTTGCATGGGTACTTTACTAATTCTATATTTGTTAGTGCACGTTGTGGTAATTTGATGTTATTTATAAAAAAAGACCTAAACCACTTTTGTAAGGTTTCAAATATAACCCTTTACCCATTGATATAGTTTCCATTTGTTTGTTGTGTCGCTGTTTTTCAAACAATTGATCTTTTGCTGATTTTGCATCATTTACACCTTTTGCAATAGCTGCTGCTCCCCCACCCAGAGTCCCAAGAGTACTTAGAGCAGCAAAAATTGGTATCAAAGGTAATAATCCTCCGGTTTTTGGAACTGGAATAATACGAGGTTTGGAAACTACCGTTCTCTTTTTACTAGACTTTGCCACTTTTACTGCCATAGTGATTGCTTTCCCCAATGTTTTTGGTTTGTTTTCTAGGAGATATTTTTTTATTTTTTGAATTATCCTCTGTAGACTCATAGGGGTTTTCTTATTGACTTTTTCCCTTGTTTTCCTTTTAACCTTTCTCTGCTTTCGTTTCGTTGATGCCATTGTGTGTGTGTGTGTGTGTGTGTGTGTGTGTGTGTTGATCTCCAACAACAAACTAATATCGAAGGCGCCATTGTGCTAAACAGCAAAAACTAATCATAAATTGAAGACGCTACTGGTTTATATACTAGAATATTTTTTGTTTTTCACTAATGTCACCATCATCATCATCACTGACATCACTAACTTTTCGCTTTTTATTAAATTCATTCACCAAAAGCTGTTCTTCAATACCACGTTTTATTTTTCTATTTGACACGTCATCATCGGTATCAAGTTTTAATTTTCTTTTTGCTCGGGTTTTCGGTTTAACGTTTAAATTTTCTAAAAGTTGTTCTTCACCGTTACGTTTCCTTTTTGTACTTGATACACCATCATCGATATCAAACTCAAGTTTTCTTTTTGCTTGTTTTTTCTGTTCATTCACTAAGTCATTTGTTATGGTGGAAGTCTTATTCATTGGATAATCATCAGCAATATCAACGTCCATGTTTTGAATTTTTTATGCGTATTAGACACCTTTTGTTTACGTTTTATTTTAAGATTCTTTGTTGGAATGACACCTTTAAGAATCATTGTGCATTTATTTATACCATCTGTAACTTTTTCTAAAGACTTACTAATCTTGTTCATTTCTTTGACACAGTTGTTTATTGCCAATTTATAATTGTTAAATTTTAAACCCATACCCAATTTTACTTTTGCCTTCATAGCACCAGCAACACCAAGAGCAGCCAGCTTCTCAGAAAATGCACTGTTTTTTGATCGAAATTGATTTAGCGCTTCTTCAGCTAAAATCTTGTTGGCTGCGTGTCGTTGTTGTAGGTTGCTATATTGTGAATAAGCAATATCATGTTCCCGACATGCTTCATCTAATCCATTGATTCCTCTATCCCCTCTTGATAATCGTTTATTTAACTTTGTTTCCGGACCACAAAATTTATAACCCGGTATATGCATTTCAAATGGTAATCTATTGATTGCACTATTTAACATAATGACACCCCAAAGTTCAACTACAAAATGAATAACAAGTTCAAAAGTAACAAACATTTTTTTAGTAATTTAATTTCTACGGATAAATCTTGGATCCTTAATCGTAGGGTTGCAAATATTCATGGGAGTTAGTCCAGGTCTCTTCATTTTTTCGCTACAACTTGGACAGGTTATCCAAATCGTACCTCGAGTACCACTACCGACTACATTTTGGATAGTTGTATAAAAACATAAAGTACAAATGATTTTAACTTCGCCCATTATAATCAGTTCTTTCAACTAAAGTTAAAAAATAAAATAAACAGACTCAACAACTATGTGCACATAGAATATTTTGAAAACTATTCTCATCCTCGTAAGTATGTCTTTTATACTTTCTTTTTTCTCATGGGTCATACTCCTCCTCCTTCTACTTTTGAGAACGACCGTAATTACCACTTCCTTGGTATGCATGTTTTTCACCCAATCTTCCTTCATAGATTTGCTGATGAAACACGGAAAACACATACTATTTTCTGTCTGTGTTTCACCTTTACACTTTGGACAAACAAATTTTACAGGTGCAGGCATAGTAATTTCTTGAAGCAATATATATGATTTGGCAGCTCCACACTATATCTTTCAAACACAGTAGAAACGGTGGTAAATACGTATGGTAACAGTCACGTGATGGTAAACCTCCACCGTTTCTACTGTAAATAGTTATTGATAATTTTCAAGTGACCTCGAAAAAAAATAAAAAAAAGGTCACACGATAACACTTATAACAATATTATTTGACTGTTTATCAACAGTTATATTTTGATACTTAGTAATGAAAATAGTTAAGCAAAAAACAACTTTTGATGTTGAAAATAACATATTTGAAGAGTTTAAAAATGTAGAATTTAAAAAATAAAAAACATGGTGACTTATTTCCAGCATCTCTCAGATGTTTAATTATTGGACCATCAAATTGCGGTAAAACTAATGTTATGATTACTTTATTGGAGCATCCGAATGGACTTAAATTTGAAAATATCTACATTTATTCTAAATCTCTCTATCAACCTAAATACAGGTACCTTGAAACTCTGTTAAAGAAATTGGTTATTATACGTTTAGTGGTAGTACAAATATTATGCGTCCGTCTGAAGCTAAACCAAATTCTTTATTCATTTTTGATGATGTTGCTTGTGATAATCAAGATATTATTCGTGAATACTTTAGTATTTCTCGACACGCGAAAGTGGATCCATTTTATTTAAGTCAAAGCTATGCAAAAATACCCAAGCATTAAATTAGAGACAACGCAAATGTTTTAATTGTTTTTAAACAGGATGACTTACATTTAAAACATATTTATAATGATCACGTTGGTACCGATATGACATTTGATCAATTTAAACAAATCTGTTCCACTTGCTGGGAAAATAGATATGGGTTTCTATCTATTGTTAAGGACTGTGAAATAGACAAAGGGCGTTACAGAAAACAACTAGATGAATTTGTGTTGCTATAATATATTCAGTTAAAGTTTAATAAAATTCTTAAAAGTCTATATTTGTTTCATTAAGAGGCCAGGCAAGGCTACTCGGCTCGGCTCGGCTTCGGCTCATATCTTTCCTTCCAATCTTATCACCATCCCAATTATATAAGCTAGGATCGCACACTCTGCTAAACATCGCATCTTATTTACATACACACACTTTTGATACACAATCTATATTTGCAATACTTATCGATTATCTTTTCATCTCTTCTTCTTTTTTCACTTCTTGTACACCTTCTGGTCATTGTTGATACTTCTTGCAATTCACACACACTTACGATACGATCTGTATAGTTGCAGTACGTATTCAGTGCGCCACTTGAGTAGGCAATACAATATACACACATGCTTTGTGTTGCATGTCTAACCTATCTTAGTCAATTTTGATTACATAATATTAGATTTTGTTTATTATCAACCAAATAAACCTGTAATAAAAGAAATTTTTCAAGGTATAAAAAGAATTCAAGCTCAAATAGGCTTGGACGATGTAGAAAACAATACTATAATATTTTTCAAAGAATTTATACTTGTGCTCTGTTGCAACGCACTTTCAAAAATAGTGCTTATAATCTTGTCAAATGTTCCACAATTCTTACAGACGTTACAGACAAAAATGACAGAAGTGACATTTTAAAAAATTACCACGAAGGAAAGACTATGTTAAGTTTCATTATTAGATTTAGAGAATTATGATCATGTATGTAATGCGGCTGTCAGATTGACATAATAATACTAATTTTTTCGCTGCTTGTCTAACGCATATAACTTTTAAAATATATATTGAGTTAAATATTCCCAAGTGGTGTTTCTTTCACTCAATTAAGAGGAAAACCCCAACAAATAGCATAAGTAGCAATTAGTAGTTTTTTGTAATAAAGTATAGTGTTCTAGTTTGACCAAAAATGTATAGGTACCTAAACAAATAATTAATAGTCGTTGACAAAATATAGTGTTCTACTCGCATATAATGGCTATTATTCACTCATCTGCGGTTCACGACATAAACGCACCATCGTGAATAATAGCCATCATTATATGCTTGTTGAATAATATACTATAGGACATAAACTGGAAACATTTAGGACATGAACTGGATATCTTTTGTACAAAAGCTCTCTACACAGTCTAACATCAAATTATTATTTATTTTTATGAAACCACAGATGTTCAGCCTTATTCACTCTTCCTCCTTCCAAATCAGATACAAATAGACATTTTATGTAATGCCATTTCCATTAGCCGCACTTGTCTAAGCTTTTGCTACCTTCAATTCTTTTTTTTTTTCATTACATGAAACTAAAAATATAATAGGTACTCATTATACGAGTGTAAAAAATTAATCGAGTAGCTGATGGGAGGTATAAGTATAAAATATAGCGGACCTAGTACATTTTTAATGAGTGTATATTACGGTTCGACCAAAGGATGAATAGTGGATGTCCAATCACTCAAATAAATATTCACGTCCAGTGGTGAACGAGAATTGAAGGTCCAGTGAATGTCCCCAAACGGATATCCATTGTACTAGTAGTAAATGGACATCCATTGGATGCCCATTCTGTGTCCATGTCCATATAGACCAATCGTGGACATTATATGGATATCCATAGGATATCCTGTGTTTACTGGGTAAGGGTAAAGGTAGAAATAAATATACTCCTTGGTGGGATGACGAATGTACAGAATTAATTAATAATAGGAAAAATGCACTAATACAATTTGTTAACCTTCCAAACAATGAGAATTTTATTAATTATAAAAAAATCAATGCCATAATTAAATTAAAATTTAAAAATAAAAAAAAATTCTTTTAGAAATTTTTGTGAAACTCTTAACGGTGACACGCCGATTGGAAAAGTGTGGAAAACGATAGGAAAATTTAAAAATTATTTTAACCCAAATAAACAACAACCTCCTAGGGATGAAATAATTAATGAAACTTACAGCTTGTAATATAAACCCGGAACATAAATACATAGAAAATAATACTTTTACTTACAGTGAATTTATAAATATTTTAGGAGGGAAGAAAGATAAAACCCCAGGAAAAGAAAAAAATAACATATTCCATGTTATTGGCGTTACCAATTTGTGCACAACAAATCCTAATAAAATATTATAATAACGCTCTCTTAACAGGTAACATTCCCCCTCAATGGATGGAAACAGTTATCATACTTTTTTTAAAAAAGGGGAAAAATCCGAATGCAATAATAATAATAATAATTTTATTCACAGAAAGAAAAGTATTTACAAGAATAAATGTGAACAAAAAAAAAAAGCTACCGATAGGCTAATGCTGCAATTCTGTGTAAAAATCTTAGCGATCGTAACGATCTATATGACTCGTAATATCGGAACGGATACAAGTTTGGTATATAAGGTAAGTTTTAAGGTTTAACGATTTTACTAGGTATTTGCGTAAACAGAATTGCAGCATTAACTTTAGAATAACATTACTTTATAAAATACACCTATGCTAATTAAAATAAATAAAAATTAAAAGAATAAATACACCTTAATATCACAAATAAAATATTATAATAAATATATTATGTTGGATAGTGATGCGATATGTACGAGATTTTTTTTGTGTTAAAGGAAAAAAAATGATTGTTAGAAAATGGGTAAGTACGGTAGACTAGAAATAGAATTCAATTATATCTCTAAAATAATGTCTTGACTTACTATGCATGAATTTTTTTATATACTTTTTGTATATTTGTTTACCATTTAAGTTTTTAATGTTTTCAGGGATTCCATTAAACACTTTAGGGGCAATGTTGACATAACGATTTTTGCATTTTTGGCAATGTATACTGGTTTTTTTGTCTTGTATTATGTTCATGTTGAGGCAGTTGAATTAAATTTTTAACATCTTGATATTTTAGAGCAATTGTTAAGTAATATAGTTGTTTTACATCTAGCACTCCACTTTCGTTATATAGATCATCTGATGGGTATCGAGAAGATTTATTAAAAATTATTTTAAGGAATCTGCGCTGTATTACTTCTAGTGGATTTGAGACCACACCTCCAACCAATTATCCCGTATCTTAGATGGCTTTCAACCAAACAAAAATATAAAGTTTTCAGGTAATTTCAAGGTATGCACTTCTTCAAAAATCTAAATTTGTATAAAATAGTTTGTAGTTTTTTTAACAACGTATGTGATGTGGTCATTCCATTTCATATTACTATCAAATATAATACCTAAATATTTAATTTTTGTTACAGGATTTATGGCAAATGTTGAATTTTTAACGGTAGTCTTTAAGGGTTCGAAATTAGGAGTATTAACATTGGTACAAGAAAATGGTAAGTATTGGGTTTTGTCTAAATTTTGAGTTAGAATTTTGCTGTCGAACCAACTTTTTATCCTGGCAAGGTAATTTTCAACTTTATTTTTAAGTTTAAGCCATGTGTCATCGTTGTAAAATATGGCGGTATCGTCGGCAAATCCTACAATGTCTCCAGCCCCTTGTAATGAAAATAGGTTGTTAATATAAATGTTAAACAATGTCGGTCCTAAGATTGTCCCTTGCGGAACACCATATTCAGTAGATTTTAAATCACTCATTACCCCAGATACTTTAACTAATTGGTCCCGGTTAGATACATAATTTTTGAATAATTTAAGACATTTATTTCGGATGCCAATTTCTTCCAAAGATTCCAGTAATAGATAGTTACAGACCAATAGCTCTGTCATCATGTGTGGGTAAAATTTTAGAAAGCATGTTAAAACTAAGATTAGAATGGATTATAGAAAGTAAAGATATCTTACCTAAGTTTCAAATTGGCTTTAGAAAAGAAAAAGGATGCTATTGGTATAATTACACCTAGTGTTCTGCAAGCCTTCTCCTTAAAAAAATACTTAGTGGTGGTTTTTCTAGATTTAAAAGCGGCATATGAGAAGGTAGACATAATATATTTACTTTATGAATACATGGTGAAACTTAATATTCCAATCAATTATATCAACCTTACTTTTAATTTAATAAATATATATATAATAACAATATATAATCAACTTATCGGTCCAAAAACAACCAGTAAAGGACTAGCACAAGGGTCTCCATTAAGTCCACTATTATTTAATATATACACAAAATCTTTACATAATATCATCCCTAAGAGAGTTAAATTTATTCAATTTGCAGACGATTTGGCAATCATGTCGGAAGGTCTACAGTTAGAAGAAGTTATATCAGAAATGAATCATTGTCTTAGTAAAATAAACAAATGGATTATTGCTCATAAGTTTGTAAATCTCTACTAATAAATCATCAGCTATAATATTTCATAACGGGAAAAAAGTAAATCAAATAATAATAATAATAATAATGTTTATTCATAAAATACAATACAATTTGATTAAAACAATTTCAAATATTTCAGAATAAACATTGATACATCGCTGAGGCATAATAATGCCTGTGCGCGAGTTATAAAACTTGTAATAACATGTATAAATCACATAAAAATAAAATAATATAAAACAGCATAAAACAACATAATTTAGTGATAATATAATATATAGTGATAGGTCTTGATAGTGAGTTGTGGTCAAAGTCGGGAGTTAAGGTCTTAATCGGGTAATAATCGTTTTAGCTTTGTGTTGAAATTTGAAATTGGGATAAAATTTTGTAATATTCCAAAAATAAAATTGAATAAACATAAATAAATTATTTTAGATACCTTAAATTAATGAAATCATCAAAAATATGTCTGTTTTTACTAGATATCCAGTTTTTTACAGAATATTTGTAACGTGGCAGTTTATTTATTTCCTTAATATTATTTGGTAGCATATTGAAGAGTCTTGGTGCAAAATAAGTCGTACATCGTTGTCCAATGGTCATTGAGCTCATTGTGAGGTAAGTACAGTTACGTCGAATAGGGTAATTATGTTGTGGAAAAGGTATATTTATATTTCTTTTGAAGATGTTTATTAGAATGTTTTGGCAGTATAACTGTCTCATGTCAAAAAAAGTACTCTCCATAAAAAGCGCATCGCTGGGGTAAAACACTGGTTTTTTTAAAATTACCTTTATTATCCATTTCTGTATATTTTCCAACTGTTTCAAATGGCAATCTGCCACACCACCCCAACCAATAATTCCGTACGTAAGATGCGATTGTACCAGGGACAAATATAAAGTTTTCAACTGGGTTTCATCTAAAAAGTCGCGTAAGTATTTAAATTTATGTAGCAACCCCCTGAGTTTATTAGTAATGTTTTTCACTTGAAGATCCCATTTCAGATGCCTATCTATAATAATACCTAGGTACTTAATTGATGAGGCTTCAGGCATACCTCATCTAGTTATAAATAATGATATAATACAAATTAGAAATGAAGTCAAATATCTAGGAGTAGTGATCTGTCATAACCTTAACTGGTCAAAACAAATAAGCCAAGTGAGGGATAAAGTACAAAAAGTAATTAATATAATTAGAGCTTTAAGAGGGACATGGTGGAGTGCCCATCAACTCACACTGTTAACATTATACAAAGGACTAGTTAGACCACATCTAGATTATGCAGCCATAATGTTCAAACCCTGTACAAAAAAGGTTTTAGCTGATTTAGATAAAATACAGATTAATGTTTTGAAATTAATACTGGGATGTATGAGATCTACTCCAAGTAACGTAATTTTAGCAGAATCTGGAGAAATCACTCTGGATTATCGTAGAAAATTAAAGGCCATTAAATTTTATCTAAAAATAACCACTGATTTGAATAATCCATTAAATAACATTTTATCAACATTATTTATTAATTATACAGGGTGTTTCAAAAAAAGGTAAGACCGTCTCTAGGATAGGTAAAAAACTGAAAAATAATTGGAGTTTGCTTAGTAAAATTTTTTTCTAACGCCATCCGTTTTCAAGATAAAGGGCGTTGAAGAAAATAAAAAATTACACATTTCTTACGATTTTGCCGAAACTACTGGCACCATTGTAATGAAATTTTATACGAATATGTTTTGGAAGCTGATATATCCCATGAATTTGTTTTTATAACTAACTCTCGTAGAGGGCGCTAGTTACACGATTCATACAACGTATTATTCAACATAACTTTTTTAAGGGTAGAATTATTAGTCAAAACTCCAAGTGAACATAAACATCGTTTAATTTTACACCATAAAGGTACTCTTGGTAAAACTCGATATTATGTACCGTTTTCGGAATATTTTGATTTGAAAATTATGAAGTAATAATCGCTCCTCGTATAAGTTAATGATAAATTTATTAATTAAAAAAACTTACAATAAGAAAATTAAAATAAAGACAAAGAACATAACATAAAATTCAATTAGAGTAAATGTTCAAAATGTCCTTCGTTCTCACGAATACACAAGTCTATCCTTTTTTCTAAAGAATCCATTAATCTTCTTAACGGTTGGGGATCAGCTATGAGGTCATTAAAGTGACGTTTAATTCTGTCTATTAATTCTTGACGAGAATTTACCTCTGTAGCATAGACTTTTTCCTTAATATACGACCAGACTGTGTAGTCCAAAGGATTAAAATCGCATGACCGAGGAGGCCAATGAATCGGAGCTTCTGCACCTCTACCAATCCATCGATTCCGAAAATTGTTACTCAACCAATTACGACACCTTCTATCAAAGTGCGGTGGAGCTCCATCATGCATAAAAAATAATGATGTTCGCTCATTTATCGATAAATCTTCTAATATCTCAAATAAGTGATTATTTAAAAAATCAAGGTACATATCACCACTTAAATTTCCAGGTAGAATATGATAACCTATTAATCTGTTACCTAAAGTTGCTGCCCAAACATTAACTTTAAATGAGTGTTGGTAATGTGATACCCTTTTGGCTTGTGGATTCTCATCACACCAGTAGTGTGCGTTATGGGAGTTAAACATACCTTGTCGCGTAAAGGTGGCCTCGTCCGTAAAAAGAATACATTTTAAAAAATTTGGATTGAGGGCTGTCCTTTCTCGCAATGTTTCACAAAAATCGACTCTAACCGGTAGATCGTCCGGCAAGAGTTCTTGAACTTGTCTGTAATGGTAAGGATGTAGCTGCTGCTCTTTAAGTATCCGCCAAGTAGTTGAAGAAGATGTATTTGTTTGTCTTGCCATATTCCTTACACTTAATGTTGGATTTTGATCAACTAAATTTAAAATAATATTTTCTTTATTAATTGTTCTTGTTGTTCTTGGTCTACCTGAATTTATTTTCTTTGGTCTTACATTCCCAGTTTCTCGACAACGTCGTTCAACTGCTCTAAATGTTTTTTTACTTGGTAAGTTTCTTCTAGGAAACTTTTCTGCATAACGCGTAAAAGCTGCACTAGAGTTTCCTAAACACTCGCCTAAAGTTAATAACATGTCGGTGTATTCAACATTTGAGTACATTTTGTTTAACAATATCTAATTTTACAAATAACAAGGTTTCAAAACTCTATTTATTGTTGACTTATTGTCATAACAATCAATAAATGTCAATTTTACATGGCAAACTTAGAGAAAAGCGAACTTTATCATTAACTTATACGAGGAGCGATTATTACTTCATAATATTCAAATCAAAATATTCCGAAAACGGTACATAATATCGAGTTTTACCAAGAGTACCTTTTTGGTGTAAAATTAAACGATGTTTATGTTCACTTGGAGTTTTGACTAATAATTCTACCCTTAAAAAAGTTATGTTGAATAATACGTTGTATGAATCGTGTAACTAGCGCCCTCTATGAGAGTTAGTTATAAAAACAAATTCATGGATTCGTATAAAATTTCATTACAATGGTGCCAGTAGTTTCGGCGAAATCGTAAGAAATGTGTAATTTTTTATTTTCTTCAACGCCCTTTATCTTGAAAACGGATGGCGTTAGAAAAAAATTTTACTAAGCAAACCCCAATTATTTTTCAGTTTTTTACCTATCCTAGAGACGGTGTTACCTTTTTTTGAAACACCCTGTAGATTAAAATCAGGTTTTTGGAAATCCAGAGACCCTCCATATCTAATAGCTGCCAAACAAGAAGTAGACTCGATCAGTACAAATTTGTATAAATCAAAAATTAAACCTTGTTACCAGATAGATCAAATTAACAAAATTAAGTTCATAAAAGCAAATTATAATAAAGGAGATACATACGATAATCAACAATTCTTAAATGACTTTTCTGATATACAGGGTGATTCATAAGTAATGGGCCAAATTGCAAATCTACGTTCAGAAGGCCAAAATAATGATATTTTCATTAACAACAATGGGTCTTAGTCTGCTCCTTACTGAGGTACAGGATGTTAAAGCGAAAAAAATAAAATAGATTTTTGTTAATAGATCAGCTACTTTTCTACATAATGACTTGAAAATTGGGTATGAACTAGTTTTTGTAAGGGTAAACAAGAATGTATGAGAGGATTTGAGTTAACTCGTAGATGTCGCCACATGCGCCATATGAATTAGATGAAATCAGCTACAAATTTTTTATCGCTCATTATTTTTCAACTTACTTATTTAATTTGGATAGCCCCATTATTTCTGTAGAAAAAAGCTATACTTCTTTGATCTTCAAAATATTAACGATTTTCGAGATATTTGAATTTTACTAATTCACTACACTACATTTCACGGTGGTCGACGTAGCATTAATCTGTTAAGACACAAGCATGCCATGGAATGTTGACATTTACCTAACCGTAATTGATAATTGGTAATAATATTAAAATAAAATACATTTATTGTGCGCCAGTTAATAAAACGAAGACAGCATTAGAACAGACTTGAACTAGGATCACTTACAACTCTTATCAAAACCTACTTGTTAAAGTTGTGCGAAGTTAAATTAAATTTAAGCTTAATTATGACCTACTGTAAAAGGTTTTCAACATGGCCACCACCAGCATTTATACACGCATTTAACCGTTTGGTTAAGGATTGTCTGACTTTAAAAAATGTAGCAGGATTAATTCGTATTGAATTGGCTGCATCTTGAATTCTATTCCAAAACTCGTCTCGTGTATTCATAGGTTCAGCTTAGACCATTGATTTCATGTAACCCCACACATGAAAATCAAGTGGATTAAAGTCGGGACTGCGAGGTGGCCACTGAAATTCACTACCACGTCCAATCCAACGGTGAGGGAATGTTTCATTCAGATGTTCGCGCACAGCAAGTGAAAAATGTGGAGGAGCACAGACTTGCATGAACCACATATTTCTTCTTAGTTGTAATGGAAGATCTCCCAAGAGGTCGACTAAGTCATTATTTAAAAAATTCAAATATGACTCTCCATTTAAATTAGGAGGTAGTTCAACTGGGCCCAGTAATGTATTGCCTATTACACCGCACCACACATTTATTTTAAACTCGTGCTGGAAATGTCTATCTTTCTTTAAACGAGGGTTTTCGGTTTCCCAGGCATGACTATTTCGCCAATTAAAAACTCCGCGTCTGGTAAAGGTTGCTTCATCCGTGAAAATAATGTTATTTAGGAATGTTGGATTATTATTCAATTTTCCTTTTAGCCACTGACAAAATTGAACTCTGATTCGATAATCTCTTGGAAGTAAATTTTGCACAGGTGTAAAATGATAGGGATATAAATTTTCCTTGGGCAAAATTCTAATCACGGACGGTTGGCTTATTCCAATAGCTGTAGACAATCGACGAGTGCTTATTTCAGAATTTTGCGCAATTCTTACCAAAATTTCATCTTCTTGCTGCGGAGTGATAATTTTAGGACGCCCTGTATGATATTTTAGACGAAATGAACCTGTTTCACCCAATCGATTATAAATATTTTGAAATATCTTCCGGTTTGGCTGCCTTCTGTATGGGTACATTTCACGATATTTTCTGGATGCTGCTTGCCCAGAAAAACGTTCTTGTGCGTAAACGCATAACATGTCTCTCATTTCTTCGTTCGAAAAGTGATTATGTCTCGGCATTTTTATTTATGTTAGGACAAGAGAATGAATCAGTTTACCTAACAATAAAATGTTTTAAGCTCTTCATTAAACGTCAAAGCTTTACTACACACGTTGTTACTGTCACTGTCAACATTCCATGGCATGCTTGTGTCTTAACAGATTAATGCTACGTCGACCACCGTGAAATGTAGTGTAGTGAATTAGTAAAATTCAAATATCTCGAAAATCGTTAATATTTTGAAGATAAAAGAAGTATAGCTTTTTTCTACTGAAATGATGGGGCTATCCAAATTAAATAAGTAAGTTGTAAAATAATGAGCGATAAAAAATTTGTAGCTGATTTTATCTACTTCATATGGCGCATGTGGCGACATCTACGAGTTAACTCAAATCCTCTCACACATTCTTGTTTACCCTTACAAAAACTAGTTCATACCCAAATTTCAAGTCATTATGTAGAAAAGTAGCTGATCTATTAACAAAAATCTATTTTATTTTTTTCGCTTTAACATCCTCTGTACCTCAGTAAGGAGCAGACTAAGACCCATTGTTGTTAATGAAAATATTATTATTTTGGCCTTCTGAACATAGATTCACAACTTGGCCCATTACTTATGAATCACCCTGTATATGGTGAATATACATGGATCTATACAGATGGGTCAGTAGATCCCGAAAGTTTTAGGGCAGGTTGTGGAGTTCATGTACCAAGCCTAAAACATAACTTTGCCGCTAGATTGTATAACTGTACCTGAAAGCCAAACTGTATTAACTCACAAAAATTAAATTTTACAGCAGCGCGACTTGAAAATTTTTATACACATTAAAATTAATACAAAATATTTATTCAATAACTATTTAAAAAAAAACTAAACTCAAAAATAAAATGTGGACATTCTTAATTATTCCATGTGAAAAAGCGAGTGTCGTTTAGTAGGAAGAAAACTTAATACCGATTTGAATAAAAATGGAGTTAATACAGTTTGGCTCTCAGGTACAGATAATCATACTCAAATTTTGTACAGCAGAAGTAATTGCTGTACAAATGGCAGTAAAATTTACTATGGAAAATAATATTAATAAAGCCATGATTTTTACAGACTCCCTGAGTGCCATTCAAAAAATTTCTCAACATAGATTCGGTAACAATGATTTTATTTCACTATCGACCAAAAAATTAATATTAGATTGGAAAAATCAATATAATTATGACATTGTAATAGCATGGATAATAAAGGGATAATAGGTAATATAGAAGCAGATAAATTAGCTAACGTAGGAAGAGGGTTAAATATCCCTGCAGAATATAAAATAAATAAATATGAAATTATGCCTTTTTTTAAAAAATGATTTCAATGATTGGAACAGGAATTTCTCAGATAAAAGTAAATGGTACCTATATGCAGCTTCAGGTTAAGCTTCAAATGGAACCTTGGTTTAAAGACCTTTCTAACTTGAATAGAAGACATCTTACTGTTTTAATTAGATTAAGATCAGGGCATTGTCTACATAAGATTGGGAAACTAGATAATCCATATTGCGAATGTGGTCAATTAGGGAGTATTCAACACATTTTTCTAAACTGCCCTATCAATAAAACTATTAATTTTGACTTGTATCTGGAACTAATTAAAGCAGGCTATTTTAAGTCCTATTTCTATATTAAATATTTTATCTAAACCCGAATATAACACAATTCAATTATTAATTAAGTTCATTAACCTTTTTGACATCAGATTGTAATTGTTATAAATATAAAGCTAACCAATTAGAAAGAAAAGTAACTATATATGTTAAGTCTTATTATTGTTAATTCCAGTTTTTGTGTGAATGTTTAACCTATGTGGTGTTGTTAAAATCTAACATGTCCTACCTGTGAAGATACAAATATCATTAAATAAGAAAGTTTACAGTAAACATAATTAGGTATAAAGTGACGAAATAGAAATAAAAATCTATGAAGCTGGTCGCAATACCGTAGAAGAAAAAGAGATGATAAGAATGGTACCGATCACAGATAACATACGTACCGATTGGTACCGATTTCTTAAATTCTTACTGCGCAGTCCATTTCTGACTAAAATAGCAGACTAATAGAAAAAGTAAAAGTGTGCACAGTGAAGTAAGATCACAGCACAGCAGTGTGAGTAAGATGGGTTTAAAATTTCGGTTTAAAAAGGATAACATTTTTCGAATCTTAGTACAGATAAGCTAATCTTTTACTCGATTAAATTCTTTATATATTATATATATTTTAATATGTGACTGGATATGGACTGGTGAGGTGTGGTGTGATAGTAGCAGATGTGCTACATACCTTATTCTATGTGTGCCACGTCGTGTGTTAAACAATGGCCGCAACAGTGCAACACATTGCAAACATGTATGTGAATTTACTCATGCGGAATATATTTGACTAATGGAGAATAAAGAATTATGTAAGTGTATTTTATTATTGTGGAAATTAGATTTCAGCGCATTGCAAGTATCGATAGCGTTGTATACAAATTGGGATCGTTGATCTGTGTGATGGTGGACCTTTTGAACAAGACATATTATAACGGTTGATGTAGGACTCTCGGGTCTAGCATACTTCCAGATTAGGTAAAAAAAAATTTTCATGGGAATGTATTTGTGGATGATTATTTTTGATTTTGATATAAATCGACCATCCCCACCTCCTCCCTTAGGGGCAACTTTTTGAAATAGTCGTAAAATTTTTTTTTAATTTGGAATCAACTTCTATATAATTTTTCACGTATACACCCAAAATTTCATTTTGATAATTATTTTTTTTATAGTTATCAAAAAACTGATTATTTACTTAATATAAAAATCGCTATTACGGCTTTACGAATTGAAAAAAAAATTGGTATTTGGCATGTGTATATTTAATAGAATCACCTAGAGAAATAATCTAACTAAACCATCCTTCTCCACCCACTGAGTGAGGTGGCGGGGGTAACTTTGTGAAATAGTCGTAAAATTTTTTTTTGAATTTGGAATCAAATTCTACGTAATTTTTCACGTATACACCCAAAATTTCATTTTGATAACTTTTTTTAGTTATGCAAAAAAAGTTATCAAAAATTTGATTATTTAATGAATATATCGCTATTGCGGCTTTCGGAATAGGGAAAAAATGTGTTATTTGGCTTATGTAGGTATATTCTACAGAATAAAATTTGGAATACAAAAAAATTACACGCTTATATCATACAATAAGGGTAGAGGCGTGGGGATGAGTTTGGAAAATATTGGGGCTGGGGTGATTTTGAGTCCGTCATCAAATTTTAAACACTTTTTTAAGTATGTATACCAAGTTTCATATTTTTTTCTGTATTATTGCCAAAGATATTCATTAAAACGTGTTTGAAATTTGTGGACTTGTAATTTTCTTGAAAAACCTCTCGATTTCGGATCACGGGTTTGAATCATTTAGGAGTCATATTTAAAAATGAGAAATATGAAACTTGGTATACATACTCTTAAAAATGTGTTTAAAATTTGATGACGCACTCAAAATCACCCCAACCCCAATATTTTCCAAACTCACCACCACCCTCCACCCTTATTGTATGATATAAGCGTGTAATTTTTTTGTATTCCAAATTTTATACTGTAAAATATTCATACGCCAAATAACAAAATTTTATTCCTATTCCTAAAGCCTCAATAGCGATTTTTATATTCATTTAATAATCAAATTTTTGATAACATTTTTTATTCGCATAACTTTATAAAAAAAAAGTTATCAAAATGAAATTTTGGGTGCATACGTGACAAATTACGTAGAATTTGATGCCACATTCAAAAAAAATTGTTACGACTATTTCACAAAGTTACCCTTAGGGGGTGGGGGGGATGGTTGATCTATGAAAAAATCAAAAATAATCATCCACAAATACATCCCCATAAAAATTTTTTTTTACCTAATCTGGAAGTATGCTAGAAAATTGCCATTGGGTATTTCATAATCAATTTCCCTGTACATGACTATATCAGTGAATTGTATTATTTTTTTGTCGTTTTCTAATCTGGTTAATGTATGTAATATCTTCTATAAGTTCCTTGTGGCATTACTTATTATTTTTTCTTATTTTCTTTGGGAATCAAATAACAATAATGTTTTTTTATTTTTTATTTCGACGTTTCGGTAGCGTTCCAGCTACCGTTGTCAAGATTAACTATTAAGGGTGTGTTGTAACTCGGTAGGTTAACCCACTGGTCACAAGACCAGTGGTTAAACTATGTTTAACCACTATTCAGTAGTTAAGCCTTTTCCAGTTGTAACACGAATTGTTGATCAAGGGTCACGTAATCAATGGATTTCAATTGACATTTCAACCTTTCGTTTCCGTTGTTGTCATTAATATTTAGTAATTTAGTTCAATGCTGGGTGTTTTAAAGTGTTCTTGATTGTATTTGGTATGGGAAATAAGCGTTGTGTAAAATAATTTGACTTATTTTTTTATACTAAATATAGCTTTTTCGGTTCAGTTTATTAGTTTTAATTTCCTGAATATAATGGGTAAGTTTCTGGAGGCTCTAGGAATCATTTTCGGCTCGAACAACTCATCATCTGTGGGTTCTAGTAAATCTGCTCATGCTTCTTCCAATTCCCCCATCTCGTTTATAACAATAATTCGTACTTAATGTTGAACGGGATAAATATATCTTTATATGAATTATTTTTTTACTTATTAACAAAAATAACTATAAAACGTCAATTGCAAATATAAATTGTCAAATTAAAACAGACAATCAGATAGAGCAAGTAAAATTGCATTGTTCCGTGTTAACTCTCCGAGATCTGATGGTAAACTTTTCGAAGGTTAACCAGTTGGTGAACGTCTAAGGGCGCGTTGTATCTCACACCTAAACTCGGTTTAATTATAACTGATGTTTAGACTGATGTAATTAATGATAATAAATAAATCAATACATCACAGTCTAAACATCAGTTATAATTAAACCGAGTTTAGGTGTGAGATACAACACACCATTAAATTTCGTGTTACAACAACCTTTTGAAGTTAACCAATGGTTCACTATAACAATGGTTTAACCTACCGAGTTACAACACACCCTTATAGTATAAAAATAATTTTTTGGTCCCTATCTGACACAACGACAAAAATTTGACAACTAGACAATCAATAATATTTTGAAGTTTAAGACTACAAAACTTTGTTGTCAAATTTTATTAGGGTCCATTCATAGTAGATCACACCTCTGGTAAAATGTGAAATAAAATATTAATACAACTAAATTCAGATAAATGTGTAGCTAGTATTTCAGCCGAATGTAGTCAAATTTGGTTACCAATGTTAGAAAGAGAAATTTCCAATAATCAATTACCTGCGTTATCAGGATAGCATCATAAGTTTTTATCCAGGTTTTCTTATGATTTATCTTTGGAATGGTTGTTAATCAATACACACTTCAATACACAAAATCACCAAACTGAGTTATACATATTTTGAAAACAAAAATAATCATACACAAAAAAGTAACAATAAACGCGTTTTTATTAACAAAATTTCCAAAATAAGCGAAAAAAAGCGCTATCCCAATAAAAACCGTTCTTGGAACGTGCACTTCACTGGATTCCATTTCTAGTGGACTACATATCGTTAGAATGTCATAAAATAAAATATTTTATTTCACATTTTACCAGAGGTGTGATCTACTATGAATGGACCTTAATAAAATTTGACAACAAAGTCAAAGTATTATTGATTGTCTAGTTGTCAAATTTTTTCGTTGTGTCAGATAGGGACCAAAAAATTATTTTTATACTACCTATAAATAGTTAATCTTGACAACGGTAACTGGAACGCTACCGAAACGTCGAAATAAAAAATAAAAAAACATTATTGTGGTTTGATTCCCAAAGAAAATAAGAAAAAATGTATGTAATAGATGACTGAGAATACTCTATTAAGATTCAGCTTATTGTTAAACTGTCAGATATTAGTTTTTGGTGTAAAGTGAATATTAACATGGAAGTATGTAGATGTAGAGTTTTAAAAAGCATTTTAAAAATGTTCATTTTCTAGACAATGTTCCTGATGATCCTGTCAAATTTGTATGATGCAACATGCCAGTGATGTTGGTTTATATGATCTAGGCTGGTCTGATAACTTTGGTCTTCAAAAGTATTTTCTTCTAAATGGATATAATTCAGTATTCAGTAGATACATATATTTAGGAGGCAATCTTTGGTTTCGCTGAAAATATTGTATGGAATGTTGGGGTCTGGTAAGGAATTTTGCAATGATTTTTTATTAGAAAGCCCCATTGCTATAGAACATTTTAATAGAAAAAAATTCTTGGATCATACACTTTTGAAAGAGAAAATCGCAGTTGAAAGTACTTAAAATCTGCCATTTTTAAAAAATTTTTTACCTATATGTGTACACTTAGGGTATGGATCAGTTGCAATTGTATTTTGTTGTTTCTGACTTTTACAGCCATTTAAGTATATATTCATCCATAATTTTAAAAATATCTTAAATTACCATTAATGTGTTTAATATGTTTAATTACGTATATTTATGTTATCTCTCTCATTATTTCTAATATAATGTGATAATTTCATTAAAAAATATAAATGTATCTATCAAAAATATAAGTTACCTATATTTACGTTCTTTACTTTTCAAAAAATAAATGTGGTTGATAGTTCAATGGTAGGAATGCTAGACTCTTGTGCGGGCGATCGGGGTTCTATTCCTGATGGAATTTTTTTTTAAACAGTCGTGGAGAAATATAGTCTTTTACTTGTGTAGAATGGCTATTATTCACTTGAATGATTGCAAAACTGTGCTCGCTCGTTTTGGAAACTTCATCCGTGTGAATAATAGCCATCATTCTACACTCGTTGAAGAATATACTTTTACTCCATGAACATTATTGCATTAAAATTGTAACTTGTGCATTTCTGTACTTTATGATCTCTTCACTTCTGATTTATTTCTTTAGAGACCTGATGCATATGATGGATGGAACCCACAATTTTTCGGTGACTATTTATGGAAAGAATGAACTTCAAATTTCATAGGAATCCCAATTATTGGTTGTTATTGGAAATTCAACTATTGGTGAGTACAGACAAACTAGAAATAGTAGGTACACTGGGTGTAAATGAGTCATGGGACCAATTTTGCATTTTTTCTTATCTAAAATCAATATGTAAACTGGAAACATTATAATTTTAATTATTAGCTTCAGGAGCAAATGTTGTGTTTTAAATTTTGTTTTATTTGGTCTTTATGCTTATATAGTGATTTATTTATTTATTTACCAGTTTGAAAATATACAGAAAATGTACATAGTATACAAGGTATACAAAATATTGTATATCCTCACAGTTAACTGTTTGTGAGGCCTCTATAGGCCAGTAATTAGCAATACGGCTGATTTTTTTTAAAAGTACCTCAAAGTATGTAGATTAATATAAAAAAAGTTTACCAGTCTATCGATTTCCCAAATTTAAAGAAAAATCAAGCCTTTTTTTTTCGAAATTCTTTAATATTTCGCGCTGGGAGGAAGGTAGAGAAAAATAAAAAACCCCACCGTGTAGGGAAAGTGTTTTGCAATAAAAAAGGTCTCTTGCGTTTTTTTCGTCCGAGCAATGGTTTGTCCGGAAAAAATTCGGTAAACTAAGTATGTGTTCCGCATCCTCGCGACTCTGCTGCACTGCGAAGACCTACTTTCTGAATCGCGAAAAAAATATAAATATTTAATCAGATTTTTTATTTTATTTTTGGTAAGAGTCTTTACATATTTTTATTGGAAAAAGGTATGCAAAAAATTATATCTTGAAATTATAAATTAATCATCTGCATCTTGTGCATTATTATACCTGTTTTCATTTATAAAATACTTTATACCTGGATGCTTTTATACCTTTTCACTATATACATTCTGTTCATTGAATATTCATCTTTATTAGGGTGTGTCATTTTGAGGCGACATTTTTTTTTACTGCTATACCAGAAAATCTGGTAGTGTATAGAAAATAAAAAATTATGCCGCTGGGCTAAAGGTTTTAAGTGCAATAGCGGCTTAGCTCATCAAAAAATTCGATTTCCCATTTAAATAACACAGGAAAAATTTTGTTTTTTTTTCAAGTGGACTTTTCGTTATTAAAAATTTTTTTTTTCGAAAAACCTTCTTATGGCTTTTGTAGGTAATTAAATTCTCTACAAAAATGTCTCTTTGGTCGAAGACTGTAGAACCACTAGTTTCGAAGTTTGGAACTCCCAACTGATTTTTTAAATTTACATCCTGATTAGTGGATATCTGACAAAAGTTACAATACATGCCTAAAAATTTACACGTTGTTAATGATATTGCGGAGCGGGCGGTCCAACTGATTGAAGCCTACAATAAAAGCTTAACTGCTGATGAAGAGCAGAAACAGTACTTATTGCAAGTTGTAGCTATGCACAGGAAAAAATTTCCAAATGCTAACAAGCAGACGTTAATGTTACCATTTTTAGATAAATGAAAAAATGGAATTTTTTGTAATTGTAACGATTAATTAATAATAATTTGACTTAGATTATTATATTGAAATGGGTCAATACTTAAATTAAAAATTTTAATGCTCAAAAATGTACAATAAAATTAAATTATTAATGTAAGAGTAAATAAATTGAAATGGAATTTAATGTGTATTTTTTTAAATGTTACCGTTTAACGAGCTATAACTTCGAAACTAGTGGTTCTACAGTCTTCGACCAAAGACACATTTTTGTAGAGAATTTAATTACCTACAAAAGCCATAAGAAGGTATTTCGAACAAAAATTTTTTTAATAACGAAAAGTCCACTTGAAAAAAATACAAAATTTTTCCTGTGTTATTTAAATGGGAAATCGAATTTTTTGATGAGCTAAGCCGCTATTGGACTTAAAACCTTTAGCCCAGCGGCATAATTTTTTATTTTCTATATACTACCAGATTTTCTGGTATAGCAGTAAAAAAAAATATTGCCTCAAAATGACACACCCTAATCTTTATATTACAGGAGTATCAAATTTTATTTTGAAAAAATAAAGAAGCTTCCTACCCGAATCTATAAAAATTGCTATTTTCGCTTATAATACAAAAAATCATTGAATCCAAAAATTACGTAAATTAATAAATTTTGTATGAGGTATAAAATGATTAGTCCGAGCAAAATTTAAATAAAGTAATTTACTAAAGCAAACAAAGTATAATAAAAGCAAAACAAAATATTAAAATGGTAAATTAACGATTACTAAATTAACATAAATAAAAACAAAGGTGGGGCGTTTGACAGGAACAGCGCTCTCTCGAGATGACACCTCTGAAAAGGAAATAAAAGTAGGTACCTGAGTAACCAGTTCATAAGAGATATGGAAATTGGGTTACAACAACAAAAGTTCAATATATCAATATAATTGATTTATAGTTCACATATCAAAACCAAACATAATTAGATTGATACATTTAAAAGAAATGTACAAATAACACATAATAACGTTCAAACGCCTCTCGGGTCATAGGTATTAAGGGTCAACTCGCGAAATACCTCTCCAAGAGCACAAAATTGCTAGTCCGCATTATTTATCATGATAAACAGTGTAATAGGCATTCACTAAGATACTAGAGTTCAACTCGCAAAGTATCCACTCCTTTCAACTAGCGAAGTACGAAGGGTCAACTCGCGACGTACCTCAATTAATGTAAATCATTAAATAGTTAAAATTATAATAGCTCAGCAAATCATTAAAATATAAAAATAATCACAATAAATGAAATTGGTTACCCCGTGAGAAAACCTCACCTAGGCTATTGGAGATCGTTTTCTTTAACTCTCACAGTCACCACACTTTCTTTTATCAAGCTTTATTTAACTCTGTTCTATTTAATAATAATACCTTCCTTATTAAGAAACCAGGAACCAACGTTACTCGAGCTGCTATGAAAAAGACGTTATCCGCAATTTTGGTCTTTATTTCTAATATATGATCGAAAGCATAAAGTACTATGATCAACCCCCGAATTATTTGTGAGGCCCCAGCCCCAGACGAACTGTTTACACTATCGGCACGAATATTGGTTTGTTTATGTTATCGCCCTCAATATCCATATTTCAGATTACTTCGACTAATTCTTCGTTGTAGCAGAGATTTTATAATATAAGTTTAAAATCAACCTTGAACAATATTATTTCCCCTTTTTAAAATTTACTCACCCTGACATTTGTGATTATATTATTATATTCTTGATCTTAGAAGTTTCCTTTAGTTTTATCAAAGTAACAGTACTTAATATATATATTTTCTTGTAAATTCAAGATTCCTAAAATTTACAAGATAATGAAAAGTGTCGTATTTCGTAATTAGGAAAAATTAATTATCTGTAACGGCAGAAAAATAAAACGATTCGTCTTACTCAAAAGTACATTTTATTCTGCTCTTGTTTAATATCTTTTTCAAACATGTACCTATTTAAGATTTAAGTTTCCCTTTCGAGTGATAAATCTATTAATAGCAAGTACCTGAGTCGACCCTCGTTGTTTTAAAAGCTTACAGTCTCCCTTTAAAGAAATGTTTATACATAGTGGTATTTAAAATATAAGCTAGAAGAAATATTATAATATATATTACAAGAAAACGTAGAACGTAGGATTTCATCACATATCCGTTAATTTTATTTATGGAAGAGACCTCCTAAATAACAGTTTCCATCGTTCGAAAAATTGTTTCTATTAATAAAACTTGGTTTTTATACTCAAATAAACTATTTATTAACACAACTGAAACTTTGGAAACATTCCATTACAAAAACTTATTATTATTATTACATGATAAGGGCAGAGGATCAAGTCCTATTTTGCCCATAATAATTTACAGTGTATAAATTAAATGATGACTGACACTAAGCCTAAAAAACTACAGATTGAAAATGTAGGAGTCTATTTGATTTTTGAAACTATTAACATTATCTGAATCAATTATTTGCTGAGGAAGACTATTCCAAATATCGAAAATTCTATTACTCATAAAGTTTTGTCTATAACGAGTTCTAAAAGGCTCTTTCTTCAACTTTAAGGAGTGCCCACGGAGACGGTCGTCTGAATGAAGGGAGAAAATTGCTTGAAGGTCGCTGAAGTTGAATTTCAAAATTCGAAAGGAAAGAATAAGGTCACCTCGTAGACGTCTTTCATCGAATGTTGTGAGATTTGCCATGGTTAATCTCTCTTCGTACGTAGGTCTAACACGGCCAAAAGACAATCTGGTTGCGCGTCTTTGCACTTTTTCCAGCATTTCACGATCTCGAGCCAGTTCTGGATTCCACGAAGGCCCGGCGTATTCAAGTATGGGTCGGACATAGCACTTGTAAAGTTTGCAATATGTTTCGAAAGAAGCTTTAGAGAAAGTTTTTTGTATTAGGAATAGTTTAGAGTTCGCGCGTTTACAAATATGAGAAATATGATCACTCCACGTAAGTTTCGAGTTTACTAGTAAACCAAGGTCGTTTTGTGAAGATACGTTGCTTAATGTCTGTCCACTGATGAAATACGGATTTTGCGGGTTATTGTTTCCGACGTGTAACACGACACACTTATCAATGTTCAGAGGTATCAACCAATTGGAACACCATTCTTGTAGTTTATTAAGATCATTCTACAAACTTAAATAACTGATGTTGGGATTTCCGTAAAGTTTCATGTCGTCAGCATAAGCCGAAATTGAGCTTGACAGACAGTATCGAAGATCACTGGAATATGCTATGAAAAGTAAGGGTCCAAGAACGGAACCTTGTGGAATACCGCTAGTTACGGGTCTTTCCTCGGAGAATTTTTGTCCAACTCTGACTTTGAATAACCGGTTTGTTAGGAAGTCTGAAAACCATTTGTTGAGAGTACCTCTTATGCCAATATGATCGAGCTTTAGTAGAAGTCTACGTTTTGGCACTCTGTCAAAGGCTTTAGAAAAATCAAGGTAAATTATGTCTAAAGGATGTCTGTCATCTTGGAGATAATCGTTGCTTGTCTCGAGGAGACGAACCTCTTGAAACTATATCTGTCATTTCTCAATAACTAATCTAGGTACCTAGCACTACCGCCCTAACATAAAGAGCATTCGACAGTAGATGGAGTAACTGTACATAAATGTACCATTTTTAACACACCTCCTTACATTTATGCTATATAACATTAAATACTTACATTACATTTAAACTTTTCCTAAAATAAACAAATTTATCCTTACATAGTGACTTTGTAAATATGTCTGCAATATTTTCATCAGAACCCACCTTAACAATATCTATAATACCCTGCATATAATATTCATTTACAAAATGATAATGTACCTCAATATATTTTGAGTTTTTAGTAAAATTTCCATACTTTGCAATATTTAATGTACCTAGATTATCTTCGTATATAACAATTGGATAATAATTTCCAATATCAAAAATTTTAACAATATCTTTTACAATTTGTAATTCACTTACAGCTTCTGATAAAGCAACATATTCTGCGTAAGTTGACGCCTTAGTTACACTTCCTTGCTTTTTAGATTTCCAAAATATCACGTTACCATAAAATCTAATTACATATCCCGTTGTTGATTTACGATCCAAATGATCACCTGCCCAATCCGAGTCAACAAAACAATCTAATATTTTTCTATTTTCATTTTTACAATAATTTAGTTTCAAATCTTTCGTTAAATACAGATATTTCAGAACTCTTAAAGCATATTTAAAATGAGCACTGTTATAACAATTTTGGAACCTACTTAAATAATTTACACTATAACTTATATCCGGTCTAGTTCCTGAACTTATATATAAAAGTGCTCCTATCAAATTTCTATATCTAATATCAGTACATACTTCATAGGCTGGCTCTAATTTTAAATTTACTTCTAATGGAGTATTATATAATGTAGAATTTTCAATATTGTACTTAGTAGCTAACGATTTAATGTATTGTTCTTGATCTAAAGTCATGGTATTTCTCTTACAATCATATTTAATGTTAATTCCAAGATAATTTCTTACTTCACCTAAATCTTTCATGTGAAATTGCTTTGATAACAGATTTTTAATTTCTTTAATTTTTATTGAATTTTTACAACAAATTAATAAATCATTGACAAATATAATTAAGTATACTATATCCTTTTTGTCTTTTAATACGTAAAGGCAATAATCAAATTCACTTCTTTCAAACCCTAATTCTAGCATAAAATCATGAAAACAGTTATACCATACTCTGGGACTCTCTCAAGCCATACAAAGCTTTTGACAATTTACATACTTTCTGTGAACCATCTTCATAGCCATTAGGTTGTGTTACATAAATTTCTGACATTATTTTACCATTCAAAAATGCAGTTTCCACATCCATTTGCTCTATAATTGAATTCATTTGACAACAAAACGATAATAATAATTTTAATGTTTGCATTTTTGCGACTGGGGAGTAGATATCATCAACAAATTCCTTTTGTTGGAAACCTCTAACTACCAATCTTGCTTTATATCTATTATCTGCTTTCCTTGTATATATCCACTTAACTTTAATCACATCTTTGTCTTTCGGTTTGTTCACCAATTCCCATGTCTTATTCTTATTCAAACTTTCGATCTCCTTATCCATCGCTGCTTTCCAAAATTTAGATTCTTTACAATTAATTGCTTCTTCAAAATTTTGTGGATTATCAGCGCAACCAAAATTTACATAAATAAAATTACTTTGAACATAATCATTTAACCTTATTGGAGGTTTTCGAATTCTATCAGTTCTTCTAGGTACTGATATTTGATTATCATCATCATCCGAAGAATTTTCATCACTATTACCTTCCTTTGAATTATTTTCAATATTTTGATTATCTATGATTTCCTCTTCTAAATTAATATCTTGTAGACCAATGCACTTCGTACCTTCCTCTATAATGTCAACATGTCTAGCAACTATAACTCTGTTGTTTATTAATACTCTATATCCAACTTCATTGTATCCTAATAAAATTCCCAAGTCAGCTTTTCGATCCCATTTTGACTTCCTTAGTTGTTCTGGTGTACGGACAAAAACTCTACTTCCATACAATCTGAAATGTTCAACATTAGGTTTATTTCCAAAAAATATGTGTCATATGGAGTTTTCATTTCAATGGTGTTTGCTAAAGTTCTGTTTTTGATATATGCAGCTGCGCATACTACTTCAGGCCAAAATTTCCTATCTACCCTTGCCTCAGCTAATAAACATCGTGACATATCCATGATGGATCTATTATATCTTTCTGCAGTTCCATTAAGTTCATGTACATAGGGTGGACATGGATTTAATACTATTCCTTTTTCACTCAAGAATTTATGAATGTTAGAATTCAAATATTCCTTACCATTATCACACCTAATCTTCTTTCCTGTTAAATTTTCAACTTCATTCACGTATTCCATAAAACAATTATAAACTGGATCTTTTGATTTAATTGTGTACACCCTACCTATTTTGCTAAAATCATCAATAAAAGTGATAAAATATTTTTCTCCATTTAATCCAATAGTTGAATGAGGACCATTCAAGTCAGTGTGAATGATTTCTAAAATTTCTTTGGCTTTACTTCTATTATTTCTAAAACTTAAATTATGCATTTTATTCTCAATACAAATTTTGCATTTCATATAATCAGGTTCTAAATTTGCAGGTATTCCATCTAACATCTGATTTTCACATAAAGTTTTTAAGTAGTTAAAATTTATATGCCCTAAAGTACGGTGCCACTTTTCTTTTACTGTCATACATTCTTTACTTTCATTCATTACATTTACACATATTTCATTTTTATTTATTATACTTGTCATTTTATACAATCGATCCTCCTTCCATGCAATTGCAATCAACTCTCTTTATTAAAATTTTTTGAATCATTACCTTCAGAAATTATTTTATGTTTATCTGTTATCCTAGCATAACTAATTAAATTCCTATCCATATCTTTTACATAATAAACATTTTGTATATTTATTGGAATTATTTTATTATTAACAGAAAATTTACTAATCACATTGCCAACTTTTGTGGCTTTTAAGATTTTGCCATCACCTACTTTAACATTTATGGGTTGATCTAACATTATACATTCAGAATAATACTCATCGTTATTTATTACATGGTCTGTACAACCACTATCTAACAACCAATCAATTTTTATCTTACCATTATTACCTGTTTCTTCATTACGATCTCTTTCTTCTACATTTTCAACCATATTTGAATTTATTTCTGTTAAAAAGCTGTTCATACTGGGTTCACTCTGATAACTTCTATTACCTCTTGTATTATTTTGTCCTCGATGTGTCATTCTACCTCGTGATCTATTATTGTAACTTCCATAACCACCACGTTGCTCGTTATATTGGCCTCTATTACTGCTGGATTGAAGATATCCACCTCGTCTTGATCCGTATGTTCTATTTTGTCGACAATCTTTCTTAAAATGCCCTGGTTTCCCACATTTATAGCATAAATACTCCATACCATTTGTTGAAGTTGTTCTCTCAGTGTAAAATGCATTTGATTTAGTGTTTCCATGCTCATTATCTTTTTTAATATCAATTAGCTGAATTTTATTTTTTATATACTCAACTGTCTGTTCTTCTTCCTTTAATACATTGACCAAATCGACTTAATGAATCTGGTAAAGTTCTTAGCATGTAGTTCATTTTTTCTTTCTCGGTTATTTTAGCTCCTGCACTTTTTAATTCGTTTATAGTTTTTTCAAAAACATTAAAGAATGTTCCGGTATCAGTAAAATTATTTAATTTCAATTTTTCTAGTTTATTTCTACATACAATTTGAAGTGCTGTAGATTCTTTTGAATAGAGTTCATCAAATTTTTTAATAATTTCAAAAGCACTTGTTTTATCACTAACAAATTCCAATTGTCTGTTTGTAATTGCGCACCATATATGTAATTTATCGCTTTTAGATCTTCTTCATCCCATTTGCCATCGTCCGACGAAATTTTTGCTCTCGTAATTAGGTACTGTATAACATTTTTTCATCTTTAAATACATTACTATTCTTTGTTTCCAATTTCCATACTCTTCACCATCAAATAACGGTATAGTTATATCCGCCATTTTCGCCATTTTTTTAATTGCTTTTCTTTGTTACAAATGTTTCAACCTTTTAAGTTAGTCCTTCTTATATTAATAATAATAACCACACTAACCATCAACCAGAATAACCAGCGAAACCACGCTCTGCTACCATATTAATAAAACTTGGTTTTTATACTCAAATAAACTATTTATTAACACAACTGAAACTTTGGAAACATTCCATTACAAAAACTTGGAGATAATCGTTGCTTGTCTCGAGGAGACGAACCTCTTGAAACTATATCTGTCATTTCTCAATAACTAATCTAGGTACCTAGCACTACCGCCCTATTAACATAAAGAGCATTCGACAGTAGATGGAGTAACTGTACATAAATGTACCATTTTTAACAGTTTCAATTCCTCCCTTTGATTATTCCTTGTCTAAGATTCCTCCTTATTATATAATATATTTTTTATTGAGATACTTGGTTTTTGATTAGAACATATATGAGTAATTTGCTAAATGATTATGTGCTATGCCAAAAAAAATGCCATCTTAAAGCTGACACTTCCCTCTTCAAAACGCTCTATTACAATTATTTATGCAATTACATTATAACTGTACAATAGTTTATAATGTACTCCGCCGCGCTTCAGAAAATAGTCGCACGGATGCGGAATACATACTTAGTTTACCGAATTTTTTCCGGACACACCATTGCTCGGACGAAAAAAATGCAAGAGACCTTTTTTATTGCAAAACACTTCCCCTACACAGTGGTGTTTTTCTTATTTTTCTCTACCTTCCATCCAGCGCGAAAAAAGGCTTTTGATTTTTTTTTAAATTTGGGAAATCGATAGACTGGTAAACTTTTTTTTATATCAATCTACATACTTTAAGGTACTTATGAAAAAAAAAACAGCCGTATTGCTAATTACTTGTAGTTGTGACCCCTAACGACTGGCCTAGTAGTTAATTCTGATATTACAATAAAAACTAAAAATTAAATCAATTTTAATTCTTATAATTACAGTAATTAGACCATTATAATTATTTTCTTCAGTCATCTCATGTCTTGCTCTTTGGTAATTGTTTTCTCTTTCAGTTTTATTTTCAATTACTTTCAGTTCTTTAGGTAAGCTGATGACAACTAGAATCGCTTTGATATAACATCTTTTTTGACCTATTGTTAATGATCTTTTTGGTAATTGTATGGACTTATTTCTAGTTGTGCTTGTTGATTTTGTATATAAATCAAAAAAAGTTTCATAATGATATAGTACTGATTCAAGTGCAAATTGTTGTTCAATTGTGCAAGGTGGATTTTCATGTATACAATTATTTTTACTAATTATTTTTAGAATTCGGTTTTGTCATCTTTGCAGTAAAGAAATTTGTGTAGTGTAAGCACCACCCCAAGCTGTGATTCCATAACTGAGTACACTATCAAATAGTGCATGATAAATTATCATTAGAGTTTTATAACTCATGATTTTTGCCAACTTAAAAAATATGAAAACCAAATATTTTGTTTTATTTAATATATTGCCTATATGTAAGTACCAACTTATGCTGCAATTCTGTGTAAAAATCTTAGCGATCGTAACGATCTATATGACTCGTAATATCGGACTTTGAAACTTGCATGTAGACTCACAATGGTTTTCTAAACGTTATATATACAGTTTTATCCACATTTAACGATAATTTATTCAAAGCAACCAACTCAGATATTTCATTCAGTTGTAAGTTAATTTTTTTTCTCCATTCATCCAATTTGATTCTGCACGTATCACTGCTGTATCATCAGCAAAAGAGACAATTTGGCCCTCGGGTGTATTTATTAGAAGATCATTAATGTAGAGAATGAAAAAAATTGGTCCCAGGACTGTTCCATGTGGAACACCCATATTCACCTCAACGAAATCACGATGAACCCCATTTATTCTGACCCTCTGAAGCCTTTCACCGAGTAGCTAGAGATTAGATTATATGCATTTTCTCTGATTCCATAGTTATAGAGTTTCTGTAACAAGATTCTGTGATCAACGGTTTCAAAAGCTTTAGCAAGGTCTATAGACCAGGATATAGAAGCCTTTAATAATAATAAAAAGTGAAAAAAAATAATAGGATGAAACCCATTGGAAAAGGAGGAGAATATTATAAAAATGGAAGGAAAAATAATTTACGGGTGATCTGAAGTCGGGAAGGGGAAGGGGGCGAGTTTTTTACCCATGAAAACTCACCCCTTCCCCTACATCCTACTATTATTTTTTTTGCTTTCAAAAATTATCGACCTTAGTCTACTAGGAAAGTGATGGCAATTGGTTTACTTTTGTCAAACTTAAGTAGTATTTCATCAATAATAAAGTTTAATGCGTCTTTGGTACTTTTGTTTTTTAAAAATCCATATTGTTTGTGAGCGATTATATTATTTGATTTATTGATAAATTTTAATAACCTGTTTTAAAAAAAATTTTAAAGTATTTTGGCACAATTTGAGATCAATGAAATAGGTCTATATTTAGAAGCTTTGTATTTTTCTTTTGGTTTATAAAATGGGACGATTTCAGCACATTTAAGTTCCTTAGGCCATTTACCTTTAGAAAAACAGAGGTTTACTATATGTGAGAGAGGCTCGGCAAGAAATTCAGTTGAAGTTTTTATAATTTTTGTGTTTATCCCATCAACTCCACCTTTTTTATTTTTCAATTTTTTCTTATGTTTAGTACTTCCATTTCATTTGTGTAATGCAGGAAAATAGTTTTTTGATTCATAGATCGTAAGTTTTTTGTTTGTAGGTTCTTTGATTTTGCTGGCTAAATTTCTACCAACATTGCAGAAATAACTGTTCATAACGTTAGGTATTTGTTGAGGGTTTGTTATTTTTAAGTTAGGTTTTTCATCAATAATACATTTAAATTCATCTCTTTTGGTTTTGTGTTTACTCAATTTATCGTTAATGAGCTCCCATAGTCGCCTTTAGTCCCCAGAATTCTTCTCAATTTCCTTATGCTCAAAATCATATTTAGCTTTTTTTTAAATTTTTTTCCAATTCTTTTTCAAATATCTTGCATTCATTTTTAAAAGATATGTTTGAAGCATCTCTCTGCCATTTTTTGTAAAGCATTTTTTTCTTTTTGCATAATTGGATTAGTTCCTAAGAAATCCAGGGACTTCAAGGTGTATTTTTGCTTTGCTTAGTTTTTGACAACTTGTATTTAAAAATATAATTTTCTACTAGTATATTACGAAGAAGTAAAAAAAGTAGTTTTAAAAATAGGTCTTTATTCGTTTAGATATAGTTTTACAGGAAGTGCCTTTGTACATTTTTAAAAGATCCAAATCCCAACAAATTATATTTTCTTAATCAGCTATTTTAAAATGACGTCACTCATCCGGCTGTGCCGATGAAAGATATTTATTTACAAATAATATTATACAATATAATGTTATACAATAATATTTTTTCTCCTCGACTATATAATACTGCACAAATTATTTTTACATATTTAGCTGTATAATGTTGTAAATTCTTCACGCCAGTGAATAATAAAGTATTATTCACTCTCCACGCTACAATGAACAAATCAAATCGCCTCTTTTAAAACGTCAAATATCTAACTAGGAATCGCTTCTGACAGCGCGTCGTTTGAAACGTCAAAATAATTATATAATCTTAATTTTACGTATATATAGTGAACAAAATGGACAACAGTAGCGATAGTGAAGATTTAATATGTTTAATTACGTATATTTATGTTATCTCTCTTAGTCTAGGAGGAATCGGCGCATGAGTACCGAAAACTATTTGACCTCAATTTTTTTATGCGATCCTCTTCAAATTGCCCTCCTTATCATATAAATGCATGTTGCCATGGCGCAACCCGGTGCCATATTGTTTAAACCGAAATTGTTTAAACAATTGCAAGGAATTGTTATTTTTCAACCGGGCAAATTTTTTTTATATTCTTTATTGAAATACCAATAAAAAAGGTCCTATGACTTTTAACGATAAAGTTAATATTTTTAAAGATATGAATTTTTAAAGGTTCGAAAAATCTCAAATTTAGGTACTTTCGACCCATGAAAAATATATTTAAAAAAAACATAATGTGTAAGTAATATTTTTTTTTAAATTCTCTATACAATTGTTAATAATATTGTTGAAAGAGATTTAAAAAAATTTCATTGTTTATATCTTTTTTTTAATTGTTAATTCCGCGCGCTCACAAGTATGCGTCGCTTACCTTTAAGTATCGCTGTCTCTCTCTGACTCATGCGTTGCATCGGCCTCTCTGTCTAGAATCATAATTTATCATTTATCTTTAGAATATATATAGTATAGTATATTATCATTAGTATTATTAGTATATATAGTAATTTTTGCCTTTATATCAACAATAATAATAATAACAAAAAAGTAATATAAACTAATAAAAGAGTAATTTTAATTACATGTTTCGATTTATGCTTAAATAACTTTTGAAAAATTGATTTCAGAAAAAAATGTATTAAAAACAAATTGTAGACAATTTAATTATTAATAACATTGCTCTCTTTAACAATCTTGATAAAGTTGATAGTTTTCAAGATAAATGATAAATAATGATTCAAGACACACAGAGGCCGATGCAACGCATGAGTCAGAGAGAGACAGCGATACTTAAAGGTAAGCGACGCATACTTGTGAGCGCGCGGAATTAACAATTAAAAAAAAGATATAAACAATGAAATTTTTTTAAATCTCTTTTAACAATATTATTAACAATTGTATAGAGAATTTAAAAAAAAATATTACTTACACATTATGTTTTTTTTAAATATATTTTTCATGGGTCGAAAGTACCTAAATTTGAGATTTTTCGAACCTTTAAAAATTCATATCTTTAAAAATATTAACTTTATCGTTAAAAGTCATAGGACCTTTTTTATTGGTATTTCAATAAAGAATATAAAAAAAATTTGTCCGGTTGAAAAATAACAATTCCTTGCAATTGTTTAAACAATTTCGGTTTAAACAATATGGCACCGGGTTGCGCCATGGCAACATGCATTTATATCATTAGGAGGGCAATTTGAAGAGGATCGCATAAAAAAATTGAGGTCAAATAGTTTTCGGTACTCATGCGCCGATTCCTCCTGGACTATCTCATTATTTCTAATAATGTGATAATTTCATTAAAAAATCTAAATGTATCCATCAAAAATATAAGTTACCTAATAATGTGATAATTTCATTAAAACATCTAAATGTATCTATCAAAAATATAAGTTACCTATATTTACGTTCTTTACTTTTCAAAAAATAAATGTGGTTGATAGTTCAATGGTAGGAATGCTAGACTCTTGTGCGGGCGATCGCCGGGGTTCGATTCCCTATGGAATTTTTTTGTTTAAACAGTCGTGGAGAAAGTATAGTCTTTTACTTGTGTAGAATGGCTATTATTCACTTGAATGATTCCAAAACTGCGCTCGCTCGTTTTGGAAACTTCATCCGTGTGAATAATAGCCATCATTCTACACTCGTTGAAGAATATACTTTTACTCCATGTACATTATTGCATTAATATTGTAACTTGTGCATTTTTGTACTTTATGATCTCTTTACTTCTGATTTATTTCTTTAGAGACCTGATGCATATGATGGATGGAACCTACAATTTTTCGGTGACTATTTATGGAAAGAATGAACTTCAAATTTCATATTAATCCCAATTATTGGTTGTTATTGGAAATTCAACTTTTGGTGAGTACAGACAAACTAGAAATAGTTGGTACACTGGGTGTAAATGAGTCATGGGACCAATTTTGAATTTTTTCTTATCTAAAACCAATATGTATACTAGAAACATTATAATTTTAATTTTTAGCCTCGTGTTATAAATTTTGTTTTAATTTGTCTTTATGCTTATATAATGACTGGATTCAAAATTGAAATACCTCAGTGGTGTTGATAACAGACATATTCTGTGGATGTTTTATTAATAACAACATCTACAAACACAAACGGTAAAAAATTGTTATTTCCAATTTCAAATTTTATAGATTTTACTCATTTAGTTATGTTTGTCACAAAATATGCCCAAGATGTGGTCATAAGGCCATATTGCAAAAATTTCTCCTCCAGACAATGGGTTTTAAATTTTGATTATTGGCTATTTTGATGAGTTTTTTTGGACTGGTACATTTAATAAAAAGGTTAACTACATCAAAACTGACTAAATAATGGTTTTTGTTAAAGTTTAAATCTGATAGCGTTTCTAAAAAATATTAGATATTTTTAGAATAAGAATCGGCTTGTCCTGTGAGAGGTTTGATAATTTTGAAAATACCATTCAATAGTCTGTTGAATTAATAGTGGTATAAATTGCTCTTTATGGTATGTTTTGTATATGAATTTTTTGGTAAATTAGTTTTTTAAATTTGATTAATTCCCTCATCCGTCAAAATTTATTCACTGATAATTCAGTCTTCTTGAATGCATGGTTTACTGACAGTCTGCGAAATAAATGAAGTGATTATGTATATGAGTCAAAACTCGTTAAGTTTTCAGACAAAACTATTTGCGGGAAAATTGAAAAATTGGCCACCTGAGTGGATGTACACGCCATATTCATATAGTAAAAACAATTTAAAAAAAAAGATAAAATATGGAACACTTGATAGCAAGCTAGGCTTCCAAGTATTCATTTGTACTATAGAATGCATTTTCAGATAAATTCTGCTTTAGTTGGTTTTTGAATGCTCCGAGGGGTAGATTCCTATATTTGTGGGTAACTTATTAAAGAGTTTGGTCCCCATATACCTAAGAGATATTTCATATTTTGACATTTTATGCTTAGCGATGGATAGCTTATTTGCATTTCTGTTCGCATAAGTATGATAGTCACAATACAGTTTAAAATCGTACAGGTGCATCTTAACATATAGGAGTGTTTTGTAAATATAATGTTACAATCAGTCCTGCTCATGCTCTATTCTTTAGTTTTGTAATATTATATTATTGCTTTGTTCAATATTTTACTAAGATATTACTCTGTTTAAAATCATTCATCGGCACAGCCGGATAAGTGACGTAATTTTAAAATAGCTGATTAAGGAAATATAATTTGTTGGGAAGAGAGAATTGGATGTTTTAAAAATGTACAAAGGCACTTGTAAAACTGTAAACAAATAAAGACCTACTTTAAAAAATCTTCGCAAATCTTTCGTAATAATGAATATATGATAAGGTAAAGATTTTGTTATCTATGAATGTTTGTTTGCATGAACTCTGAAAGGGTAAATTGAACATTAGTCATATATACGTTTCTGATGTATGAACACTTTATTAGCCCAGGATGCATTTCTCCTTAAGATGACGTTAAATGAAAGATGACAATAGGCCAAAGAATAATATACGTCACTTAGTAAGGATCTCAAATCAAATGTTTTCTTTAGTTGTAATAATGCATAGTAAGCAGAGTTGAGCTTTTTACAAACAATATCTGTATGGACTTCCCAATTCATGAATTGATCTAGATTCTAGATGTAGCCCTAAAAATTTGTTAGTGTTATGCAGTGGATTTAAAAAGTTTATTTAGACTTCTTGGAAAATCATCTACCAGTTCTGCTTGAGAACATTCCCCTCCGTATACGTCAACAAATGTGGTATCTTCATGACGGAGCTCCCGCTCATCATAATTCGCTCATTCAGAGACAATAAAATTGAACGATATGTTTACTGAAAGGTGGATTGGACGAGCAAGACCAGTTCTTTGGGCACCAATATCAGAGAGTTAAATAAAGCAGATTTGTTCCTCTGGGGTTTTATTAAAGAGCAGGTGTACAAAGTACCTACTACACCAGTCAATAATAGTATGAAAGCAAGAATAAGGCAGGCATTTTGAAATGTTGATGTGCAAATGCTTAGAAATGTAAGTTGATCTTTTGAAGACCATCTCCAAGCCTGTGTCAATGTAGAGGGTGGTCACTTTGAGCATCTTTTATAACTTTGTTGTTGATTTTTTAATAAATTTTAGTATAGTTCTTGAAAAATGTGAGTAAAATTAATATTGTTGGATTTCTTTAATCATAAAATTGAAATTTCACAAAAATTATTCAGTTTGGGTATGGGGAAAACTTGATAAATTTTCAAGTGTAGAAAAGTAATTTTCATTTACCGATATAAAATAAAGGGTGATCCATTTAAATAAATCGTGAAACCGATGTTTTCGAGTTTGGACTAGCCCTCTATAGGGTTTCTTAGGTATCGAATCAGGTTGATTGAGTTGTGGTACTAGACGACCATCGAAGACATATGGCTATAAAAGATTAATTTTAAATTGTGCAGTTTAAAGTATACAGAGCGTTGAACTCGTTACGATTTTTAGGAACAAGCGGACAGAACTTTTTAAATACACCGTAGAACCTATTACAACCCTATATCATTGTAATAGCGAAGTCTAGCAGAATTCAAATTTGAAGTAAAATACATGGTGTCACCCTGTATATAGATATTTGAAAAAAAAATCATCAAAGCTTACGTGTATTTTAAATAAGAAATCCTTTTACGGTTTGTGGATCAAATTTCCAGGGAATTTTTTCTTCGACATCTCCAACAAGATTTTTAGTGGTGACAGAAAATAAAAAATAAGTAGAGAAAAGATGCACCCTAAATATATAAGATTATTGTAACTTCTGTATTTCTATAATTTGTGATCTTTTTACTTAGTTCTGATTTATTTCCGTAGACACCCGATGCATGGGATGGACCCCACAATATTGATGGAAAGATTCAACTTCAAATTTCATGGGAATACCAATTGAATGTTATAGGAAATTCATCTTTCGGTGAGTAAGACGAAATATAAATAAACTGCTCTACAAAAGTTAAGGAAGTTCATAAATTCGTTGATTGTGTTTGAACAAATTATGATTTTTGGTTACCAAGTGTTTATATGTAAGCATTTGTCTGCCCCTTTGCGCTGTACTTTTGCAATTTTAAACAACAAAAACAATTTGATGTGTACCTATTTAATTTCTTTAAAAATTACCGTACAACGAGTACCTATGGTTTCCTATCATGTCAATAACAGCCGAACGACTCTGCATACTTTCAATAAGGTCGTTGAAGTAGCCTTAATCATTTTATCTCCAAAGTTAAGGTAAAAGCTGTCTAAGCTCTTGTAGTGTATATGGGGGTGGTTCCTGGGAATTCAAGACTCTTTGTCTAAAGGGTCTTACACGATGCGGACGAGCATTATTCTCTAAAAAGAGGAAAGTCGGTCCAACAAAAACAAATGTATACCATTGTTAATAACTTGTACGTAAATCTGCCCATTACGCCCATTAAAACAAATGCATCCCCAAACAGCAACTGTACCACCTCTGAACGGATGAACTTCCTGCACTGCTCTTCGAATTCTCGACACTATCATAAAACCGTCCATACCTCGAGTCATCTGGGAACAATCCGAAACTCCATTCAGCTTTCCAATTCAAATGTTTATTAGCCCATGCCAATCGCGCAAGCATATGAATTTGTGTTGATGGAACTTACCTCAAAAGTCGTCGTAAATGTAAATTAACCTCGCATAATCTTCGACGTATTTATATACCAGAAGCATTCAGAAGACGCTGTTATATGTTCCGACAAGTACTAGGAGGTGGTCTACGGGTATACACAGTCAGATAACGATCTTGTGTGGAGGTGGTTCCCTTGGTTTTCCAATTTTAGGTCCTCTTGTTTCAAGCTGCTCAATATCTATGGAGAAATCGCTAAATGAAACTTTCACTGACTTCAAAAACATCCTCAACTTCTCTCTGAAGACGACCCGCCTCAATCATACCAATGGTCTTACTAGCTTCATCCGCACCAAGTTTACGGCTATGCATTATTTAAAACAAAATTCCAAATTTCAAGTCACAGTTGATTGAATTAAGTACAAGAACAATAAATGATGTAAAATTATTGAAAATACATAAGAAAACTTTAAAACGAAAAAACTAGTCAGGCAAGCATTTAAATATTCAACATAATACATACAAAACCTTGGTGAATAAAACAGTGGCTAATTTTTAAGATAAAACCTATATTTGTGATCCTCCCCAATTTTAGTTGTGGACCTGTTTATTCTCAAACAGTGCAAGACAAAAATTGTTTTTAAAGAACCCATCTGACAAATTCTCCGATAACACTGCAGCCGAATTATTTATTGTTTATTTGCGCATGCTTCTTCACAGGTAACTGGTCCAGTATATCTGTCTTTTGTAAGTAATAAAATAAATATCATTTTAAAATCTAAAGCACTTCAAAACAAAAACAGAATGTGTATATACACAAACATAACAAAATAAACATTCTAAACTCTAAAACACTTCAAAATAGAACAGAATATAAATATAAACAGAAACCTAACAAAATAAATATGAAGAACAAAAGTAAATTAAAATAGAAACCTAACAAAATAAACATGAGAAATAAAAATTTACACTATTTTCTTTCATGTTTTCTCATTACATAACACGTGCAGAATGTCACATATTCCTTACTTTAAAATAGCATTGTTCTGTACGAGGATGCAATTTTTCCTAATTTTTTCATTCAGCTTTTTTCTTTTAGTTCTAAAACTTCTTTGTAATAATATTTTCTGTCGGTTCTTATTTCTTTTAATACCTCAATTCTAAATTTTTTGTTTCTGTAGCTCCCGGGTTTTATTGATGCCACCTTCATTCTCCTCTCCATCCATTCCATTGTTCTCTACATTCTTTTTCTCGTTATTAGAGTCCACTAAGTCAGGATTTGCTTCTTTTTTAGATGACAGCATCACTGAATCCAATAACGGCCTTACAGTGTCCGACGACAACAATACAACCAGGTTGATATTTTTCTTTTTTCCCAAGATTTGATGCATTATGTCGGCATACTCAAAATCTCGACGTGCTCTCCCAGCTTTATTATTGTTGTTGTTGTAACTGCGTAATGAAACGATTATGTGAAATCTTATTTATTGTAAAAACTACTTTTTTAACGTCTGTCATTTTACTTGACAGTCTATTCTATATGAAATCTTAGGTGATTATATACATTGTCTAATTACTTCACTATATTCACCCCCACTTAACTAAAAGTTATATACCTATAATATATTTTTTTTACTTGGAAACAAATATCTTGGTGATATTCGCTGTCCTGGAGTCGTCTGCAGTTGTGTACTATCCCCTGGCAATGCTTGCCGGCTTTTGCCTTCACATGAACAACTATAGTCTGCTACTGTTCTTGACTGGCGCTGCAGCTGAGAACCAACCGAAAGTACACCAACATCTTGCCTCCATGGTAGATCTCGTTTTGTTACATGGGTTTCTTGTTTCTTTGGAACCAGGGTAGATATTAACTGATTAACGTGGCGCTTCAAGTTTCGCCCTGTGTCCAATTCGATAATGTAATGATATTGTCCAAGTTTTCGTCTGACGATGCCAAACTGCAAAATATCTCGATTATCCTGGTGAATTCTTGCTTGAACCCTCTCTCCCACTTGGAATGATCGAACATGTGAAGTGTTGGTTCTTGAATAAATCAGCGATCTAGTATTTGGAATTAGAGCGTCGAGGCGTATTCGCATTTTTCTGTTAAGATAAAGTTCAGCAGGTGATTTACCCGATGCTAATGGTGTTGCACGATATCTAAACGTTCTGTATCTTAGTTGTCAGAGGCGTCGGGTCGTCAACAGAGGCTTTAAGTTTTCTTTTCAGAGTTTGAATACTACGTTTCGCTAGGCTATTTGTGGCAGGGTGACCAGGAGCTATTAATTTTTGAAAAATGCCTCGTTCTCTGCGAAAGAGTTGAAACTAATCACTTGTGAAGATAGTTGGATTATCAGATACTGGGACTGATGGATAAAAAATATTTTCTAGGAGTGCAGTTGTTGTTGCTGAGGACGGAGCGACTCTTACTATTCTAACTTCGGCCCACTTGGACTTCGCATCAACACACATAAGAAAATAGCGGTTGTCAAAAGGTCCCGCATAGTCAATATGTAATCTTTCCCAGTTCTCTTCTGGCTGATCCCATGGATGCCCTGCTGCTTTTCGTGGATTGTGACGGACTTTAGCGCAAGGTTTTTAACGAGCCGTTCAATATCTTTGTCTATTCGTTTCCAATAAACATATCTTCTGGCTAGTTGTTTCATCTTGGTTATTCCCAACTGTGTCGCATGAAGTTCTTCCAGAATTGGAATTTTAAGAGACTCTGGAATAACAACGCGATCCATTCTGAAGAGTATTCCATTTGAAATCGTGAATGGTTCATCTCTTGTATTGTTTCTGAGGTCAGTTATGATATTTTGAAGTTCAACGTATTTCGCTGTTTCTTCAGCGATAGTTTGAGCGGTGATCATCGAACTGGATATTTGTAACAGTGTTTCAGCGTACACAGCGTTGACTTCTTCATTCATCGCTATCTTTGATGAATTACCTTTTTGAACAACTGGAGCACGAGATAGACAATCGACGTTCTGATTATCTTTTCCTTTCTTGCAGCAAACGTTATAATCCAATTCACTGAGAAATGAGGCGTATCGCAATAGACGAGCAAATGTCATCTGTGGCAAAGCGCGATTTGGATGGAAAATACGCGACAAAGGTTCATTGTCGGTGACAAGTGTAAAATTTCTGGCAAAAATGTAATTATAAAAATGAGTTGCAGCATACATTATAGCTAAAGCTTCCCTATCTACCTTTGGTAGACCATTTAAAATTTGTGACAGAGCTCTATTAAACTTGGCTGGAGCCGTCTTTATTCCGAAGCTGAGATGGTTCATCGCAAATGTTCCCTTATGTGTTGTAATTGTTTGTATTTTTCTTCCTTCTTCATTAACTTTGAAATGTAAATAGGCCTTGTAGAGGTCTAGTTTGCAGAAAAACTTGGAATCTCTGAGACTGTGGAGTACTTCGTCAATACGGCGGATAGGGTAATTGGCTGAAATTAGTTTAGAATTTACTCCGAATTTATAATCCACACATAGTCTAACACCTCCATCCGGTTTTGGTATTACGACCAGTGGTGAACCCCAATCACTTAATGCTACAGGTGAAATGATTCCATCTGCTTCTAGTGATGCGAGTTCCTTTTCAACTCGCACTTTTAGTGCAAAAAATGAGTCATAATATATTTCTTAGTGAATTGTCAGCAATTTCAGACAAAATGTTAAAATACTTTGAAATTGGTACATTTAAAAAAAACAATATTATAATGTTTTATGAAAATTGTACCACATAGTAATTAAGCAGAATATATTGCTCTCATTCTAAAGAAATTAGTTTTTAAAATGTATTGGTCACATAATATTTTCTTACCTTTTGAAGCTTAGCTTCTTCTTTTGGTATGTGTATGGCTTGTGCAGCATCCACATCGACATCAATATCCATAAGGACCTGTTCATATTGTGCTCTCTGCAAAAAAATACCAAATACATTTACTTATTGTACAGGAGTTTATGCAAACAGTTTATAGCATACAGCTATATGCTGAATATCAAAATTGCTGACAGATAAAAAAAGTAGTAATGAGTGAGTAAATTATAAAACTTGCCTATCTGGCAACTGGCACAATTAATTTCCTTGCAAGAGCAATAATTGACATATATTTCAATCAAAATTATGAGCTTGAAATTTATTAATATAACAATAATGAACGGCATACATATTCATTTAGTTATGTCTCTACAAATATTCACACCTGTTTTTTAAAAAATCAATTAAATCCATAGATACATAAAGTAGATGAAAAGAAAATTATGTAATTGTTTATTAAAATTAAAGCAAAATATTTTGTTATCTGGAATTATTGTCATTCTTATATATTTAATAACAAAAATGTATTAGCGGTCAATTAGAATTCTATTTTAACTCTTTTAGGTAAGTAAATCTACTATACTCAGAATATCGTAAATTTCTCTTTTTCAAACTTGCATACTATTGGGACCCTAATTGAATTGAGTTTAAAATCAAAAATAAATTATCATTTGAAACTTATACTTTTATGGAAATAATAAATAATTATCAAGTAGGACTTACATTTTCTTCTGCAACATCCTTCCTAGCTTTTCTTTTACAATTTTCGTAAATGGTTTTCAGCTGCTTCACATCTCTGGGCTCTTCAGCAGAAGCGTTGAACTGCTTCGTAATGCTCTCTCAAGCCTCTTGTTTCTTCTTCATAGTGGTAGCATTTGTTATCTTGCTTTCCAAAATGTATTCTTTTCTGTATAGTTAGGAATTTAGGAAAAAGGATTAGGTTAGGAAAAAATGGGAATTTCCTTGCAGACTTTCATATGTTTGCCTTAAAGGGTATATATTATCAGAGGTTAATTATATTTACATTTAAAACTAATTTGCCTGACTACCAATTCAAAATCTGAATACTGAAAGGTTAGTAAATTGATGAAGTTCTCATATTATTTAACTACATAAGTTATGTTTTGGCAGTAGAGAACAAAATAAAAATTATTTTAAATGCTTTATGATTAACTAATGATTCTTTATCTCAATGTTACACAGCATTTTCGTAATATCCTAATCTCATATTTCCTTAACACCTTAAGAGGGGCCTCCTCACAGGTACACAAACCTCAAAACATAAACAAAACTGGTCACTTATCTAGTTATTTTTAAGTTCAAAATATTTACGATAGATGTCGCTACTAGTATTAAATCGGCTTTTATTTAATATGCATCTCTTGACGATTCAAACAAACGCCTCTCCGGGTCAGCTGTTTCAATGTTTTGGTTTCAAAGGTTTCAAACACAATTTCTGCCAGCAGTATAGTCTGGGGCCAGCTGGTATTTTTATTAATTTTCAATCTCAATAAGTAAATTATGATTTTATTTATTTACCAGCTAGTATGTTCATTTTACCTAGGTAGGTATTCTCTTTTCTTCTTTAATTGTTTCTGTACTTATAAGTTAATTTTGAAATTAAAATAGTACTTATATCAATCATTATTGTCGGTTCTCTATATTTTGAAGTTTTATACCTATCCGAGATTTATAATTGCCATTTATTGAGAAGTAATGATAAAATGCAAAGCAAACCAATCCGACAATCTAACATCTAACAAAATTCTATTGGGATTATCTGAATGCAAAAAGCTAATCTTGTCTAAACTATCAGGTGATATAATTATATGTATTTTCTTCCGCGACTATATAATAATGCACAAATACTTATATTTTTACAAAATAACTTCTATTTAATACTCTTCCTAAGAATCTACTTTTACTGTGATATAATATATATAAAAATTGTAATTTTTGCTCAAGAGTGTCAATAGGTACCTACCTTTATTTTGGACAATTTCAAAAATTATTATAAAAAACAACCTATTTAGAATTAAAAAGAACATCCAAATATTCAATATTGTTTTACATCAAAAACTTTTCACTCTTTATTTTACAGAGAAAACATAATAAATGATAAGACAAGAAAACAATTGAAGGAGATATTTCAATTCCACCAAAGCGATTCTATCGAGAAGCGCTATTGCCATTTCTAGAGTAGGTAGACGAAATTAATTCTTTAGTCATCCTTTGGTTTACAATATTTTTTTAATATCAACAACTAATAACACTATTTACTAAGTGATCCTTTAATAATTATTTTATTGTTTTAAATGCTTATATAATCAATTAATTCGCAAGGTACCTAGGTAATTTCGATTATATATTGTAAACACAAAGTTACAAGACATTTGTGCTTCCAAAATTTTCAAAATGTAAATTGTATTCAACAATAAAATTATTCTAACCTATGGCAAGCTAAAAACTAGATAACCATCCTCATCTCTTTTTATCGTCATAATCAGAGGATTATATATAAATTATTAAATAAATTGTAAGGATTTCTAGGGACAATTTTTACATTTGACATCGATGCTTTAGAATCCAATGAAATCTAGTGATAAACACATTACTGCATTTACAATCAATGTTGCCATGTTATACGAAAATCCTCAAACTGCACGGGGAAAAAACAAACAAAAAATTTTTTTAACAGGAAAACTGTAAAACTATGCACGTCATAGATTATTAGGTTTATTTAGGTACTTGCAATATCTATATACCTAGTGACCATTTTACTTGTATGTTAGGTATTTTATGTTTTCAAAATTCGATATTCCACTACGTAGGTATGGTGTATTTGTGTATTAGCCATAAGGCAAATTGTGATAAATTTTTGTGTTTATAAAATAGAAATATATCAGGTATGTATAATACGTGCTTATATTTTATTATTGTATGATTGCAGCAGATTGTAGGTTTTTCATGATTATTTTCTCGATATCTACAATAACTAGGTAAGTAAATTAAACATTCTTTTTGTAGTTGTGGCAACTATGTAAATTCTTAACATTTTCGTTTTTTGAGCGAAAAACGAACAAGGGTAGGGGTACTAGATAAGAACATTGGGGGCGGACTAGTTCAATTTATCATTTGTGCGATTGCTATTGTTTCAAGCTTTTTTCGCTAAACCTAGTTTTCTATTGTCTATTTATATATTATTACTTTTATTTTATTGTGTTATCTTTATTGGTGAAAGAGACACTTTCTTTAATTTTTTTACACCCCCCATTAGTGAAAGAGACTTTTTTTCAGTTTTTTTGACGATTTATTTGGTGAAAGAGACACCTTTTTTAGTTTTTTTTTGTACTATACTTAGGTATATTATGGCGCGAGAAAAGTGTAGGAACCATAAACGAAACAAGAAGGCAAAATCAAAGAAGAAGTAAGTAAAAAATCTTTTGCTTTACAGGTCCTTCAGATTTCGATAAAATTATTTGTGAACACATTTGGCTTTTTATATAGTTGTCCTTATCACAAATTCAATAGAATGCCATGGTATAATGTGAAATATAAATTGATTTCATTTTCAACAAAAAATAAGTTGATGCAATATTCTCAAGAAAATATTGCTAATATAAAAATAATCGTACAAACTAAATTTTTTGACACCCGGCCTGCAAAAAAGCTATAAATTTCCATGAGTGAAGTGCCCTTAGGGTGGGGGTAAATGTTTTTAAATATGTATGAGATGGAGGTTTCATTAGCTCTGAGTCTATTATCTAGTTGAAGTAGCGATGCAGCAATTAGTAAAAGAGATGTACCTAGGAGACTCTTTTATGATACAAAATTTTGATGTCTTGGAGGTCTTAGGCAAGCTGTTTATAATGAGAGAATAAAATAAATGTTTTTCATTATTTAGGCAAAGAGAAAAGACAAAACCACTAGATGAAGAATTTTTACAACAGGAGACGGAAGTAGAGGAATTTCAAGAGGAGGACATTGGACTACAGGATGCCACAGAAGAGGATGCTGTAGAAGAGGACTTTCCATCTAATTAAATAGAAGCCTGATGTAACTGCCTAGCCCACACAGATCCAAATAATAAGTAAAAAAACCTATTTACCAGAAACATCTAATTTTTTTATTCCACTTATAGTTCTGATTATGTAACTAAGACGAAACCTGATGTAACTGTATTTGAAATAAGAAATGTTTTTTTGTTCAGTATTACAACTATATGGATCAAGACTTCAATGTTGCTGGGTGTCAGCTCCCTTTGTGAGTATACAATATTAAAAAACGGATAGTTTATATTTTTTTCTGTCTGAGGATTAAGAAAATGGAAGATGCAGTTCAGTTGCCATGTATAAATAAAAACAAAGACAATTTATTCAGTACTTGTGTATTATCTTTGTAATATGGCTTCCAAGATAAAATGGATTATTCATATATTTTTTCTGAATTGGGTTAGAAAAATAATTTGTTAGTAAAAATATTAAGTATTTATTTATAGAGTATTTGAATAATATTTTTTCAGTCTTTATAACTACATGGCTCAAGACTTCAATATGTCAATAGAGGTCACCACCCCTTTGTGAGTATAGAATTGTAAAAAATCGACATTTTTGTTAACTTTTTATTTTCTTTTTGTTCTGAGAAATGGAAGAGAAAAATAGAAGATGAACTTCAGTTACCATGTATTTTAATAAATATGAAGACAAATACATTAAATTTGTAATAATAATTTGGTTTATATTTTTATAGAATATTTTTTATTTGTTTCTTTTCAATAAAAGCATGAACTTATTTTTGCTGCGAGTTTTTTTAATAATCAATAAGGGTCAATGAAAAAGCAGACATGTCTGTTTATTGCTATAATACACATTTTTATAGTTTACCCAATTAGCATTTCTTTGCTATAATTCATTTGAATGATGATTGAGAGGGGTCAGTGGAAAATCAGACATACTGTATTATAATAAATATAAAAAGTACCTACTTACTTTGTACTTCAAATTTGTAATAGTACAAGTAGATTGCCTAAATGATTTGTTTTCGTATTCAACAAAATGAAACATTTTTGCTATAAGTAATTTCGTATAATGCCTATAATTTACTTGAATAATTAAGAAGAGTCAATGGAAAAACAGGCATATCCGTTCTAACAAACTGGAGGAAAACTGCAAAAAGTATTTTATAATAACATTTGGATACATAACCTGGAAAAATTGAAGATCAAACATAATATAACATTTTTATTCCTGTGTTTCGAAAATAATGGATTACAATAGAATACGAAATGTCTATTTTGGTCAATTAGTAGAATGCAATTGTTTTTATTACTATTATCAATGTAGTTTCCCTCAATAACTCAGGATGCTGATGTATATAACTACGTTTATGCTGATGCAATCTACAAGGGTACAGGACCCGGAGGAACCAAAAGACCCCGATATGAGGATCAATAAATATCAGGCACTTCGTGGAATCACTAGCAATAACTAAAAACATTTGTGGTTTATTTCACACCTAGCCCCCTGCACTAAACACTATAGGTACTTGTGGTGAAGCACATGCGAAATGAAAATAAACGGCATTTACGGGGCACAAATAATAGCACATGTATATTTTCTATTATATTAGTAACTTCATCTTGAAATTTTTGCAACTTATAATTTTTAGATAAAGAAAAACGAGCAAAAAACATGTTATTTATTAAACCGATCAATTTAAAATTTAAATTATCTCAAAACTATGAATTGGTGGATTAGGACCCTTCACAACTACGACGACGAATCCTAATCTCATATTTCCTTAACACCTTAAATACTTACGATTCAACGATGTTCAGAAACAATTGTTTTTCTTGCTCTGTATAATTTTTACTTTTATTTCGTTCACTAGCCAATCTAACTTACTGCGAACACGCGTATATATAATTTAAAATATCCAAAAACTTTTATCAAAACCTGAAATAACCAACAAAAACAAACTTCGGTTATAGATAGTTTGAAGTTGAAGTATGATTGACACTTACGTTACAGATTTAGTTACCGACACAACGTTACCATAGTGTGTCCGCCCGTTTTGTAATGGTGCCGTTATAATCTCGTCTGGTTAAGTTGTGAATACCAACTATATCAAACGGAGTCGTTGCCGTAACGGGAGCGTTATCGCAACGGTACCGTTAAATGATATTTCTGAATACGGGTATGAGAGATTGACTTTGAAAGCAACTACTGATCTTCAAAGCTTTGAAAGTTTTTCTCAAGTCCTTGTGCCTCTAATCGAGTTGCAGGTTTAACACTAATGTCTGAAGATATGTCTTTAAGAGATTCATAGATTTCTTTATATCCTTCAACAAGAGAGCTTTTAAAGCGTCTGCCATAGCTGACCATCTGGTATCAGCCAGCGACTTTATGACATGAGTAAGGTGTTTGCCTAAGTTCTGTTTTAAAATCTCCCATCTATACGTAGAAGCGGAAAAAAAGTTTTACAGCTCTTGCACAAACCTAAAAAAGTTGACGATTTCAGTGCAGCATTCGGCAGCAGCAGAACTCACAAGATTTAGTGAATGGGCTGCGCATGGTACATATTCTGCTGTGCTTTTTAATCCTGGCTACCGCTCCTTTATTTCCATACTTTGAAATATGCTAAACAGGAAAGGGGTCGTATTCAGTTATTAATTGAAGACATTACAGAAAAAGACCGTTAGATGTAGATCCAATGTGTTCATTATCTCCCCGAAAAGGCAACCCTCTTACTGCAAGGAATCTGACAACAGAAACAATTCTTGAGAGGACATTTCTCCAATATTTAAGCTCTTTTTCATATTGGGTTTCTAAAATCACATTAAATGATGATTCCATTTTCTGTCTAGTGATATAAGTTAGCATATTACGCCTGTAATCAGACGACTGTTCATGCTCTTTAATGAGATCAATGCTGTGCTTCCAATCATTGAATCCAGAAGAAAATTTTGTTTTCTTATGATCTGGTTGAAACAAACAGCACTGAAAACCAAACACTTTGCCAGTGGACTTTGAAAACAATCTATTAAAATTATTTCTCCACTAGGCAGTGCGCTTTTAAACAAATTAGTAGACAGACAACGCTTTTGATTGTTATAAACACGCTGAGAGATTGAAAAATCTGCATGTAAATTTTGTTTTGGTGTATCTTTAAGTATCTTTTTTGTAATTCCAGGTTTATCAACGTCCCACGTTGCAGGATCTTCTAACACGAATTCATTTCAACATAAGCTTAGGCCTACCTCATTTACTTCCATTACTCGACGAAGAGGGCACCTCTGACTGAATGGAATTTTCTGGAACTACATTTTACTACTACACAGTTCAAGTTCAGTCTTATTGGTTTTTACTACTACTCAGTTCAAGTTCAGTTTTATTGGGTAAGGTTATGTCTTCAGCTGATATTGAACATGTTAAATTAGCTTTATGCTAACATTCGTTTAAAGTCACTCTAATGTCTGTATTAGGAACCACATTCAAGGAGGAAATGTTGGAAGTAGGTGCAAAAAATTAATGAAAGGTATTTTTTTTAAAAAGTTGCGCTTCATTGTTTAGTTTTTCAGCAATAATATTTTGAAGTTTAAGACTAAGGTCCATTCACAGTAGATCATATCCTTGGTAGAATGTGAAATAAAATATTTTATTGTATGACATTCATTTCTAACATTGGTAACCAAATTTGACTACATTCGGCTGAAATACTACCTACACATTTATCCGCATTTAGTTGTATTAAAGTACTTTCTTTGATTAGAATCAACGGGGGTCGCAGTGGAGGTGGCGAAAAGGCCCCACTCACATAGAACCTAACTTTCTTTGATTTTTCTTCTTTTTTTATTATGTTCTTTCAATATTATTTGCGTCGAATCCAATTCAATTTGATGGCACTCTTCCCAAGCATGTTTGCAAATACTAGACTTGAAAAACTCACTATCTCTAATAAACTTTTTGTGTTCTTTTATTCGGATTTTCAATGGTCTAGATGTTTCACCTAAACCTGAATTTGTCGCATTCACAGGATATATCTGATATATGCAGTTTTTTGAAGATTGTATAGTTTTTGTTAGTATAGATCTAAATGTATTGTTAGATTTAAAGCTAGTTTGACTACTGAGTTGATTACCAATGAGGCCATTTTCGATAATTTTTTTATTTTAGTTTTAAAAAGTTCTCTACTCGAAAAGACAATTGCTAAAAAATCACAATTTGATACAACCGATTTCACCCTCAAATTCAGTGTTGAAATATGGCCAGCTTTGAACCGGGGCGTGTCCAAGCTGTGACGTCAAATCAGCCTACTGGCGACGAGCCCGGCGGCGGCGGCTTGCAGCTTCATATAGTCGAGTACACTAAACGTGTGAATGTTGGTTTAATTCCGTACTTTCGGCGAATTTTGCAAGTTACTTGACGTTTATGTTTGTTTTTAATCAATAATAATTTTAAAATTAGTGACAAAAAAAGTATTGCATAGTACCAGATTGTCAAAGTAGAACCGTAAAAACTTCTTATTTCGTTACCTAACGATTTGAAGGTTCAAAAACTTTGGCAGAAAGCTATGCGACGTACTACATTTGTTTCTAATAAGGGATCAAAGTATTGTTGATAAGAATTTTCTCGTTGTTGATGCTGCAGCCAAGTTAGACTTTTTCCAGTAGCAAGCTTTTTCCGTAAGAGAAGGATCCTCTGTTCTTCGGTGTAGCCACATAAAGAATGCCACAGCATGCTTGCATCCCCCCTCAGACGCAGGACAATCGTGGCATAAAACTTCTTCCACACAATTTTTAATCGTATGAATTTTACACGAAACATTATAATTTTTAGATTTTATTTTATGTTCTGGAGTGATCTTTGCTTTAACAAAACAAAAAGATTGGTATTGTTTCACTTGAACATAACCAATGGCGTTATCACCATAAGTCGTTCTTGCAGATCTGAAACGAAATTGAGCCTAAAAACAGCTAGTACAGCAGTACATAAAAAAAATCGCATTAACATGAATTGATAAGACTGATTTTTGTGTTTGTTTATTCTTAGAAAAACCCTGAGTTTACGCCAAAAAAGCAGTGATATGGACAAACAAATGATAACTCCAACTAATTTGTATATTAGAATGTGTTCTAGGATTAGATTAAAATATCAGAAATAAATATGCAAATTGAAGCGCGCGAGAGCTATTTAGGTTATTCCACCTCCACAGATATTCTTTATATTCCAATTTTATCACCACCCTACCCTGTATACGACCTCACGTGTTTTTTTTTTAAATTGTATTCGCCTGCTAATAAATTGTACCCGTTTACGATAACGAATACGATTGCGAACACTTAGGTACTTTTCCATTTTCACACCTCTTCATTCTGCACTGATAGGTATAGTTCTTATTTTGGTTAAAATACTGCATAACCATTATTTCATCCACCATCGGCAAATTGCCAGAATCGCCTTTTAAAAATCCTTTTTCTAACGAGATCATTTCGGATGATTAGATTTGCGTACAAAGCCGTTCTACAAATTAATTATTGTACTAGTCTTTAGTACAAGGGGCGGAGCTAACTTTACATTCTAATTTCTCGGATAGTTTTGATTCAATTGATTTAATTTTTTTCAGGGTAACTATAGATAAATGGATCGGATTAATTGGAATTTTAACCAATAATGTAAAAATGTAATTGACCTAAATGGCCCCATTGTCTTAATTCTTTCTGATACACCTTTAACATACGGTATTGTTAAGTTTAAAAAAATTATGCTTGCTGAATTATTAATATTATTATCTTCTATAAGTTCCTTGTGGCATTACTTGTTATTTTTTCTTATTTTCTTGGGAATCAAACCACAATAATGTTCTTTTATTTTTTTATTTCAACGTTTCGGTAGCGTTCCAGCTACCGTTGTCAAGATTAACTAATAATGAATGAATGAAAAATTTTTGGTCCCTATCTGACACAACGAAAAAAATTTGACAACTAGACAATCAATAATATTTTGAAGTTTAAGACTACAAAACTTTGTTGTCAAATTTTATTAAGGTCCATTCTTAGTAGATCACACCTCTGGTAAAATGTGAAATAAAATATTTTATTTTATGACATTCTAACGATATGTAGTCCACTAGAAATGGAATCCAGTGAAGTGCACGTTCCAGGAACGGTTTTTATTGGGATAGCGCTTTTTTTCGCTTATTTTGGAAATTTTGTTAATAAAAACGCGTTTATTGTTACTTTTTTGTGTATGATTATTTTTGTTTTCAAAATATGTATAACTCAGTTTGGTGATTTTGTGTATTGAAGTGTGTATCGATTAACAACCATTCCAAAGATAAATCATAAGAAAACCTGGATAAAAACTTATGATGCTATCCTGATAACGCCGGTAATTGATTATTGGAAATTTCTCTTTCTAACATTGGTAATCAAAGAAAGTGCTTTAATACAACTAAATTCAGATAAATGTGTAGCTAGTATTTCAGCCGAATGTAGTCAAATTTGGTTACCAATGTTAGAAAGAGAAATTTCCAATAATCAATTACCGGCGTTATCAGGATAGCATCATAAGTTTTTATCCAGGTTTTCTTATGATTTATCTTTGGAATGGTTGTTAATCGATACACACTTCAATACACAAAATCACAAAACTGAGTTATACATATTTTGAAAACAAAATAATCATACACAAAAAAGTAACAACAAACGCGTTTATATTAACAAAATTTCCAAAATAAGCAAGAAAAAAGCGCTATCCCAATAAAAACCGTTCCTGGAACGTGCACTTCACTGGATTCCATTTCTAGTGGACTACATATCGTTATAATGTCTTAAAATAAAATATTTTATTTCTCATTTTACCAGAGGTGTGATCTACTATGAATGGACGTTAATAAAATTTGACAACAAAGTTTTGTAGTCTTAAACTTCAAAATATTATTGATTGTCTAGTTGTCAAATTTTTTTCGTTGTGTCAGATAGGGACCAAAAATTTTTCATTCATTCATTATTAGTTCTTGACAACGGTAGCTGGAACGCTACCGAAACGTTGAAATAAAAAAATAAAAGAACATTATTGTGGTTTGATTCCCAAGAAAATAAGAAAAAAATAATATTATTGTATATTAACAATGAGCCACTCTCTACATTCCTAACTTCCTTGTTTATAAATTATATGTTGGGTAATTATTGTTATTCAAAACTGATTTTTGTACAGTTTTCTCCTTTGTGAATTCATTATGATTTAGAATAAATGAATTTGGCCCTATCGTATAAAGATTTCACTATCCCTTTTTTTACACTTAGGTACAGAATGATTGGATTCAAAATTCAAATACCTATTAGTGTGTGTTGGTTTATGGTAAACACTTGTTTCATACCCTGTAGATGTTTTATTGATAAGAAAACTTATATTTGTTAAAAAATCTTTCAGAGAAAGGTTATTTTACGAAAATAAGGTCTACATATTTCCAACAGATAATTGGTTTTAATTTTTGATTATTTACTATTTCGTCTTCAAAATGTTCCATGTAAAATTTGATGAAATTGGTGAGAGGCAAGAGTCCATAGCAGGACCAAAATTCTGTTAAAAATCGTTATTTAATTGAAAATATGTTTTCTCATTCACTCTCAGTACCTAATTTCCGTCGTTTAAAAGTTATTTGAAAAAAACACATTTTTGGTAAAAATAGATATTAAGTAGATAATCGATCAATAGTCTTAATGAACAATGCTTCAAGATACCAATTTTACATGTTTTTAATATTATTAAAAGGCCATTATTAACAACAATTCTAGTTTATTTAAAAATTCTCCAGTTTTATTTTATAAAGGTACTCGAAATGTCTGCCATTTTCTCTTATACATAAATCTTAGCATCTGAGAAGTAATAGATCTGAATTCTTGTACTATTCGCTCCTTCATATCTTCAGGTGTTGTAGGTGGCGTTTGATAAACAAGATTCTTAACATAACCCCACTTGAAAAATTCAGGTTTTGTTATGTCCGGTGATCGAGTTGGCCACTTTTTTGGACCATTTCTGCCGATCCATCTATTAGGAAACTGTTGATGTAATTCATCAGCTACCTCAAGTAAATAATGAAAGGCACGTATACAAGGGGGAGGGGGGAAATTTACCAACTCCCCCAGGCAGGCGATCGTCGTCATTATCTATAACACATACATAATATTTGGAACATTATTGAATGTCATAATAAATTTTATGGTTACTGTTTCGGATCCTAAAATGTAAAAAAAGTATGGCATTACATTTGAAAAAAATTACGTCATTAGTCCAGTTTCCTAATGGACCACCCTGTATAGATGAACATAATTTTAAGAAGTTTGATTTTGATTACTGTTTCCATCTACCTTTTAAATAAATATGTATATAAGTTACATACAATAAGAGTTATAGAGCTACGACAAACGTTTGCCGGACCCTGTATCTTATTGTTATAGTATTGGGAAAATTTCGTACTATTATGCAATTGCAAAAGTTCACGAAAAATATCCAGATGTACCCATTACGCGCTGTGGATTAAAAAAATTAATGAAGAAGTTTGATGAGACAGGATCTGTTCAAGACCAAAAGAAATTGAAAAAGGCCTACGTTGAGGAGGATGATGCAGCTAGTGCACTATCTATGCATTCGTTAAGGGAAAATCCCAAGTTGAGTCTACGAAAAAGAGCAGTGGAGTTCGGTTTTTGCAAGAATCTCTTACAGAAAATATTTAAGCAAAACAAAATTCATCCATTCAAACCGAAATTTATTCATACCTTACATGATTATGACACAAGGTTAGACTTTTGTGCCATGATTTGTGAAAAACTTATGCATGACCGATTCTTTCATAATATTTCTTCTGATGAAGCAACGTTGTCGATATTTGTCTAGTGAAAACCCGAGCAACAGGATTAACAACTGTAATAGTCAATTTGCTGAAAAAGTTAATGTTTGGAAGATACATTAAATCAGGAGGTATATTTGTAATTGCTGGACAACTTCTTAATATCTGAGTTAGAAAATATTCCCTTGGAGCAAAGGCGTGAAATGTACTTTCAACATGATGGATGTTCGTCACATTGGACTTTGCTAATTAGAGGCTGGCTGGCTGGATGAATAATTTCCTGGGCGATGGATGGGTTATGGACCAATATTTTTTCCGCCCCGATCCCTGATTTATCTATTTCAGATTTTTTTTATGGGGCTAATTGAAACAAAAAGTTTACGCAAATAATTTAAACCATAATATTGAAGACTTGGAACGAGCTATCATTGATGCCGTTAACGAAATTTTCCCAGAAATGCTGCGAAATACTTAAGAAAGAATTTAGAAAGAGAATTGAGAGATGTTGTAACGAAGTTACTTTTTGGGTCTAATAATAATTTGGATTGTAGTATTTTCTTTTCCGGTATTAATTGTAGTTTATTTAGTTTTCAAGATATAAAGTATGTAACGTGTTATTTCCTCCTTACTCAGTTTCTTTAATTTTAAATGTTGTAAGGTAGTAAATATAAATTTTACCTGGTAAAACAATTCAATCACAAGTCTATTGATTTATCATATTTGGGCCGTCCGGTATATATACCTTTTAATTTTATATTCAGGCCGTTCGGTATATCCGTATGAATTTTGGTATAAAGTAATTAAATCTAGTTTGAGTTTTTTGGAAAAAAAAATATTTTAGAAGCGATTAGTGGGAAAGAAGGCATAAATAGCAAAACGAGAGTTAAAAGGGAGCTTCTTCTCTCCGTACTGAAACCAACCTACAGTGTCCGTCGGAAGTGACCGAGTTTTCGAAAAGTGTTTGAAAGGTAAAATTTTATTTTTGCACCGCATATTTCCGTATTGAATTTTATTTTGTCCCGAAATTGTTTGATTATTGAATTTAATGTATTCTACCAATGAATAAATTTGTCAGACTTACATTCCGTTGTTATATATGGTACTCAGTGGTATTCTTACTTTTCATTTTTTTTAAATTTTCTTACGTTTTCCGATAAATAAATTTGTAAGCTATCCGACATAGTTTTTTTTCGTTTATTTTAAATAGTTCATAAATAATTTGGTCCGTATATTTTTCGTGCTGGGACTAAGAATCCAGTTTTTTGTAAGCATCGGTTTTTTTCCCACCGGTCTTTTACTTTACATTGATTTGTTGTACTTAAGTTTTGTTAGGATTTCACTTGCTGGTTTTAAGAAATAATATTTGATTGCTGGGCGTCTCGCAAGTCTCGTTCAGGGATTAAATTTATTTTTTTTTACAGGAATCTCAGCAAATCGCCGACTGTCTCGGGTCTTGTTGAGATTTCATTCTCTTTCCGTTGATTTACTTTATTATTTGTTTTGGTTCAAGAAATAATATTTGATTACTGGGCGATCCGAAAGTTTCGTTCAGAAATTAAATTTATTTCTTCACAGGAATTTCAGCTTTTCGCCGACTGTCTCGGGTCTTGTTGAAATTTTTTTTCTCTCTTTCCGTTTATTTAGTTTATTAGTAGTAGTTCTGGTTTTAGGAAATAATATTTGATTGCTGGACGTCTCGTAAGTCTCGTTCAGGGATTAAATTTATTTTTTTTAACAGGAATCTCAGCAAATCGCCGACTGTCTCGGGTCTTGTTGAGATTTCATTCTCTTTCCGTTGATCTAGTTTATTATTAGTTTTGGTTCAAGAAATAATATTTGATTACTGGGCGATCCGAAAGTTTCGTTCAGAAATTAAATTTATTTCTTCACAGGAATTTCAGCTTTTCGCCGACTGTCTCGGGTCTTGTTGAAATTTCTTTCTCTTTCCGTTTATTTAGTTTATTAGTAGTAACAGTTCTGGTTTTAAGAAATAATATTTGATTGCTGGACGTCTCGCAAGTCTCGTTCAGGGATTAAATTTATTTTTTAACAGGAATCTCAGCAAATCGCCGACTGTCTCGGGTCTTGTTGAGATTTCACTCTCTTTCCGTTGATTTAGTTCGTAAATAGTTTTGGTTCAAGAAATAATATTTGATTACTGGGCGATCCGAAAGTTTCGTTCAGAAATTAAATTTATTTCTTCACAGGAATTTCAGCTTTTCGCCGACTGTCTCGGGTCTTGTTGAAATTTCTTTCTCTTTCCGTTTATTTAGTTTATTAGTAGTAACAGTTCTGGTTTTAAGAAATAATATTTGATTGCTGGACGTCTCGCAAGTCTCGTTCAGGGATTAAATTTATTTTTTAACAGGTATCTCAGCAAATCGCCGACTGTCTCGGGTCTTGTTGAGATTTCATTCTCCTTCCGTCGATTTAGTTTGTTATTAGTTTTGGCTCAAGAAATAATATTTGATTACAGGGCGATCCGAAAGTTTCGTTCAGAAATTAAATTTATTTCTTCACAGGAATTTCAGCGAATCGCCGACTGTCTCGGGTCTTGTTGAAATTTCTTTCTCTTTCCGTTTATTCAGATTGTTAGTAGGACTTTGTTGGTTGTCAAGAATAATATTTGATTACTGGGCGATCCGAAAGTTTCGTTCGGGAATTAAAATTATTTTGTTCAGGAATCTCAGTGAATCGCCGACTGTCTCGGGTCTTGTTGAGATTTCTATTTTCTTCCGTTGTTAAATATAGTGTCTACCGGTTGTCAGGAATAATATTTGATTACTGGGCGACTCGAAAGTCTCGTTCGGGAATTAAATTTATTCTGTCAGGAATTTCAGCTTTTCGCCGACTGTCTCGGGTCTTGTTGAAATTTCTTCCCCTTTCGTGCATATAGGTTGTTATTGAGGTTTTGTTTTTGATATTTCCGAAATATTATTTGATTGTTGGACGTCTCGAAAGTTTCGTTCAGGAATTAAAATTATTTTGGCCGGAATCTCAGCGAATCGCCGACTGTCTCGGGTCTCGTTGATATTCTCAAATTTATAATTTTCTTGTAGAAATTAATTTTCAAATTCTGTTACACCGCTGCTCAGTACCGTGAAATATTTTAGTAATATTGAATACGATAGCCACGTTTATAAAACCACTGAGTCTGTATAACTTATATGTTTCTTTGATTTGTCCTGTACACGAACCGTTTTATATTTTACCTAGTGTATATATTTTTTTTTTGAATAGCCGCCTGTCTGCAAATTTGTTTTAGTAGGTTTAAAAACATTTTTATTTGTTCCTATGTTAGGGAATAAACTCCTTTATTTAGTGATTATGGTTTTATTCATTACTTACTAGCCGTTCGTTATTACCGTTGGTTTCAATGTGTTTTAGGGCAATTCTGTGCTGACAATCGAGCAATAAAGCTCGACTGAAAAATAAGTATACCGCTACTTAGTCTCTACAGATATTTACAGTCCGACCCCTGGCATTTTCCGTACCTCCATCTGTTGTTATCCGGAACTCTCGAAATTTTGGAGTCGAGGGGCCGTGGAGTTAACCACGATAAAAATCTGGCGCCCGAGATAAAACTTGAATCCGTAGTTTTGGGGTGTCAATTGTGACGTGTCCAGTTACTTAGGTTCGATATAAGTAAAGGAGGAAGGAAAACCCGTCACAATGTTTTGAAGCTGGGGGAGGATATATTGAATAGATGTTTTTTGTTTACTTAGTGTTTCTTACATTATTAGTCTGTATTGTTATTTTCGATATTGATTATAATTCTTGTATGGTTAACATTGTTGTCAAATATTTATTAAAGGATGACAATTTGAAAATTATTTATAAAAGTTGACAGTTACTTTGTACATCGTAAACGTCACTCACTAGATTAATACATTATTTTCGAACTCAATGCAAAAATTCATATGGTGTTCATAAAACTAGCTATAAAATGAGACAGGTTTTGAAAAACATGAATTTTATTTAGAACAACCAAAACCTTTTATCAAGAATGACATTTTTCACTAAAACTAATATTTTCCACCTATAGGATACCCAATCCGTGGACACGCTGTATAAGTTATCTAATTTTCTGAAATACATGTCCCATACCTTGTGTCTAAATATCTTCTGTATGTTTCTTGTGGGTGTATTCATTTTTCTTTTTGTTAATTTTTTGGGAAATTGAACCACACTCTTTTAATGTTTTTTATCTCAACGTTTCGGTAGCGTTCCAGTTACCGTTATCAAGGATAATTAACTTTTTTATAAAATTCTGGTCCCCATCTGGGGTCTACGGAAAAAACATGAAAAAGATTGTGGTTTAATTTACCAAAAACTAACAAAAAGAAAAATTAATACACCACAAGGAACATACAGAATATATTTAGTTTATTAGTTTAAGGTTAAAAAAGTTATTTGTTTTAATTTCAAATTTTATTTCAGGTACTTGGACTACTACTACTTTCATCTTTATTCAGGCACCAACAACCTACCTGACCATATCTAAATAGCAAAGGAATAACTCCATTTAGAACAAGAATGTTTTTGTTCTCGTCTTTGTTTTGACTGTTTAATAACAAAAAGTTTTTCTATAAGCAGTTCTAAAATTGAACATTCCAATGTACCTAAATATGAACTGATTTTGAACACATATGATCGAACAGAAACATTGCAATGGTGCAAAATGTGGTAGACAACCTGCCGTTGGAAAATACTGGGTGCTACCTAGTTGGTCTCAAATCCCTCGAACGTGTCCTTCGTAATATTTTTTGAAAACTAGCACAATAATTTCAATTTCATTTAAATACCGACAACCTGGGATGGCGATTTACTGCGCTCCGTACTCAGTTGATATTTTCGGAATATTTTCATCCAACTGTACACTACATCTGACGACGATGCATCGTTTAAACGTCTGATACTGTTAGGTGGCTACGATGACATCTTTACTGAAATCTGCAGGTTCAGGCTATCTGTCTAGACCACCTAGCTGGCGTAGGGTTGGGGTCATAATAATTTCACACCGTTAATCTATTATGAGACACCCTGTATTCAGGTGCAGCTTCGTGGTATCATATAATAGATCGACGTAAAACTGCTTTATGCCTTTTGTAAAAAATTATAGGTTCTGGTTTATACAAATTTCAGAAATATCACAATATGTGATAAAGCTCCCTAATATTTTGTCTTTCCAATTTCCCAACAACGATACCGTTATTTTCTCTGCCTTTTGTGTATCCTTTCCTCATTCCTTTCTCGTTTAGTACTTGTGCTTTTTCTCCAGGAACTAGGGAGCACAGTGCCACTTTTTTTCTCGTAAAGCAGCGGAGGTCAATAATGATTCAAGGGAGGAACTGGCACTTTACTCCTGTGTACTACATATAATTTTTCCTCGTACGCACTTATTAAAAAACCTTTTTCTGAATTATTATTAATTTTTTTTGTTTTCAGCCAATTGCATATTATACTGTATATATTATTTTTTATACTTGTTTTCAAATTTTTGTGGTAATAAGGTTAATGAGGCTATGTTCTCTTGTTCCCTAATATCAGACGACGTATTTGTAAATTGAAAATCACACGGATCGCTCTCCATTTCTCAAAGGGTTTGATAAACTTCCACTTTAAAAGTCAATTGCAATGTTTACTGTCATTGAGTTACAGCATACTATTTGAACTTTATGTCTCCTAGCTCCATGTATCATTGCAGGAAAAATTCTTTTGCAACAATTGTGGATGATAAAACTCAATTGGGATGAGTCATTACCTTCCGAATTATATACAAGGTGGGTTAATTTTAGACAAAATTTAAATGATTGTCATATACCTAGAATAACTCTTTGTGCTAATCCAACCGTAATTGAACTTCATGGGTTCTGTGATGCGTCTCTAGAAGCCTATGGGGCGTGCATTTACCTTCGAAGCATTAGAGGAGAAGTGGCATGAAAGGGACATTTTTAGCATATTTGTAGGAATACCTACCTCATTTTTAATTCATTAATATGTTCTAAAAAGAATCTCCTAATATTGGAAATGGTACGTGTGAAGCAATCATCATAGCATTTAGCATTAACTTGACATTTAAAAGTTAATCGATGATTGCCCGCATATCAGTACTTGAATTTCTTTTTATATCCTTTCCCTTTTTTAGTTATTAGTCGTGTGATCAATGATTTCAAGCAATTGACTACGTGAATTTTCAACCCTTTCGGTACGACCTGTTTCTGAAAACTTACAACGTCGCAATGTTGGCACATATAACTGGTTTCTTTTTTTTCTTGGTATATTAACAACATCATCTGTACCCATTTTTAGAATTTCCTGGTTTTCGTGGAACCATCACTGGAAAGTGTTTGGTGAAGCTTGTCATTACCCAAATTGCAATGAGCACGTTTTATTGTGTTTGAATGCCTGGAAGAAAGGAGTGAATAACACCAAGAAATAAATAATGCGATACCTTCCTAGGAGTTGAACAATATCCGCTAGATGAAACTTGGTAAACCGAACCTTATTAGTATCTCTAGTGGAAAACATTGCTACCCTTGCGACACTATCATTTTCAGGATGAAGCTCCGTTTTTTTGCCCAGTTTCCATTTAAGAGGAGGCAAATTGTCTTCTTTTATTAGAACTAAAGCACCCAGCTTCAGCCCTTGGTGGTTAAATTTCCACTTGGTACGAGTCTGTAGTTCGCTGATTTACTCTTGAGACTTTCGTTGCCAAAAGTACTGTTGCATTTGTTGCAGCAGCTGGTATCTAGATAATTATTAGATCAAACGAACTTACCTAAGTGATGTTCGATCTAAATTATATTCATCCCTCGACGAAGTAAATAGAATAGCAATTGTAGTACCTTCAGCACAGCGTTAACCACACACTATGTTTAAAATTTAACACGTTCGCGGACAAACACGAAAAATGGTGACTGCGAAAAAGCCATGATAATATTTGATGAACTAGAGAGACTAGGATCATTTTGAAAACACGTATGTGTTGCAAAAATGGTGGGGATAAACCTTACGTCAAAAAAACAACCAGCGGCAAATACCGTCTTGTCCCAGTGCAAGCGTAAATGTGTTCTGCTGGGACAAAGACGGCAAATGCCGTCGCATAATTAAAGCACAAAAAACCTTTATTTATTGAAAACTAAATGGAACAAAGAAGTAGTTACTAGTTCTTCAACTTATGAAACTCCTCGAAGCATGATACTACACAAAGAGGAGGCTTTTCGGGGCAGGTTTTGCATAAGAACTTGGTCTCTTTTCGTTTTTTCTGCGCTGCACAGTGTCTACATCTCATATGGTAACTCTTTGGAGAATTATTAGCATTAGGAATTGTATCAGGAAAATGCATTGCGTGATGTTGAAGTTGTTCATCTCTCCTTTCTGGGTGAAGCAGCTCATCATTGCGTCTTCTTTTTCCTCCACGCATGGGCCCAGAATGAACTATATTTCTGCCATCAACAATTGTATTTGGTATGCCTAGGTAGTGTTTTATAACATCTTCGCGAAACTGTAGAAAGGTTTGTTTTTTATCAAACTTTCTACGTATGTAGTACGAATTCCAAAGTGTTATATCCAATAGGTAGAACATTACTTACTTGTACCATCTTATACTTTTTCTGGGCGAAGAGTAATAACTGATCATTTGATCATTGCGATCGATTCCTGACATATTGGTATTATAATGGGAGATTTCCACAGGCTTCACTTCATCTTTTCCATATCTATTTTGAACAGTCACTAACTGAAGGTGATATTTAGTAGTAATCGGTAAAACTTCCCGCCTATCCTTCCACTTTGAGACGTAGACATTTTTATTTCTTTTCCACACATGCTGCCCTTTCTTTAGTTTGGCGCCAGTAATATGCGTGGGATTTTTTTTGCGATTTTTTCTCTAGAGTTCCTGTAACATGCGTTCTTCTTTTTAGAAGCTTTTTAGACAGACCAACACTGTTGTAGAAGTTACCCATAAAAACATGATGCCCACGATCCAGGAATGGTTCCAGCAAAGAATGTACTAGAGTTTCAATTTTAGAAAGCCCCTCAGCCTCATCACTTTTTCCAGAGTAGATTTGAAGATTCAAAACGTAGCCATCAGTTGTGCAAACAGAATAAAATTTCACGCCATATCGTGCTCTTTTTTCCTTTATGTATTGTCTGAAACCTAATCTTCCTCGAAAAAGCATAAGAGATTCGTCTAGAGACAAATTTTCTTCAGGAAAATGGGCATTTCTAAATTTCAGAAGTAAAGTATCCATAAGTGGCTTTATTCGGTATAGTTTATCAAGTTTATCGTTAGGATGGTAGTAACCGTGAGCACAACTAAAACATCTCAGCAGCTCTTCAAAACGTCTGCCCGAAAGTGTGTGGTGAAATACAGGAGCATAATAAAGCGGGTCAAGAAAGAAAATTTTTCTGATGGATGGAAACTTTTTTTGACCTTGTAAGATGCACAAAGCAAGGAACTGTTTTACTTCGGCCGGAGATATAATTTTTATGTTGGCAAACCTTCCATATTTTCTCTCTGGACGATTGGTGTTCTGGAGAACTAATCGATAATTGTTCATTGAATTGGTAATCAATTGCATCACTTCATCATCCCACAATTTCTCGAAACATTCAACAGCACTTGGAACCAAATTTCCAAAATCAATTTGTAAACCACCTCCGGTACCATCAAAATTGAAATTTGGAATGTCCGCTACGTCATCCTTCCATTCATCTTCACTAGAGTCTGGTGAGTCTGTATCGCCTACATCTTGTCTCGTGTTATTCAAATTCTGTGCAGGAATGTCCTGCACATCGTCATATATTCGTTCCTGGGCTTCACTCACCTCACTAGCGCTGCTTGAGCTCTCCATAGTGTAATTTGGGTCTTTGATATCATCATCGCTGCTGTATGCTTCTGACTGAGATGACGGCTCAGACTCCCCCGAGCTTACTTCGTCCATGAGTCGTCGTAACCTGGCTTCTTCTCGAGGGTCCATTTCTCCTGGAAGAGAATAAAGAACCGTCAGATCCATATAACATGCCAAATTTCAAAAAAATCCATAGGTGGATCCGCAGGTTTTCATTTATTCATCGGAATATCGATTTGTTTGGTTTTTTAGCAAAAACATGAAAGAGTAAGGTTAGGTCATAAGAAACATGGCAAGGAATTTCAATTTAAGCAAGGTAAACCCAACCATAAGGTATGTCTGGACAGCAGGAAGTAATGGAGCCAATAAAAGAAGAAAATCCTCTTATTTTGAAAATAGTTTTTTGTTGGAACGTTTCTGTAAATTCTCTAGAATCGTATTTAAAACCCAAATATACACAACTCTGTCTTGGAACTAAACAGCTTTTCTTAAAATTAATAACAAATCCTAATTTATTAAGGATATTCTGCGTCACTAACACATTATTTTGACAATCTGCGAAGGTGTCCCCAAGAAGTAAAAAATCATCCAAATATAAATTCGAGACTAGTCCCCTGCTTCTTAGAAAGGATAAAACTGGTTTCATAATTTTGGTAAAAATTCTAGGTGCACAGTTTAGGCCAAAGGGTAAACAGTTAAATTGATACAAAAAATGTTTAAAGTAAAACCTGTAGTATTTTCTGTATGTTTTGTTAATGGATACTAGAAAATATGAATCCTTTGAATCTAAGGAAGCCATAAAGCAATCCTTTTTAATAAGTTTGGTAACCGTTTTATAGTCTTCCAATTTAAAATGTTTATTTGCAACATATTTATTTAAAGTTTTAAGATTTAATATCAACCTAGACGAACCGTCACTTTTAGGTGTCAGGAAAATATTGGAAATGAATTGTTCTTTACATTTTCGAGTCTTTGAAATAGCACCTTTCTCCATAAGATCGTATAAACAATCTTCTACCTGCCTTTCTTCCCTCTGTGACCAATTTGGTTCTTTGGGAATAACTCTTTGATGAGGTTTCTTACAAAAAGGTATTTTAAAGCATATAATGTAGGACAATATACACCTATCACTCGAAATATGTTACCATTGTCTAGAGAATAACCTTAATCTGCCTGCGATTTTACTCACCTCGGGGTCTAAGTTCGCGGATTCCTCCTCTTGAATTTCGATGGTTGGCCTCTTCTGTCGGATTGTTGACGTTGATGGTCCTGCTGTTGCTGCCATGTTCTGTTGCGTTGATTCTGGGACTGGTGAACTGAAGGTCTGCCCTAACGAGTCCCAAACGAAGAACTGGACAGACGTTTGGAGTTTAAATTTTAAAACACTTTAGTTGAATTGGGTTTTACGGGCTTTAGTTCCTGACCGGACTTCTGCATATTTTTGGAGGCATTGATTTTTTTCTTCAAGGTCATCACCAAAAAGCCAATCTGTAACGATCGTCTTTTCTAAGGTATCCTTAAGATCCCTGTTAATGACCATCGTAGCCAGTTCTCTGCGAGAGTTAGATTCACAGCTAAAAAGGTCAACTAACAAACGTCCAGAATCACTTAACCTTTTTATGGCGACTTTATTATCCCTCCTCCATTTTGTTTCAACAAATCTGTAAGGACCAGTCCAATAGCAGTCACTGCAGCCCCTACCTGGGTTTGTAAGTCTCTTCGAACAGCAGAGTTTGAGAATGCCGCCCTTACGACCTCATTGAGCTTAGCTGAACTCAGTAGTTGACAATTGGCAGGAATAGGATATTCTGATATTAAAGAATTTCTTTCTTCTTGAGTTATACCTCGTTCAAGGATCGCCGACCACCTCTCCGCTAAATATTTCCTGATAATTTTACACACTTCCTGAGCGATATCCAGAAAATTCTGATAAAAAGGTACACCTAGTACATGTGCACAGGAAGGAAATTTTAACCCCAAAAACCCAAATTGTGGTCCAACAAAAAACTGACAGAACTTGTTTTCACCTTGCGGGGTCACAGGTCCAAAGATATTGTTTTAGTTCCAAGAACAGAGAGGTTGACAAGTTGAAGGTGATGTTAAATAAACATTCAGTGAAGGGTCAAGGTCATGTCAAAAAGGTAAACAAAATTGACTTTGAAATTTTAACCATCTACACACTACCTGTATCTTAATTAATTAGTGTTAATTAACAATTCCTAAGTATTTCTTGAATTTATTCTATACCTTGTTCTTTAGGTACCCAGAACAAAGTAAATAACTACTCACGAAGTCCGACTGAATTATAAAGATAAGAAACAGGCCGTACCGTCTTGTGCGGTCAACACACTGCAAAAGAATGATTCTAGAGGACAAATCCGACACCCGATAGCGACCGGTAATTAAATTTTAAACATAGTGTGTGGTTAATGCAGGGCTGAAGGTACTACAATTGAAGGGTGTTATATGTTTGTCTTTAAGTTAATAATAATTGCTGGATTGTGAATTTTTGAAATTATTTTATTAGATGACTGACAAGTGCTCAAAACATGTCGAACCCTAGTTACAGAAGGGAAATGTCCCAAACCCCTTCAAAAATAACATTCTTTTTAGTTAATTGTCCTAAATTTACATTTAACTTTGATAAATTAGGAATAAACTTCCCCACATATGTCAGCATACCTAAAAATCTCAACAAGTCTTTTGAATTGGCAGGGGTTGGCATTTGCTTTATGGCCCCCACTTTATTATTGTCTATCTTAATACCACTATTCGATCAAATATGACCTATACTTGGTTTTGTCTGAACTTACACTTACTTTTGTTAAACTTTACCCCCATGTCTCGAGCTTTCTCAAGAACACTCTAAAATTCTGTCATGTTCCTTTTCAGTCTTTGCATATACAGGGTGTTTCTTAAGTAATCTAAAATATTATATGGGGCGCTTCGTTACTCAATTTTAAGACGAAAAGTTCATATAAACATATGTGATAGGTGTTGTCGTTTATGAGATACAGGGTGTTGTACGTGAAATTAATTTTTCTTGGTGACGCTACTGATTTATATTTTTTTATTATTTTATTACAAGCACCATGTGTTAAACATAAAGAAAAAATAATACATTTCAGAGCAAATGTTCAAAATGTCCACCTCCAGCTAAAATGCAAGCATCCGCTCGATGTCTAATGGATTGTCGAATACGTTCGAAGATACCAGGATTGTTACGAATAACATTACAGCCGTCTATGATACGATTTTTAAGATCTTGTACGTTTAATATCAGTGTTGTGTAAACAAGCGATTTCAAATATCCCCACACACAAAAATCCAGAGGATTGTGTCCAGGTGATCTAGGGGGCCACGGGTGTGGAGATCCTCGTCCGATCCAATGGTTTGGAAAAACATTATTTAAAAACTCGCGAACAATCACTGAAAAATGTGGAGGAGCTCCGTCATGCATGAACCACATGCGCCTTCTAATAATAATAGGTACATCTTCCAAAAGAAGTGGAAGTTCATTTTCTAGAAAACGAAGATATGTCTCACCAGTCAACCGTGCAGGAAGGAAAAATGGTCCAATTAAATAATCATCGATGATGCCAAGCCAAACATTGACCGAAAATGTTTGTTGAAATCGTTTTACACTTATGGTATGTGGATTTACATCTGCCCATATGTGGTCATTATGAAAATTCATAATCCCATGTCTAGAAAAGTTGGCTTCATCCGTAAATAGAATATTGGCAACAAAATTCGGATTGTTCGCGATTTCACGTAAAATCCATTGACAATACTGTATGCGTAATGGATAGTCAGTAGGTAACAAATGTTGAACACGTTGAACGTGATATGGATACAATAAATTATCTTTTAGAATATTCCAAACAGTTTTGTTACTAACATTTACTTCATCTGCAACTTTTCTTGTACTCGTTTCTGGATGTTGGTCAATAATTTGAAGAATCTGGTTTTCCAATTGGGGATTTCTCACAGTTCTGGGTCGTCCAATAATATTCTTCGATTTAGCAAAAGTTCCAGTTTCTTGTAAACGAATATGTAACTTAGTAAACGTATCTGAACGTGGTAAACGATTATTTGGATAACGCTGGGCATACGTACGTCTAGCTTCTAAGGCATTACCATTCGCTAATCCGTACAAAAAATGCATATTAGCCATTTCAACATTAGTAAACACTGGCATAGTTATTAACTGAACACAGAGTCAATCAAATAAAAATGTACGATTTTTGCGTTGGTTTTCAAATTTGACACTTGTCAACGTTGCTACAAAGGCCACTTAGAATAAGCATGTTTTTGCGTATTACTTCTAAAAACCAGTTGCGTCACCGGGAAAAATTAATTTCACGTACAATCAGAACTGACTTATTACAATAAATTCAACACCCTGTATCTCATAAACGACAACACCTATCACACATGCTTATATGAACTTTTCGTCTTAAAATTGAGTAACGAAGCGCCCCATATAATATTTTAGATTACTTAAGAAACACCCTGTATAATAATGTCATCAATATATAACTTAACACCTTTAATATTTTCAAAAATCTCTGAGAATGTTCTATGAAAAACTTCAGGTGATATGGATATACCAAATGGGAGCCTAAGAAAACGGTACCTACGCATTGGTGTTGCAAACGTTGTTAAATAAGAGGATTTTTCAGAAAGTTTCACCTGCCAGAATCCCTTGTTTGCATCTAAAATTGTAAAATAATTAGATCCTGTCATGTCATGTGTTATTTCCTCAAATGTTGGAAGTTCATAGTGTTCCCTCATTAGAGACTTATTCAACATAAAACTAACTCACCTAGATATCCGCAATCAAATGGTTTCATAGAGAGACATGTGCAAACAATTAAAAATACTTTAAAAAAGGCTCTAAAAGATGAGAAAGATATGTACATGGCTCTAATGGAACTACGTAATACACCAAATAATTATGATGTACCTTCTCCAGCAAAGGGAGTCATAACAAGATATTCTTTCCTCTCTTTCCAATGCGTTATAGATCTTATCCCTTTCATTGGTGATTCTTCTATATTACACCGCACAGAACAACCTGAGCTAGAACAAGATAGTAACCTTTCTAGAGGAAATTTCCTTGATTTACCATCCAAAGATTTTTGATATATTCCTACCAATCCTGATACAGGGGAATCAAGAGGGGAAGCTACAATAGGCACACCCATGTCATCAGTCACCATGATGAGGTTGTGGTGATTTAGGTATAGAAAGTCTGGTATCACCGCTTGTACCAGCAAACCTATATCCTGTAATATCTCTGGACGAGACTCAGACAGAATAAACGTCTCAGTGACCCCCTCTCTCCTATATGTAATTTCAGTCTCCCAAGACTGGTAAGATAGACCCAATATAGTATAACATCGGTTTTCCTCTATCTCTGCTAGAGCCCAGGTACATCGATCTTGCTGATCTACAAAACACCACGGGCCACAGAGCCCTTGTTTCATACAACCTGTGTAGTGAAAAAACGTCGAGTTCTTGGAGGGAGTGATTGCTCCGTTATCATTTAGATTATCAGGTGTGCATGACCAGTCGGTGCAGGTACCTGCCCTCCAACACTGGGAATGTGTCGTTACTTGGAGAGAATAATCACAGGCCATGTAAAGTGGCTTATATTCTCTCTTAATTCGGGCAGATGAGAATTTATATTGATGCATTACGTCGAAATTATCGACTAAGCATGCTTCTTGTCCCAAGCGTAGACTCATCATGGATGTGCTCCCAGAGGAGCAGTTCTGAGAAAGGCATATTTCCTGGTCGGAATGAACGTAGTAGGTCTTCTCGCAAGACAGTATCCCTTGAACACTTAGAATGGAGCAGAGCATGTGTATGGTTTTAAGCTCCATAATTAAAATGAGAGAAAAAATAAGGAGATTGAATGTAGAATAGAAATAAGATCGTCTAAATCCAATTGTATGAATTATGTGCTTTGAAAAAACTTAAGATTTAATAAAATTTCAATTAAAATTACAGGATCTGTCTTTCATGTCTCCATAATCACAACTTTGTGCTAGTTTTCTTAAATCTCCTAAAAATGTGTCGAATGATTCTCCAGGCCCTTGAATTCTTGTATTGAATTTATGTGTTTCTACACTCAGATGGCTCTTGGCATTGAATAGAGTATCAAATTTGTTTATTAATACTTGATAGTCCTTCTTATCATCCTCTGTTAACTGGAGATTGGTCTCGTGCTGCTCTAATATTGCTTCTCCTACACACTTCTGCATCTCTTGAACTGCATCCTGTCGCCACCCTGAATAATTGAAAATTATTCTTAAATTTTTTCCAGTTAGCACTGAGGTCCCCCTCAGTAGCCATTGGCGAAGGCTGCTTCAAAAATTCCATCCTGAACACGTGGCTCTTACCACACTTACTTCGATTCTATATGGTTCGAAGACTAAGGTTTTTATTAATCCTACTGACTGCGCCATGTTATATGTTTGTGTTTAAGTTAATAATAATTGCTGGATTGTGAATTTTTGAAATTATTTTATTAGATGACTGACAAGTGCTCAAAACATGTCGAACCCTAGTTACAGAAAGGAGATGTCCCAAACCCCGACAACGCGATACTGTCATTGTAAACATTCTATACAAGTTAATAGAACTGGATATATAACAAAGGGGTCAATGCAAGAAGTGGACAAGCCCACTTTTATAAATTTTTCAGGAGAGACAAAAAACGTTTCTAGGTTCCCTTTGATCTGGTGGAGGTGTGCCACTGGTTTTCAAGTAACTTATTAATCTATCTACAACCTTTTTTTTATACCATGTATTGCAAGTAATGCATTTTTACAAACATGAAAATTGTTGACACCTACTTTAACCTGAAATAAGAAAAAATAATAAGAGGAAGCTTGAGATTTTCAAAAGAAATACTTACAGAAAATGTGCAAGTTACACTTTTTGGTTTGTTTCGTTCTACATCATCTGTGCGGTTTCTTTTTCGTGAGCCATCATTGACGACAATGTTACGACATAAATAAGAATCTTGAAGCTCTTTGCTTTGTAGTATATTAAAGTCATCGAAAACTCTTTGTCTAACATCAGCTGGCACATTGTCAAAACATTTTAGTCTGCAGTTTCATGCATTTCCCATTACTCTGGCTGGTACAACAACTTTAGAAGTACTCACATATTCTTTGCCTGATGTTCGACGTTCCTTTTGTATGTTTCGTTTCCATTCTTCTGGTTTTCTCAACCGCTTTTTTCCTCTACTTTTGTTGAGATTAAGTAGGGATAGGGTTACTTTAGACGACCCCCTCCACTTTCCATTTTAGCCCGCCCCCTGTCACATGATTGGTCCATTAGCCCCGCCCCCTGTCACATGATTGGTCCATTAGCCCCGCCCCCTGTCACCTGATTGGTCCACCCCCTCCAGTTTGACTTATGACAGGTGACACGTGACATATGACAGGTGACACGTGACGTTTGATAGGTGACATGTGACATTTGACAGGTGACATTTGAGAGGTGACGTTTGATTGGTGACATGTGACATTTGACCGGTGACGTCTGACAGGTTACGTTTGACCGGTGGCAGGTGACGTTTGACAGGTGACGCCACCAGAAACATCTACATGCGGGTGGCGGAGACATACGGCCGGATACATCTACATGCGGAAGGCGGGGACCACCATTGTTCAACTGAAGACAACTACATGCGGGTGGCGGATGGAGATACCGGAGACATCTACATGCGGGAGACCGGTGGATCGAATCTTTGGTTTAACATATACAGAGTGTAGCGGAGAAAATGTCACATGTCAAATGTAACTTCAAACGTCAAAACGTCACATGTGCCGTATGTGCATTAGTATGAATATCGTTTATCATAATTAATAAATCGTATTTCTTTGTACGGGGTCTCACGTACATAATCTACATGAAATATAAAAGTCTATGAATACACAGAGTGCTTCATTTTCAATTTAATTATCATGATAATACAACATTAGAAAATAACAAAATTTTACACCTCTTTCCACGGCCAACCCTGGAGGCAATAATCTTTTGAAGATTATCGGAGGTGTTTAAAGGCCTCGTTTTAGGATTCCTCATTGGGAATACTATACAGCAGAACTGTATAATATTACCAATAGGCTTACCGTAATTCGGTTAAGTAGTATGAAAACTGCGTTTCTCATATCCACGTCTGCGTTCTGTCGTAAGATGTGTTCCCAAAATTGTGAGGTATTCTTTTTTTGAAATTCACTCTTTATTTCTTGTTGGATTTCAGGTGTCCTTATCATGATTAATAAATCGAATTTTTTTGTACGGGGCGTATGTCACAAATTAGGAAGGCAAAAGGGCCTTAACGAATGTATAAGTATCTTTGGCAGGTATTTGTCAGCACCCCTCGTACTAAAAGTCAATCGACATCTCGTTCGAAATGCCTTAACATCTAGTACATACGCGAATCACCCATATACAGAGCGGATCGAAAGTATCTTTGGCTGGTATTTGTCTGCACCCCCTCGTACTAAAAGTCAATCGACATCTCGTTCGAAATGCCTTAACGTCTTGTATATAAGTGAATCGGTGGATCGAAGGCTGGTATTTAGGTTGATTCTAGATACGTTTCACATATATACAGAATGCATCATACCAGGTTGGCTGAAAGTAACTTTGAGTTATTAATTTTTCTGCGATATACCAGGTTGGTTAAGAGATTTTAGAAATTGTTGTTGCTGACATATGAAAGATTATTTTCAATATATACAGAGTGTTGCACAATTATAGTTCGCGTAATCACCCCCGGTATTCTTTCAACAGGGTGTATCGGTTGAGAAAGGAATAAAAATCAGATATTTTTAAAATTTTATTGAGGAACATCTGTAAAAAATAATTATAATAAAATGTATTAGTAGATATACTATAGGGATTCTGGCTCACTACTTCAAAAATCTCCGCTGGTGGCGCTGAGAGCGGCGCGGCGTTGGCCTCCATTCCGCGGCGTTGGCTGCCATTTTTAGTCCGTTGTAAAAATCTTTAAAAACTTCAGTGGGATTCGATCCCGGAACCTACGCGTCTATAGCAGAGCATCCAACTCATGCTGCCACGATCTCTCATGTGTATTAGATGCGAAGAAAGGTATGTTGCGACAAAGAGCGGTGACCGGGTTGGTGTTCGCAGGTTGGATATACCGGGTTGGTTGAAAGTAGGAGTTTTGTGATTTCTGCGATATACAAGGTTGGTTGAGAGTAACTTTTTTGTGCCAACCCCAAGTGTTACGTCGTTGGATATACCGGGTTGGTTGAAAGTGGGAGTTTTGTGATTTCTGCGATATACAAGGTTGGTTGAGAGTAACTTTTTTGTGCCAACCCCAAGTGTTACGTCAAACGTCACGTGTCGTCGGAGGGGAGCTTCGAAACATTAGAACATTGGCGAGACATTTCTTGAAAAGTGAGGTTATGAAATAAAGTCGGATTTTTGGCGAAGTCGTCAGACGTGGAGCAGACTTCGTATAAACTGGTTGTCTATATCCCGCAAATTACTTATCCATTAAGACGTATCCAACCTACGCCATGTTCAACAAAACTGAAGAGAATATGGAAAATGAGATTTATAATGTTTTCACCATGACATGTCTAATATTAATATCTGTCTTGGTTTTAATTTTAAAAATTACTTTAAAAATTGTAAAACGAAAATTTGTATCTTCATGCAATATAAAAGTTGATGAATATACAGAGTGTTTCAATAAAAACCCAACGTTTCTTTAAAAAACTTTATTTATAATGGTAATACAGTATTTGAAAACCAGTGGCGGAGGCGTTGTACATTTCTTTCGGTACATGAATATAGTCCAGAGGCGTGACAGGGGTTCGGATCTTGAGCATAGTTTCCAGTTTCACAGGGTGTACCATCAAATTTACAAACATCAATAATGTGTGGAAAAACACCAAATATGTTACATTTCTTTAGCAGAAATTCCGCTTTTTGTTGGCCCCGAACGTAAATGTAGTCTGCAGCATACAATAGCTTTTTTTCCAATATTTCATTCACTCTAGAATATTCTACATCAGAAGGTATACAAGCGGGTTCCTGGACCACTTTGGTAACCTGTCCATCCGGTTCTCCCAACTGGATGGCCATGTACCCTTGAAGTATCCAAGAGGGTGTACAAGAAGTTGTCGCCAATGACCAGAGGGTGAGAATTGAGAAAGAAGAAGAGATCAAGAGATAACCGTTAAGTTTTACAATAATACAAGGAGTAGCTAAAGTATCATCTGAAGAAGTTGTCGCCAATGACCAGAGGGTAAGAATTGAGAAAGAAGAAGAGATCAATAGATAACCGATTAGTTTTACAATAATACAAGGAGTACCTAAAGTATCATCTGAAGAAGTTGTCGCCAATGACCAGAGGGTAAGTCGAAGAAGTCGACCGATCTGAAGAAGTCGACCAGAGGAAGGTGTAACTGATAAATTTTACTCACTGAAAATTTTCAAAAATATTTGGATCTGTTGGGATTTGAACCCGAGACTATTGATTCCGAGTCCGACACACATTCAAGTGTGCTACCAAAGCATGTTAAATGAATCGTCTAAGATGTGTAAGACAAGAAGCGAAACATGTATGTTGTGTTGTCTACCCAAGTGGTGTTACGAGTAGAGACGAGCCTAGCCTCACCTTTTTTTGCAACAAATAAAACCAACTTTTTTTTTTTTTTTTGAAAATATATTACAAAGTGATATTACAGAAAAATGAAGGCATCAAGATGTTGTCTGTAACGACCTTTGTTGATGTCGCAGTCTTTAAAGATGGAGATAAATCCAAACTTGTCCTGCCAGCATTTGGAACACATATTTTTGAATTGATCAAACGTCATGTCGGTACCAATATGATCATTATAAATATGTTTCAAGTGTAATTCATCTTGTTTAAAAACTATTTAAAACGTTTGCATTGTCTCTAATTAAATGCTTGGGTATTTTTGCATAGCTTTGACTTAAATAAAATGGATCCACTTTAGCGTGTCGAGACATACTAAAGTATTCACGAATAATATCTTGATTATCACAAGCAACATCATCAAAAATGAATAAAGAATTTGGTTTAGCTTCTGACGGATGCATAATATTTGTACTACCACTAAACGTATAATAACCAATTTCTTTAAGAGGTTCAAACAGAGTTTCAAGGTACCTGTATTTAGGTTGATAGAGAGATTTAGAATAAATGTAGATATTTTCAAATTTAAGTCCATTAGGATGCTCCAATAAATTAATCATAACATTGGTTTTACCGCAATTTGATGGTCCAATAATTAAACATCTGAGAGATGCTGGAAATAAGTCACCATGTTTTTTAAATTCTACATTTTTAAACTCTTCAAATATGTTATTTTCAACATCAAAAGTTGTTTTTTGCTTAACTATTTTCATACTAAGTATCAAAATATAACTGTTGATAAACAGTCAAATAATATTCTTATAAATGTTATCGTGTGACCTTTTTTTTGAGGTCACTTGAAAATGATCAATAACTGTTTATATGAAAGATATAGTGTGGAGCTGCCAAATAATATATATTGCTTCAAGAAATTAATGTATCATTGTAGAGCTATGCCTGCACCTGTAAAATTTGTTTGTCCAAAGTGTAAAGGTGAAACACAGACAGAAAATAGTATGTGTTTTCCGTGTTTCATTAGCAAATCTATGAAGGAAGATTGGGGTGAAAAACATGCATACCAAGGAGGTGGTAATTACGGTCGTTCTCAAAAGTAGGAGGAGGACCCATGAGAAAAAAGAAAGTATAAAAGACATAGTTATACGAAGATGAGAATAGTTTTCAAAATATTATATGTGAATATAGTTGTTGAGTCTGTTTATATTATTCTTTAACTTTAGTTGAAAAAAAAACTCATTATAATGGGCGAAGTTAAAATCATTTGTACTTTATGTTTTTATACAACTATCCGAAATGTAGTCGGTAGTGGTACTCGAGATACGATTTGGATAACCTGTCCAAGCTGTAGCGAAAAAATGAAGAGACCTGAACTAACTCCCATGAATATTTGCAACCCTACAATTAAGGATCCAAGATTTATCCGTAGAAATTAAATTACTAAAAAAAAAAAATGTATCTCTATAAAAAGAATAATAAATGTATGTTACTTTTGAATTTGTTGTTCATTTTGTAGTTGAACTTTGGGGTGTCATTATGTTGAATAGTGCAATTAATAGATTACCATTTGAAATGCATATACCGGGTTATAAATTTTGTGGTCCGGGAACAAAGTTAAATAAACGATTATCAAGAGGGGATAGAGGAATCAATGGATTAGATGAAGCATGTCGGGAACATGATATTGCTTATTCACAAAATAGCGACCTACAACAACGACACGCAGCCGACAAGATTTTAGCAGAAAAAGCGCTAAATCAATTTCGATCAAAAAACAGTTCATTTTCCGAGAAGCTGGCCGCTCTTGGTGTCGCTGGTGCTATGAAAACAAAAGTAAAATTGGGTATGGGTTTAAAATTTAATAATTATAAGTTGACAATAAACAACTGTGTCAAAGAAATAAAAAAGATTAATAAATCTTTAGAAAAAGTTACAGATGGTATAAATAAATGCACAATGATTCTTAAAGGTGTCATTCCAACAAAGAATCCTAGAATAAAACGCAAACAAAAGGTGTCTAGTACGCATAAAAAAATTCAAAACATGGATGTTGATATTGCTGATGATTATCCAATGAATAAGACTTCCACCATAACAAATGACTTAGTGACTGAACGTAAAAAACAAGCAAAAAGAAAACTTGATTTTGATATCGATTATGGTGTATCAAATACAAAAAGGAAACGTAACGGTGAAGAACAACTTTTAGAAAATTTAATCGTTAAACCGAAAACCCGAGCAAAAAGAAAATTAAAACTTGATATCGATGATGATGAAGTGTCAAATAGAAAAATAAAACGTGGTATTGAAGAACAGCTTTTGATGAATGAATTTAGTAAAAAACGAAAAGTTAGTGATGTCAGTGATAATGATGACGATGATGGTGACATTAGTAAAAAACAAAAAATATTCTAGTATATAAACCAGTAGCGTCTTCAATTTTATTATTAGTCTTTGCTGTTTAGCACAATAGCGTCTTCGATATTAGTTTATTGTTGGAGTTCAACACACAATGGCATCAACGAAACGAAAGCAGAGAAAGGTTAAAAGGAAAACAAGGGGAAAAGTCAATAAGAAAACCCCTATGAGTCTACAGAAGATAATTCAAAAAATAAAAAAATATCTCCTACAAAACAAACCAAAAACAATGGGGGAAGCAATCAGTATGGCAGTAAAAGTGGCAAAGTCTAGTAAAAAGAGTACGGTAGTTTCCAAACCTCGTATTATTCCAGTTCCAAAAACCGGAGGTATATTACCTTTGATACCAATTTTTGCTGCTCTAAGTACTCTTGGTACTCTGGGTGGGGGAGCAGCAGCTATTGCAAAAGCTGTCAATGATGCAAAATCAGCAAAAGATCAATTGTTTGAAAAACAGCGACACAACAAACAAATGGAAACTATAGCAATGGGTAAAGGGTTATATTTGAAACCTTACAAAAGTGGTTTAGGTCTTTTTTTATAAATAACACCAAATTACCACAACGTGCACTAACAAATATAGAATTAGTAAAGTATGCAAAACATTTAAAAATTCCATATTTTCGTGGAGTTTTCATGAGAGATGCTCTACCCAAAAAAATAAGAATTAATGAAAGTGGAATCATCAATTTGGATGAAAAGAATGGTCCGGGAACTCACTGGACAGCTTATAAGAAAACTGGATCACAAATATTTTACTTTGATAGTTATGGTAATCTAAGACCTCCGCTAGAAGCTTTATCATACTTTCATTCAAGTGGATCATGTCAAATATTATACAATCATGAAATTTATCAAAATAATAATAGTTATAATTGTGGACACTTGTGTTTAAATTTTTTAAATAAATAAAATTGTTTAAAGATGTATTCTATCATTCAATTTATAACCTTTTCATGGTGATAATGTCGTATACATTTGTATTATCTGGTAGAAATTCCTTATTATCAACTAAAATCTATCCTCCACTTATATTGGATGAAAATGAGCAGTATGTTATAGGTTTGATTGATTTCATGACATACAATACAATTCCTAATGTAGACGAAACCAACAATAATTTTCACATAAATGGTTACAAGATCGAAATACCTAGTGGTTCATACGAAGTTAACGACATTAACCGATACATCAATTCAAGAATTTTTGAACTCGAAATGAAATCTGACGGTGATAAACATAATATGCAAGAGAGTGTAGAGCAAAATGTTATAACTAAAGGCACAACAACAACAACAACTAGTGATCGTCGTAAATTTATGGAAGAAAATACCATAGAAAAAAGGAACGTTAAGAAATCTGATGAACCTACTGTGTTAACAATAGAAGTAAATAATAATACACTAAAGTGTGAGGTGAAGAGTAATAGAGCTATAAATTTTGAGATGCCTAATAGCATAGGTCAGTTATTGGGTTTTAAAAAACAAAAATTGAAAGCATATAAGAGACACATAGGGGACTATCCTGTAAACATTACAAAAGTGAATTCAATTTGCATTGAATGTAACTTGGTGACGAATTCATACAGTAACGACAATCAGGTACACATTATACACATGTTTTATCCAAATGTACCTCCAGGTTACAAAATTGTTGAAATCCCAAAAAATGTTATCTATCTACCAGTAATCAGTAGATATATCGATGAAATTTACCTTAAAATAGTTGATCAAGATGGAAATCCAGTTAATTTTAACAAAGAAGTTGTCACGGTAAGATTACACTTGAGAAAATATTAGTTATGGTTTTCATATACAACAGTACTCCTCGAATAAGTATAAATACTCAAAATTCAAACACAGCTTTTAGTGCAAAGAAAAATTTGCAAGAGTTGACATCGGAAAATAAGTCATTTTTAATATCTCTGGGATTTAAATTACTATAATCATAACGAAACGACGACGTGGTGGTGGTGCTACTAGAATAAGAAGATATTGGTGTAATATAAAAGTTGTTTTTAGAACAGGAGTGAATTTTTTACTAAATTTCAATTGTGGTAGCAAACACACTGAAAATGAGTTTTAATATTTTAAATATTGGAGATCAGGTTCTGGAAGACAATTCAGTTATAAATCGTGAAATGCATAGTCACATTCCATATGCAAATACAACATTTAACAATTCCGATGAAATACGTATACCTATTCAAACTCAAGATCTTTACACTTTACCATCAGAAAGTTTTTTATACATTGAAGGTCGTTTAACTGACGGAGATGGAATTTCCTATTTGTTTGATGAAATTCGTTATGAAATTGGGGGATGTGTTATTGACAGAGTTCGCAATCCAGGTATAACAAGTACTATGAAAGGTTATGTTTCATTATCAGATAGGGATTGCAATAGATATAATAGTGTAGGTTGGAGTCCTACTACAACACCACAGATTATTGATACAGATAGAAATTTCAATGTTTGTTTGCCTTAAAAACTTTTATTGGGATTTTTCGAAGATTTCACAAAAATAATCATCAATATACGTCAAGAGCTTGTTCTAATTAGAGCGTCAAGTGATGTTAATGCTGTGGTTTCTACAAAGGCTGGAGAAAAAGTTAAAGTTAATTTAACAAAAATTGTTTGGAAAATACCACACATTCAAGTATCTGATAGTGAAAAATTACGTTTATTTAAATTTATTGAAAATGGAAAAAATTTGGAACTTGCGTTTCGCAGTTGGGAGTGCCATGAGCTACCTTAGATTCCACAAATAATGAGATATAATTGGAATATTAAAACGACCAGTCTGTTGGAAAAACCCCGTTACGTTTTAGTTGGATTTCAATCTAACAAAAAGAATGATGTTGTGAAGAATTTAAGCAGATTTGATCATTGTAATGTTACAAATATGAAATTATACCTAAATTCGGAAATGTATCCCTACGATAATTTGAATTTAAATTTTGATAAAAACTACTACGCTGTATTATATGAAATGTATGCACAATTTCAAGAGTCATACTATAACAAGTATGTTGGTGATCCGTGTCTTAATATGTTGAAATTCAAGGAGCTTGCAACAATTTTTGCCATTGATTGTAGCAGACAAAATGAATCATTGAAATCTGGCAGTGTAGATATCAGATTAGAATTTGAAACAAGTAAAAATATACCAGCAAATACATGTGCTTATTGTGTTATTATACATGATCGTATAGTGAATTATAATCCTTTAACAAATGTAGTAAAAATGTTTTAAAATAACTGTCAAATATTTTGCTGAATATGCATATTTTATCATATATATAAGCTGATGAGCGTAAATCATTCATTCATTCAATCCATAAACATGTATATCTTACACTCAATTTTTTTTCTTGTGTTGGTGGTGAGTGAAGGTCTTTTTTACAATGTATATCGAAGACCATTTGCAAAACAAATGATAACTTGGTGTGCAATGAACGCTAGTCCAGCAAAAATGGAAGTGATTCATGCCGCTACTGATACTTGGAGCAATAGTACTGGTATTGAGTTTTGTGAAATTGATTGTTATACAAAGACACCGCTACTTACCTTTGTTTTTGATACACATGCACATCGTTTGAGTGGTACATGTTTACCTGATTATCAATGTAAACTCTTTTTCGATATCCAAAATGATGTCAATGAAGTTGCTCATACAATAGTACCTAGATCAAGAATATTGAATCATATACAATGTGGTGAAATACACATAATGAAAAATGTAGTATGGGATATGAATTTGAAAAATTTTACCTCAAATGATTATAATCTAAAGTTGGTTCTTGTTCATCAAATAGGACATTTTCTTGGATTACTCGACAATAATAATTATAATTCAGTAATGAATAAACATTACATGGATAAATTGGGCTATGAACCTAGTTATGATGACATCAATGGAATTGAATACCTTTATAAAAATGGAACCATCAAACCACAACATCAACTAAATTCAACTTATATTCCATACAACCAACAACATAGTGAATATGGAATTGGTAGATTACGTTCTAGAACCTTGAAATTATATTCGATTGTATAAGATCTTTTTTGTTTCAATAAAATGTATAAAAGAAGTTTTGTGTTTTTTATTCCAGTCAGTTTTCAAACTGTGAACTTAAAACCTGTTTAGACCTGTTCTAGACCTGTTCAGACCTGTTTATTACCTGTTCAGACCTGTTTAATACCTGTTCTAGACCTGTTCTAGACCTGTTCAATACCTGTTCTAGACCTGTTCAAGACCTGTTCAAGACCTGTTTAATACCTGTTCTAGACCTGTTCAAGACCTGATTAATACCTGTTTTTGACCTGATCAATACCTTTTAATATTCTCCATTTTCTTGCAAATAATGATGAATAAAGATTTAAAAAGGCGTCTTATAATAAAGCGTAACATTATAAAAAATAAATTGAAACAATTGAAACAAGGTGAAGTCGTTCAGGAAGATATGTTCAATCCCATTACCAAATATTTGAAAAATATTGAAAACAAATTAGATAGTTCTCAAAAAAACAATCAAACGTCCACTGTTGCAAATCAAAATACTATGTCACAATTCATGCCGCAAGAAGAAGAACAAAACGACTATGATGATACAAGTGATTTGAAAAAAGCCATAATTGAAAATATTCACTTTGACGATATAAATCAACAAGTTCAAAATGATGATGAGAATAACCAACAACAACAACAACAACAACAACAACAACAACAACAACAACAAATTGATGTACCTTCAGCAAGTAGTGATCGATTTACTGACATTGCGAAACAATCAGTGCAAGACTATTTAGAACAATATGATACGCTACCGAGAAAATACATTAGTACCATGATAAGTGACAATCAAAATAGAGAATTTGACCACAAATATGGAATAAGGTTTGATGATACTAATGAAAAATTTTTCATTGGTGATTCTGAAATTAAACTAGACGGTGCTGACATAATCTTGAGAAATAAAAGATACAAGGGAACTCCTGGTTTGTATGAATTATTGTTCAAAAAATTCCCTGAAAACTTCACATCAGAAGATGAAAATAATTACAAAAAAATTGTTGTAAAAACAAATGCCCATAGAAGACATTATAAACCAGATAAACAAATAGATGGTAGCAAATTAGAGAAATACAAAAAGATTATTGCTCCTATCGAAGGAAAAGGTATGTTGATGCAAGTCAACAACAACAACGATAAAATAGATTATGTACATTGGGATGATCCAAATGAGTTAGTTGAAAGGTTGCGGTTACTAGTGGCATCACAAGCAGCAGGACATTCTGGACACACGAATGAAATAAACTCCATTATTGAAGAATTGAAGGAAGCTCAAATTATAGCATAAGTATGTCAAATGTGAAAAGACAAATTGTCAATGAACTCCACAAACCAGCCAGAATTAATTTTGAACGTCGTAAAACAATAGTAAAATCTCTAAATGATCTATTCCAAGCTGATTTGGCTGATATGCAAAAATATGCTGACGACAATGATGGTTATAAGTATATACTGGTAGTAATAAACTGTTTTTCAAAATTTTTGTGGGCCTTACCGCTAAAAAACAAATCTGGGCATGAAGTAGCAAAAGCCATGAAACAAGTTTTTATGAAACAGATACCAAAACATTTGCAAACAGACATGGGAACGGAATTTTTCAATCCATCAATGACAGCTCTTATAAATGAATATCACATTGAACATTATAATGTTTACAGTGAGAAAAAAGCTTCTATGGCAGAAAGGGTTATTCGTACTTTAAAAATGAAATTGTGGAAAGAATTCAGTTTCAACGGAACTTATAGGTGGATTAATATTCTAAAAAATGTTGTTTACGAATACAACAATACTAAACATTCGACGATAGGAATGAAACCTTTGTCAGTGAAAAAACGAGATGAAGAGACATTATTGAAAACTGTTTATAACAGAATAAAACGTGTAGATTTAACACAACAGAAATTCAAAATAGGTGATCATGTTAGGATTTCAAAAGCCAGAGGAGTCTTTGACAAAAAATATACACCAAATTGGTCTACCGAAATTTTCACCATACGTAAAGTTCAATTGACAAATCCTATTACATATTTATTAGAAGATATACTGTGCCGGTTCTGGGACACTTTGGTAACCTGTCCATCCAGTTCTCCATCTTCAACATACACCCCCTGAAGAAGTGGTCGACAATGACCAGAGGGTGTACAAGAATTGAGAAAGAAGAAGAGATAAGCGATAAGTTTTGCAAATATACAAGGAGTATCTAAAGAGTCATCCGAAGAAGTGGTCGACAATGACCAGAGGGTGTACAAGAATTGAGAAAGAAGAAGAGATAAGCGATAAGTTTTGCAAATATACAAGGAGTATCTAAAGAGTCATCCGAAGAAGTGGTCGACAATGACCAGAGGGTGTACAAGAATTGAGAAAGAAGAAGAGATAAGCGATAAGTTTTGCAAATATACAAGGAGTATCTAAAGAGTCATCCGAAGAAGTGACAATGACCAGAAGGTATCCGAAGACGAAGAAATATCGACAATGACCAGAAGGTATCCGAAGACGAAGAAGTATCGCCAATGACCAGAGGATCAGAAGACTCCGATAAAGTATCGACAATGACCAGAGGGTCTTTTACCTTTTTTTACCTGTTCACCTTTTGTTTACCTAAACGACTACACTAATTAATTGTCACCACCCAACACTTTGATGAATTAATTTAAAAATTTTTGTTTGGTTGGGGAATTGAACCCACAATTCTGTTTCCGAAGCTCTGTGCACATTTCACTGTGCTACCGAGACATGTAATCAAAATTGACTAAGATAGGTTAGACATGCAACACAAATCATGTGTGTATATTGTATTGCCTACTCAAGTGGCGCACTGTTGTTGTTGTTCAAAGAATGAAAAGTGGATAAATCATATTGTCACTATACAGGTTGTATCAAAAGTGTGTGTGTGTATTTAAATCAGATGCGATGTTTAGAAGCAGAGTAGGTGAGCCTAAAAACTACTGGTAAAGACGACGATGAAATAAGACAACAAAGGAAAGAGACGAGCCTAGCCGAGCCGAGTAGCCTTGCCTGGCCTCTCAATAAAACAAATATATACTTTTAAGAATTTTATTAAACTTTATAACAACACGAACTCATCTAGTTGTTTCCTGTAACGTCCTTTGTCTAATTCACAGTCCTTAAAAATAGATAGAAACCCATATCTATTTTCCCAGCAAGCGGAACAGATTTGTTTGAATTGATCAAATGTCATATCGGTACCAACGTGATCATTATAGATATGTTTTAAATGTAAGTCATCCTGTTTGAAAACTATTAAAACGTTTGCATTGTCTCTAATTAAATGCTTGGGTATTTTTGCATAGCTTTGACTTAAATAAAATGGATCCACTTTAGCGTGTCGAGACATACTAAAGTATTCACGAATAATATCTTGATTATCACAAGCAACATCATCAAAAATAAATAAAGAATTTGGTTTAGCTTCAGACGGATGCATAATATTTGTACTACCACTAAACGTATAATAACCAATTTCTTTAAGAGGTTCAAACAGAGTTTCAAGGTACCTGTATTTAGGTTGATAGAGAGATTTAGAATAAATGTAGATATTTTCAAATTTAAGTCCATTCGGATGCTCCAATAAATTAATCATAACATTGGTTTTACCGCAATTTGATGGTCCAATAATTAAACATCTGAGAGATGCTGGAAATAAGTCACCATGTTTTTTAAATTCTACATTTTTAAACTCTTCAAATATATTATTTTCAACATCAAAAGTTGTTTTTTGCTTAACTATTTTCATACTAAGTATCAAAATATAACTGTTGATAAACAGTCAAATAATATTGTTATAAGTGTTATCGTGTGACCTTTTTTTGGGGTCACTTGAAAATGATCAATAACTGTTTATATGAAAGATATAGTGTGGAGCTGCCAAATAATATATATATTGCTTCAAGAAATTAATGTATCATTGTAGATCTATGCCTGCACCTGTAAAATTTGTTTGTCCAAAGTGTAAAGGTGAAACACAGACAGAAAATAGTATGTGTTTTCCGTGTTTTATTAGCAAATCTATGAAGGAAGATTGGGGTGAAAAACATGCATACCAAGGAGGTGGTAATTACGGTCGTTCTCAAAAGTAGGAGGAGGACCCATGAGAAAAAAGAAAGTATAAAAGACATAGTTATACGAAGATGAGAATAGTTTTCAAAATATTATATGTGAATATAGTTGTTGAGTCTGTTTATATTATACTTTAACTTTAGTTGAAAAAACTCATTATAATGGGCGAAGTTAAAATCATTTGTTCTTTATGTTATTATACAACTATCCGAAATGTAGTCGGTAGTGGTACTCGAGATACGATTTGGATAACCTGTCCAAGCTGTAGCGAAAAAATGAAGAGACCTGAACTAACTCCTATGAATCCAAGATTTAGCCGTAGAAATTAAATTACTAAAAAAAAAAAAAAAATAAAAAATGTATCTCTATAAAAAGAATAATAAATGTTTGTTACTTTTGAACTTGTTGTTCATTTTGTAGTTGAACTTTGGGGTGTCATTATGTTGAATATTGCAATTAATAGATTACCATTTGAAATGCATATACCGGGTTATAAATTTTGTGGTCCGGGAACAAAGTTAAATAAACGATTATCAAGAGGGGATAGAGGAATCAATGGATTAGATGAAGCATGTCGGGAACATGATATTGCTTATTCACAAAATAGCGACCTACAGCAACGACACGCAGCCGACAAGATTTTAGCAGAAAAAGCGCTAAATCAATTTCGATCAAAAAACAGTTCATTTTCCGAGAAGCTGGCCGCTCTTGGTGTCGCTGGTGCTATGAAAACAAAAGTAAAATTGGGTATGGGTTTAAAATTTAATAATTATAAGTTGACAATAAACAACTGTGTCAAAGAAATAAAAAAGATTAATAAATCTTTAGAAAAAGTTACAGATGGTATAAATAAATGCACAATGATTCTTAAAGGGGTCATTCCAACAAAGAATCCTAGAATAAAACGCAAACAAAAGTTGTCTAGTACGCATAAAAAAATTCAAAACATGGATGTTGATATTGCTGATGATTATCCAATGAATAAGACTTCCACCATAACAAATGACTTAGTGACTGAAAGGAAAAAACAAGCAAAAAGAAAACTTGATTTTGATATCGATGATGGTGTATCAAATACAAAAAGGAAACGTAACGGTGAAGAACAACTTTTAGAAAATTTAATCGTTAAACCGAAAACCCGAGCAAAAAGAAAATTAAAACTTGATATCGATGATGATGACGTGTCAAATAGAAAAATAAAACGTGGTATTGAAGAACAGCTTTTGGTGAATGAATTTAGTAAAAAACGAAAAGTTAGTGATGTCAGTGATGATGATGATGATGATGGTGACATTAGTAAAAAACAAAAAATATTCTAGTATATAAACCAGTAGCGTCTTCAATTTATTATTAGTCTTTGCTGTTTAGCACAATAGCGTCTTCGATATTAGTTTATTGTTGGAGTTCAACACACAATAATGGCATCAACGAAACGAAAGCAGAGAAAGGTTAAAAGGAAAACAAGGAGAAAAGTCAATAAGAAAACCCCTATGAGTCTACAGAAGATAATTCAAAAAATAAAAAAATATCTCCTACAAAACAAACCTAAAACATTGGGGGAAGCAATCAGTATGGCAGTAAAGGTGGCAAAGTCCAGTAAAAAAAGTAAGGTAGTTTCCAAACCTCGTATCATACCAGTTCCAAAAACCGGAGGTATATTACCTTTGATACCAATTTTTGCTGCTCTAAGTACTCTTGGTACTCTGGGTGGGGGAGCAGCAGCTATTGCAAAAGCTGTCAATGATGCAAAATCAGCAAAAGATCAATTGTTTGAAAAACAGCGACACAACAAACAAATGGAAACTATAGCAATGGGTAAAGGGTTATATTTGAAACCTTACAAAAGTGGTTTAGGTCTTTTTTTATAAATAACACCAAATTACCACAACGTGCACTAACAAATATAGAATTAGTAAAGTATGCAAAACATTTAAAAATTCCATATTTTCGTGGAGTTTTCATGAGAGATGCTCTACCCAAAAAAATAAGAATTAATGAAAGTGGAATCATCAATTTGGATGAAAAGAATGGTCCGGGAACTCACTGGACAGCTTATAAGAAAACTGGATCACAAATATTTTACTTTGATAGTTATGGTAATCTAAGACCCCCGCTAGAAGCTTTATCATACTTTCATTCAAGTGGATCATGTCAAATATTATACAATCATGAAATTTATCAAAATAATAATAGTTATAATTGTGGACACTTGTGTTTAAATTTTTTAAATAAATAAAATTGTTTAAAGATGTATTCTATCATTCAATTTATAACCTTTTCATGGTGATAATGTCGTATACATTTGTATTATCTGGTAGAAATTCCTTATTATCAACTAAAATCTATCCTCCACTTATATTGGATGAAAATGAGCAGTATGTTATAGGTTTGATTGATTTCATGACATACAATACAATTCCTAATGTAGACGAAACCAACAATAATTTTCACATAAATGGTTACAAGATCGAAATACCTAGTGGTTCATACGAAGTTAACGACATTAACCGATATATTAATTCAAGAATTTTTGAACTCGAAATGAAATCTGACGGTGATAAACATAATATGCAAGAGAGTGTAGAGCAAAATGTTATAACTAAAGGCACAACAACAACAACAACAACTAGTGATCGTCGTAAATTTATGGAAGAAAATACCATAGAAAAAAGGAACGTTAAGAAATCTGATGAACCTACTGTGTTAACAATAGAAGTAAATAATAATACACTAAAGTGTGAGGTGAAGAGTAATAGAGCTATAAATTTTGAGATGCCTAATAGCATAGGTCAGTTATTGGGTTTTAAAAAACAAAAATTGAAAGCATATAAGAGACACATAGGGGACTATCCTGTAAACATTACGAAAGTGAATTCAATTTGCATTGAATGTAACTTGGTGACGAATTCATACAGTAACGACAATCAGGTACACATTATACACATGTTTTATCCAAATGTACCACCAGGCTACAAAATTGTTGAGATCCCAAAAAATGTTATCTATCTACCAGTAATCAGTAGATATATCGATGAAATTTACCTTAAAATAGTTGATCAAGATGGAAATCCAGTTAATTTTAACAAAGAAGTGGTCACGGTAAGATTACACTTGAGAAAATATTAGTTATGGTTTTCATATACAACAGTACTCCTCGAATAAGTATAAATACTCAAAATTCAAACACAGCTTTTAGTGCAAAGAAAAATTTGCAAGAGTTGACACCGGAAAATAAGTCATTTTTAATATCTCTGGGATTTAAATTACTATAATCATAACGAAACGACGACGTGGTGCTACTAGAATAAGAAGATATTGGTGTAATATAAAAGTTGTTTTTAGAACAGGAGTGAATTTTTTACTAAATTTCAATTGTGGTAGCAAACACACTGAAAATGAGTTTTAATATTTTAAATATTGGAGATCAGGTTCTGGAAGACAATTCAGTTATAAATCGTGAAATGCATAGTCACATTCCATATGCAAATACAACATTTAACAATTCCGATGAAATACGTATACCTATTCAAACTCAAGATCTTTACACTTTACCATCAGAAAGTTTTTTATACATTGAAGGTCGTTTAACTGACGGAGATGGAAAAGAAAGTGCAACCTTAAACTTTATCAATAATGGAATTTCCTATTTGTTTGATGAAATTCGTTATGAAATTGGGGGATGTGTTATTGACAGAGTTCGCAATCCAGGTATAACAACTACTATGAAAGGTTATGTTTCATTATCAGATAGGGATTGCAATAGATATAATAGTGTAGGTTGGAGTCCTACTACAACACCACAAATTATTGATAGTGATGGAAATTTCAATGTTTGTTTACCCTTGAAACTTTTATTGGGATTTTTCGAAGATTTCACAAAAATAATCATCAATATACGTCAAGAGCTTGTTCTAATTAGAGCTTCAAGTGATGTTAATGCTGTGGTTTCTACAAAGGCTGGAGAAAAAGTTAAAGTTAATTTAACAAAAATTGTTTGGAAAATACCACACATTCAAGTATCTGATAGTGAAAAATTACGTTTATTTAAATTTATTGAAAATGGAAAAAACTTGGAACTTGCGTTTCGCAGTTGGGAGTGCCATGAGCTACCTTTGATTCCACAAACAATGAGATATAATTGGAATATTAAAACGACCAGTCTGTTGGAAAAACCCCGTTACGTTTTAGTTGGATTTCAATCTAACAAAAAGAATGATGTTGTGAAGAATTTAAGCAGATTTGATCATTGTAATGTTACAAATATGAAATTATACCTAAATTCGGAAATGTATCCCTACGATAATTTGAATTTAAATTTTGATAAAAACTACTACGCTGTATTATATGAAATGTATGCACAATTTCAAGAGTCATACTATAACAAGTATGTTGGTGATCCGTGTCTTAATATGTTGAAATTCAAGGAGCTTGCAACAATTTTTGCCATTGATTGTAGCAGACAAAATGAATCATTGAAATCTGGCAGTGTAGATATCAGATTAGAATTTGAAACAAGTAAAAATATACCAGCAAATACATGTGCTTATTGTGTTATTATACATGATCGTATAGTGAATTATAATCCTTTAACAAATGTAGTAAAAATGTTTTAAAATAACTGTCAAATATTTTGCTGAATATGCATATTTTATCATATATATAAGCTGATGAACGTAAATCATTCATTCATTCAATCCATAAACATGTATATCTTACACTCAATTTTTTTTCTTGTGTTGGTGGTGAGTGAAGGTCTTTTTTACAATGTATATCGAAGACCATTTGCAAAACAAATGATAACTTGGTGTGCAATGAACGCTAGTCCAGCAAAAATGGAAGTGATTCATGCCGCTACTGATACTTGGAGCAATAGTACTGGTATTGAGTTTTGTGAAATTGATTGTTATACAAAGACACCGCTACTTACCTTTGTTTTTGATACACATGCACATCGTTTGAGTGGTACATGTTTACCTGATTATCAATGTAAACTCTTTTTCGATATCCAAAATGATGTCAATGAAGTTGCTCATACAATAGTACCTAGATCAAGAATATTGAATCATATACAATGTGGTGAAATACATATAATGAAAAATGTAGTATGGGATATGAATTTGAAAAATTTTACCTCAAATGATTATAATCTAAAGTTGGTTCTTGTTCATCAAATAGGACATTTTCTTGGATTACTCGACAATAATAATTATAATTCAGTAATGAATAAACATTACATGGATAAATTGGGTTATGAACCTAGTTACGATGACATTAATGGAGTTGAATACCTTTATAAAAATGGAACCATCAAACCACAACATCAACTAAATTCAACTTATATTCCATACAACCAACAACATAGTGAATATGGAATTGGTAGATTACGTTCCAGAACCTTGAAATTATATTCGATTGTATAAGATCTTTTTTGTTTCAATAAAATGTATAAAAGAAGTTTTGTTTTTTATTCCAGTCAGTTTTAGCTGTGAACTTAAAACCTGTTTAGACCTGTTCTAGACCTGTTCAGACCTGTTTATTACCTGTTCAGACCTGTTTAATACCTGTTCTAGACCTGTTCAATACCTGTTCTAGACCTGTTCTAGACCTGTTCAAGACCTGTTCTAGACCTGTTCAATACCTGTTCTAGACCTGTTCTAGACCTGTTCAAGACCTGTTTAATACCTGTTCTAGACCTGTTCAAGACCTGATTAATACCTGTTTTTGACCTGATCAATACCTTTTAATATTCTCCGTTTTCTTGCAAATAATGATGAATAAAGATTTAAAAAGGCGTCTTATAATAAAGCGTAACATTATAAAAAATAAATTGAAACAATTGAAACAAGGTGAAGTCGTTCAGGAAGATATGTTCAATCCCATTACCAAATATTTAAAAAATATTGAAAACAAATTAGATAGTTCTCAAAAAAACAATCAAACGTCCACTGTTGCAAATCAAAATACTATGTCACAATTCATGCCGCAAGAAGAAGAACAAAACGACTATGATGATACAAGTGATTTGAAAAAAGCCATAATTGAAAATATTCATTTGGACGATATAAATCAACAAGTTCAAAATGATGATAATGAGAATAACCAACAACAACAACAACAAATTGATTTACCTTCAACAAATGATCGATTTACTGACATTGCAAAACAATCAGTGCAAGACTATTTAGAACAATATGATACGCTACCGAGAAAATACATCAGTACTATGATAAGTGACAATCAAAACAAGGAATTTGACCACAAATATGGAATAAGGTTTGATGATACTAGTGAAAAATTCTTCATTGGTGATTCCGAAATCAAATTAGACGGAGCTGACATAATCTTGAGAAATAAAAGGTACAAGGGAACTCCTGGTTTGTATGAATTATTGTTCAAGAAATATCCTGATAATTTCACAGCCGAAGATGAAAATAATTACAAAAAAATTGTTGTGAAAACAAATGCTCATAGGAGACATTATAAACCTGATAAACAAATCGATGGTAGTAGGTTGGAAAAATATAAAAAAATTATTGCACCTATCACTGAAGGCAAAGGGTTGTTTATGGAAGCAAATGATAATAAAATTGATTATGTACATTGGGATGACCCAAATGAATTAGTAGACCGGTTGCGGTTATTGATAGCATCACAAGTAGCAGGTCACAGTGGACATTCAAACGAAATAAATTCCATTATTGAGGAGTTGAAAGAAGCAAAGATAATTGTTGATGCTTGAATGTGTAGGAAAGTCCCTTATTAAGTATGTCCAACGTAAAAAGGCAAATAGTCAATGAGCTCCACAAACCAGCTAGAATTAATTTTAAACGTCGCAAAACAATAGTTAAATCTCTCAAAGATCTATTCCAATCTGATCTAATCGATATGCAGAATTATGCAGATGAAAATGATGGATATAGGTATATACTGGTAGTGATAAATTGTTTTTCCAAATTTTTGTGGGCCTTACCGCTAAAAAATAAATCTGGACATGAAGTAGCAAGAGCGATGAGACAAGTTTTTATGCAACAAGTACCAAACAATTTACAAACAGACATGGGAACAGAATTTTTCAATCCATCCATGAAAACTCTTATGAATGAATATCACATTACCCATTATAATGTTTATAGTGAGAAAAAAGCTTCTATGGCAGAAAGAGTTATTCGTACTTTGAAAACAAAATTATGGAAAGAGTTTAGTTTTAACGGTACGTACAAATGGATTAATATTCTACAATATGTTGTTCATGAATATAACAATACTAAACATTCTACGATCGGAATGAAACCCTCAGAAGTAAAAAAAAGAGATGAAAAGACATTATTGAAGTCTGTGTATAATCGAATAAAAAGAGTTGATTTAACAGAACAGAGATTCAAAATAGGTGATCATGTTCGGATTTCAAAAGCTAGGGGAATCTTCGACAAAAAATACACACCAAACTGGTCTACTGAAATTTTCACAATACGCAAAGTTCAATTAACCAATCCCATTACATATTTATTGAAGGATTACAAAAACAAAAACATTTTGGGTGGTTTTTACAATGAACAATTACAAAAAGTGAAATATACAGACGCTTACCTTGTGGAAAAAGTACTAAAAACGAAAAGAAATAAAGTTTTTGTGAAATGGTTGGGATTTGATGACTCTCAAAATAGCTGGGTGAATAAAAATGAAGTAATACTCTAGAGGAGGGGGAAGTGTTATATAAACAATAATCAAACGTTTTTTTTTTCGGTTTTATAACAGACAACATGTTCATAATAGACGTGCAAGGTTTTTCATTTCCAGAAGATGACATCTTTTTGTGTCGCGAAATAGCAATTTTTAATTGCACCACTCAAAACGATGTTCACAAGATGGTGAAGTTACCGGTCACAACTAAAATGCTGTGTTCAAAAACCATCAAAGACACCATCACTAAAAATAATATACACGGATTGGACTGGAGTTCTTGGGATGAAGAAAGTGAACTTCAGTATGAAGACCTATCAAAATTCATTCAAAGTTATGTTTTCGATGATTGTATCCTAGTTTCAAGTGAAAATATAAAAAATTATTTGGAGAAATTTATATCCAACCATATAATTGTTTTAGAAAATGAAATGTTCTCGTATGAAAATTGTAAAATGGTGTTTAAATCTCACCATTGTAGTGAACACTCTGGTGAAAACACTGTGTGTGCATTAGAAAATGTTTACTTTATTAATTTTTGGTATATGTATTGTAAAAAAACTGCAAATTGTTTTATTTAAAATATATATTAAAAAAAAAAAAGTTTTCACTCTACATGTTCATCGTCTTCACCAAGAGCATCTGTTGCTGTTGTTGAATTATTCTTTGCTCTCTTGGAAGTTTCCAAAATCGTTTCCAACATCTCATTTGAGTCTTCATCCCAAAGATTGGGTGGTGGTTCTAAATAAAAGTTTTTATTCTACATGTTCATCGTCTTCACCAAAATGAACAACAAGTTCAAAAGTAACAAACATTTATTATTCTTTTTATGGATATACATTTTTTATTTTTTGTTTTTAGTTATTTAATTTCTACGGATAAATCTTGGATCCTTAATTGTAGGGTTGCAAATATTCATGGGAGTTAGTTCAGGTCTCTTCATTTTTTCGCTACAGCTTGGACAGGTTATCCAAATCGTATCTCGAGTACCACTACCGACTACATATCGGATAGTTGTATAAAAACATAAAGTACAAATGATTTTAACTTCGCCCATTATAATGAGTTTTTTCAACTAAAGTTAAAGTATAATATAAACAGACTCAACAACTATATTCACATATAATATTTTGAAAACTATTCTCATCTTCGTATAACTATGTCTTTTATACTTTCTTTTTTCTCATGGGTCCTCCTCCTACTTTTGAGAACGACCGTAATTACCACCTCCTTGGTATGCATGTTTTTCACCCCAATCTTCCTTCATAGATTTGCTAATAAAACACGGAAAACACATACTATATCTTCGTAGCAATGTAGATCAATCTTCTGCTCTGAATGCCTTAATATGGATATAGTGCAAAAACAAAACAAAAAAAAAAAAAAAAAAAAAAAAAAAAAAAACTTATGACACAACCTCCATGTGAGCTTGGTAAGTATATTAGTCTAATTGTAATTTGATTTGCTTCTGGAATCTAGTAGAGTCCTCAAAGACTTGCAACCATTTGTTCTGGAATAAAAGAATTTTTTGTGGGGTTTGTGTTTTTTTTAAAAATAATTATAATACAATGTATTGTACATTCTTATACCATTTAACGCCCATACAGTAACCGACTCCTCTTCCACCTCTACATATGTATTATAGGGCCACACGATTCCTATATTTACCAATGTGTATGGGATGTACGCAGCCCTTTTGCCCATTATGATTACAGCCTGCATTGTCTAAAAAAAAAAAAAGGTAACAAAACAGGAATTTGAGGATGGGTAACTAGTGTCAGTTATATAAAAATGTCTAGTTAAAAGTAACTATTTTTCTGATCTAGACATGTTTGTATGTAACAGCCGAAGCAACTTGAAGCTCACTAGTTTTCTCGACCGGAAAAAGAGGATCTAGGATTGGTAAAAAGGTTTTATTAAAAAAACATGTTAAATGTTCTTTTTTTTTTAATTTCTGCTGTAACACAAAATTTCAATGTATAAATTATTTGAGAAATAAATACAATACTATACCTCAAGGGGTCTTTCGTCCCAGAACACCCGTTGCTGAAAATTTAAGATTATTATTATTTATTATTATTAATTTATTAGTACCAAAAAATTCACAAAAACATTCATTAATACTAACGGGTCATTGAGGATTAGCACCCCAGATATGCCAGAATTTTTTTTTTTTTTCATTTTGTAATTTTAAAACTTGTCAGATACTTACAATTCAGTCGGTTCACTGTAAAATTCTATGATTAATGACCTAGCTTGTTTTATAACTCTAACCTACTTACGCATTCGGACGAACTGGACACCCTAAAAAATATATTATGAAAATTTCAATTACCTTCAATTATACTGACACTTACACTTATTTTTAATAATAATTTTGGGCCAAAAGACCCAACGAGTCCCCTCAGGGGCCCGCTTATACTCCTCTGACTTTTTAAAATTTTCGATAAATTCCTCCCTAAAAATAATTTATTAGATTCTAGCTTCAACATTGAGGTGACTTCTTACATTGAATTATCTCAAATGAATGGAAATTCAACTTTAGATTATAAAAGTATAAATTCGCAATAAGCGGAAAAGCTGCATCAGCATGATAACAACTTTAGAATTTATCAGTAAAAATATTTTTCTTCTACAATGATACACTAATTTCTTGTTTATATGATTTTGACAGGTTCAAACTATATCTTTCATATAAATAGTTATTGATAATTTTCAAGTGACCTCCAAAAAAGGTCAAGCGATAACATTTAATACAATGTTGTTTGATGAATCATTAACACTTATATGTTGATACTTGATATGAAATTAATTAAGCAGAAAACAAATTTAGACGTTGAAAATAACATATTTGAAGAATTAAAAAATGTAGAGTTCAAAAAACATGGGGACCTATTTCCAGCATCTCTCAGATGTTTAATTATTGGACAATCAAATTGTGGTAAAACCAATGTTATGATTAATTTATTGGAGCATCCGAATGGACTTAAATTTGAAAATATCTACATTTATTCTTAATCTCTTTATCAACCTAAATACAGGTACCTAGAAACTCTGTTTGAACCTCTTAAAGAAATTGGTTATTATACGTTTAGTGGTAGTACAAATATTATGCATCCGTCTGTATGAAAATAATTAAGCAAAAAACAACTTTTGATGTTGAAAATAATATATTTGAAGAGTTTAAAAATGTAGAATTTAAAAAACATGGTGACTTATTTCCAGCATATCTCAGATGTTTAATTATTGGACCATCAAATTGCGGTAAAACCAATGTTATGATTAATTTATTGGAGCATCCGAATGGACTTAAATTTGAAAATATCTACATTTATTCTAAATCTCTCTATCAACCTAAATACAGGTACCTTGAAACTCTGTTTGAACCTCTTAAAGAAATTGGTTATTATACGTTTAGTGGTAGTACAAATATTATGCATCCGTCTGAAGCTAAACCAAATTCTTTATTTATTTTTGATGATGTTGCTTGTGATAATCAAGATATTATTCGTGAATACTTTAGTATGTCTCGACACGCTAAAGTGGATCCATTTTATTTAAGTCAAAGCTATGCAAAAATACCCAAGCATTTAATTAGAGACAATGCAAACGTTTTAATAGTTTTCAAACAGGATGACTTACATTTAAAACATATCTATAATGATCACGTTGGTACCGATATGACATTTGATCAATTCAAACAAATCTGTTCCGCTTGCTGGGAAAATAGATATGGGTTTCTATCTATTTTTAAGGACTGTGAATTAGACAAAGGACGTTACAGGAAACAACTAGATGAGTTCGTGTTGTTATAAAGTTTAATAAAATTCTTAAAAGTATATATTTGTTTTATTGAGAGGCCAGGCAAGGCTACTCGGCTCGGCTAGGCTCGTCTCTTTCCTTTGTTGTCTTATTTCATCGTCGTCTTTACCAGTAGTTTTTAGGCTCACCTACTCTGCTTCTAAACATCGCATCTGATTTAAATACACACACACACTTTTGATACAACCTGTATAGTGACAATATGATTTATCCACTTTTCATTCTTTGAACAACAACAGTGCGCCACTTGAGTAGGCAATACAATATACACACATGATTTGTGTTGCATGTCTAACCTATCTTAGTCAATTTTGATTACATGTCTCGGTAGCACAGTGAAATGTGCACAGAGCTTCGGAAACAGAATCGTGGGTTCAATTCCCCAACCAAACAAAAATTTTTAAATTAATTCATCAAAGTGTTGGGTGGTGACAATTAATTAGTGTAGTCGTTTAGGTAAACAAAAGGTGAACAGGTAAAAAAAGGTAAAAGACCCTCTGGTCATTGTCGATACTTTATCGGAGTCTTCAGATCCTCTGGTCATTGTCGATACTTTATCGGAGTCTTCAGATCCTCTGGTCATTGGCGATATTTCTTCGTCTTCGGATACCTTCTGGTCATTGTCACTTCTTCGGATGACTCTTTAGATACTCCTTGTATATTTGCAAAACTTATCGCTTATCTCTTCTTCTTTCTCAATTCTTGTACACCCTCTGGTCATTGTCGACCACTTCTTCGGATGACTCTTTAGATACTCCTTGTATATTTGCAAAACTTATCGCTTATCTCTTCTTCTTTCTCAATTCTTGTACACCCTCTGGTCATTGTCGACCACTTCTTCGGATGACTCTTTAGATACTCCTTGTATATTTGCAAAACTTATCGCTTATCTCTTCTTCTTTCTCAATTCTTGTACACCCTCTGGTCATTGTCGACCACTTCTTCGGATGACTCTTTAGATACTCCTTGTATATTTGCAAAACTTATCGCTTATCTCTTCTTCTTTCTCAATTCTTGTACACCCTCTGGTCATTGTCGACCACTTCTTCAGGGGGTGTATGTTGAAGATGGAGAACTGGATGGACAGGTTACCAAAGTGTCCCAGAACCGGCACAGTATATCTTCTTTTATTGAAGGATTATAAAAACAAAGATATCTTGGGCGGTTTCTACAATGAACAATTGCAAAAAGTAAAATACAAAGACATTTATCTTGTGGAAAAAGTACTAAAAACCAAAGGAAATAAAGCTTTTGTGAAATGGTTAGGATTCGATGATTCTCACAATAGTTGGGTGAATAAAGATAACATTATGCTTTAGAAGAGGGGGAAGTGTTATATAAACAATGCTCAAACGTTTATTCAGTTTATAACAGAAACAAAATGTTCATAATAGATGTTCAAGGATTCTCATTTCCAGAAGATGATATTTTTTTGTGTCGTGAAATAGCAATTTTTAATTGTACCACTCAAAACTATATTCACAAGTTGGTGAAGTTACCTATCACAAACAAAATGTTGTGTTCAAAAACCATCAACGGAGGTGATACCATAACACACGGATTGGAATGGAATTCTTGGGATGAGGAAAGTGAACTTCAATATGAAGACCTATCAAAATATATCCAAAGTTATTGTTTCGATGAGTCTATTCTAGTTTCAAATGATAATGGGAAAAATTATTTAGAAAAATTTATATCCAATCATATTATGGTATTGGAAAATGAAATGTTCTCATATGAAAAATGTAAAATGGTGTTTAGATCTCATCATTGTAATCAACACTCTGATGGTAATACTGTATGTGCATTAGAAAATGTTCACTTTATCAATTTCTGGTATATGTATTGTAAAAAACTTTAAATTGTTGTTAAAATATTATTTTATTAAATTTCAACATTGTCAAATGTTTTTTTTTTTTTTTAATAAAACTTTATTTGTATAAAGAAGTTGTTTTATTAAAACAAAATATAAAAATAAATATCTCTTGGGTTTTTATTGTTTCTGAAGATGTTATTATTATTCAACTCTTTGGCATCTCTTCGTAACAATGAAGATCAATCTTCTTCTTCTTCTCTTCTGAATGCTTTTCCATGGATGTAGTACAAAAACAAAAAAACTTATAACACAAACAACAGTATTGTGTTCCATATGATGATGATAGGTATATTGGTTTGGAAAAGGTTGTAGGTTGTATTCGTCTGATATTAATTTGATGTTGCTTTTGAAATCTAGTTGAGTCCTTAAACACCTTTAACCATTTGTTCTGAAATTAAATAATTTTATGTTTGAAGGTTTTTTTTTTCATAACTTACCGATTCAATTGAACAACAAAGTTACTCAGGTAGTGGTAGATGGTTAGAACGAAAAAATATTTAGAAGAATCAAATTACTTTGAAAAAAAGTAATCATTATATCCCCATGGGATTGTATCTGTAGTGAAATTATTGATTATTCTTTTATCGTCATACGCACTTAAAGCTATTTTTCTTTGTGAAACAGTATAGACGTCATGTTTTACAGAAGAAATTAAATTTTAAATTACTTCAACTTTAGTGTTATTAAATAAACACTTATAGTAATCATCAAAAGTGATTTCTCTCATTGCTGCAGTTTTGACACCTTTTGATTTTTTAGTAATAATCGTTTCTGGAGAGGAAATAACTTTTAATGCGTACATTTTTGATCGTAAACCAATGAACTCAAGCATTATTTTTCCCTTATTCTCATCCTTCATTAATCCAATAACCTTTTTATTCCTTAATGGAATACCATAAATGTTATTTTCAGGATAATCTGATGTATCAAACTTATCAATATCTTCTAACATATATTGATAGATGTCATCTACAAAAAAGTGATATATCAGACTATCAGTATCACAATACAACAATTTAACGTTTTCACCAAATCTTGGTTTGATATAATTATAATGAAAATCGTAGATAAATGTTTTAGAAATGTCTAATATACAAACTCCAATAAAAATAGGTTTATTAAAATTCGTCTTCAGTTTTTTCATTTCAATTATAACCATATCATTATCAAATATGGTAGAGCTATGGAAATTTGGTTGTGAAATATAGTAATTAGCACCATATCTCCCTGACCATCTAGTTACCAATTTAACATCCTTGTATTTCTTAACATTCTCAATTGTTTTACCGTAGGGAGCATTATTCATAAGTTTGTAAAAATTAATTTCAAATGCATTTTTACTTTTTTTTCTCAATTCAGTATTGATATCTATATACTTCTTCATCCATGGAGATTGTTTGAATTTTAAACAACGATGAATCTTTTTTAGTATTATTCCCAACTGTAAAATCTGTTTCAAATTTTTGTAATGAATAATGTATTTATGTTTGTCATAGAGAGTGGTTAATAGTTTTTTTTGGTCTGAATCTGAAGAGGGAGGAACTAAATGTTCAGGGCATAATGGTAAATCTTTGTGATGTTTGAAAAGATGTCTTGGATAATGTAAATCAACTTCCAAAATATAACCAAAATCATGATCATCAGAGCAATTAAAAACATTTTCCTTGTAAATATCCTCAAGTGAGATCCACTCAAAACCTCCATATGGTAATGGTAAACACATCGCTGCACCGTACATATTGTTAATATCGTAGTACATTAAATAAGAACTAGGTTTTTCAGAATTATATTCATCACCCATGTACTTATTATTAGCTTTTCCGTACCTATTGCTGCACTGAGAAATACCACCCCTAATTCCCTTCTCAAAAAATAAAGCCATATTACTGTCTGTTATCAATTCAAGTTCAATATTCGTTATTTTAAGCATTGCGTCAAATGCAAGACCTGGTGCAGTATAATAATGAAGACTATCCAATCCATAAGTTTTGAAACAAACTAATCTAAAATTTTCAAAAACATCAGCGAGCAAAAGTACATCTGTTTTTAAATATAACTCTGCATACTGTTGTAAATTTTGAATCGAGAAAGATTTCCAAACATCACAAGCATGTTTATAGGATTCCAGAGATATATTCTTGTTATTTAATGTACTATAAAATTGATCAATTGATGGTAGACTAGTATCATGTAATTTTTCCCAACTATCAAGGTATTCGTAAGGAAAAACACCTTTCTTTGTAACTAATTTGAAGAGATCGTTATTAGGATAGTGCTGTTTAGTTATCACTTTTTGATCATCTTTCAAATAGGAAACTAATTGATCCAGACTGTTGGACATAAATCTAAAAGAATCTATGAATCTTAAAGATATATCAGTGCCCGCAATATATTTGGTAAACGATATATATCTTTCTTTATTCAAAGGTAACAAATTGATGTTACCCTTGATTTCAGTACTCAGAGCTCTGATCAAAAAATGGCTGTCGTAGCCTGATAAGTTGTGGAAAACAACAGGTATAGTATGTGATTTTTTATAATTTAAATTACAGGAATTGTGAGCTGGACCTCTATATTTACCTGTGAAATGACAATGATCCCTGACTTTTGTGTCATTGGAAAAAATTGTTTGATTACAAATGTGACAAATGGAAGAACTATAAAATGATTTTTGTTCATCTACAGTTAATAAGCATGATTTTGGGTTATGAAAAATGTTTTGCAAATCGTAAGCAATTGTTTGCAGCTCTTTTACAAACCATACTTGACAATTTTGACCTGTGAAAAGTTTAAATTTTGATAAAGAATCATACGAACATTTTAAATAATATGCGATACTGAAGACTTCATGTTTTTGATATTTATAAGATTTTGTAAGCTTAGTTTCCTCATCCTGATAACGTTTTAAAATGCATTCAAAATCTGCATAGATAACAAAAGGAACTATGTCTTTGTTTTTAAAGTTTTTAAATTTCATCATTTTATTAGAATCGGTAGGAAAAACAATTTTTTGATTATTCAATAGTTTGCAATCATCTATATGTTGATTTAAATAATCCTGACTACTAAAATAATTAAGACAACGTTCACAAAGCCATTTTTTGTTTTTAATATTACCAATTTGTTTATTTATTAAACGAGATAAATTTTTAATGTGTGCAAAATGATAAAAATTATCTGGGCTATCATCAAAGTCATAGTCGTTACAAGATATAACAAGTAAATGTATTCTTGGTGAAAAGTTCATTTTGCTAATTGACAATGGAACTATTTCTTTTTCTTGAATTGTGAATACGTTAATTGCAAGTTTATTTAATATTTCAAATCTTTGAATATCTTTTAGTTTAATAGGAAATTGTATATTATCATATTTTAAGATCTTACTAAAATGAGGATATGACGAAATTCGATCAGAATGTTTTTCTACTGGATATAAAGCACTAACAATTGACCATAAGAAACAATATGGATCCTTATTTTTTATATTTACAACACTTTTAGTTTTTTTTATAAATGCTGGTAAATCATTATAAGTCGATATACCTACATTTATGGGACTATATTTATTCATATTGATTTTTAAATTTAAAATTTCCACTAATGCCCAACCACTATCCCTTTCCTGAAAGTCTTCCAGTTTAGTCAAAATTTTGTTAATAACATTAATTACATACCAATCATTCAAGTTTGTACTTGAATCAATCACCTTATTTTCTGTTGAAAAGTGTTTAATAGAGGTTTTACCATCTTGAGGTTTTATAAATAAACAAGTTAATACAACATTGGTTTTTAATAAATTGATTTTGAGTTCTTTTTTAACATGAATGGAAAAACTTTTAAATGCCTTTCTTAAAAATAACTTTGTGTCTTTAATTTTGAAGTTAATTATAATTCCAGTTTTAATTCTTCCATTAAAACATGACTCTGTATCTTGCCAAACCAATTCCTTTTTAACATTACGTTTTTTATTTAATTTATTTTTAAAAATATTAAGATAAGTTTGTAATAACGATAAATTATATTCAACTTTTGACTTATTTTTTATACAACTAAGTCTATGCTTTATACATCTTTTTAACATCAAAATAATTTTTTTCAAATTAGCAATATGAGTTTCCAAATCTTTTCTAGTTCTAACACATCTACTCACCTGATCTATTTTCTTGACAACATCGTCGGACAGCATATCAACCACTTTTTGAGAATTCATTGCACTTCTGGATAATTCAGAAACATAACTAAACATTTATCACAGTATTTATATATTTTCTTCCTGCTTATCTAATTTTTTTCCAAAATTGAAATAGAAATGCATTGACGTAATATTATCTTATCACTTTATGCCAGTAACTATTTGCATGATCATATTTTTGTTTCGATTGCATTTTTACAAGAAATTTGTTTCGATTGCATTTTTACAAGAAATCTGATGTTTTTGTTTTTTGACTTTCAAAATTGAAATAAAAATGCATTGATAATGTTATCACTTTATGCCAGTAACTATTTGCATGATCATATTTTTGCTTCGATTGCATTTTTACAAGAAATCTGATGTTTTTGTTTTTTGACTTTCAAAAATTTCTACATGCTTATCGTTTTCAAAATTGAAATGTATTGACGTAATGTCATGCGTTTTTGACCTATAAAAGAGATGTTAATATTGTTACACTTCAGTTCAACTCAAGAGTTAAATATCAAACAACATACAACATGGCAACTACACCTTCAACGATTGTGGTCTTTTCAGAAGATCGAGCAAACTTACCTACCAATTGGTTATTGGTAGTTATGAAACAGTTGTTTCAGTAAGTATACTTTCTATTATTTTTTTTTTTTTTTTTTTTTTTTTTTTTTTTTTTTTTCAATTTCACTGTTGGTATTAGAGAATTCGTTGATATCATATTTTGTGTTTGTAGATATGGAGTGAAGGAAATGAAGATGAAAGGAGAGAAAATATTTTTGAGTCTCTCATATTCACCAAAGGGAACAACTTTGAAAAAAAAATTCGGGAATTTACCGGTCAGGTACATGAGGGTGAAGGTGGACAACGAGGAAGAGTTCAAGGCATTGGAAAAAATTGTTAAGCGATACAAATTCAATATCTTGGATGAAGAAGTTGAATCGCTGCCTCAAATGTCTATACCCTCGGGAACCAAGAGAAAATTATACCTCGAACATCCTCATTCTTCTTCTTCAACCATATTAATAGATGAAGAAGATGATGACGATGAAGAGAAGAATAAAAAAAAACAAAGAAGGGAAGCCGGTGACGATACCTCATTCGAAATGAATGAAAAAACCTCTGATGACAGAGACGAGGATGAGTTCGGCTTTCCGATCTGTTCACAAGTATTTTGAAATGAAATATTAATTATATTTGTGTAGCAGAAGTTTAATAAAATTCTTGAAAATCTATAATTGTTTTATTCAGAGATCAGACAAGGCTTACTATTTAATTGAAAAAAATTTTATTGGAAATAATTGTAAAAATTAATAAAATGTTTTTTCAGTTTGTAATATTGAGGCTAGGCTAGGCTCGTCTCTACTCGTAACACCACTTGGGTAGACAACACAACATACATGTTTCGCTTCTTGTCTTACACATCTTAGACGATTCATTTAACATGCTTTGGTAGCACACTTGAATGTGTGTCGGACTCGGAATCAATAGTCTCGGGTTCAAATCCCAACAGATCCAAATATTTTTGAAAATTTTCAGTGAGTAAAATTTATCAGTTACACCTTCTTCTGGTCGACTTCTTCAGATCGGTCGACTTCTTCGACTTACCCTCTGGTCATTGGCGACATCTTCTTCAGATGATACTTTAGGTACTCCTTGTATTATTGTAAAACTTATCGGTTATCTCTTGATCTCTTCTTCTTTCTCAATTCTTACCCTCTGGTCATTGGCGACAACTTCTTCAGATGATACTTTAGCTACTCCTTGTATTATTGTAAAACTTAACGGTTATCTCTTGATCTCTTCTTCTTTCTCAATTCTCACCCTCTGGTCATTGGCGACAACTTCTTGTACACCCTCTTGGATACTTCAAGGGTACATGGCCATCCAGTTGGGAGAACCGGATGGACAGGTTACCAAAGTGGTCCAGGAACCCGCTTGTATACCTTCTTACATCTCCTGAAGAATCACTGGGTATAACAAGTACCTTCAAGTTCATTGATGGATATATATATTTCTTGAAAGGAGACACATATTATAAATTCAGCGAATATACAAAGACGGTTATGGAAGCTGGAAAATTCAATTGGAACCGGTTGGGAATACCGTGTCCCAATGAAGGATTAAAAGAACAACTAAAGAATTTACTTAGCAAAATTATATCTTTTTATGAATAAATCAATATGTTTTCCTAGGTAACTGATTTAATTAAATTCCTATTTCTCCCAATCTTATGACATGAATGTAGGAAAAAGAAATAAAAAATGAATTATAATATATATATATATATATATATATATATATTTATGATGAACAATAACTATAAAACTTACACATCTTAAAAGTCTAAATTACAAAATTTGATTGAACCGACAAAAGATTAATATATTTATGATAAACAATAACTATAAAACTTACACATCTTAAAAGTCTAAGTCACAAAATTTGATTGAACCGACAAAAGATTGAATTATAAAAATGAAGACAAAAGAATGAATTAAAAAATACTAGAATCCATCAAAATGGTCAATATCACTATCACTATCATATGTTCCCCTAAATCTGAGAGTTCTAGGAGAATTATGAAGTTTCGCAATACAAGAATCTTTATCATTTGTTTCAAAAAGTACTGTTCTATAACAACTTTGACACCACCAATCTTTATTGTGGTACAAGTCACGAATTATATCTTCTGACTCGCAAACATCATGATAATGATCGTTGATTACAATCAAATGTTTCCTCAATCTTTTATGACATCCTTTAATGCTATCAAAACATTATTTACAAACATATATGTTATATCTATCAATCCTATAATAGTTAACCCATGCACAATATTCAGACTCGTCTTCAAATATGTAGTCCCAGTCAGATCTAGCAAGTACAGCATTTCGGTCTTTGTACAGAATATCTCGTGAACAATGAACAAAATTGAGATTTCTGCAAAAGCGTAACTGATCATTTTTAGCAGTTTTATTCAAAAATCTCCACTTGTATTCCGCAAATTTTTTGGCGATTTGTTTGGTAAGAGTCCATGGTAATTTTGATGATTCGAAAAAATCTGCTAGACATTCTATATTCTCACAAATTATTTTTATACAGTTTTCACTCAATGTATTCATATCTAAAACAATAAGAGTACATTTTTTATATACATATACTCAACAAAAATTGAAATATTACTCAGTGTTACTTAATTTGTAATGACCCCAAGGAAGCGTATCAAACGACTCTGGAATTAGTGACCGCTTATCATCTTCAGGAGAAAGACCCACTTTCTTTTGTTCAATGCTGAAAACGTTATGTGCATAGGACTGAATTGTGTTTTGGAAAATGTACTTCGACTCCCAGTTTTTTAAACAGTTCAAGTAATCTTCGAAAGTAATTTTATTTTTTACAACATTTTTCTTTACCCCCTTAGATTTTTTCACTATTTTCCCACCCTTAACTTTAAAAGCATACATTTTTGAACGTAGCCCTATGAAATGCGTCATAATAGAACCATTACATCCATCTTTCATCAAACCTAACACCTTTTTGTTTGCTAACGGAATGTTAAAGTGATTACCCTCTGCATAATCACTCGTATCAAACATGTGAATATCATCCTTTATCACTTCTTCGTATACGTCATTACAATGAAGTTCATACGTGAAACTATCTGTATCTGTATACATTAATTTACAATTTTTTTTTCCCAATTTAGGGATGATGTATGAATAATGGAAGTCATACATACAAGTTTTTGAAATGTCTAAAATGGCCATCACAATGTACAGGGGCTTATTGAAAACGAGATTACTCTTTTTTAATTCTATTGCAACTAAATTTTCTTCAAAAATTGTTCTAGAATGAAACCAAGGACTAGCAATCAAGTTTTTAGCTCCATAACGTCCCAAATATGATCTTGATAATTTCACCACTCTATGAATTCGTATATTTTCCATGGTTTTACCAAACACCGCGTTATTCATCAATTTATACAAATTTTTTGCAAAAGCTGTGGTAGCTTCCGTTCTTAGTTTAGTATTTAAAGCGATGTAGGGTTTTAGCCATGCAGCTTGTTTAAATTTTAAAATTCTATGTATTTTTGTTAAAATTAAACCATTTGCTAAAGCTTGTTTTAAATTTCGATAGTGTAAGATATAATTATGTTTATTGTGTAGGGTAGCCATGAGTTTTTTTAATTTTGAATTGGGAGGCGTTTTGTGTTCAGGACAAAAAGGAAAATCTTGGTGTAGATCGTGTAGCTCCTTAGGGTACTCCAGGTCTACCTCAAGAATGTACCCCTCTGGAGAGTCGTCTGCAATTTGATTGATATCAATGTTCGTGTTATCTTCCCATTTGAAGTCTGCATAAGGGAGGAATTCTGACATCGCCCACCCGTACAGGTTGTTCACGTCTAGGTCAGGACCGTTGCTAGGCCTTCGGCCGCCCGCGTGCTAGAATTAATTCGGCCGCCCGCTCTGAAAATAAACTTTAAAAAATGAAGTAAATGTTGTAACTTGTAACGTTTTTATTAATAATAATAATTAAACATTAAATTATTTGTGCAAATTAGCACGTATAAAATACATTTAAACATATAATGCAAGTATGGAAGTAATATTAAATAAAAATAAAAAATAAACATAAAAAGAAATAAACGCTTAGGTCTAAATTGTCTATCATAATAAAACGTTATAAAAAAGGTACTTTTCTAGTTTTACTTTCCGCAAATTCTTGAATTGTGTCATTAATATTCAAACTGTCCAAAATATCATGTTCAATAGATATTAATGATAAATTTGTTAATCGTTCTTGCAACATGGTAGACCTTACATAATTTTTAATAATTTTTAATTTTGAAAAAGACCTTTCGCCGGTTGCAACTGAAACTGGTAAAGTTAACATTATTCTTAAAGCAACAAACAGATTAGGAAATGTTGCCATAAGGCTGTTCTCTAAAATAAATTGTAGAATATCCTCAGGTTCACGTTGTAAAGACTCCTTAAAATGTAAATTAAAAGCTTTAATTTCATTATATAAATCACTTCCGTCAATATCGGACTTGTTTAGGGATTCATCTCGAAGCTTTAAATCCATATCTTTACAGTTTTTCATTAAATCTTGGTCTGATATGTCACCGATTTTAAACAAAAAGCCAAAACTGTCACTATAACTTTGTAAACCATCAAACCTGTCACTTAAAGACGATAATATCTGATCAAGGACTTTAAAGAAAAAATTTATTTTAAAATGAATTTTGGGATCTCGCACTGCTTCGTCTTCATGCTCGTAATCAAATTGACGCGAGGTTCTACGACGACGCATGCTATGAACGGGCGGGAAATCCGTTTGTATTTCTAAATCATTTGCAAGTTCGGTAGCTCCTACAAGTACATTCATATATCCCTCATCAGAACGCATTTTTGAAAAAAAATCTATTAGGTTTTCAAGATAATCTACGCAAACTTTTATATTTAATGAAGAACTTTGCATCATTTTACTTAACACATTTACTTTAAATAAGATATCATGCCATGTAATTACTGCGCATAAAACTTTATAATCGTGCAGTTTGAGTCCCAATGCTTGTGCTTTATGTCTAGTAGATGCATCGTATAATACTAAGTTTTCCGAAATTTCAAATAACGCATCATAGACATTGCCGATTTGATACCTTAATGGTTTTAATGCATCGATTCGGCTTGACCATCTTGTATCACTTAGTGGTTTTAAAGTTAATGTTGGCACGTGTCGTTTAAGAACATCCCACCTTTTGGTCGATGCAGAAAAAAATACGTATAAATCTTGGACTAAATCAAAGAAACTTGTTGTTTCATGAGACACATTAGCAGCATCATTGACAACTAAATTTAACGTATGCGCTGAACAAGGAACAAAAAATGCACGAGGATTTATGTCTAAAATTTTCTTTTGCAAGCCATTATGCTTACCTCTCATGTTTGCCCCATTGTCATAGCCCTGCCCACGCATATTATAAATGTTCAAGTTTAATTGAACAATTAAATTAGTTAAAAAATCGCTTAAGCCCTCGCCAGTACAATCAGTTATTGGACAAAATCCCACAAAATGCTCTCTTATTTCTACCTTTTTAGATTCATAATTTAGAAAAACAAATCGAAATATAATTGTTATTTGTTCAGTATGGCTCACGTCTGGAGTACAATCTAATATTACAGAGTAATATTTTGCGGCCCTGATCGAATTCAATATAAATGTTTTTATTCTCATGCCTATTAAAGTAATTATTTCATTTTGGATCGTATTACCCAAATAATGACTCATGTGAATTTGACTCTCCTGTGATTTTTGGACACGAGATACATGTTCACGCATTACAATATCAAATTGCGCTATCATCTCTACGGCTTTCAAAAAATTACCATTATTTGGTTCGTATAATTTGGAAGAAGACCCTCTAAGAGCTAAACACTGTCGCGATAAATATTGGATTATTGAAACAATTCTTTCCATAACATTAAACCAATATTTTTTTTCTGATTCTAAAAGTCTTAATTCCATTTGGTTGACGGTACTTTTTTGATTTAACATTTTAATTAATGATATCCACTGTTTAACGTTTTTGTTATGGCGAACACTTTGTTCGTGCCTTCCTAATATTTCTGATAGATGGTGCCAGTCAGAAAAGCCTATTTGGTTATTTAAATTGCCAATAAATGAAGTGCCAAAAATTTTGCAACAAAAACAAAATACTGCATCATGAGAAATTGAATAAACTAACCAATCTCTCTTAATTTTTTCACCATTTTTTAATGATTTATAATAATAATTTTCCGAAAACTTTCGTCCAGATTCACTAATGGGATATTTTAAGTTTTTAACTTGAATAGGTCCCCTTTCTACCAACATTTTTGCCATACTGCTAGTGATGTTTTCAGGCCACGTCCCTGGATCATCCGATACACTGATAATATTTACATCAATTTCATCTTCATGAGATAATTCAGCAGGCGGTTCGGCTTTTTGCGCGGTGGAAATCTCTGTTAAATTGACTTTATTAAACAATTCCGATCCTTTCTCATCAGAATCAAAATCTCTGGTTTCCTCCTCATTAGAGCCTCTAGCTTCTTCTTCTATATCTACATCCATGGACTGGATGGATGTGCCGCTTGTAGAGGGCATTTCTGTCGAAAATTCTTCAGTATTCGTTTCTTCGTCTGGATTCGTTTCCTTCTTTAAAAAGACATACATGGATCCTGCTAATTTCAATTTCTCCTCCTCACGTCTTGATTTTTGTTGTCGGTAATTAAAACCAGATAATCTCTTTGTTTTTCTTCGTTTCTGGAAATCAAAATTCGCATTATTATTTTTTAAATTTTTGGTATTATTGTAAATATGCATGAGAGAAAGCGCTCTCGATAAGATTAGAATTTCGATGATCGTTAGTTTTAGTTTCAGATGTAATTTCAGATTGTAAAATTAGTTTCAGATTGTAAAATGATTTATTAATTTTAATTATTTTACGAAAACTAAACAACAACAACAACGCACCTGTTATCTTCTTAAAATTATTTAAAAAAAGAAAACCGAATCCAATTCAATAGACATCAACTTAAAGTTTAAAAAATAAGACTAAATTTACTTACCATATTGTCCATATTTTCACTGTTCAATACCTCGTCTTTTTCTCACAACAATAAATTTAAAAATGATGTTTATGTCTTTACTAAACTTTAGTTAACACACTAACATTATTAATAACTAACATAAGTACAATAACGAAAATTAGTAATTATAAAACACGACACTTAACTAACGAATTTCGGACTCAAGATGATATAACTGATTCGTACGTAAGTGCAAAAATGTAACTGAAACTGACTGGTGAAACTAAAAGAAATAGTTTATTACAAAAATATTATTATTACCTACTCCTACTGCAAAATTAATGTATAACCAATGAGAAAAATCTACCACAATTAGGGGGTAGAAATGGGCGGCGTTAAGCACGAATAAATACCAAAAATAAACGCTATTACGAATTCATAAAATATTTTGCCCTAAAAGGTAATAAAATAAATGCTAAATTTGAGAATAACATGCAAGTACGTGATCAACAAAGACTATAAGATCGACGGCGCTGGGAAAATCCAGTAATTCTGTCTAATGTCTACTCAACAAAGAACTTTACAGTGGCTGTAAAGTAACAAAATAATTGCCTTTGCTACCTGCTACGCCCCAGATCTGAGTACTTAAACACCAATCAATAAATTTTTATGATGTGGGGATAAGTATGGAATATTGCACCAATTTTATACAGATCTTACTTGTTACTTCCGATATTTTAATTTTTTGAAAATGTTGGCAACTATAAACTAAGCAAGAGTTGGCCCTGTGAGGCCGCCCCAAAAATTGGCTGCCCGCGTTCCATGAACGCCTTGCACGCCCGCTTCCAACGGCCCTGGTCTAGGTATAGGAGGTACTTGGAGGGTTTTTGAGGATCATACTCCTCCTCCATGTATTTATTGTTGGCTTCGGAATATCGATTTGAGCAAACAGATATGCCTCCCCGAATACCCCTCTCAATAAACATAATCATATCAATATCTTTAAGTAATTCTAATTTTATTTTAGTATACTTCAACATAGCATCCCACGTATACCCAGGAAGAGTATAGTACCACGCAGGATCTAGCTGATACGTCTGCAAACAATTACTTCGTAACTGCTCAAAAACGTCTGCTAATAACAGTATGTCTGTTTTCATATATAGCCGACTATACTCTCCCAGGCTAGCGGTATCAAAATACTCCCAAACATTTTTTGCATGGTTATATTGTTCCATGGAAATATTCGAATCATAAAGTCTATTGTAAAAATTTTCAATAGACGGTAATTCTACGTCGTTGAGCTTTTCTATACAATTGATGTAATCGTATGGAAAAACCCCTTTTTTCATCAAAAGTTTCAGTTTTTGGTTATTTAAATCATGAAACTCGTGTTTTAAATTTTTAAAATCATCCTCCTTCAGTGTAGATACCAGTTCGTCTAGACTTGCTCCCATAAATCTAAAGGAGTCTATGAACCTAAACTTGATGCTAGTTTCAGAGTCATGTAGGGTAAAACTTATATATTTTTCCTTATTTATTGGTAGTATGGAAACCTTACCACGTTTTGCAATTTCCTTAATAACAAAATTTAAGTCGTAGCCGCTCAAGTTATGCATGATGATTGGAACAGACTTTTTTAAAATTCAAATTGCATGCTTGATGGGCGTATCCACGAAATTCCCCAGTGAAATGATTATGATCTCTAACGACTATATCTTTATCTGTAAATTCATGTTCACAAATGTGACAATTTAGTGCATTTACCAAGTTAGGTGTACCACCAAGGGGTATTATATCTAAAATTTTGGACTGAACAAATTTTGCTACATCAGTTAACTGATTGGTAAACCAATCTATGCAGTCTTCACCCTGATGATATTTATAATATGAAAGCTGATCATCGTAAGCGCATTTTAAATAATAGCCTGCAGAAAAAGCTACGTGTTGTTGATATTTTTTTAGTTTTATCTGTTTTTTGTTGATCTGTATAAGCCTTTAGTATGGATTCTAAATCACTATAAATAACAAAGGGACATTTCTGCTTATAAATAAAATTTTTAAATTCAATGTGAGTATAATTGGGGAAAGAAATTTTTGACTCATTCATATTTTCACAAACACTTTCATGCTTATCCAAAATTTGCTTACTATGAAAATAGTTCAAACACCTATCGCAAATAAATTTTTTATTCCTAGATCTATTAAGTTGAGATGAAATTAATCTAGATAAATCTTTTATCCAACAATAGTGGTACTTAATGTTTTCATTCGTATCGTCTACAGGAGGTGCATCATAATCATTTAACTTAGGATAATACTTGGATTGTAACAGCAATAGATTAACATGTCTTTCAAGTTTATTTTTAGTTAATCTTGCAGGAACTACTGTATAAAATGTAGATTTATTCGATTGATTTAGTTCTAAAGAGTATACGTTTACTGATATATTATTTAATTTTTCAAATTTTGTAATTTGGGATAGTGGCATTTCAACATCTAAACCCTTTGTATTTAGAACTTCAGAGTAATGTGGATACGATGAAGTACGATTACTATTTTTAGTAGCAGGATTTAAAAAACTGTTTACTGCCCAGTAAAAACAAGCTTGGTCCATATTGCAAACGTTTACAATTGCCTTCTTTCGAGAAATTGGTTCTGGTAGTGGAACGAAAGACGAGCCAGCCCCCATTTCATATTTGTTTATTGCAACTTCCAAAAAAATTATTCGAGATAATGCCCACCCGCTTTCTTTTTCAGCAAATTCTGATAAACTGTTTAAAATAGGATCAATAATATTTATACTAAACCAATCATATAAATCATCTCCAATGCCCAATACAACATTGGGAGTACTAAAATATTTGCGGTCTACTAACTCCTTGTCTTTTGGTTGCTTAATAAAATCCCCACAAAAGGTGGTGTTCACTTTTGAAATTTGTGTTTTCTTGAGAACTAATAAAATCTTGTTTTTAAAAATTTTGAAAGCATCTGTAAAGAATGCATTCATATCTTTATGTAACAAGTTTATAATAACTCCTGTTTTTAATCGACTTTCAAATGCAGCATTAATGTTTTGCCACTTGACCCCATTACTAGATTTCTCAAGTCCTTCACCCACATGATTCCCTTTTATTAAACATCGCATGCGCTTCAAATGTGCTATTTTTGTATGAATTTAATTTTTTACTCCGATCGAAAACTTGAAACGTTTCAAAGCTTGATTACATTTTCTGAGGTGTTTATTAATCAGTAAAATCCATTTGTTTCTATTTGAAAAGGTTTGAATTTTGCTTAGAGAATTTAAAATTTCATCAATTTGCTGTAGAGTAACACTGAAGTTCGACATTCTTGAGTATATGCACAAAAAATGTACTCACCAGCTTTCTAAAGTTGTCTTCGACTGCGTGTACTTCTCCAAATTTTGTTAAGTTGTCCTCAGCAGGTCGCTTCCAAATTTTGTGTAATGAGCTATATCGTGACTGCGGATGTGTACTTCTGAATTTCCTTATTTTTTAAGTTGTCCTCAGTCGGTTCAATCAAATTTTGTGATGTGTTGCTGAAACAAAAAATAATTTTTAAAATGTTTTTAAAACAGAATCACACATGATAAATAATCAGCAAAATTTTAAAAATAAAAAATCTTACCGTTTAAGGATTTTCTTCGATTTTAAATAGTGTCCTGGGACGGCAACCACTAGAAATTTCTTGCAGACCCAAAAACACCAGACTATAACTTCCCTTGTTGATGTCCGCAATGTATTTCTTATATTTATCCGTCACCCTTCGGGGAAGAAAAGTCACGTTATCTTCTAGTTCTACAAACACTGCTTCTCCAAATTTGGATTGTACTATTTTAATGTGTATGATTTTATGGGAGACGTTTTCCGGAATGTCTCGAAGCTTGATAATAGGTTTGTTCTCTACCCCTGTAGAAGTAGAGAAGGTGTTTAATTCATTGATAAAACTCATCTGAAATGATAAATGTTGTTGTATCAGTCCGCAAAGAGTTTCCCCCCCCCCCCCAAATAAATTTATAGCAAATAAAACTTTTCCAAAATATTCGAAATAGTTTTATCTTTGCAAATATTAATATTAAATGTAAAAGAGTAAACAGAGCTGGAATTTGAAAAATGAAACTTACTATTGTTCTAAAAACTTCACTAGAAGAAACTATTGTAGCTTTCAAGATGCACACTCGCGCAGCTTTCAAGATGTACACTCGCCGATTATTGATATGGAACTGCCGTTGTCGTGTTGTCAGAGCATATTTGTATCGTTTTGAAATATTTTTTATCAACTTCACGAAGTTATGGTAGACTAATTAACTTTGTAGAATTTCATCTCATATCAACAACTAACAGGTGCTAATATTACACATGTCATGGTAAAACACATTGATTTCATTCCCACATCAATTTGGGGGCGTTAACATCATAACTGTCTCGATTACGACAAATGTGTCATAATTATCGTGTTCTCAGAGCATATTTATATCGTTTTGAAATATTTTTTATAAACTTCACGAAGTTATGGTAGACTAATTAACTTTGTAGAATTTCATCTCATATCAACAACTAACAGATGCTAATATTACACATGTCATGGTAAAATACATTGATTTCATTCCCACATCAATTTGGGGGTGTTAACATCATAACGGTCTCGATTACGACAGATGTGTCATAATTGTCGTGTTCTCAGAGCATATACATTCACCCTTCATCAAACCCCACACCTTTTTGTTCGCTAGCGGAATGTTAAAGTAATCGGCATAATCACACATGGTAAACACATTGATTTCCAGAGTGTTTCAATAAAAACCCCACATTTCTTTAAAAAACTTTATTTATAATGGTAATACAGGTAATACTAGTGGAGTAAGTGAATGTAATCTAGCATCTAAATAACTCAATGTCACTCAATATCAACTTCACTATTGCGTATTGAATAGTGTCCCCAGGGTAGGGTATTATCCGTTCCAGGAACCAAGTAACGTTTATCATCCTCTGGGCTGAGGGCAACCTTATGTTGGATAGTGGAGTACACCTGATGTTTTTTTGAACTAATCAGATTTTGAACTACAGTTTTTTGTTTCCACGTATCGAGACATTCTTCATAATCTTCATGTGTAATTATAGTTTTCACAACAGATGACTTTATTCCTTTAGCTTTTTTTGTCACACCCAGGTTCATGAGTTCAGACTCTATTTCATCCTCATCATACCCTTCATCAATTAACCTTTTCTTTTTCTTAGCAATACTATCATCAGTTACTAAGATTCTGGTCGAGTAGAGTTTCGAACGAAGGCCCACATACTCAGTGATTGGAACACCACTATTCTCATCCTTCATTATTCCCAAGACTTTCTTATTAACCAGAGGAATGCCATATATATTTTCAAGAGCATAGTCGCTTGTATCAAATCGCCTATGACAGTCACGCTTCATAACTTCGTAAGGGTCTTGATGGAGCTCATAAATCAGAGAGTCAGTGTCCGTATACATGACTGAGCAGCTGGGGAAAGCATCAACCATGTATCCATAGTGAAAATCATAAATTGTAGTTTTAGCAAGATCTAGGATTGTCTGTCCTACATATATAGGCTTGTTTAACCAGATCTGAAGCTTCCGCAATCCTATTGCAACTAGATCGGGCTTTTCACTAAAAATTATGCTATTCTTAAACTCGGGCTTGGCAATGTAAGCCTCAGCACCATACCTCCCCTCCCACTTAGTCACCAAACGAACATTAACCCTCTTTCTAACGTTTTCCATTGTTTTACCTATAACAAAGGATACATTAATATTTTGGATTTATCTTTAATATTAGAACTCACCAAACACTGCATTGTTCATTAATTTGAATAAATTCTTTTCAAACTCATTCGTAGCCTTCGTTCTTAACTCAGTGTTAAGGTCTATGTAAGACTTCAACCACGCTGCCTGTTTGAATTTGAGAACTCGGTGGATTTTCTTCAACACCAACCCATGCGCAAGCGCCTGCTTCAGCGTTTTATAATGGATAACATACTTGGTTTTATTGTGGAGGGTAGCCATTAATTTGGTCAACTCAGGTAGGGATATTTCATTGAATCGTTCGAAAGAGTCAATATAATCATAGGGCATCACACCCTTTTTAGTTAACATATTAAAATGATCTTCAGGCAACTCTGAGAACTGGTATTTTAAATTTGGAAATTCGGCTAGATAAGAAGCTAATTTATCCAGACTAGGTGCCATAAATCTGAAGGAATCGATGAACCTGAATTGAAGTGGATAGTCATCGATATGTTTGGTGAATGAAATATACTTTTCCTTTGTGATAGGGAGCAAGTCTACGGATCCCTTCATCCTAGTAGCTACATCCTTAAGGATAAATAGCCCATCGTACCCCGTTAAGTTATGCCAGACAACTGGCACCACGTGACTATCCTTATAGTTAATATTACATGATTCATGAGCTGCTCCACGATAGTTGTTGGTAGGGATTAAGTGGTTGTGATCACGCACTTTCTTATCTTCCGTTGTGAAGATTTGTTGACATATGTGGCAGTGTGTAGCTCTTCGGTGCTCAACTTCCTGCGACCATGTCATATCTATATCGTACGGAGACCAAAACACTGTAGCTATATCCTCAGCAAGACTGCTCATCTCATCTGCAAACCAGCTCATACAGTCCTGCCCTCGGTATGATCGGAAAAAAGAGAGGGTATCATCATAGCTGCATTTTAGATAGTACCCAACGGCAGCTGGAACGTGGTGTTGCGGCTTCTTCGGATCATTAAAAGGCTTCAAGACGCTCTCCAAATCTGCATAAACAATAAACGGCGCTTTTTCCTTGTTCTTGAAATTTTTAAATTTTAAAATGTTATTACCCGGCTCAGGAATCTTGATGGCAGTTTCATTCATTTTCACACAATCTTCAATGTGCTTATCAAGCTTTTCCTGTGACCTGAAGTAGTGAAGACAACGGTCACAGAAAAATTTTTGGCCATCATGTTTACTGAGTTGTTGAGAGAGTAGGCGTGACAAACTTTTAATCCAGACGTAGTGGTATCTAATGGGTTCTTCAGCATCATTGTATCTATCCTGTATCATCAATAAATTCACATGGCGTTCCTATTTATTTTTAGATAAATACGTCGGTAAAGTTTCAAAAGATTTTTTGTTTCTTTCTAAGATGTATACATTGATTGATACATCATTCTGTTTCTCAAAAATGGGGATCTGCTTCATTGTCATAGGCCACTGTATCCCTTTAAGCTTTAAAACAGAAGAATAGTGGGGGTATGACGATAGTCGATCAGAATTTTTGTCGCAAGGGAATAGGGCAGATGTGACAGCCCAAGCAAAACACGCATCATCATGGTTCTTTACATTGATGCATGCATGTTTATTTTTGATCTGTGTAGGTAGCTCGATGTATGAGGAACCATGCTGAGGGGTATATTTGTTGATGTTTACCCCTAGATTCACTACCTTTTTCAGTGCCCAGCCGCTATCTCTTTCCTGAAATTCACTCAGTTCCTTCATAATGGGATCGGTCACTTTATCATCGAACCATGCATTAAGGTCGGTGTTTCTGTATATTGGAGAATTTGAAGTAGTGAAGTACTTATACTCTTTAAGCACACTATCCCCCTTTATCACCTCAAATTCACCACAAAACACAGCGTTCACCTTGACTGCAGCATCTTTCTTTAAGACGTTTTGAATGCGGCGTTTAAATATCAACTTAGCATCAATCAGGAAAGATTGAGGATCTTTATGCTTCAAGTTCGATATTACGCCTGTACTGATGCGTGACTTAAATGCCGATTCCAAATCCTCCCATTGAACACGTTTCCAAGCACCTTCAGGATGCATAGTAAGCCCTGCCCCCTTCTTCTGAGCCGCTTTGAATTGATGTCTCATGGTTTTAATGTTTCTCAAGCATGCCTCTAAATGTTGTTTCTCACCCATCGTCTTCGCAGTCCTCATCGCATTCCGAACTCTTTCAATCCCTTTTCGACATTCAACTAGTCCCTCACGTATCTTTCTATCATTATTTGGGGCCACCAATCTCAACAACGCAGCAATGAATCTTACCAAATCATCGAACCGAGCCATTCTGAAAAAATAAAAAAAATATTGCTATAAAGTATACTTTTAGACGGATGGAACGTTTGATTATTTTACATAACCTCAAATATTATTTTAAATAATTATATGATCACTGAAACTTGTGTGTCTTTAGGAATATGAATAGCTAGTAAGTAGGATCTGTGTGCGGAAAACTAATATAAAATAATTAACATAACCTCAAACCTACTTTTAAATTACTGTAAAAACTCGTCAAATTTACTAAGAGCTGAGGACACGTCTGGACGCTTCAAAGTTCTAAAAACTAAATAAATATTCTTAGGTATTTATTATACTGCTTCTTAGTCGGATGGAAGACTAAACGGTTAACTATTTTGAATAAACTTTTCAAACAAATAGGAAAAGCTGACGGACGATTGCTTCTCAAAATTCTGAAACAAAAGAATTATTGTTAAAAAGTATACTTTTAGACGGACGGAACGGTTGATTATTTTACATACCTCAAATATCATGTAAATGATAACTTACTTTCAAAATAAATAAACTTTTCAAACAAATAGGAAGAGCTGACGGATGATTGCTTCTCAAAGTTCTGAAACAAAAAAAATTATTGGTATAAAGTATACTTTTAGACTCACGGAACGGTTGATTATTTTACATAACCTCAAATATAATGTAAATGGAAAACTTACTTTAAAATTTATAAAAAAATTAGTGAAAATATTTAAAACTTATTGTAAAATGAAATCATTATACATCTAACCATCCCACAGTAATGATAAAAAAAGGGCTGTTCTATACTCTTCGACAAATGTTATATTAAAGGTGGAGAAAATAGTGGAGAATGTATTTCATTTAATGTGTATTCATGGTCGAATTATGAAGATTTCAAAAAGTGAAATTATTAGTAAAGTATATATTATTATTAAAGTAGCTCTATGTGCAGTCATGGTTGTAGCTATGCACATTCAACCTAATTAAATAAAGCATTAGAATTTATTCTGAAGAATTATTATGGCATTTCTCCTGCAGGAAGTTTAATTTTCTATGAAGTAGCTAATATGATCTGTTTGGGTTTGCTCAAATGAAAATTACACTCCATTTTTTTTGCACTACCTAACACATGATTTAAATATTTCTCATAGAAAAGGTGAATTTGAATGTAAAACCCTTAAAAGATATAAAAATGATTGGAGTTTTTCAAGAAACGGTTGAACGCTTTTCGGCAAAATGAAAATTTATAAAAATATTCGTCAAAATGTAGCTTCAATATTTGAAAAATTTTTAATAACAATTGTATTTCTAATAATTAAAAAATACCTATTTGCAGATGCATAGTGATAGAAAAATTTTCTTAGTTTCCATAGTTATAGGAATACAAGTTAACAGAAGCAAACATGAGCCCCGGAAAATATGCGAACTAAAATAAGGTCATCGCAACGAGCCAATCAGGAGCTAATGTTAACGAACGTATATTAGTAATTTGTTAACATAATCGAAATAATATGACCGAGTGATTTCATCAACATACATCATTTTATTCATTTTTAGTGTCTGTATCAGTGTTGTCAATGCGAGGAGGTAGTTTTATTTTTGGTCCAATATAAATGTTTTTATTAATATTTAGAGTTACATTTTAAGCAAGTTTGACTTTGTTTACATATCTCTTAACAGTTGACACTTATGGTATCGATGTTTGGTTATCGATTTAAAATATCGATTGTTACTACAAAAATACAACTACAGCGACATGAACACGCCCACCAGGGCTCATGTTTGCTTCTGCGGACTGTACCTGGTATATTTTTTACTTTTAAACATAAGAACGATGTAAATCTCACCACTCTCAACAAGTCAATTAAACAGCTATACTATTGAAGTAGAAATTGAAAGTTTTTTTATGAAATTAAACCATATTATTTTTATTTCAACGTTCCAGCTACTGTTATCAAGAACAATTAGTTTTTTAGACTTATAAATTCATATATGAGGAACTAACATAGGAACTAAATAACAATTTATATTTAGAAATCGAATAATATTTACGTTTTAAAAGAAAATATTGTTCCAGCATTACACTATAAAAAATGACAACTATACAATTAATAATATTTTGAAGTTTAAATAATTAGACTTATAAATTCATATATGAGGAACTAACATAGGAATTAGATAAAAAATTTTTTTTTAGAAATCGAATAATATTTACGTTTTAAAAAGGAAATATTTTCAAAAACGTATAAAAATCTGAAAGTGAGAAATCGGTGGATTTTATGGATTGGAATTAAAAAAATACTCACACACTATAGAATCTCTTACCTCAAAATTCTTGGTTGACACTTCAAATCACAAACATTAATAGGGTGAATTTATGAATAAACTGGAGAATGAAAAAAAAATACTTCCAGTTTATATATACACTTAATTCTGTACAAAACAACTTTCAATAAGGTCAGATGAAAAATTTTTAGATGAACTGCCTAATAAACTTGTTTATGCAGGTGAACCTCTTTAAAAAGAAACTTGATGCCGAAAAGTCGCTAACAGTATTTTTAATTTTTTATTGAAAAGCAAAATTTATATCTTTTAGTCGTGACTACACTTATGCTTATGTGAGAAAGTTCTCTCGCAACTAGATGTATCGAGGTCGTCAGTTAATAATTACACTTTGATAAATCAAGAAATTGATAAACTTATAATTTTCCATCGTTTTACGTAATCAATGCGAAAAAATAAACTATTATAACTAATTGTTGCTTACTTTTCTCTATACAGTGAAAGTAAAAAAATAAAGATAGAAATAAAAGAAAAATACGTCTAAAAACTGATTTAATAACAAATAAAAGAAGCATGAAACGAGTTTCTTTACATCGTTTCGAGATCATCGTAAAATAGATATGAAAGCAAATGGTTAAACAGACTTTTAGGTGATGTAGGAGTGAAAATGAAAGATTTTTGAAATGATTTGTTAAACCTAAAGTGTAGTTAACATAAACACTAATGGATATTCATACTATATGGGATTAAAAATTCATAAATTTTATGATGAAAAAAAGAAAAACTTAAAATTATCTATAAAAAACTTAAAACTATGGAGGTACCTATTTTTTAAAAAACAAATATAAAAACTAATTTATAACTATTGAAAATAAAAAAATAAAATGATTAGACTAACACCTATCTAGAAATAGTTAAAAAATCACAAATAGAAGATTGAGAAAGAAGAAAAAAATCTTAAAACAACTATAATTATATCAATTAGAAAAATATTCACTACACGTCTCTAATTGACTTTCTAATTTTTTTATCTTTCTCCTCAATCTTCTGTTTGTGAGTTTTAATTTTTCTCTTTCCTGAATCACATCACCATTATCCGATTCAAGAAGGTTAAGATCGGAATCTTTCAATGTAACCTTTTTTTCTAGAAGGGTTATGTTGTTTTTGCAATTGGTAAAATTTATCCAGATCAGGTTAATGTTTTCTTGTAGTGAAGAAATATTTTTTCCCTGATCTGAAATAATTTCCCTAAACATTTCACGCTGCTTCACATTTTCTAAAGCGCAGTTCTCATTCAAGATGGACAGCCTGTGAAGAAATAAAACCTTAATTAGCAATAATATTCAATAAAATTAAATTTACAACGTTGGAGAATTAAAAAAAAAACGTACCTGGTAATATCCTTGTTCGCTGCATTTTTCTTTTCTTTGAGCAGATCATTCGTTAATTGAATCTGCTCAGTTAAGTTTTGGTTTATTTTAAATTGGTGTGCTAATTCCCTCTCAGCCATTGAAAGTTTGTCTTCACAAAAAAGACCAAACTTACCCGCCATCGTTATATTAACATTGGAAAATAAAATAAATATAGAAAATAAATACATTGAAAAAAAAAAGAAATATAGATAATAAAGACATTTTGAATGTTTGAAATTTACAGTTGAAGTTAAACTAGTAGCAGAAACCAAATAGATATCTTTTTATACCATCCTGAAAGGGGATTTTTGCAACTAGACAAAATTCATAAATAAACAAAATATCAAAAGATTTATGCAACTACATCAAAATTTCTAGATTTTAGTTATCATTAATTCAAAAACATCAAACACGTTTTAGATAATAAAATTCCATTCTGATATCATTAAATTACAAAGTAATAATTGAAAAAGTAATAAAAATAAACTTATTAAAACAATGGAGTAGGTAAAAAAATGAAATTCAGTAGGCTGGAGAAACGTAGAAATTGAACATATTTCTAAATATGAAAGCATTTTGAGTTTTTACAATTATGAAAAATTAATGCTGTTTAATTAATTTAGAGTGGGATGAATATTAAACTAGTAACTGAAAAGTTCATTTTTATTTAAAAATTATCGTGAGTATTTTAAAATTTAGATTAAAAAATATAACCTTCTAATATATTTAGGTATATTTTCCAATTTAAAACACTAACATATTAATATTTTATAGACATGTTATGGTATAGCATAAAGTTTGTTAAAATGTAAAACATATGGTTCTAAAATTACCATGACGTAATTGTGTAACACCGATTTTGGACTATGATGAAATCTCTTAAAAATATATTATTGGAATTCTAAGGAATATATCTGATCTGAAATAATTTCCCTAAACATTTCACGCTGCTTCACATTTTCTAAAGCGCAGTTCTCATTCAAGATGGACAGCCTGTGAAGAAATAAAACCTTAATTAGCAATAATATTCAATAAAATTAAATTTACAACGTTGGAGAATTAAAAAAAAAACGTACCTGGTAATATCCTTGTTCGCTGCATTTTTCTTTTCTTTGAGCAGATCATTCGTTAATTGAATCTGCTCAGTTAAGTTTTGGTTTATTTTAAATTGGTGTGCTAATTCCCTCTCAGCCATTGAAAGTTTGTCTTCACAAAAAAGACCAAACTTACCCGCCATCGTTATATTAACATTGGAAAATAAAATAAATATAGAAAATAAATACATTGAAAAAAAAAAGAAATATAGATAATAAAGACATTTTGAATGTTTGAAATTTACAGTTGAAGTTAAACTAGTAGCAGAAACCAAATAGATATCTTTTTACACCATCCTGAAAGGGGATTTTTGCAACTAGACAAAATTCATAAATAAACAAAATATCAAAAGATTTATGCAACTACATCAAAATTTCTAGATTTTAGTTATCATTAATTCAAAAACATCAAACACGTTTTAGATAATGAAATTCCATTCTGATATCATTAAATTACAAAGTAATAATTGAAAAAGTAATAAAAATAAACTTATTAAAACAATGGAGTAGGTAAAAAAATGAAATTCAGTAGGCTGGAGAAACGTAGAAATTGAACATATTTCTAAATATGAAAGCATTTTGAGTTTTTACAATTATGAAAAATTAATGCTGTTTAATTAATTTAGAGTGGGATGAATATTAAACTAGTAACTGAAAAGTTCATTTTTATTTAAAAATTATCGTGAGTATTTTAAAATTTAGATTAAAAAATATAACCTAATATATTTAGGTATATTTTCCAATTTAAAACACTAACATATTAATATTTTATAGACATGTTATGGTATAGCATAAAGTTTGTTAAAATGTTAAACATATGGTTCTAAAATTACCATGACGTAATTGTGTAACACCGATTTTGGACTATGATGAAATCTCTTAAAAATATATTATTGGAATTCTAAGGAATATAACTTAAATCTAGAGTTAATAAAGGTATATTAATATTTTTTCATTCATCTTATTAAAAAATAATGTTTATCATACTTTTATAAAAATTAAATAATATTTAAGCAATAGATATTATTTTTAAAATATTCAAAAGTATTATTGACATACTATCAGTCGAAAATAAAAATAATGTACGCGTGCAGAAAAACATAGTTTTTTGATAAGAATAAATGCTGACAGATGGTTGGTAACAGTAATCACAATTTACTTTTGAAACCAACACTATTCATGAGAGCTGAAATGTTTTTCAAAAATAGAATTATTTTCAATAGTCACTTTATAGAAATATATTCTGACAGTGAAAAAATCGGAGGCTTTTAATAATAATTAATTTCTTACTTTTAGAATATTTTAACACATACAAACTTGGTTAACACTTGAAATTAAAACTGGAAAAATGAAAGGCATGAGTATAAATACATTTATTTTCAATATAAAACAACTTTCAAATGATAGGAAAAATTATCAGACGAGTTAAACTATCTAATAACCTTAATAATAATAATTGCATACCTACATATTTACATTACATACATTTACTTTGTATACACACATAACGCGTTCCTTTATATTTATTACAATTTTACAGGGTAGCCATACCAAAAAAATAAGAGGATTTAACATAAACTTTTTACTTTGAATCGAACATGAAATCATCTGCACTAATACCCATATAATTATTTAAAGAATTTAAAAATAAAACGTAATATTGTGTTATTAACTTAGAAATTTAAAATTAATTAATAATATATAAAAATGTATAGTTTATTAACTTTTTCGCTTATGTTTACATTATCTGTATAAATATCATCTATAATCATTAATTTTTATAATATACTGAGTGTATCAAAATTAATGTGTAATTGAATCAGGAAACGTTCAGTAGGTATAAAAACGTGCAATAGTATAAATTGAAAATAAATTATGATTAGAAATAATTTCCCATTACCAAATAATCCCTGAGACTGTAAAGATTAATATGAAAGGCTATATCTTCCAAATATTTCATATTTATATCAAGTATATTAATAAAAAATGTATGGCAATCGGGGATATAATGATGGAAATTCCACCCTCACTTGTTCAATGTAATTATCTAAACGAGAAAAAAAATATGTAGTATAACTACTATCTATCATTATATTGATAACAGAAAATCTGAAAAATTGCTTTAATGCCTTTATGAGCTTATAGTGATCATTAATACATTTCAGAACTATAAGATACATCCTGTGTGAAATATTTTTAAAAATTAAACAGTTTTCATTAATTATGTTATTTTTTATTTTAAAATATTAATTGGTTTAAGAAAGTTTTCCATAACATAATATTATTGAGATACATTGTATCATGTAAGTATATTTTTTAAATTCCATATTTTAATATTTTCCGGTATAGTGGGAAGCGGTATGTATTTATATATGAACTCTGAGTACCAGAGTAGTGTATAGTTGCAATTAAGACAACTATAATGGCAAATAGTACAGGTGAAATGGTTGATAAAGCTTGGGGTAGTTCAACATCCAATACTGTAAGTGTGATTTATAGTTTTTAGATAAAGGTTTTATTCCCCGCTAATTTGCTTAGAATATGGTTGAACGACCTAATTTTGGGGATGAAGATAAAAGCAGTCCCCTCTACGTCCCTCCCAAGGATAGGTGGGGATATGATGATTATCCTACATACGTACCCAACGTAGAGGGGAGGGATGTGATTAGAAATATGCCACCTAAGCTACCAAAGGCCGCTAAGAAGTGTTGGCGGGATAGTGAGCGAGCTAGATTGGCTGAGGTGGCGAGAAAAGTAAGATTTGTTGACATATGTGGCAGTGTGTAGCTATTTGGTGCTCAACTTCCTGCAACCATGTCATATCTATATCATATGGACACCAAAACACAGTAGCTATATCCTCAGCAAGACTGCTCAACTCATCTGCAAACCAGCTTATACAGTCCCGCCCTCGGTATGATCAGTAAAAAGATAGTGTATCATCATATCTGCATTTTAGATAGTACCCAACGGCAGCTGGAACGTGGTGTTGCGGCTTTTTCAGATCATTAACAGGCTTCAAGACGCTCTCCAAATCGGCATAAACAATAACCGGCGCTTTTTCCTTATTCTTAAAATTTTTAAATTTTTAAAATGTTATTACCCGGCTCAGGCATCTTGATGGCAGTTTTATTCATTTTCACGCAATCTTCAATATGCTTGTGACCTGAAGTAGTGAAGACAACGGCCACAGAAGAATTTTTGGCCATCATGTTTACTGAGTTGTTTAGAGAGCAGGCGTGACAAACTTTTAATCCAAACATAATGGTATCTAATGGGTCCTTCAGCATCATCGTATCTATCCTATATCATCAATAAATTTACATGGCGTTCCTGTTTATTTTTAGATAAATAAGTTGGTAAAGTTTCAAAAGATTTTTTGTTTCTTTCTAGTACATTGATTGATACATTATTCTGTTTTTTAAAAGCTGGGGATCTGCTTCATTGTCATAGGTCACTGGATACCTTTAAACTTCAAAACAGAAGAATAGTGGGGGTATGACGATAATCGTTCAGTATGTTTTTCACTAGGATACAATGCTGAGGTAACGGCCCAAGCAAAACACGCATCATCATGGTTCTTAACATTAATGCATGCATGTTTATTTTTGATTTGTGTAGGTAGCTCGATGTAAGAGTAACCAATCTCAGGAGTATATTTGTTAATGTTTACCCCTAGATTAACTACCTTTTTCAGTACTCTTTTAGAACGTCCGTATTACAGGTAATCTAATATAGCTAATAAAAAATTGAAAATATTGAACGGGGGTGAAAGTGGTTTTCGTAGGCCTATTTATTTAGAAACAATAATTCTATTCTCATCAAGGCCACCCATCCTTTTGAAAGACTCAGTATGGATTTCAAGGGTCCACTTCCATCAAGAACTCGTAACAAATATCTACTTACAATTATTGATGAATATTATACAGCCTCATTCTCCTTACAGTGAGCAGAGATACTCCCCTCCACCTCCTCACTCCAAGCACCAGCACGGTTAGGCAGTAGAGTCGACGCCGCAGATCTACTCACCATCTTTGTCGACGTTTGAATGTCTTCAGCGCTCAACTGTTTTCCTAAGTCCATTACTTTTCCTCTTGTGTTTCGATCACTAGTACTCGCCTTCTTTCCTTTCTGCTGAGTCCGTGCGGGTTTGTTGCTCTTAATGTCCGCGTAGATAGCGTCAATCTCTTCTTCGTTCAGAGTTTCCTCCCCCTCATTTAATTCCTGCTCATCTGACGTCTTTGTGGCAAAAGGCTCAACGTACAACGAGACATCATATTTTTTCAACGTGTAAGAAACACCGTCTACATTCTTTCGAATCGGTCTCGAATTCTGAAGCGGCACACAATTATATCTCGATCCTTTCCTCATTGGTTTGATCATCAATTTACTCTCACTCACAGCGACGAATAACCGTACTCTCTCCGACGGAAATTTCTCCATCGAGTCAATGTATCCGTACTCTCTCCAACGGAAATTTCTCCATCGAGTCAATGTATCCGTTTATTGTTGTAATGCACCACCTTTCGGACATGATCTCAAGAATGAACGATCTAATCGTAACCTCTGACATTTTGCAAGCTACTCTGGATTTTTTTTCACAAAAACTCAATGATAGTGAACGAAAACATTCGGCTGTAGAAAAAGAAGCATATGTTATAGTGGGTGCCTTAAAGAAATGGAGACATTATTTGATGAACCGTCATTTCTTAATAATTACCGATCAGCGTTCTGTATCCTTTATGTTTGACATGAGTCGTAAAAACAAGATTAAGAATGAACAAATTCAAAGGTGGCGACTAGAAGTTTCTTGTTTTACAGATCTGGAAAACAAAATCAGGTTGCTGATACCTTTTCAAGAGTGTGTAATTCCATACAACCAAACAAACTTTACTCACTTCATTGTGACTTGTGTCACCCAGGTGTGATTCGGATGATTCATTGGGTAAGAACTCATAATCTACCATTTTCCGTTGAAGAAATACGCAAAATGACTGCATCCTGTACTTCATGTAACGCTGTGAGTAGTGTACCAAAGAGGATTCAAGCACACCATGGGCGTCCGGTTCTTTTTTGTTAGGGGGGCTAGTGTGAAGTGTATGGGAGGTTTGGGGAGACACTAGCGCTCCACCGCTGGACATCTGAACGCCAGTTGCCGCATATTAAAATAATTTATGTAAATGTTATTCTCCGAGATCATTTCACGCGTGAGACGGTTGAACTCGACGTGGACTTCGTACATTCTTGTCGAGACTTGTTAGAAAAGATGTGACGTCGCTCTGCCACTGGACACCTGAACGCCAGTTGCCGCATATTAACATAATTTAAGCGAATGTTATTCTCCATCTTGAATGTGAGATCATTTTACGCGTGAGATGGTCAAATGAACTCGACGTGACTTCGTACATTCAAGAATTTGTCGAGACTTGTTAGAAAAGATGTGACGTCATAAATTCACCGCGTGGTTACGTGAGGTCAAATCACCTGAACCGGTCAAGAATTTGTTGAGACTTGTTGGAAAACGCCTCACTCATCCTCGCAAACTATTTTTTTAATAACAAATCCAAAAGTTCTGAATTTTAAACAGTATACCTAAGTCTGTAGGATAGTACGTTTCACACTTGGAAGCAACGACGGACTCTGCATATAAAATGTCCACATTAATAGCAAGTTTTATTATATTAACAGCAATTGTAAACAATGACTTGTATGGGAACAGCCCCAATAATGTGAAAAATATGGCTGTATGCTTCAATAATTTGAAAGCTGAGTGTAACCGAACCGAATGGGCTTTAATGGACCATAAAATAGTGAATGATGGGCAGCTACGAGTATTCTCCATGACAATACCCAAAACAGGAGAATAATAGTGAAAGTGATCAAGCAGATTGGAAGAAAACTATTATTTATAATGAGGAGGTTGATGCAAGATTTAGCTTATTATGTATTATTCTTTCTGGAATGATAATATATACGTTGATTATAATTTTTTTAATTGTAAAACGCAAGTGTAAGACATCTTACAGTTAAATATAAAATTGTAAAACGCAAGTGTACGACGTCTTAGATAAAGGAATGTTTTAAAATTTACTTTTATTTATCCCAAAATTTTCTTGGAGTTAAAATTAGTTACATTATGTCTTCCAAGGAGTTAAGTCATCAAGTTGAAGCGTTTATTCAAAAAAAACGTCTATTAAGTAGAGACATTGCTTTTTATGAAGACAAAAGTGTGGTTATAAAGCGGCTAGAGGGTCTTTGCCTTTGTGGGGAAAAGCATAAAGAGAATGAAAAAGTTAAACAAGCGTGGGGCGGTCTTCAAATAAACTGGGAACCTCAAGAGTTAAAACAGAGACAACAAGAAGACAATTCGAGTGCTTGGGATTATGTTTTCAGAGACTATAAGCAGCAACCTAGACGTATCCAACCTACTACCCTCCAACAAAACAAACAAGAGCATGAAAAATGTCAACCCTCAGCAACCACTTCAACACCTTCACTCTATTCTCTGCAATAATAAAAATAATGGTTTAAAATGTATGAACTGTAAAATAAAAATTGATGAATAAAAGGTGTGTGTTAATAAAATTCTATTTTTTTTACAAAAATTTATTTAAAAAAATTATTATAATGGAATGTTGCCTAATAACCAATCCCTCAAATGGTCCACGTTCCTTTCTGTGCACATAAACCGCCCATCCACATGGCATGGATTTATGTGCGGTACAAAGTTGCCTGTTTCCTGCGGTGTCCCATCAAATTTCGTTACATCTACTATCACTGGGAACACTCCATACTTCTCGCTTTTTTTCTTGAGCAAATCCTCCTTCTGCTGGCCCCGCACGTAAATCACGTCCGCAGCAAACAGCAACTTTGTTTTTAAAATCTCGTCCAATCGACAATAGTCCACATCCCCAGATGTGTATTGGATTCCGTGTACGTTCTTTTCCAAATACGCACACGTTTTCCGGTCTTTGTTGTTGAGGTGGGTATGGGTGAATTCAATCCACGAGAAGGATGTAAATCCATATCACATTCATATCTTTCCTTAAGCCCAAACAGCAGTGTTGTGAACTGATTTTGACACCACATATTCTTCGACTGATAAATTTTATGCAATTGTTTAGTATAGTAATATCCATGAAAATGATCTCTAATTGTGTGTGAAGTGAAATTCAAGTTTTTCAACTGTATCAAAAACAAAAGACTTTTATAACATGATTGACATAAATATAAATTTAGTGAAATTACTTTGTATCGGTTAAACCACACACAATATTTCATTTCTGAATATACCGTCTCCCAATTGCGATGATCAATTATAGCATTTCGTGCTAATGCTGAGGGAATATCACGTAGGTATAACATGTCAGCAAGAATGTTGAATTCACTAGGAATGTCGTACATGTTGTACAAAACTCTTCCATTTAAAATAACTATATTTTCTAATAATATTGAGAGTTAAATTTTTAGATAATGGTGAATTTATTAAAAAGTCTGTAACTGATTTAATTTTTAGACAAATAATTTCAGTACACATTTCCTCCAAACTCATGATGGTTATCTCTGAAACAAAAACTTACTGACTACTCTTATAACCCCAGGGAAGTGTGTCAAATGACTTTGAAATTAACTGACGTTTATCATCGTATGGACTTAAAGCAATTTTAGTCTGTTCTATACTAAATACATTGTGAGCATATGAACGAATAGTTTGTTGAGTTATGACTTTTGTGTTGAATTCATTTAAGCATGTAATATAATCTTCAAAAGTAATAATATTTTTCACTATATTTTTTTTAATCCCCTTAGATTTTTTTGAAATACCAAAGTTATTCAGTTCAATAGCTATTTGGTTTGGGGACATGCCCTTCTTTTCAAGTTTTTTCTTAAAATTTAATTTTTCCTCCTCACTGACTTGCATTTTGTAGGTATACATTTTGGAACGAAGACCAGCAAAATGAGTAATAATTTTACCATTTGCCTCATCTTTCATCAATCCCGGTATTTTTTTATTCACCAACGGAATATTATAAATATTATTTTTGTTATAATCTGAAGTATCAAATTTGTGAATATTTTTTTTAATAATATCTTCGTAAACGTCTAGGTTACTTATTTCATAGATAAAACTATCTGTGTCTGTGTACAATAATTTACATTTTTCCACACCTGCTGTTGGTATTATAAAATTATAGTGAAAATCATACATACAAATTTTTGAAAGATCTAAAATAACCATACCAATGTACAGTGGTTTATTAAATATCAATTCTATTTTATTCAACTCAATTGCCATCAAGTTTTCATCAAAAATTGTTCTATTGTGAAATCGTGGACTAACAATTAAATTTTTCGCCCCGTAATGTCCCTCCCACTTAGAGCAAACTTTAACGAGTCTATGTAATCTTATGTTTTCCATAGTTTTTCCAAACACTGCGTTATTAGCAAGTTTAAATTGATTTTTTTCAAAGTTGCTTGTAGCACTTGCCCTTAATCGACTGTTTAATTCAATATAAGGTCTCAACCATTCTGATTGATTGAATTCTAACACTTTATGTATTTTCGTAATTGTTAAACCATGTGCCAATGCTTGTTTCAAATTTCTATAATTTATTGTATATTCTTTTTTATCATACAAATCAGCTATCAACTTTGGTAGTTTTGAGGTTGGAGGAATGCGATGGTTGGCACAAAAAGGAAAATCTTTATGTAGAGTATGTAGACTCTTTGGATACTCCAAATCCACTTGTAATATGTACCCAATCGGAGAATTGTCAGGAATTGTTGTTACATCAATTTTTGAACTTGACCATTTAAATCCTCCAAATGGTAATGGTTCACACATTGCGTAACCATAGAGGTTATTCACATCTAGGTAAAGGATTAATCATATCTGTCACCCATATATTCATTGTTTGCCTCTGAAAATCGACTACAGCATACCCAAATTCCACCTCGAATCGCTTTCTCTATAAACATAACCATGTCAACATCCTTTAAAATTTCCAATTTACATTTAGTATATTTTAACATAGCATCCCATGTGTAGCCTGGCATTGTATAATACCATGTAGAATATAAACCATATGTTTTCAATGCTGTTTCTCTGAAATTATCCATAACATCTGCTAGTAACAGAATATCTATCTTCATATACAAACTACTGTATTCTCCAAGGTGATGTATGTTGAAAGCGGTCCAAACATTTTGTGCATGAGTGTAATCAGTCTTGCACAATTCCACATCATTTAGTTTATTATAGAATTTTTCAATGGGTGGTAGCTCTTTCTCCTTCAATTTATCAACATTAGTAGTGTACCAAAGGGGATTCAAGCACACCATGGGCGTCCGGTTCTTTTTGGTTAGGGGGGCTAGTGTGAAGTGTATGGGAGGTTTGGGGAGACACTAGCGCTCCGCCGCTGGACATCTGAACGCCAGTTGCCGCATATTAAAATAATTTATGTAAATGTTATTCTCCGAGGTCATTTCGCGCGTGAGGTGGTTGAACTCGACGTGGACTTCGTACATTCTTGTCGAGACTTGTTAGAAAAGATGTGACGTCGCTCTGCCACTGGACACCTGAACGCCAGTTGCCGCATATTGAAATAATTTAAGTGAATGTTATTCCCCATCTTGAATGTGAGATCATTTTACGCGTGAGACGGTCAAATGAACTCGACGTGAGTTCATATACTCAAGAATTTGTCGAGACTTGTTAGAAAAAGATGTGACGTCATAAATTCACCGCGAGGTTACGTGTGGTCAAATCACCTGAACCGATCAAGAATTTGTTGAGACTTGTTGGAAAACAAATCCAAAAGTTCTGAATTTTAAACAGTATACCCAAGTCTGTAGGATAGTACGTTTCACACTTGGAAGCAACGACAGATTCTACATATAAAATGTCCACATTAATAGCAAGTTTTATTATATTAACGGCAATTGTAAACAATGATTTGTATGTGAACAGCCCTAATAATGTGAAAAATATGGCTGTATGCTTCAATAATTTGAAAGTTGAGTGTAACCGAACCGAATGGGCTTTAATGAGCCATAAAATAGTGAATGATGGACAGCTACGAGTATTCTCCACGACAATACCCAAAACAGGAGCATTCTACAAAATCAAACTGATATTCCCGAATAATAGTGAAAGTGATCAAGCAGATTGGCAGAAAACTATTATTTATAATGAGGAGGTTGATGCAAGATTTACCTTATTATGTATTATTCTTTCTGGAATGATAATATATACGTTGATTATAATTTTTTTAATTGGAAAACGCAAGTGTAAGACATCTTACAGTTAAATATAAAATTGTAAAACGCAAGTGTACACTGTCTTAGATAAAGGAATGTTTTAAAATTTACTTTTATCCATCCCAAAATTTTCTTGGAGTTAAAATTAGTTACATTATGTCTTCCAAGGAGTTAAGTCATCAAGTTGAAGCGTTTATTCAAAAAATACGTCTATTAAGTAGAGACATTGCTTTTTATGAAGACAAAAGTATGGTTATAAAGCGGCTAGAGGACCTTTGCCTTTGTGGGGAAAAGCACAAAGAGAATGAAGAAGTTAAACAAGCGTGGGGTGGTCTTCAAATAAACTGGGAACCTGAAGAGTTAAAACAGAGACAACAAGAAGACAATTCGAGTGCTTGGGATTATGTTTTCAGAGACTATAAGCAGCAACCTAGACGTATCCAACCTACTACCCTTCGACAAAACAAACAAGAGCATGAAAAATGTCAACCCTCAGCAACTACTCCAACACCTTCACTTTCTTCTCTGCAATAATAACAATAATGGTTTAAAATGTATGAACTGTAAAATAAAAATTGATGAATAAAAGGTGTGTGTTAATAAAATTCTATTTTTTTTTTTTTATAAAAAATTTATTTAAAAAATTATTATAATGGAATGTTTTGTAAAAGCCACTCTCGCAAATGGTCCACATTTCGTTCCGTGCACATGAATCGCCCATCCACATGGCACGGATTTATGTGGGGCACAAAGTTACCCGTCTCCTGCGGCGTTCCATCGAATTTCGTGACATCTACGATTATGGGGAACACCCCATACTTCTCACATTTCTTCTTGAGCAAATCTTCTTTTTGTTGGCCCCTCACGTAAATCACGTCTGCGGCAAACAGTAACTTTGTTTTTAATATTTCATCCAGTCTGCAGTAGTCCACATCCCCATGTGTGTATTGGATTCCGTGTACATTTCTCTCTGTTATAACTAAATAATATATATATTCTGTAGAATTGAACTATTAATAATATAAATACACAACAAACGATATAATTTAATATTTAACAAGGCGCACAGTGGTTCAACAACATGTAACTAACTATCTACGTGAACGACTGACTGGACTTGCTAAGGTGACCAGAAATAGTTCTATTTGTACCAGTGGCAGAGGTACGGGTTACCGGCTAACACGGCCATCCTGAAATTGGAACGTTCTCGGTCCAACTGCTTCATCTTCTTTCAGCTCGCTCTCATCCTGACTTTTTCTGTCATTAGCGCCAGCTAAACAAGGAACATCTTGAGTAGGCTGAGAAAAAAAAAAAATAATAATAATCAAATGTGAAATTTTACCTCATATTCATCATACGCCAGAAGATCAGCGTCTCAGTACAGAGACGGTCCAAGCGTCACCAGCCAGAAGGCCCAGGCTTCCAAAGCCAGACAACCCAAGCTGAATATTTATCACACGCCAGAAGGCCAGCGTCTCAATACTGAGACGGTCCAAGCGTCACCAGCCAGAAGGCCCAGGCTTCCAAAGCCAGACAACCCAAGCTGAATATTTATCACACGCCAGAAGGCCAGCGTCTCAATACAGAGACGGTCCAAGCGTCACCAGCCAGAAGGCCCAGGCTTCCAAAGCCAGACAACCCAAGCTGAATATTTAATAAACGCTAATACTATTGAAGAGATAGGATAAAAATTACCTGTTCCTCTATAATGTAGCTTTCCAAAATATCCGCACAGTCATCCGGTGTCCATTCCTTGGTCCAAAGTCTCATTTGACTTGGTACGGCAACTGTTGTGCGGATGGACTCGGCTATATCGTCAACTTTACGAAGCTCGTAACGGTTATGCGGCAATACTTTTGTAATTTTGTACGGGCCCAACCATCCAGATTCTAATTTTCTTGGTTTTGTCGCTTCTCTGGAAAGTAACACATAATCGCCGACAGCAAAGGATTTTATGGTAGAGGATTTTTTTTTTTTGAATACTTTTCTTGAGTAGTTGCGTTTTCGATAAGGCGTCTTTTAACAAACTGTCTCCATTTTTCATGCTGCATTTCGACTAAAGGAAGCTTGTCATCGGACGCGTTGTCAATAACACGTGTGATTTCAGGGAGTCGGTTATCGCAACCAAACAGTACTTGGAGTGGAGTTCGTTTGGTTGTTTTGTGCACTGTTGAATTGATAACCAGTTGTATGCGGGATACCATGGAACTCCAATTGGATGTTACAACAGCCTGCACTCTTAATAAATTTGCAATGAAACGCATATAAACCTCTACTTGTCCGTTAGCTTGATGGACATAAGGTGTTATGAAATGCCATTCAATACTCCATTCAAGCAGGAAATCATGATTTTGGACGGCTTTTAAGGATGTGCCATTATCACTGATAATTCTACATGGAGTACCGACTAAAAACACTATGTCCTGTATACATTCAGCTATGTCTCCAGTTTTTAAGCTTTTAACTGCATAAAGAAACGTGTATTTAGAAAAGGCGTCGACTGCTACAAAAACATGGGAAAAATTGTCTTCGGTTTTCGGTAAGGGACCCAAACAGTCAATGTGAATTGTATGAAAGGGGATATCAACCTTCGGAATGGAATGGACTTCGAAAAGTGCTTTTCTTGGAAGACGTTTTCGGGTGAGGCAGGTTAAACATGAATCGACATACTTTTTAACAAATTGGTGCATTCTAGGAAACCAAAAATGCGAAGCTATACTTAAAATGGTTTTGTCAATTCCAATATGATATTGTCCATCGTGGTATTCTTTGAGTAGAGAATATCTGGCATTCTTAGGTACAAAATATTGAGTGACTTTCTCAGAATTAATTTCACCCAAATGACATAGGGTGTTACCAATGATGCAAAATTGATTTTTATCTAATTCACCGTTTAACAATTTTTCTTTCAACTCAATTGTTTCACTATCAGTACTTTGTTGTACAAGCAACCAACCCGAAGGCATTCGGCTTTGATTATCTGAATCGTCATCTGCACAAATTACATTAGAAACATGAATTGATTCAACAATCTTTTTATCATTAGTTTGAATAGGTTTTGGCGGGTTACGACTCAAATAATCAACATACGCCATTTGATTACCAGATTTGTGTTCGATTGTAAATTCAAAATCTTGAAGATAAACCCACCATCGACTTACTCTTGGTAAAAGTTCACGTTTATGTTGAGAACTTTTCAGAGCATTACAATCTGTCACCAATTTGAATGGCACTCCGACAAAATAGTGTCTGAAATGTTTTAAGGCATACACGACCGCCAGAGTTTCGAGCTCATAGGAATGATAACGGGACTCGGGGCTAGTTGTCGCCTTACTAAAATAAGCTACAACTTTTTTTAATCCGTCATAGTTTTGTATAATTATCGCACCAAAACCGTGGCTACTTGCATCCGTATGCAGTTCAAGTGGAATATCTGGGTTGAAAATAGATAAAACGGGCTCATTTGCAAGGATATTTATTACATAATCGAAAGCTTTATTGTGCTCTTTTGACCATATCCAAGCAACATCTTTTTTTAACAGATTAGACAAAATTCTAGTTTTAACAGAAAATTCTGGTATCCATTTTCGGAAGTAGCCTGCAAGCCCAAGAAATTGTCGTACTTCTTTGACATTTGTAGGTGGTTTCATGGATACCAGATCTTCCGCTTTTGAAGGACTGGGCTTTACGTTGCCATTTGATATAAGGCGACCCAGGTATTCCACCTCCTGCTGTAAGAATTTACATTTATCTATGTTGACAGAAAATCCGTGAAATCTTAGAGTAGTTAAAACTAATCGTAAGTGTTTTAAACCCTCCGATTTAGTACGAGACGGTATTAGAATATCATCCATATATATTAATACAATTCCTTCTTTAATTTCATCTTGTAGGGCAATATTAATAGCTCGTTGAAAAATAGACGGAGCATTAGCCAACCCAAATGGCATGCGCAAATATTCATATTGACCATCTTGAGTTATAAAAGCAAGCTTTTCTACAGATTCGGAATGAACTTTTATTTGATGAAAACCGGCAGCCATGTCAAGAATGGTAAAATATTTATTATTGCTTAAACGATCAATATGGTCGTCGATTCTTGGGAGTGGAAAACGATCTTTTACTGTTATTCTATTCAGAGCTCTAAAGTCACAAACTAACCGTGGCTCCCCATTTTTCTTTTTGACAAGAAAAGCGGGGCTGGCATAAGGAGAATTAGAGGGACGTATTATATTATTTTTCAATAAATCATCGATAATTTCACGAACTGTTTCTCTTTCAGCTATTGAAAATCGGTAAGGCCGAAATTTAATTTCTTTATTTGATGTCAAGCGAATTTTAAATTCTCCCGTGGTTATAAGAGACAACGACTTATTACCGCTTGTAGAGATGTCTAGGAATTCGTTTAACAAATTATTAAGTTCGTTATCTGCGACCATAGGTTCGCTAAATTTCAAAGTTGGTTGATTTAACTCATATTTTAAAGTAATGCCGGGAGTAGCTAAAAAGTCCAGTCCAATTATAATATCACAAGGAATAAATTCGTTCGGAACAATGTGTAAATTTTGTGAAAATTTTGAGTCATTTAACATAACAGTTACCTTAATAATTTGTTTTGAAACAAATGAACTATGTCCAACACCTCTAATAACCATCGTTTTGTTTAATGCCAATGAATTCATTTGTTCAATCAAATTTTCTCGAATGAGGGACACTTCAGCGCCTGTGTCCAGTAAAACGTTATACATTTTATCATTAATGTTAAGAGGGTACAGCTTTAAATTTGTTCCATTTTCCGTAGTCTGCGGACCGAAAATGTTAATCGTCTTTGTACGTTTCTTCCTTGCAAAACAATTATCTATAGTATGACCTGCTTTATGACAATAATCACATTTATTACTTGTAGACGGAGCAGAGTCATTTCTTTCACGTTTAAGGGTTTGATGCTTCATAGGACATAAAAATCTAGGGTGGCCCTGTTGACCACATTTGAAACATTTTATATTACTATTCACCGGAAAAGTTTGTTTTTCGGGACGTGTGAACATTTGCTTACCTTTATTTATTTTAATAGTAAAATTAGGCTTTGACTGAATGCGAGATAAATGCGCCATCAAAGAAGTAACAGACAAATGACCGGCTTGCATTATTTGTGCTTGCAATGTACTATCTTTAATGCCAAAACAAATTAAACTAATAATTTGCGATTGAGACAAAGCTATTTTCAACAAATTAATTTTTTGTAGCTTCAGTCTAGCATAATGCCCATATGTTGGACATTCTTCATCATTAAAAGTTATAGCTTCGTGCATCAATCTACCAAAATTTACTGTGCCCGAAAAACTTTCAATTAAATCTGATTTTAAATTTGCCCAAGAACGAATATCGGTTGGGCTCCAACAATTAAACCACTCACCTGCCTCGCCCTCAAAACTACCTGATATGTGCATCATAATGGTACTATCATTCCATCCTATATCTGCCGCCAAATCGGAAATTTCCTTTGTCCATTGTTCAGGGTCATTTTGACCAGGAACAAACTTCGGTAACGTAATAGGAACACTGGACGATGGCAATGGCACATTGGACCGACCATCCACTCGTTGTAAGAAATCGCGTAGTAAGTTTTCCAACGTCGATCCCACAGAATTGCTTTGTTCATCCATTTTGTCAAACAAACAAAGAAAAAGTTGTTTTGTTTTTGTTTCACTTATATTACAAAAATATATGGTTTACCGGCGAATTAAGGGCTCGACCACTTCTGATGTTATAACTAAATAATATATATATTCTGTAGAATTGAACTATTAATAATATAAATACACAACAAACGATATAATTTAATATTTAACAAGGCGCACAGTGGTTCAACAACATGTAACTAACTATCTACGTGAACGACTGACTGGACTTGCTAAGGTGACCAGAAATAGTTCTATTTGTACCAGTGGCAGAGGTACGGGTTACCGGCTAACACTCTCCAAATATGCACACGTTTTTCGATCCTTGTTGTTAAGGTGGTCCATCATCATCGGGGATGCGAAAATATAGTGAGACCTCTCACCTCCCATTTCGATAGATAACTCCTTTGGAGTGAATTCGCCATTAACTATTATGGCTTGAATGTCAACTAAGGCCAATTTCATTTTAAAAATTTTGCTTCGAATTGAACTTGAATACTGACTACGGTCAGAGCGGCGGTTCATTTATACTGTTAACCGATGCGCTGAGGGGGAAGTATCCTATTAAGCATGTATAAATTATTATGCGGTTGACCTCGGTATGTTGAAGAAATGTGGTTTGAACGTAGTTAATTTAAACTCTTAACAATTTCGGTAAGAGGAAAGTATTCCATTAAACAATCATGAATGATTATGCAGTATACTTTAGTATTTTGTGGAAATGCTATGTTTGCCTCAATATCGAGTTTTACATCGACTGTGGATGCCTTCATACTTTCTTCTTGTTTCGAGCAATCTATTACAAATAATGCACGTTTTTTAAAAGCAGAATAATCAAGCAGGGGACGCTTTTGGGTGGAATTAGTGTAGCTAGGATAAAATTCTGTATAGTTGAAGTAGGCTTCATTGTAGTCTGTTTTACCAAAATCCAATCGCATTCTTTCATTGGGAAAGTATTCGCCATTCAATAATACCCGCCATCGTTATATTAAAATTAGAAAATAAAATAAATATAGAAAATAAATACATTGAAAAAAAAAGAAATATAGATAATAAAGACATTTTGGATGTTTGGAATTTACAGTTGAAGTTAAACTAGTAGCAGAAACCAAATAGATATCTTTTTATACCATCCTGAAAGGGGATTTTTGCAACTAGACAAAATTCATAAATAAACAAAATATCAAAAGATTTATGCAACTACATCAAAATTTCTAGATTTTAGTTATCATTAATTCAAAAACATCAAACGTTTTAGATAATAAAATTCCATTCTGATATCATTAAATTACATTTGAAAAAGTAATAAAAATAAACTTATTAAAACAATGGAGTAGGTAAAAAAATGGAACTCATAAGTCAGTAGGCTGGAGAAACGTAGAAATTAAACATATTTCTAAATATGAAAGCATTTTGAGTTTTTACAATTATGAAAAATTAATGCTGTTTAATTAATTTAGAGTGGGATGAATATTAAACTAGTAACTGAAAAGTTCATTTTTATTTAAAAATTATCGTGAGTATTTTAAAATTTAGATTAAAAAAATATAACCTTCTAATATATTTAGGTATATTTTCCAATTTAAAACACTAACATATTAATATTTTATAGACATGTTATGGTATAGCATAAAGTTTGTTAAAATGTTAAACATATGGTTCTAAAATTACCATGACGTAATTGTGTAGCACCGATTTTGGACTATGATGAAATCTCTTAAAAATATATTATTGGAATTCTAAGGAATATAACTTAAATCTAGAGTTAATAAAGGTATATTAATATTTTTTCATTCATCTCATTAAAAAATAATGTTTATCATACTTTTATAAAAATTAAATAATATTTAAGCAATAGATATTATTTTTAAAATATTCAAAAGTATTATTGACATACTATCAGTCGAAAATAGAAATAATGTACGCGTGCAGAAAAACATAGTTTTTTGATAAGAATAAATGCTGACAGATGGTTGGTAACAGTAATCACAATTTACTTTTGAAACCAACACTATTCATGAGAGCTGAAATGTTTTTCAAAAATAGAATTATTTTCAATAGTCACTTTATAGAAATATATTCTGACAGTGAAAAAATCGGAGGCTTTTAATAATAATTAATTTCTTACTTTTAGAATATTTTAACACATACAAACTTGGTTAACACTTGAAATTAAAACTGGAAAAATGAAAGGCATGAGTATAAATACATTTATTTTCAATATAAAACAACTTTCAAATGATAGGAAAAATTATCAGACGAGTTAAACTATCTAATAACCTTAATAATAATAATTGCATACCTACATATTTACATTACATACATTTACTTTGTGTACACACATAACGCATTCCTTTATATTTATTACAATTCTACAGGGTAGCCATACCAAAAAAATAAGAGGATTTAACATAAACTTTTTACTTTGAATCGAACATGAAATCATCTGCACTAATACCCATATAATTATTTAAAGAATTTAAAAATAAAATGTAATATTGTGTTATTAACTTAGAAATTTAAAATTAATTAATAATATATAAAAATGTATAGTTTATTAACTTTTTCGCTTATGTTTACATTATCTGTAGATATAAATATCATCTATAATCATTATTTTTTATAATATACTGAGTGTATCAAAATTAATGTGTAATTGAATCAGGAAACGTTCAGTAGGTATAAAAACGTGCAATAGTATAAATTGAAAATAAATTATGATGAGAAATAATTTCCCATTACCAAATAATCCCTGAGACTGTAAAGATTAATATAAAAGGCTACATCTTCCAAATATTTCATATTTATATCAAGTATATTAATAAAAAATGTATGGCAATCGGGGATATAATGATGGAAATTCCACCCTCACTTGTTCAATGTAATTATCTAAACGAGAAAAAAAATATGTAGTATAACTACTATCTATAATTATATTGATAACAGAAAATCTGAAAAATTGCTTTAATGCCTTTATGAGCTTATAGTAATTATTAATACATTTCAGAACTATAAGATACATCCTGTGTGAAATATTTTTGAAAATTAAACAGTTATCATTAATTATGTTATTTTTTATTTTAAAATATTAATTGGTTTAAGAAAGTTTTCCATAACATAATATTATTGAGATACATTGTATCATGTAAGTATATTTTTTAAATTCCATATTAAAATATTTTCCGGTATAGTGGGAAGCGGTATGTATCTATATATGAACTCTGAGTACCAGAGAGAGTACAGGTGAAATGGTTGATAAAGCTTGGGGTAGTTCAACATCCAATACTGTAAGTGTGATTTATAGTTTTTAGATAAAGGTTTTATTCCCCGCTAATTTGCTTAGAATATGGTTGAACGACCTAATTTTGGGGATGAAGATAAAAGCAGTCCCCTCTACGTCCCTCCCAAGGATAGGTGGGGATATGATGATTATCCTACATACGTACCCAACGTAGAGGGGAGGGATGTGATTAGAAATATGCCACCTAAGCTACCAAAGACCGCTAAGAAGTGTTGGCGGGATAGTGAGCGAGCTAGATTGGCTGAGGTGGCGAGAAAAGTAAGATTTGTTGACATATGTGGCAGTGTGTAGCTATTTGGTGCTCAACTTCCTGCAACCATGTCATATCTATATCATATGGACACCAAAACACAGTAGCTATATCCTCAGCAAGACTGCTCAACTCATCTGCAAACCAGCTTATACAGTCCCGCCCTCGGTATGATCAGTAAAAAGATAGTGTATCATCATAGCTGCATTTTAGATAGTACCCAACGGCAGCTGGAACGTGGTGGTGTTTTAAATTTTTAAAATGTTATTACCCGGCTCAGGCATCTTGATGGCAGTTTTATTCATTTTCACGCAATCTTCAATATGCTTTTCCAACTTATCTTGTGACCTGAAGTAGTGAAGACAACGGTCACAGAAGAATTTTTGGCCATCATGTTTACTGAGTTGTTTAGAGAGCAGGCGTGACAAACTTTTAATCCAAACATAATGGTATCTAATGGGTCCTTCAGCATCATCGTATCTATCCTATATCATCAATAAATTTACATGGCGTTCCTGTTTATTTTTAGATAAATAAGTTGGTAAAGTTTCAAAAGATTTTTTGTTTCTTTCTAGTACATTGATTGATACATTATTCTGTTTTTTAAAAGCTGGGGATCTGCTTCATTGTCATAGGTCACTGGATACCTTTAAACTTCAAAACAGAAGAATAGTGGGGGTATGACGATAATCGTTCAGTATGTTTTTCACTAGGATACAATGCTGAGGTAACGGCCCAAGCAAAACACGCATCATCATGGTTCTTAACATTAATGCATGCATGTTTATTTTTGATTTGTGTAGGTAGCTCGATGTAAGAGTAACCAATCTCAGGAGTATATTTGTTAATGTTTACCCCTAGATTCACTACCTTTTTCAGTACTCTTTTAGAACGTCCGTATTACATGTAATCTAATATAGCTAATAAAAAATTGAAAATATTGAACGGGGGTGAAAGTGGTTTTCGTAGGCCTATTCATTTAGAAACAATAATTCTATTTTCATCAAGGCCACCCATCCTTTTGAAAGACTCAGTATGGATTTCAAGGGTCCACTTCCATCAAGAACTCGTAACAAATATCTACTTACAATTATTGATGAATATTATACAGCCTCATTCTCCTTACAGTGAGCAGAGATACTCCCCTCCACCTCCTCACTCCAAGCACCAGCAAGGTTAGGCAGTAGAGTCGACGCCGCAGATCTACTCACCATCTTTGTCGACGTTTGAATGTCTTCAGCGCTCAACTGTTTTCCTAAGTCCATTACTTTTCCTCTTGTGTTTCGATCACTAGTATTCGCCTTCTTTCCTTTCTGCTGAGTCCGTGCGGGTTTGTTGCTCTTAATGTCCGCGTAGATAGCGTCAATCTCTTCTTCGTTCAGAGTTTCCTCCCCCTCATTTAATTCCTGCTCATCTGACGTCTTTGTGGCAAAAGGCTCAACGTACAACGAGACATCATATTTTTTCAACGTGTAAGAAACACCGTCTACATTCTTTCGAATCGGTCTCGAATTCTGAAGGGGCACACAATTATATCTCGATCCTTTCCTCATTGGTTTGATCATCAATTTACTCTCACTCACAGCGACGAATAACCGTACTCTCTCCGACGGAAATTTCTCCATCGAGTCAATGTATCCGTACTCTCTCCAACGGAAATTTCTCCATCGAGTCAATGTATCCGTTTATTGTTGTAATGCCCCACCTTCCGTGGAAAGCAATTTCGGACATGATCTCAAGAATGAACGATCTAATCGTAACCTCTGACATTTTGCAACCTACTCTGGATTTTTTTTCACAAAAACTCAATGATAGTGAACGAAAACATTCGGCTGTAGAAAAAGAAGCATATGTTATAGTGGGTGCCTTAAAGAAATGGAGACATTATTTGATGAACCGTCATTTCTTAATAATTACCGATCAGCGTTCTGTATCCTTTATGTTTGACATGAGTCGTAAAAACAAGATTAAGAATGAAAAAATTCAAAGGTGGCGACTAGAAGTTTCTTGTTTTACTTTTGACATTGTCTACAGATCTGGAAAACAAAATCAGGTTGCTGATACCTTTTCAAGAGTGTGTAATTCCATACAACCAAACAAACTTTACTCACTTCATTGTGACTTGTGTCACCCAGGTGTGATTCGGATGATTCATTGGGTAAGAACTCATAATCTACCATTTTCCGTTGAAGAAATACGCAAAATGACTGCATCCTGTACTTCATGTAACGCTGTGAGTAGTGTACCAAAGAGGATTCAAGCACACCATGGGCGTCCGGTTCTTTTTTGTTAGGGGGGCTAGTGTGAAGTGTATGGGAGGTTTGGGGAGACACTAGCGCTCCGCCGCTGGACATCTGAACGCCAGTTGCCGCATATTAAAATAATTTATGTAACTGTTATTCTCCGAGATCATTTCACGCGTGAGACGGTTGAACTCGACGTGGACTTCGTACATTCTTGTCGAGACTTGTTAGAAAAGATGTGACGTCGCTCTGCCACTGGACACCTGAACGCCAGTTGCCGCATATTAACATAATTTAAGCGAATGTTATTCTCCATCTTGAATGTGAGATCATTTTACGCGTGAGATGGTCAAATGAACTCGACGTGACTTCGTACATTCAAGAATTTGTCGAGACTTGTTAGAAAAGATGTGACGTCATAAATTCACCGCGTGGTTACGTGAGGTCAAATCACCTGAACCGGTCAAGAATTTGTTGAGACTTGTTGGAAAACGCCTCACTCATCCTCGCAAACTATTTTTTTAATAACAAATCCAAAAGTTCTGAATTTTAAACAGTATACCTAAGTCTGTAGGATAGTACGTTTCACACTTGGAAGCAACGACGGACTCTGCATATAAAATGTCCACATTAATAGCAAGTTTTATTATATTAACAGCAATTGTAAACAATGACTTGTATGGGAACAGCCCCAATAATGTGAAAAATATGGCTGTATGCTTCAATAATTTGAAAGCTGAGTGTAACCGAACCGAATGGGCTTTAATGGACCATAAAATAGTGAATGATGGGCAGCTACGAGTATTCTCCATGACAATACCCAAAACAGGAGAATAATAGTGAAAGTGATCAAGCAGATTGGAAGAAAACTATTATTTATAATGAGGAGGTTGATGCAAGATTTAGCTTATTATGTATTATTCTTTCTGGAATGATAATATATACGTTGATTATAATTTTTTTAATTGTAAAACGCAAGTGTAAGACATCTTACAGTTAAATATAAAATTGTAAAACGCAAGTGTACGACGTCTTAGATAAAGGAATGTTTTAAAATTTACTTTTATTTATCCCAAAATTTTCTTGGAGTTAAAATTAGTGACATTATGTCTTCCAAGGAGTTAAGTCATCAAGTTGAAGCGTTTATTCAAAAAAAACGTCTATTAAGTAGAGACATTGCTTTTTATGAAGACAAAAGTATGGTTATAAAGCGGCTAGAGGGTCTTTGCCTTTGTGGGGAAAAGCATAAAGAGAATGAAGAAGTTAAACAAGCGTGGGGCGGTCTTCAAATAAACTGGGAACCTCAAGAGTTAAAACAGAGACAACAAGAAGACAATTCGAGTGCTTGGGATTATGTTTTCAGAGACTATAAGCAGCAACCTAGACGTATCCAACCTACTACCCTCCAACAAAACAAACAAGAGCATGAAAAATGTCAACCCTCAGCAACCACTTCAACACCTTCACTCTATTCTCTGCAATAATAAAAATAATGGTTTAAAATGTATGAACTGTAAAATAAAAATTGATGAATAAAAGGTGTGTGTTAATAAAATTCTATTTTTTTTACAAAAATTTATTTAAAAAAATTATTATAATGGAATGTTGCCTAATAACCAATCCCTCAAATGGTCCACGTTCCTTTCTGTGCACATAAACCGCCCATCCACATGGCATGGATTTATGTGCGGTACAAAGTTGCCTGTTTCCTGCGGTGTCCCATCAAATTTCGTTACATCTACTATCACTGGGAACACTCCATACTTCTCGCTTTTTTTCTTGAGCAAATCCTCCTTCTGCTGGCCCCGCACGTAAATCACGTCCACAGCAAACAGCAACTTTGTTTTTAAAATCTCGTCCAATCGACAATAGTCCACATCCCCAGATGTGTATTGGATTCCGTGTACGTTCTTTTCCAAATACGCACACGTTTTCCGGTCTTTGTTGTTGAGGTGGGTATAGGTGAATTCAATCCACGAGAAGGATGTAAATCCATATCACATTCATATCTTTCCTTAAGCACAAACAGCAGTGTTGTGAACTGATTTTGACACCACATATTCTTCTTCCAGTACCATTGGGGATGTGAATATGTAATGCGATCTCTTACCTCCCATTTCAATCGACAGCTCCTTTGGAGTGAATTCACCATTTATCGCTTGTATATCTACTAGTGCCAATTTCATTTTGAAAGTGTTGCTTGCTTCGAATTGAACTTGAATACTGACTGCGGTCAGAGCGGCGGTTCATTTATACTGTTAACCCATGCGCTGAGGGGGAAGTATCCTATTACGCATGTAAAAATTATTATGCGGCTGACCTCGCTATGTTCAAGAAATGTGGTTTATTAACTCTTAACAATTTTGGTAAGAGGAAAGTATTCCATTAAACAATCATGAATGATTATGCAGTATACTTTAGTATTTTGTGGAAATGCTATGTTTGCTTCAATGTCGAGTTTTACATCGACTGTAGATGCCTTCATTCTTTCTTCTTGTTTCGAGCAATCTATTACAAATAATGCATGTTTTTTAAAAGCAGAATAATCAAGCAGGGGACGCTTTTGGGTGGAATTAGTGTAGCTAGGATAAAATTCAGTATAGTTGAAGTAGGCTTCATTGTAGTCTGTTTTACCAAAATCCAATCGCATTCTTTCATTGGGAAAGTATTCGCCATTCAATGACAGCCTGATACTTTGAACATCGGCATTATCAAACAAAGTAGAATCAGTTTTGCTGTTGTCACGTCTATTTGTTTGAAAGAACACGATGACATAACGAGGTCTTTCGACGGATGTCGTCGTTTTAACAGCCCAAACCTCACGTCTAGCCCCTGTAGTGAATGGAATAACTATTGGCTGATCTTTTTGAATAGATTTCATAAGTTCCAATTTAATATCATCATTAGGATATATATGCTTATTTTTTAGCTCAACGCTAGTAATTGTAATTGTAGCAGTTGTATTAGTTAACGAGTTGCCAACAGTTTTTTCAAAAATATTTAGACAATCATTGTCATTTCGAGCTCGAACTAGTCGTATTGTCTGTCGCCCACATATTATCATCGGATAATCATTAAAAATGTTGAAAATATGTTTGAGAGGAATTTGTAGACTAAATGACTTGTTGGTGTCATTTAAAATAGGATCTTTGGGGTAATTCCAGCCGGCTATCGCCATGTGATTGGAGTCTTCTTGATTGTAGCAAGTCATGGCACGTATAGCGCTAACTATTCCAGGATCACGAACTGTTTCCATTTCTCTCGCACTTTCGCTGTAGGTACATGAATCGAAAAGAAAAGCACCGACATTATTTGCTAGTTTTACTTCACCATCACCTTGTATTACGAGTGACCCTTTGATGCATAGCTAAGTTTCACTCATTGCGAAGAAAGAATCGACCTGGTTGATGCTAAACTCCACAATGCCGCTGCAATTGAATGACTTGATAAAGGGAGCGTATGTTCTGTACTCAGCTTTACGAATGGATTCATCAAACTTCGGTTTGCGGTAGATATCAAACATCGGAGGCATATTGTCGTTTACACGAGTACGTTTTCCATACATGGTTGTCATTTAATTTTTTTTTAATTTAAAACCCAGCGATTGTAGAACTAACTTGTTTGCGATTGTTAGCTGTTTCAGCTTTGATGATCGCTTAGATAATGAAGTTGAAAGCGCCGCAGGTTGTCTTTTATGTAATTGATCGATTATTTGTCCCATTTGCTACCTCTAGCTCTAAGCTCCAACACCAAAGTACTAAGTTCTCCACGAAAGTTCACAGGTCGACCGTCTTGGTCTAAGGCTAGCACAGTAATGTTGGTTATTTCCGGTTGTGGTACAACAGGTAGATAGAGTAAATTATGAGGAGTTTCATCAATGGCATACCCAGGATCTGACTGTATAACAAATTCGTAGATAGTATGAGCTGGTCTGTCTCCATCAAAGGCTCCAGTGACAATGTTACATTCAGAGCGTATGCTGGATACTTTAATAATTTTGACTGGTAGATCTGAAGAGTGCAATTTATGGTTGTCAAGTATTCTCGGAGAAAATCCCAATATGTTACCTAGACTATCGCTCATCTTGAATGAAATTCTATATTTACTCTGGATTTCACATCTTAACGTATTGTGGTTGGGTTTTAGCGAAAATATACCTTCCGGCCTTAGTGAATTACTGACACCTAACTTATTTTGAATAAACGCTTCGATGTCAGCAATTTCGTAACAACCTGTAGGAAAATCAAAACTTTGTAGCTTGTTTTGTTCATTATAGTAGTAAAATTTACAATTTTCAATGTTTGGTATGCTGTTAAAGGAGTGAAAAGATCGTAGAGCTAATTCATAATCATTGTTCGTATTTAGAACAATAGGCGAGGGGGGTTGGAAGGTAAATACGTGATTTGTGCTGTTGACTCTCAACAACTGCGACATTATGATGACTGAAACAAGTCGAGGGATGTAGAAAGTAAAATAATACATGATCAAAGATTTTTGAAATTTCATTTTAGTGCATGTTTAAAAAAAAACAAGAAGCTTGAGAACTCGGAGGACCGTCACAATGCGTTGTCCAATCAGGTCGGTTGTAATGGATAAAACAAGGCAGCCGTATTTGTAGTTCAAAATTTCCACGATATTCATTAGGAAGTTTATGCCATATATCCAACAACTCTGAAGGCGTTGCACTCTTAATTGAATGTTCAATGGGAAAGTGCTCCAATTCTTCAGCCGTGAAACTTTTTAACGATTTTTTCTGGTAAATATGTGCTAATAATAGCTGCATATTCGAGTCCGTCATTGTTTTAAAAACTTCAAACACAAATGTCCACAATTTATTTGATTGTAATTTTGATACTGAGTATTGTTGTAGGAAATTCTCACACTCTTTCCGAGATATTTAACAACTTCTTTCGGTGGCTTCAAGTTGCCGAATGAATCGAAGTACTCCACATCGTTGTTTATCTTTCTGTAAGCTACCCAATGGCTGCCAGTATTTTGAGAGGAATCTAAATTAACTATCGCACATTCTTGTTTTCGAGGACCGTCTTTAGGTAGAGTGTCTCGCATAAAAACTTCTCGAAAATTTGGTATTTTAAACAATTTTGCGTAGTGTGTTATGTCGATATCAAACAGGGCGTGATTGGGTAGCTTTATTGGTTTTTTTGCTTCTGAAATACAATCCAAAACTACCTTTTGGATACTTTTTAAGGTACAGTCCCGATCCTACACGCTCCATGGCCTTATTATGACGTACATCTTCCTCTAATTTTTTTTGAGCATGCTTGGCATCAATAACGGTCTTTGCAATTCCAGCAGCAGCACCCGACAGAGCTCCAAGTGCTGAAAGTCCAGCAAACAAGGGTATAAGTGGGAGGAAACCTCCAGATTTAACTGGTATTACTCGAGGAACATCAACATGCTTTGATCCTCCAAATTGTTTAATTAGCGCTTTGGCTGCTCGTAAGGCAAACACTGCAGTGTCTTTCAAAGATGTTCCCTTTTTCATGGACTTGCCTAGTTTTAGGACAACATCTCTATGAAAAGGACGACGTTTTTGAGAACGACGGCGACAACCCATTCCCATCTTTCGTTTTGCCTTCATTGTACCCGTTACTAGTAATGCGGCAGTTTTTTTCCCCCAATGAAGCGTCTTTTGACTTGACACGAGTCCAAGCTTTATCTTCCAACTCCTTGTCCGCTCTATGTCGTTCGTCGAGAGTCTTATTTTGCCAATAAGCAATGTCGTGCTGTTTGCAAGCAGCGTCTAGAGGATTAATACCTGAATCACCACGTGCTAGACGGTTTTGAAGTTTTGTTCCAGCTAAAAACATTTTTTAGAAAGCTTCATGATTTATTAAAGTGTATAAAAAACTTACGACCGCAGTACTGATATCCGTCAGGAAGATGGAGCTTCACATTCACATTCCTTATTAATTTTAGCAGCTTCTTGCATTATTAGTTGAGTTCGTTTACTCATCTTGGAAGAAAGACAAAAACGGTATTACTTGTCAATATTTTCAAATAAATATAATAATTGGTATTGCAATTAAGAAAAATTCAGTTGAGGTGATAATTAAAAAAACGGCACCGTGCTTCCGTTTCAAAAATTTATATAAATTATGGCGATATAAGTAGAATAATACTCTGTTAAGGCAAGCCTTAATATTGATTACAGGTATTTTAGTTTATTATTTTTAAATGACGATTTGTTTGTAATGGTGAGACCAGTAAATCTCATTACAATACACAACACTATACACAATTAACGACGTAGCCGTCATTTAAAAAAAATCGAATTTTAATAATTCTTCGTTTTTATGTAAATGTTTAAAGCATTATTGAAAACAATATACCCCGAAAGCGACTCAGATGATTAAGTAAATACTTGAATGGAAGTTAATTCGTTAACAGTAATTTCCCGGCAAAATATTATGAGGTTAGGAGAATAAAACGTACAAAATATTTAGAAAAATCTATGCTCTATGCTATAAAATTTCAACTAACTTACCTTCGGTTTTTACCCTCACTTTCAGTTTACAACTATGACAAGAATTTTCTTCAATATAAAAAACAAACGAGAGAACAAAAACAACGTGAATGATCAAAAACTGTTTAAGACGCAATGTCGTAAGTGTGAAGCATGCAGCAGTTTGGCACAAGAAAACGTGAAAATATTTACATCAGAAAGTCGTAAGTGCGTACATACGTACGACTTTCTTTCGAGAAATGTGAGTTAGGGTTTAGAAAGCATTATGAAAGAATATCGTACGAAAGCACATATGACTTTCTGTCGATAAATGGTCATAATTTAGGAGTGGTAGTATGTTATACTTGTGTACATGCGACTTTCTGTGATTTTGATTTTAGTGAAATTTGAATAATAGTACACTGTTAGTGTAACAGGTGTACACATACGACATCCTTCCATTTTTTAAAACGTATTTTTGCACATACGCATTTCATTTCTTTCACTTTTAAAAATATTTACCGTTAAATTTCGCTTACGACGTTATACCATATTGAAGAATGAGATATTTTACTTACGTTTTTGTGAAAATCTCAATATGCAGAAAAACTCACATACGACCTTATGCTATTATGGTAGCGAAATGAACGTTCCACCTAAAAATCTTCAAACCGACAACGGAACTGAATTTTATAATAGGAATTTTCAAGAGCTCATGAAAAAGCATGGTATTAACCATTACAGTACATTCTCCAATTTAAAAGCAAGTATAGCAGAACGAGTAATTCGTACTATAAAAACTATGCTATGGAAACAGTTTAGCATGCAAGGATCTTACAAATGGTTAACGATTCTACCTAATATTGTCGCGAAATATAATAATACAAAACATTCTACTACAGGTGCCATTCCTAGTGAAATAAATGATAAAAATGCAAAGTCTATTATTGCATATAATCATATGAAAACTATTGATCCAAGACAGTCAAATTTCAAAAAGGAGATTTTGTTCGAATTAGCAAGTATCGACATGTCTTTAAGAAGGGATATACTCCAAATTGGACTGCCGAAGTTTTCAAAATAAAGAAAGTGAAACTAACCAATCCAACAACTTACATATTAGAAGATGATAAAAACGAAGAAATACAAGGAGGATTTTACAGGGAGGAATTGCAAAAAGTTAAATATCCCGATGTGTATCTAATAGAGAGGGTCTTGAAACGAAAAGGTAATCGGCTATTAGTAAAATGGCTTGGAATGGATTCTAAATCGTGGATAAATAAAAATAATCACTTTTAATATTTAATAAAATTATATGAAATAACAACGACTCATTTATTTATTTACACATTTCAATCAACCTACATACTCTTAATTTTTTTTTTCATAAACCTTACATCTATGTTTTTCATCTAATATTGGATTTATAATTTTAGAAATTTTAATAATTCGTTGCATAAACCGTAGTCGGTTACATGCGGCAATGATCCATGATGATCCTTGTCTCGCTTGTTGATATGCATATTTCCAAGTTACTAATAAATGAATTTTGTTTCTTGTTTCATCAAAGTGAATAGTTTTCTTTACTTCTATTGTATGCTGTCTATTCTTCATATTTCATAGCTGTAAATCTTCATCTTTAAGTAACTGAGGATATCTATATATTATTTCTAATGCGATAGCGTATGTCTCGTTATTTAAATGTTTTATGGGTTCAATTATATTCAAAGCTGTAGTTACTGGATTGGTGGAATCTTTTATTCCCATTTGTAAAATTTTCAATGAACTAGCAAATTGTAAATTTTTCAAGTCTGTTAATCTATTTTCAATGAGTGGTAATATTTTCCATAACATTGAAAAAGTATCAGCTCTTAGATAAATACAAGAATCACCCCTATAAATTTTTACCACATTCCCGAATGATGATCGTTTAAATATCAAATCAAATTCACCCATATCTAACGGTTCCATAATATTCTTGTTGTTTGTTGATCTAAATAAAAAGTCATCAATATCATTTCTACATGATAAAAAAATGTTCCATTCTTGCGGACTGGATATAAAATAGGTATTTTTGGTTCCAAATATCCCGACACATGGATCGTAATTTAAATAAGGGGATAAACCAACCTTTACATATTTTGTTTTATATGAATTTAGAGACAATTGACGTTCTCCCAAAAATACGACAATATCTTGCAATTGATTCATATATATAGTTTTTGTGAGTGATTCTACTACTACTACTACTATTTCTACGATATACTATCGCTATTAGAATAATTTAAAGATATTTTCTGGTTGAATAATATCTGAAAAAAAAATCTCATTTATTCTAAAAATTACATCATACTCTCGAGAAATGGAAAAAATTGTATCACCCCACTCTAAAATAAAGATTATAAACGTTAGAAAATCGTTGAATCTAAACTTCAAAAGTGAATTTTTAAAATAAAACCTTGTATAATCAACAGCAACAACACTATCATCTAGAAGATTGTATTTGTCCAATGGAGGACAGTAGATATACTATAGGGATTCTGGCTCACTACTTCAAAAATCTCCGCTGGTTTCGCTGAGAGCGGCGCGGCGTTGGCCTCCATTCCGCGGCGTTGGCCGCCATTTTTAGTCCGTTGTAAAAATCTTTAAAAACTTCAGTGGGATTCGATCCCGGAACCTACGCGTCTATAGCAGAGCATCCAACTCATGCTGCCACGATCTCTCATGTGTATTAGATGCGAAGAAAGGTATGTTGCGACAAAGAGCGGTGACCGGGTTGGTGTTCGCAGGTTGGATATACCGGGTTGGTTGAAAGTAGGAGTTTTGTGATTTCTGCGATATACAAGGTTGGTTGAGAGTAACTTTTTTGTGCCAACCCCAAGTGTTACGTCGTTGGATATACCGGGTTGGTTGAAAGTGGGAGTTTTGTGATTTCTGCGATATACAAGGTTGGTTGAGAGTAACTTTTTTGTGCCAACCCCAAGTGTTACGTCAAACGTCACGTGGTACGTCACGTCGTCACGTGGTACACGTCACGTGTCGTCGGAGGGGAGCTTCGAAACATTAGAACATTGGCGAGACATTTCTTGAAAAGTGAGGTTATGAAATAAAGTCGGATTTTTGGCGAAGTCGTCAGACGTGGAGCAGACTTCGTATAAACTGGTTGTCTATATCCCGCAAATTACTTATCCATTAAGACGTATCCAACCTACGCCATGTTCAACAAAACTGAAGAGAATATGGAAAATGAGATTTATAATGTTGTCACCATGACATGTCTAATATTAATATCTGTCTTGGTTTTAATTTTAAAAATTACTTTAAAAATTGTAAAACGAAAATTTGTATCTTCATGCAATATAAAAGTTGATGAATATACAGAGTGTTTCAATAAAAACCCACCGTTTCTTTAAAAAACTTTATTTATAATGGTAATACAGTATTTGAAAACCAGTGGCGGAGGCGTTGTACATTTCTTTCGGTACATGAATATAGTCCAGAGGCGTGACAGGGGTTCGGATCTTGAGCAAAGTTTCCAGTTTCACAGGGTGTACCATCAAATTTACAAACATCAATAATGTGTGGAAAAACACCAAATATGTTACATTTCTTTAGCAGAAATTCCGCTTTTTGTTGTCCCCGAACGTAAATGTAGTCTGCAGCATACAATAGCTTTTTTTCCAATATTTCATTCACTCTAGAATATTCTACATCTCCTGAAGAATCACTGGGTATAACAAGTACCTTCAAGTTCATTGATGGATATATATATTTCTTGAAAGGAGACACATATTATAAATTCAGCGAATATACAAAGAAGGTTGTGGAAGCTGGAAAATTTAATTGGAACCGGTTTGGAATACCGTGTCCCAATAAAGGATTAAAAGAACAACTAAAGAATTTACTTAGCAAAATTATATCTTTTTATGAATAAATCAATATGTTTTCCTAGGTAACTGATTTAATTAAATTCCTATTTCTCCCAATCTTATGACATGAATGTAGGAAAAAGTAATAAAAAATGAATTATAATATATTTTATGTTGGATTTTTATATGTTGTTGTAATAATGTGTTTAATAGATTTTTATTTAATGAATTTTTATTTTGTTTTTGATTTTAAATACAATTCCTAATTACTGTTTTATTATTTATTTATTGGAGTTATTCCTTTATATTTTTAATACCTCGGCTACAGCTCAATAGATGGCATGAACTTTCAACTAAATTTTATATTGAATTTTATTTATTAATAATTTTAATGACGCACAGGATTATGAGTAAGGCCTTTATTTTCCGCAAAATATTTTAAGGATAATTAAATAAGTGGCATTCAGATTAGTAAACAATTTAATTACTTCAACGTATAAATAAGGACATAAAATGGAGGAAAGTACAATAATCAAATTTTAAACGTGATTGCGCAGTGATATAAAAATAGAAATGGATATGTGTTGAAATACACGTTTAGGTTATGTTTAAATTTATATGTAGAAAGAGGTATGATTTCCACGTGGAAAGATATGAAAAAACTAAAATTATTGAGGAACAATTATGATAAACAATTTAAAGGTAAGTGAATAAATCTAATAACTAATTATAGCACTTTGTATATGCGAATTTATGCACAAGAGGTAGATTGTCTTACCACAATTCAAATAGTTTCTTTCCAATTTCAGTAATGGATGGAGATGTGAGGGTTTTGACTTGATGTAATCTGATCAGGATTACAAAACTGTCTTCAAGAAATTTGATTGTAAATTTCTAACAATTCATAATATTCATTCTGGAAACAGCAGGACAGGACAGGATTTTGTTGATGTTATACTTACAGACAAAATTATATTATGTGGACAACTTGCATATATCAGGAAGGTACGTTTTTATCTTTTTATTTTAAGAAGAATCGAAAAATCGTCCTCCTTTTTCAGAGAAAAATCAACAACATCTTTTTGTTTTTTTCAAATTTATTGATAGTGCTCCCTCTTAGCAACCAAAGTTTACTTCCTGGATACCAAAAAGTTTCTTTTCCTTCCATTGGTCATAATTTTCAACAGGATCTTCTTAGGCAATTATTTTGATTGCCACTTAAATGTCATCCATCCATGTGACATTTTATTAATTAATTATTGTTTTTTTAAAACTTTCTATCATAATGAACAATGACAAATTTACTAACTTACAATGTAAATACTAAATTAAAATATTGTTATTAATTTTAACTATTGTACTTAACTATAAAAGAATTTTTATTCGCACCAACATGAACAATTCCCTGAACTGTCATAAAATATTTGTCATGTATTTAACTTTAGATGACAGTTCAATGTTTTTATAATTTTGGCATACAGGGTGTTCTTTTTTTTATAAATTTATATTGTTAGAAAGTTATAATTTTTATTAAAATAAAATTTTTATTACAACATTCCCTGAAATATTTCAATCTTTTTATAAATTATTATAATTTTAGAAAAAGTTTGAAATTTTTCATAGTGTATTTTCTTAGAGTAGGTGCTTTAATTAATTTTATTAATAATGTCTTTTTTTTTTAGATCACTCTTCTGGATAAAACTTATAAATTGATTTGATATTGAATATTCCCCGAATCATACCTGTTACGGGATGTGCCAACTGATAGCTATTTGTACCAAATTCTGTTACTACCACATATGGACCTTCATATAGAAGCTGCAGTTTCAAGCATTGATTTTTTTCTCGATTAGGTGTTCTAAGAGCCTTAACTATAACTAGTTCACCCTTTTGAAAGGTAATTTGTTTTTTGATTCTGTTATTTCTGAGTTTAAGTTGTTTATTTGCCCGTTTTATTAATTTCTCGTTTGTTATTTGTATTAATGTCTCATAGTTTTCTAAGTTTGTAATGTGCCATGGTCGATTAGGAATTTGTCCAGTCATTAATATAGTTGGACTTATGTTTGTAACTGTATTAGGGATATCATTGATGAAATGTTCAATGTCTACAATAAAATCTTCCCAAAGTGTGTGTTCACTATGTACTAATATTCTTAAATATTTTAAAATTTCCTTGATAGCTCTTTCACATGGATTTGCAGAGGGGTTTCTTATACTAATAAATGCAGGTGTTACGTTTGATTTCATCAACCAATTTTTAAATTTTGCATTGTTAAAATAAGTGGCATTATCCATTATAATGTTCTTTGGGATACCTATTGTAATAAAATATTTTGTTAATGCGGATTTTACTTCTTTTGAGTTAGTTTTCTGACAAGGATACATTTTTATGTATTTTGTAAAAATATCTGTAATTACTAGCAAATGTCTGTTATTATTTGTACTAGGAACTAAATTAGACAAAAAATCTATTGCAATAGTTTCTAAAGGTTCTTTTGTAAGTAATGCCTTTGGAAGATTTTCGTTATGGAAGTTTTTCTCTTTAGCGAATTGACAGATTTCACATTGTTTGTTGATTATTTTACAAATTGTAATATCATTCTTACTATAGTAATTTTCCCGAAATAAAAGATGAAGTTTCCTAGAACCAATATGACAGTATTTAAGGTGTAAGTCTTTTATGATTTGTCGTGCTAGTGTGTTGGTTATAACATATAATTCATTGTCATTGATGATTTTATAATAAATGTTTTGTTTGCTTTGTAATTTATGTTTTTCTTGTATGGTGAGGTTTTGTTGATCTTGTAGTATGTGCGTGAGTGTAAAATTGTCTTCGTTATTTTTCATGATGTTAATGCCTATTTTAATGTAATTTTTAAATCTTTTATTGTCCATTCGTGTAATGGCGTCTGAAACAACGTTTGTTACTCCAGGAATGTATTTTATGATAAAGGTGTATTCTTGTAGTGTAAGTATAAGTCTGTGTAATCGAGTGTTATTATATCTATTTTGTAAAATGGTTGTCAGTGCTTGATTGTCTGTCTCGATAATAAATGAATTTCCTAATAAGAAAAAACGAAGTTTTTGAACACAATAAAGTATGCTCGAGAGCTCTAATTCACATACAGAATACTTTCTTTCTGCCTTTTTAGTTTTCCTCGAAACAAACGAAATAGGTACCTCTATATTATTTTGTATTTGAGTGAGAACTCCTGCAAATCTATCCAGAGATGCGTCAGTTTTTAATGTGAAAGGTATATTGTATTGAGGATGATAGAGTTGTATATTTTGCAAAAATGTTCGTTTTATTTCATTAAATGCCAATTCTCTTCTTTCATCCCACTTCCATTTTACATTTTTACATAATAGTTCCATCAAGGGTAATTCTAAAGTTGTTAAGTCTGGAATTAATCTTTTAAAATATTGAATGGTTCCCATGAAACTACGAAGTGTTTTTAAATTTATTGGCCTAGGAAAATTTTGAATGATTTGAGTTCTTTCAGGATCAATTGTGATACCTGTAGTGTCTAAAATGTATCCTAAATATTTTATTTTTGTTTTAAAGAAATGACATTTGTCAATGTTTATTTTAAGACCTGCTTGATCAAGTGTTTTTAATATTATATTTATATGTTCTAAGTGCTGTTCATAGCTGTTTGAAAAAATTACAATATCATCCACATAATGCAATGTAAAGTCTTCATATGGATGTAAGATTTTATTAAGAGCTTTCAATAGTGCACTAGTACTAGAATTGAGACCAAATGGAGTGACTTTGAATTGATATACAATACCATTTATAATAAAACCAGTATATTTTCTACTGTCTGGATGAAGAGGAATAAGCCAAAATGAGTGTAAGAGATCTAGCTGACTAAAAACTTTTGCATTTGTAATTCTACCTAAGATGGCTTCAATTGTTTGTGGAGACTCATACTCAGGAGTAGTACATTGATTTAAATTACGTGCATCTAAACAAATTCTAATATCATTTGGATTTTTCTTTTGAACAATTACTATAGGATTAATAAAAGATGTATTACTATATTCTATAATATTGTCATTTAATAATTTTTCAGTAGCTTTATTGACTTGAGGTCTAAGTTTATAAGGAATAGGATAAGTTTTGCTTTTAAAATTCTCAATATTTTTGTTTATTTTAATTTTATGAACGTATTCTTCTGCGACTCTTGCTTCTTCCTTGACCAAACCTTCATACTTCACCAACAACTTCATAATATCCTCTCGATAACCATCATCACAATTAATTTCCATCCCACTAATGTAATTTATTATTATTTCATTTTTTCTACTGCCATTATTTCCATATCCATAACCACATTTCTTATCTTCATAATTCTTTGACCTTATATTTTCTGTTTCTTCTGTAATTTCTATATTACATCCTTCTTCCGACTTCTGTACTTCTTTTTCTTCCCTATCTTTATAAAATTGTATTTCTATTCCTTTAAAACTAACCATTTCTTTTTCATAATCTATAATTGCCTCATTTTTATCAAGTTCATCAGAACCTATTAATACATCAAATTCTATATGATCCACAATTAATAATTGCATGTTAATACTACTATCTAAAATACTAAACTGTACTACTACTGCTTTATTTACCTCCATTAATTTTTTTGAATTTATTCCTACTAAATTTACCTTAGGAATTCTAATAATATTTTTTTGTAAAATTGGCAATTGTTCCACTATTCTTTTATGAATAAGTGATGCTGCTGACCCGGTGTCCACTACCGATAAAATTGTTTTATTTTGTATTTGACCTTTTATTAAAATTAATTTATTGTTTGTTTTTATGTCTAGTACATCCTCCAGTAGAAATTCTTTGGGATGACAGTAGACATATCCTATTTCATGTACACCGTGGCTTATTGAAAATTTTGATTGATTTGTGAAGACTCATATGTATGATTTATGGACTCCGAAGATCTAGTTCGTTCTAAATGTTTGAATTGTTCATCATTTGTATGATTTTGCTCGCGTTCATTACTCTGCGATCGTTGTACGTAATTTACCCTTCTAGTATTTTCGTGATTTTGAAAGTTTTGATTTCCTCTAATGTTTCCATCAGAATTCCTTCTTTCTCTATTATAATTTCCGTTTTGATTAGCATTAGAATTAGAATATCTCTGATTTTGTTGATTAATGCGGTGATTGTAGGTATTATTAGAATTAGGATCATAATTACGATTATTTCCGTACCTATTATTGTTAACAGGATAATTAGAGAAGTGTTTATTGTTATTATTATTGTTTTGTCTGTAGTTATTATTGTAGTTATTGTTATTATTCCTATTGTTATTATTATTATATTTATTGTTATTGTAATTTGTATTTTTGTTTTGTTGATTAGAAAAATTGATATTTTGTTGAGTTTCTTTGTTTAGTGTATTTGTTTTAATTACATTTCTTTCAATACGATTTATGTAGTTGGTTAGTTGTTCAAAAGATTTTATATTCTGAATGGCTATAGTTTCGGCTATTGTAGGTTTGAAATGTCTAGATATTAAAATGATAAGCTCTGCTTCTCCTATATGTGGTTCTAAAAATTGTGCTTGCGAAAATAGATTTAAAGCATAATTATACATACTTGAGTTTTTGTTGTGATCAAATTTACCAGAGCATAATCTTTCTCGAAACAATGATTGGTTACTTTCTCCCCAATATGTTCGGAGAAAAAGTGCTTCAAAATCATTAAAATTATTTATATGATTTTCATAGCCATTGAACCAAGTCAGAGCCTGATCAGTCAAATTGCTGCGAATAAACTCCTTCAAATCGTCAAAGTTATTAAAATGTTTACCTCTGTTTTTCAAAGTTCTCAGAAATACCTTAGGATGTAATTGTTTAATTGAGCCAGAGAATTTATTAGTGCTACCACTCGAATTACTAAGAATGGAATATATTTGGTTTAAACCAGGTATACAATTAGAATTATTGGAAAGAGAGGCTTTCTGTTTTAATTCTTCCATTTGTTTCTGTATCTTCTTTTCCATGTTATTTTGTAATTCTTGTAAATATAGTTCTTGTTCTTTTATCCTTTCTTCCCATTGTTTCTTTTCTTGATTATTGTTTCCTTGATAGTTCCAATTTTGATCATTCATGTTTTTCTCAAAAATTTCATTTATTCTTTGTTGATTTTCTTGGTTTTCTTTTATTTTTCTTTCTAGTTCCCTTTTTAATTGAAATAAATTCTGCTCTGTTATTCCCATGTTTTCTGAGAATCCTAATTCGATATTCTTTTCCAATTCTCCTAAATTCTTCTCATTGGATATTACCCTTCTTGCAATTTCATCCCATCTTCTTTTAGCTGTTTGTGTAATTTCTTCTTTCGCCTGTTCCATTTTCTTATTAATTTGTTCCTGAATTTGTGTATTTAATTTCTTTTCTATTTTTTCCCACTTTTCTTTTTGTAATTTCAATTCTTCTTCAATTTTCTCCATTTTGTTGTCTAGTTTTGTGAATTGTTGTTTAAAATCTTGTTTTTGTTGTTCCATATTCTTGTCTATTTTATTAAATTGTGTTTTTTGTTCTGTACTCATAGTTAAGAATAAATGTGTTATTGCCTCCATAGTTATTGGTTCATTTCCTTTTGGTTTTGCTTCTTCTTGTTTTTCTGTCTCCTTTTCTTCATCTTCTTTGTCTCCTTGACCTTTTTCTTCTGTTATTGTGTGTATTTCAAACTCATAAATTTCCGGATCTTGATTTTCCTGTATCAACGCTTCCCTAAGACGATCCTGTGAGGTTAGTTTTAAGCCTAACGTAGAAAGTTCTCTCTTTTCAAGTTGTTTTTTCAATTCATCAATTTTTAATTTATTTAGTTTTTTAGATTCCATTTTTAGTTTTGTGGTTCTTTTTATTTTGAATACTCTTACTATGCCTCTAATTGTCCTTAAAATAAATGCACCACGTTGGGCCTGCCAATTTTCTGTTGGATTTTTATATGTTGTTGTAATAATGTGTTTAATAGATTTTTATTTAATGAATTTTTATTTTGTTTTTGATTTTAAATACAATTCCTAATTACTGTTTTATTATTTATTTATTGGAGTTATTCCTTTATATTTTTAATACCTCGGCTACAGCTCAATAGATGGCATGAACTTTCAACTAAATTTTATATTGAATTTTATTTATTAATAATTTTAATGACGCACAGGATTATGAGTAAGGCCTTTATTTTCCGCAAAATATTTTAAGGATAATTAAATAAGTGGCATTCAGATTAGTAAACAATTTAATTACTTCAACGTATAAATAAGGACATAAAATGGAGGAAAGTACAATAATCAAATTTTAAACGTGATTGCGCAGTGATATAAAAATAGAAATGGATATGTGTTGAAATACACGTTTAGGTTATGTTTAAATTTATATGTAGAAAGAGGTATGATTTCCACGTGGAAAGATATGAAAAAACTAAAATTATTGAGGAACAATTATGATAAACAATTTAAAGGTAAGTGAATAAATCTAATAACTAATTATAGCACTTTGTATATGCGAATTTATGCACAAGAGGTAGATTGTCTTACCACAATTCAAATAGTTTCTTTCCAATTTCAGTAATGGATGGAGATGTGAGGGTTTTGACTTGATGTAATCTGATCAGGATTACAAAACTGTCTTCAAGAAATTTGATTGTAAATTTCTAACAATTCATAATATTCATTCTGGAAACAGCAGGACAGGACAGGATTTTGTTGATGTTATACTTACAGACAAAATTATATTATGTGGACAACTTGCATATATCAGGAAGGTACGTTTTTATCTTTTTATTTTAAGAAGAATCGAAAAATCGTCCTCCTTTTTCAGAGAAAAATCAACAACATCTTTTTGTTTTTTTCAAATTTATTGATAGTGCTCCCTCTTAGCAACCAAAGTTTACTTCCTGGATACCAAAAAGTTTCTTTTCCTTCCATTGGTCATAATTTTCAACAGGATCTTCTTAGGCAATTATTTTGATTGCCACTTAAATGTCATCCATCCATGTGACATTTTATTAATTAATTATTGTTTTTTTAAAACTTTCTATCATAATGAACAATGACAAATTTACTAACTTACAATGTAAATACTAAATTAAAATATTGTTATTAATTTTAACTATTGTACTTAACTATAAAAGAATTTTTATTCGCACCAACATGAACAATTCCCTGAACTGTCATAAAATATTTGTCATGTATTTAACTTTAGATGACAGTTCAATGTTTTTATAATTTTGGCATACAGGGTGTTCTTTTTTTTATAAATTTATATTGTTAGAAAGTTATAATTTTTATTAAAATAAAATTTTTATTACAATATATATATATATATATATATATATATATATATATATATTTATGATGAACAATAACTATAAAACTTACACATCTTAAAAGTCTAAATTACAAAATTTGATTGAACCGACAAAAGATTAATATATTTATGATAAACAATAACTATAAAACTTACACATCTTAAAAGTCTAAGTCACAAAATTTGATTGAACCGACAAAAGATTGAATTATAAAAATGAAAACAAAAGAATGAATTAAAAAATACTAGAATCCATCAAAATGGTCAATATCGCTATCACTATCATATGTTCCCCTAAATCTGAGAGTTCTAGGAGAATTATGAAGTTTCGCAATACAAGAATCTTTATCATTTGTTTCAAAAAGTACTGTTCTATAACAACTTTGACACCACCAATCTTTATTGTGGTACAAGTCACGAATTATATCTTCTGACTCGCAAACATCATGATAATGATCGTTGATTACAATCAAATGTTTCCTCAATCTTTTATGACATCCTTTAATGCTATCAAAACATTCTTTACAAACATATATGTTATATCTATCAATCCTATAATAGTTAACCCATACACAATATTCAGACTCGTCTTCAAATATGTAGTCCCAGTCAGATCTAGCAAGTACAGCATTTCGGTCTTTGTACAGAATATCTCGTGAACAATGAACAAAATTGAGATTTCTGCAAAAGCGTGACTGATCATTTTTAGCAGTTTTATTCAAAAATCTCCACTTGTATTCCGCAAATTTTTTGGCGATTTGTTTGGTAAGAGTCCATGGTAATTTTGATGATTCGAAAAAATCTGCTAGACATTCTATATTCTCACAAATTATTTTTATACAGTTTTCACTCAATGTATTCATATCTAAAACAATAAGAGTACATTTTTTATATACATATACTCAACAAAAATTGAAATATTACTCAGTGTTACTTAATTTGTAATGACCCCAAGGAAGCGTATCAAACGACTCTGGAATTAGTGACCGCTTATCATCTTCAGGAGAAAGACCCACTTTCTTTTGTTCAATGCTGAAAACGTTATGTGCATAGGACTGAATTGTGTTTTGGAAAATGTACTTCGACTCCCAGTTTTTTAAACAGTTCAAGTAATCTTCGAAAGTAATTTTATTTTTTACAACATTTTTCTTTACCCCCTTAGATTTTTTCACTATTTTCCCACCCTTAACTTTAAAAGCATACATTTTTGAACGTAGCCCTATGAAATGCGTCATAATAGAACCATTACATTCATCTTTCATCAAACCTAACACTTTTTTGTTTGCTAACGGAATGTTAAAGTGATTACCCTCTGCATAATCACTCGTATCAAACATGTGAATATCATCCTTTATCACTTCTTCGTATACGTCATTACAATGAAGTTCATACGTGAAACTATCTGTATCTGTATACATTAATTTACAATTTTTTTTCCCAATTTAGGGATGATGTATGAATAATGGAAGTCATACATACAAGTTTTTGAAATGTCTAAAATGGCCATCCCAATGTACAGGGGCTTATTGAAAACGAGATTACTCTTTTTTAATTCTATTGCAACTAAATTTTCTTCAAAAATTGTTCTAGAATGAAACCAAGGACTAGCAATCAAGTTTTTAGCTCCATAACGTCCCAAATATGATCTTGATAATTTCACCACTCTATGATTCCGTATATTTTCCATGGTTTTACCAAACACCGCGTTATTCATCAATTTATACAAATTTTTGCAAAAGCTGTAGTAGCTTCCGTTCTTAGTTTAGTATTTAAAGCGATGTAGGGTTTTAGCCATGCAGCTTGTTTAAATTTTAAAATTCTATGTATTTTTGTTAAAATTAAACCATTTGCTAAAGCTTGTTTTAAATTTCGATAGTGTAAGATATAATTATGTTTATTGTGTAGGGTAGCCATGAGTTTTTTTAATTTTGAATTGGGAGGCGTTTTGTGTTCAGAACAAAAAGGAAAATCTTGGTGTAGATCGTGTAGCTCTTTAGGGTACTCCAGGTCTACCTCAAGAATGTACCCCTCTGGAGAGTCGTCTGCAATTTGATTGATATCAATGTTCGTGTTATCTTCCCATTTGAAGTCTGCATAAGGGAGGAATTCTGACATCGCCCACCCGTACAGGTTGTTCACGTCTAGGTATAGGAGGTACTTGGAGGGTTTTTGAGGATCATACTCCTCCTCCATGTATTTATTGTTGGCTTCGGAATATCGATTTGAGCAAACAGATATGCCTCCCCGAATATCCCTCTCAATAAACATAATCATATCAATATCTTTAAGTAATTCTAATTTTATTTTAGTATACTTCAACATAGCATCCCACGTATACCCAGGAAGAGTATAGTACCACGCAGGATCTAGCTGATACGTCTGCAAACAATTACTTCGTAACTGCTCAAAAACGTCTGCTAATAACAGTATGTCTGTTTTCATATATAGCCGACTATACTCTCCCAGGCTAGCGGTATCAAAATACTCCCAAACATTTTTTGCATGGTTATATTGTTCCATGGAAATATTCGAATCAAAGTCTATTGTAAAAATTTTCAATAGACGGTAATTCTACGTCGTTGAGCTTTTCTATACAATCGTTGTAATCGTATGGAAAAACCCCTTTTTTCAACAAAAGTTTCAGTTTTTGGTTATTTAAATCATGAAACTCGTGTTTTAAATTTTTAAAATGATCCTCCTTCAGTGTAGATACCAGTTCGTCTAGACTTGCTCCCATAAATCTAAAGGAGTCTATGAACCTAAACTTGATGCTAGTTTCAGAGTCATGTAGGGTAAAACTTATATATTTTTCCTTATTTATTGGTAGTATGGAAACCTTACCACGTTTTGCAATTTCCTTAATAACAAAATTTGAGTCGTAGCCGCTCAAGTTATGCATGATGATTGGAACAGACTTTTTTAAAATTCAAATTGCATGCTTGATGGGCGTATCCACGAAATTCCCCAGTGAAATGATTATGATCTCTAACGACTATATCTTTATCTGTAAATTCATGTTCACAAATGTGACAATTTAGTGCATTTACCAAGTTAGGTGTACCACCAAGGGGTATTATATCTAAAATTTTGGACTGAACAAATTTTGCTACATCAGTTAACTGATTGGTAAACCAATCTATGCAGTCTTCACCCTGATGATATTTATAATATGAAAGCTGATCATCGTAAGCGCATTTTAAATAATAGCCTGCAGAAAAAGCTACGTGTTGTTGATATTTTTTTAGTTTTATCTGTTTTTTGTTGATCTGTATAAGCCTTTAGTATAGATTCTAAATCACTATAAATAACAAAGGGACATTTCTGCTTATAAATAAAATTTTTAAATTCAATGTGAGTATAATTGGGGAAAGAAATTTTTGACTCATTCATATTTTCACAAACACTTTCATGCTTATCCAAAATTTGCTTACTATGAAAATAGTTCAAACACCTATCGCAAATAAATTTTTTATTCCTAGATCTATTAAGTTGAGATGAAATTAATCTAGATAAATCTTTTATCCAACAATAGTGGTACTTAATGTTTTCATTCGTATCGTCTACAGGAGGTGCATCATAATCATTTAACTTAGGATAATACTTGGATTTTAACAGCAATAGATTAACATGTCTTTCAAGTTTATTTTTAGTTAATCTTGCAGGAACTACTGTATAAAATGTAGATTTATTCGATTGATTTAGTTCTAAAGAGTATACGTTTACTGATATATTATTTAATTTTTCAAATTTTGTAATTTGGGATAGTGGCATTTCAACATCTAAACCCTTTGTATTTAGAACTTCAGAGTAATGTGGATACGATGAAGTACGATTACTATTTTTAGTAGCAGGATTTAAAAAACTGTTTACTGCCCAGTAAAAACAAGCTTGGTCCATATTGCAAACGTTTACAATTGCCTTCTTTCGAGAAATTGGTTCTGGTAGTGGAACGAAAGACGAGCCAGCCCCCATTTCATATTTGTTTATTGCAACTTCCAAAAAAATTATTCGAGATAATGCCCACCCGCTTTCTTTTTCAGCAAATTCTGATAAACTGTTTAAAATAGGATCAATAATATTTATACTAAACCAATCATATAAATCATCTCCAATGCCCAATACAACATTGGGAGTACTAAAATATTTGCGGTCTACTAACTCCTCGTCTTTTGGTTGCTTAATAAAATCCCCACAAAAGGTGGTGTTCACTTTTGAAATTTGTGTTTTCTTGAGAACTAATAAAATCTTGTTTTTAAAAATTTTGAAAGCATCTGTAAAGAATGCATTCATATCTTTATGTAACAAGTTTATAATAACTCCTGTTTTTAATCGACTTTCAAATGCAGCATTAATGTTTTGCCACTTGACCCCATTACTAGATTTCTCAAGTCCTTCACCCACATGATTCCCTTTTATTAAACATCGCATGCGCTTCAAATGTGCTATTTTTGTATGAATTTTATTTTTTACTCCGATCGAAAACTTGATACATTTCAAAGCTTGATTACATTTTCTGAGGTGTTTATTAATCAGTAAAATCCATTTGTTTCTATTTGAAAAGGTTTGAATTTTGCTTAGAGAATTTAAAATTTCATCAATTTGCTGTAGAGTAACACTGAAGTTCGACATTCTTGAGTATATGCACAAAAAATGTACTCACCAGCTTTCTAAAGTTGTCTTCGACTGCGTGTACTTCTCCAAATTTTGTTAAGTTGTCCTCAGCAGGTCGCTTCCAAATTTTGTGTAATGAGCTATATCGTGACTGCGGATGTGTACTTCTGAATTTCCTTATTTTTTAAGTTGTCCTCAGTCGGTTCAATCAAATTTTGTGATGTGTTGCTGAAACAAAAAATAATTTTTAAAATGTTTTTAAAACAGAATCACACATGATAAATAATCAGTAAAATTTTAAAAATAAAAAATCTTACCGTTTAAGGATTTTCTTCGATTTTAAATAGTGTCCTGGGACGGCAACCACTAGAAATTTCTTGCAGACCCAAAAACACCAGACTATAACTTCCCTTGTTGATGTCCGCAATGTATTTCTTATATTTATCCGTCACCCTTCGGGGAAGAAAAGTCACGTTATCTTCTAGTTCTACAAACACTGCTTCTCCAAATTTGGATTGTACTATTTTAATGTGTATGATTTTATGGGGGACGTTTTCCGGAATGTCTCGAAGCTTGATAATAGGTTTGTTCTCTACCCCTGTAGAAGTAGAGAAGGTGTTTAATTCATTGATAAAACTCATCTGAAATGATAAATGTTGTTGTATCAGTCCGCAAAGAGTTTCCCCCCCAAATAAATTTATAGCAAATAAAACTTTTCCAAAATATTCGAAATAGTTTTATCTTTGCAAATATTAATATTAAATGTAAAAGAGTAAACAGAGCTGGAATTTAAAAAATGAAACTTACTATTGTTCTAAAAACTTCACTAGAAGAAACTATTGTAGCTTTCAAGATGCATACTCGCGTAGCTTTCAAGATGTACACTCGCCGATTATTGATATGGAACTGCCGTTGTCGTGTTGTCAGAGCATATTTATATCGTTTTGAAATATTTTTTATCAACTTCACGAAGTTATGGTAGACTAATTAACTTTGTAGAATTTCATCTCATATCAACAACTAACAGGTGCTAATATTACACATGTCATGGTAAAACACATTGATTTCATTCCCACATCAATTTGGGGGCGTTAACATCATAACTGTCTCGATTACGACAAATGTGTCATAATTATCGTGTTCTCAGAGCATATTTATATCGTTTTGAAATATTTTTTATCAACTTCACGAAGTTATGGTAGACTAATTAACTTTGTAGAATTTCATCTCATATCAACAACTAACAGATGCTAATATTACACATGTCATGGTAAAATGCATTGATTTCATTCCCACATCAATTTGGGGGCGTTAACATCATAACTGTCTCGATTACGACAAATGTGTCATAATTATCGTGTTCTCAGAGCATATTTATATCGTTTTGAAATATTTTTTATCAACTTCACGAAGTTATGGTAGACTAATTAACTTTGTAGAATTTCATCTCATATCAACAACTAACAGATGCTAATATTACACATGTCATGGTAAAATACATTGATTTCATTTCCACATCAATTTGGGGGCGTTAACATCATAACTGTCTCGATTACGACAAATGTGTCATAATTATCGTGTTCTCAGAGCATATTTATATCGTTTTGAAATATTTTTTATCAACTTCACGAAGTTATGGTAGACTAATTAACTTTGTAGAATTTCATCTCATATCAACAACTAACAGATGCTAATATTACACATGTCATGGTAAAATACATTGATTTCATTCCCACATCAATTTGGGGGCGTTAACATCATAACGGTCTCGATTACGACAGATGTGTCATAATTGTCGTGTTCTCAGAGCATATACATTCACCCTTCATCAAACCCCACACCTTTTTGTTCGCTAGCGGAATGTTAAAGTAATCGGCATAATCACACATGGTAAACACATTGATTTCCAGAGTGTTTCAATAAAAACCCCACGTTTCTTTGAAAAACTTTATTTATAATGGTAATACAGTATTTGAAAGCCAGTGGTGGAGGCGTTATACATCAATTTTGAAAAATTAATTTATTAAAATTCTAAATCATTTACAATTTTATGTTTGTAAAAATAAATGTATTCCCTAAGAGCATGAGACAATAAATTATCGCTAGCTTCACAAAATGCAAACAATAAATCTAATTTACTTAGTTGACAATTAGTACTTATTTGCACAAAATTTTTAACAATTTTTATCAAATTCCGATAGTATGAACAAAAATCCAGTGAGTCTAAAAATGCTATACGATGCAAAATAACACTTTTATTGATGCATACAATCTGATGCACATCGTTTTCACTCGAAAGGAAATTGATTTCATGCTTGGTAATTTCCAAAAATCTTATGTCATCGTACACTAGTTCACGAACAGTACAATAGTCTCCACATTGAATTTCTACAGGATCATATGTATTCCACGATTCAGGCATTGGACCATTAATGAACTCGTTGTTTTCCAATATTGCGATCAGCGTCATCCATTCGAAGCAGCTGAAGGAAATTTTTGTCGGTTTATCTGTGTATGACAAAGCAATTGCAGAACCAAAAGTTCTGGCTGGACTTATTCCGCATCCAATGCGGAATACGTCTGTGAAATAATCCGCATGCAATAAAAACTGAACTTCCATTTTGGCAATTATTTCATATTTTACTAAAATTCTATCTAATTCAGCACTGTAGTTTATTTCGTTGGATGATGCACTACTATAACCACTATCTTGCGAACTCATCTTGAGACTAACTGAGCTTGAAAACTCTCTCCAATTTATTACATTGTTTGTGGCCAACTTCAACTTATACTCCAAAACTATATTCTTACGCAGCGAAAGTAGTTACAAAACATCAACATTCTCAATCCAACTGTTATGGCTGTTATTCAAACCAAGCCATTTCACGTACATTTTATTACCTTTTTTTCGCAACACCTTTTCCACCAAGTAAATGTCTGGATTTTTCGTTTTCTGCAGCTCTTCTTCATAGAAACAACCGCTGATTGGTGTGCCTTGCATGTCTTCAAGTAAATACGTAGTGGGATTAGTTATTTTAACTTTAACGATTTTAAATAGTTCTGTGGTCCAATTAGGTGTATAACCCTTTTCAAAAAAATGTTTTGCCTTTGATATGCGCACAACATCACCAACTTTTAATTTTCGTGGACCAGCGATCTTCAGGTGACTGTAGACGCTATTTAAAATGGTTTTTTCGTTAGATTCATTCACCTGAGAAGGCTTATACTTTATCGTTGAATGCTTTGTATTGTTATATTCGAGAGTAATTTTGGGTAGGATGTCTATCCATTTGTGTGTGCCATTTAAACTAAAATACTTGTAGAGTTTCGATTTCAAAGTTCTTATAACACGCTCAGCCATAGAAGCCTTCATAGTGCTAAACACGTTATAATGATTTATACTGTGTTTTTTCATTAAATTTTGAAATTTGCTGTTGTAAAATTCCTTCCCCTGATCGGATTGCAGATTTTTCGGTGTTCGCCTAGTGTGAGCGAGAATATCCGAGGATGCTCTAGTGAATTACCTCACGCCTTCACTGGTGTAATCTAAGAAAAGTGCTGACTGCAACTACAGCATATTATATTATATTATATTATATTTCCTTATCTATGAACACTTGTTTCAGTAATTAACAATCTCGTTAGATTCTTTTTATTTCTTATACAGTTAAGACCATAATTTAATAAAATCATTTTGTAGAATTTAATAATTTGTAAAAATAAATCTTTTTAAAAACGACTTCGGCATTATCGATAAGTTATTTGGCGCAGTCAGTAGGATATTCAGGAATCCGCGTATCGTACGTGCATTTTTCGTTTTTAAACGATTGGCTGAATACCGAACTTACAATACAGGGTGTGTCATTGTGTGGAAGTGTTGTGTTGGAGGCTCCTCAAAAATCAGGAAACCAAATCTATCGCAGAACCAGCGCAGCTCAAAACCAGTAGACTACCGGAATTTGGAATAAAAATCGTCCCAATTCGCAAAGAAGACCTACTTAGAAAAGACAGAATCGCAGATCTAGTAGTCATCTTTATAGGAACATAAGTGAGATGCTAATAGTCGTTTTGTTTTATATGTAAGTACTTTTTGAATTGAACCAATTTATTTTATTTTATGGAAGAAATTACAAACGAACTTGAGAACTTAGCTTTAGCAAACGAAACCAATAATTTAAATTTAAAAATGAATCAATTTAAACCAAAATATTTAAAGTGCATCCCAGAATTTGATGGGAATCCTAATGAGTTGAATAGGTATCTATCTACGAGCGAATCACTTATTGCTAATTTTTACGATGTCAGAAATCCGAATAATTTCCAAAATACATTTATCTTAAATTCTATAATTTCAAAACTACAGGGTAATGCAAAATTGGTGGTTAATATTCAGAATGTTTCTACTTGGGAAGACTTAAAACAAATTTTAACTCGTAGTTTTGCTGATCAGAGGGATGAAGCTTGTCTTAACAGAGACTTAGTCATGCTAGGACAGGGTCAAAACGAAAAACCTCAGCAATTTTTTGATAGGTGCTTAAATTTATTGAATCTCTTATGTAACTATGTAGATTTACACGAAACAACAAACGAGGGTAGACTTTTAAAACGCGAGCTATACCAAAAATTGTCCTTGAAAACATTTTTATCTGGTCTGAAGGAACCACTAGGAACAACTATACGTTGTATGAAACCTTCGACTTTAAATGAAGCATTGCAATATCTTACTAGGGAAGATAATATTCACTACTTCCAAAATTTTTCGAACAAAAATTCTGCCCCACCCCAAATTCCGCTAAACAACTATAGAAGCCAACAGCCAATTTTTCATCAGAGATTTAATGGTGGGCCAAATTTGCCATTCAATTATCAAACACAAAATAATCAATTCAGACGAAATTCGTTTCCCTCACAGCCCATTCATATACAACCAAGGCAAAATTTCCAGCCCACAAGATACCCAACTAATTCTCAAGTCTTTAGGAACCCCAATAATAGAAACGTCTTCAAACCAAATCCGAACCAAGTATTAGCAAACCCTACACCTATGAGTGTGTCTACTCGAAATACCTCAAAACCAATACCCGGTCCATCGACTTTCCATAAAAATCAAAATTTTACCAATTCACCTAATTCTAATAGAAATATTAATTTCGGTAATCAACCAAAATATATCTCAGAAGAACTATTTAATACCGAGTTTGATGAAGACCAATATTATGAACAGACTTATCAAAACTATGATAGACCTTCTAATCAAAATAATCGATATGAGGACAATATTATTCAAAACTCTAACAATTATCAAAACAACGGAATTGATATCAATACACCATCTGATAATCAAAATTTTCAAGAAAAGCCTCTTTTGACCAGAGACAGATAACACCAATCATTTCTATCAACACATCAAATTCGAGTGAACTCTCTTATATAATTTTTCCAGAATACAATATTAAAATTCTTATAGATTATGTAGCAACAAAATCATTTATCGATCCAAATATCGCTTATAAAATTTTTCCTAATTCCATAAAATTTGAACCATTTATAGTATCGACAGTGTTTCAAAAATCTTCACACAAGCACAGTGTAGCTATACCTACTAGAAACTAAATTAATGAAATTTTACTTATTCAAATTTCACAATACATTTGACGGTCTTATCGATAATTTGAAATTTCTAGAAGCCAATTTAGATTTTCAAAAAGGATATTTAGTAACACCTTATTGTAAATTGAAATTATTATTCCATCCCACATCAAAAGAGCTTAATCTTATAACAATTGGCCCGAGATGCCAACAAGTAATTAAAGTGAAAACTTCTATACAGAGTGGAGAAATTATTATACCCCACCAAAAAATTCATAACTGCGAAATCCCCGAAAGTCTAACAATTGCTAAAGATCACGAAGCTTTTACTACTATTTTAAACAGCACTACACAGCCAGTTACTTTAGATTTTTCTCGACCATTATCAGTCGAACATTTTGAGAGACAAGAAATTCAGAATTTTGACTTCAACAATATTGAAACCGATTGTAGAAATTACTTAAACCTAGATGCAATTAGAACAGATCATTTAAATCAAGAAGAAAAATCATCAATTTTAAATCTTTGTAAGGAATTTTCTATCTTTTACCATGAAAACACATCTTTGACTTTTAATAATAAAATAAGACACCAAATTAAGACAACAAACGATATACCTGTTTATTCTAGACCATACCGTTATCCATTTATTTATAAAAACGAAGTTCAAAATCAAATCAAAAAAATGTTAGATTCTAATATTATTCGACCAAGTAATAATATGGGTGGTTCCCAAAAAACTAGATGCATCAGGACAACAAAAATGGCGCGTGGTAATTGATTACCGGCAGCTAAACGCGAAAACTATCGATGATAGATATCCGTTACCCAACATAACTGATCTATTAGATAAGTTGGGCAAGTGTCAATATTTCTCAACCATTGATTTGGCCAGTGGTTTTCACCAAATCCAAATGGAAGAGAAAGACATAGAAAAAACTGCTTTCACGACAGAACAAGGACATTGGGAGTTTTTACGTATGCCATTCGGCTTGAAAGGAGCTCCAGCTACTTTTCAACGCGTAATGGATAATATCCTTCGCGGTATACAGAGCGAACAATGTCTTGTATATCTTGACGATATTATCGTTTTTTCCACGTCATTACAAGAACATCTTGAACGACTTAAAAATGTTTTTCAAAGACTAAGAGAGTCAAACTTCAAAGTACAGCTCGATAAATCCGAGTTTTTAAAGAAAGAGGTAGCTTACTTGGGACACCAGATGGCGTGAAACCGAACCCGGACAAAATAAAAGTAATAAAAAAATCCAATACCAGCCACAACAAAACAAATTAAGGGTTTTTTAGGCTTGTTAGGTTACTACAGGCGATTTATTCCAAACTTTGCCAGAATTACTAAGCCCTTAACAAAGTGCTTGAAAAAGGGTGCAAAAATTATACATGATGAAGAATTCATAACTTGTTTCGAAACATGCAAAAATTTACTAATAAATGATCCGATCTTGCAATATCCAGATTTTAATAAAACATTCAATTTAACTACAGACGCAAGTAATGTTGCTGTAGGTGCAATATTGTCCCAGGGGCCGATTGGTAAAGACTTGCCGATAGCATATGCGTCAAGGACCTTAAATGACTCCGAACGAAATTATTCGGTTATTGAAAAGGAACTACTAGCCATAGTTTGGGCTACGAAATATTTTAGACCCTACCTATACGGTCGAAAATTTATTATCGTGACAGATCATAAACCTCTTAAATGGCTTTTCTCACTTAAAGACGAAAACAGCAAATTTACACGATGGAAATTAAAATTATCTGAATACAACTATGACATTTTGTATAAACGTGGAACCTTAAATTGTAACGTTGATTCACTCTCAAGAATAGAAGTCCACACTAAGGAAACAGATACATTTTGGCAACAAGTAGACGAAATAATAAATGACAATGACAAAAATAACAGATCACAAACAAACCCCTACCATGATCCAGTTACAACGAATCTCTCACAAGAACCTCTAATAGACCTTTATACCGAAAATATCCCTATCCCAGAGAGCCCACTTGAAACAGACCTTATAAATGAGGACGAAGACGAAGATAACACATCTTTACTAGTGCATCCTGACCTAAACATTCCAATAGATCCAATAACAATACACAAAAACCGAACCGACAATTCCGAGAGTCAAATTGACACCGATGACGAGACTATTCACTCCAACGCTGAACATAACCCAACTTTCGAAATCCCTACCACAACTACAGCATTGAACTATTGTCAAAATCAAATCATAATTAGTTCAGTTCTACACTGGCCCAGTAATCCCAATACTAAAATTTTATTCGGAAATAAAAAACGAATAAATTTTCAGCTTTCAGAAAATTATTTTGAAAAAAACGTTATCGATTTCATGAAAAATTACATTAACCCGGACACGCAATATTGTCTATACTTCGAAAACCCTGATCTTTATGAACCATTTTTAGTAGCATTACAAAAGTATTTTAAATATTCATCCCTAAAACTAAGAAGATGTACCAAAAAATTAATCGATATTACTGATAAAGACGATGCTAAAGAGATAATTCAGAATTACCACGAATCCAAAAGTAATCATAGAGGTATAGACGAAACCTACCAACGCATTAAAGAAAAATATTACTGGCCATTCATGAAAAATTCTATACAAACATATATTAATGATTGCGAGATATGCCAACAAAGTAAATACGAACGACATCCTGTTACTATAAAAATGAATACCACACCAACCGCTAATAAACCTTTTCAGATAATACATATGGACACATGCACTTTAGAACGCGATAAATTCTTAACAATAGTAGATAGTTTCTCAAAATATGCACAAGCATACCATCTATCATCCCTCTCTATTACAGAAATCGTAAATAATCTAATAAACTTTTTCTCCCACCACGGAGTTCCTGAACAAATTCTAGTTGATAATGGTACCGAATTCAAAAACTCTGTCATTTCCGAACTTTTAGCTTTACATAAAATTAAAATTCATTTCTGCTGTCCCAATCACCCCCAATCACAAGGAGTAGTTGAGCGATTCCATTCAACAATCTTGGAACATGTTCGCCTACTTAATACCAGAGGTTTTCTTAAAACACCTATCACTATGAAAATGAACTATGCCATTCTTGCATACAATTATTCGATACACTCTACAACAAATATGAAACCCATAGATATAATTAATGGACATATAAATACTAATGATCCCTTTAATTTAGAAATTGATAAAATTCTTATGAACGATTACATAGAGAGCCATAGAGAACGTACTAAATTGCTTTATAAAAAAATAAATGAAAATCTTATCAAAGAAAAGGAAAAACGTACAGATCGAGTGAATAAAAATCGAGACGATCCATGTATTTTTACACAAAATCAGAAAGTTTACGTTAAAAACCCCAAACGACAAAAACATGCCAATAAATTTAACAAACCTACAATAATTCAGGAAGTTAAGGCTAAAGATAAAACGGTTTCAACAGAATCACAAGAAAAAGTGCATATGGACAATTTAAGACGTCCCCGTAATAGTACGTTTACTTTTAACGACTAACTCAAATTTATCTTTTCAGTTTACCTGGAGTCTTCAGCTCACTGGAAAAAGTAAAAATAAAGGACTTAGAAAATAACCCAGGATTAATTCCTGTAAAATTAGGAAAAACAAAAATTAAAGATTATGATTACAAATTAATTCACTATTATGACCTTCAACCGATAATTACAGAACTAAATCAATTAGAAGTCCAAACCCATTATTTAGAATCTTACAAAAACAAAATTGAAAAATATTCGGTAGTAGAAGATAACACTAATTGGGCAAACCATCCTTTGGGATATTACCCTATAAAAGGGGAAGAAGATATCACAAATTATTTCAAAATATTGAAGTTTCTTGAACGAAAAGTAACAGACAAATTAAATGTCTATGTCCGAATTTATCGACAGGCATAATTGAAATGAACAAGTTTCAGCTTGTCATTCTATTATATTAGCCTCTTTGAGCTCATTGATAATTGCTACTATTTCGTTGTCGTGTGACGTATTACCTGCCTCTTTTGAAGCAATCAACAACTTCAAACGATCCACTAATTCATTGGGATCGTCCCAATAAATATATTCCATGGGATCTTCGTTGTATATCAAACGAGAATCGAGAACGTTTCCTCCACTTTTTGGTGATGTTATTTTTGCTTGGCCATCTATCAGGTGCTGATGTGTTCGAGTAGAGGGACGTCTTGATTCCGTATCAGTTCTAAACAGAGGTTTGATGATATTGTGATATTTGTAAGTGCTCGAACCCTTGAGACGGTTTAGTGTATCTCGATGAACCCCAGTATAATCTAGAAGAATTTTATATGCTTCTAAATCCTGCGAGGTATAGCCTTCTGGGTCGTTGTAGAATAAAAGCTGATACATGCCCGGTGTTCCAATCACGTACCCACCTTGTTTGTTTTTTTCTGGTAGAATGTTGATATTGTTGCTATTTTTGTCAAATGCAATTCTACGCATACCTAAACTCCAACCGAGTTCATCATTGTAGATTGGACCATAATTTCTATCGATTCTTCCGTTACCTTGGAAATAATCTTCAATATACGATTGAGTAATTTCGGGATATTGATCTAAATACTCTTCAATGGATTCTTGTGAAATTTCAGGACGCATTATTTCAGGAGATTCGGACATTGGAATACTCTCCGCTTCATCTGATTCGAGAGGTTCTTCTTTGTTCATTTCTTCTTTTGGATGTAAATTTGTAATCGTTTTTTGTAATGTCTTTGAGGACTGCACAATTTCTTCAAGTGGTTTGGATATTGGCTTGAACAGTTTATTAATAGACTCATCTTGCTCTGATTCACCCAATTTCAGCGCCAAGTATTTTTTACGAATTGAACTAGCAAGTTCAGATACTTTCTTCTTGCGCAATGCAGTAGCAACCTTATCGCTAGACATATTGGCGTAGACTAAAGCACAGCTTACAATTTTATATATTTATCGAATCCTTTGCGATACCTTCCATTATTAAGTGGGAAATCCTTCATAATTACCAAAGTACCATAGTGGTCAGACCGACACATTGAAAACACATTTTTAAATGTGTCAAATGTCATGTCTGGAGATACGTGCTCGTCAAATATATGTTTCAAGTTCACCTCATCTTGCTTGAATAACACAACTAGATTACAATTGTCACGTATAAGCTGTTTCGGTATTTTTGAGTATGTTTGACAAAGATATGCAGCATCGATATCTTTATGTCTGCACATGGAGTAGTATTCAAGAAATGTCTCGCCAATGTTCTAATGTTTCGAAGCTCCCCTCCGACGACACGTGACGTGTACCACGTGACGACGTGACGTACCACGTGACGTTTGACGTAACACTTGGGGTTGGCACAAAAAAGTTACTCTCAACCAACCTTGTATATCGCAGAAATCACAAAACTCCCACTTTCAACCAACCCGGTATATCCAACGACGTAACACTTGGGGTTGGCACAAAAAAGTTACTCTCAACCAACCTTGTATATCGCAGAAATCACAAAACTCCTACTTTCAACCAACCCGGTATATCCAACCTGCGAACACCAACCCGGTCACCGCTCTTTGTCGCAACATACCTTTCTTCGCATCTAATACACATGAGAGATCGTGGCAGCATGAGTTGGATGCTCTGCTATAGACGCGTAGGTTCCGGGATCGAATCCCACTGAAGTTTTTAAAGATTTTTACAACGGACTAAAAATGGCGGCCAACGCCGCGGAATGGAGGCCAACGCCGCGCCGCTCTCAGCGCCACCAGCGGACATTTTTGAAGTAGTGAGCCAGAATCCCTATAGTATATCTATTGAGGACCATTGGCTATACAAGCGACGATTATATCAGTTTAATGAAGAAGAACTTGAGAAGTTTCCATTGGATTATTTGATTCAAAAGGCGCAACCACTTGAGTTATTATATGCATGGTATAAATTACCAAGAGCATATCGAGACAATTTTGATTTACAAATCCAACTGCCTTGTTTTATACATTACAGTCGTCCTGACTGGCAAACTCACATCGATGGATCACCTACATCACAGTCAAGATGTCATTTATGTAACTTAACTATTGAACAATACATGTTTGATGTAAATAAAATCTGTTTAATATACTATGTTTTTTATTACATAAATTACAAAGATATAAATTTACAAAGTTATAAAATTACAAAGTTTTAAAATTTTCATTAATACCACTTTCAGTTATATTTTATAAATAATTATGATATATCATCATCTCTGTCAATCTCATAATCGTCAAGAAATCTACTAAACCTCCCATCAGCGGGTATAGGTGAATTCAATCCACGAGAAGGATGTAAATCCATATCACATTCATATCTTTCCTTAAGCCCAAACAGCAGTGTTGTGAACTGATTTTGACACCACATATTCTTCGACTGATATATTTTATGCAATTGTTTAGTATAGTAATATCCATGAAAATGATCTCTAATTGTGTGTAAAGTGAAATTCAAGTTTTTCAACTGTATCAGAAACAAAAGACTTTTATAACATGATTGACATAAATATAAATTTAGTGAAATTACTTTGTATCGGTTAAACCACACACAATATTTCATTTCTGAATATACCGTCTCCCAATTGCGATGAGCAATTATAGCATTTCGTGCTAATGCTGAGGGAATATCACGTAGGTATAACATGTCAGCAAGAATGTTGAATTCACTAGGAATGTCGTACATGTTGTACAAAACTCTTCCATTTAAAATAACTATATTTTCTAATAATATTGAGAGTTAAATTTTTAGATAATGGTGAATTTATTAAAAAGTCTGTAACTGATTTAATTTTTAGACAAATAATTTCAGTACACATTTCCTCCAAACTCATGATGGTTATCTCTAAAACAAAAACTTACTGACTACTCTTATAACCCCAGGGAAGTGTGTCAAATGACTTTGAAATTAACTGACGTTTATCATCGTATGGACTTGAAGCAATTTTAGTCTGTTCTATACTAAATACATTGTGAGCATATGAACGAATAGTTTGTTGAGTTATGACTTTTGTGTTGAATTCATTTAAGCATGTAATATAATCTTCAAAAGTAATAATATTTTTCACTATATTTTTTTTTAATCCCCTTAGATTTTTTTGAAATACCAAAGTTATTCAGTTCAATAGTTATTTGGTTTGGGGACATGCCCTTCTTTTCAAGTTTTTTCTTAAAATTTAATTTTTCCTCCTCAATTTTACCATTTGCCTCATCTTTCATCAATCCCGGTATTTTTTTATTCACCAACGGAATATTATAAATATTATTTTTGTTATAATCTGAAGTATCAAATTTGTGAATATATTTTTTAATAATATCTTCGTAAACGTCTAGGTTACTTATTTCATAGATAAAACTATCTGTGTCTGTGTACAATAATTTACATTTTTCCACACCTGCTGTTGGTATTATAAAATTATAGTGAAAATCATACATACAAATTTTTGAAAGATCTAAAATAACCATACCAATGTACAGTGGTTTATTAAATATCAATTCTATTTTATTCAACTCAATTGCCATCAAGTTTTCATCAAAAATTGTTCTATTGTGAAATCGTGGACTAGCAATTACATTTTTCGCCCCGTAATGTCCCTCCCACTTAGAGCAAACTTTAACGAGTCTATGTAATCTTATGTTTTCCATAGTTTTCCCAAACACTGCGTTATTAGCAAGTTTAAATTGATTTTTTTCAAAGTTGCTTGTAGCACTTGCCCTTAATCGACTGTTTAATTCAATATAAGGTCTCAACCATTCTGATTGATTGAATTCTAACACTTTATGTATTTTCGTAATTGTTAAACCATGTGCCAATGCTTGTTTCAAATTTCTATAATTTATTGTATATTCTTTTTTATCATACAAATCAGCTATCAACTTTGGTAGTTTTGAGGCTGGAGGAATGCGATGGTTGGCACAAAAAGGAAAATCTTTATGTAGAGTATGTAGACTCTTTGGATACTCCAAATCCACTTGTAATATGTACCCAATCGGAGAATTGTCAGGAATTGTTGTTACATCAATTTTTGAACTTGACCATTTAAATCCTCCAAATGGTAATGGTTCACACATTGCGTAACCATAGAGGTTATTCACATCTAGGTAAAGGATTAATCATATCTGTCACCCATATATTCATTGTTTGCCTCTGAAAATCGACTACAGCATACCCAAATTCCACCTCGAATCGCTTTCTCTATAAACATAACCATGTCAACATCCTTTAAAATTTCCAATTTACATTTAGTATATTTTAACATAGCATCCCATGTGTAGCCTGGCATTGTATAATACCATGTAGAATATAAACCATATGTTTTCAATGCTGTTTCTCTGAAATTATCCATAACATCTGCTAGTAACAGAATATCTATCTTCATATACAAACTACTGTATTCGCCAAGGTGATGTATGTTGAAAGCGGTCCAAACATTTTGTGCATGAGTGTAATCAGTCTTGCACAATTCCACATCATTTAGTTTATTATAGAATTTTTCAATGGGTGGTAGCTCTTTCTCCTTCAATTTATCAACATTATCTACATAATCATAGGGAAACACCCCTTTTCTAGTTAGAAGTTGAAATTTATTATGATCTAAATTCTTAAACTCATATTTTAAATTCTGAAAATTGTCTAAGCTCAAAGTCGAAACAAGTTTATTAAGACTACAACCCATAAATCTAAAAGAATCTATAAACCTAAATTTAATTCTACTATCATTATCTGTTAGAGTGAAAGATATGTACTTTTCTTTATTTAGTGGAAGAGCAGATACGTGTCCACGCTTAGCAATGTCTTTTATGATAAAATGTGCATCATAATTTGAAAGGTTGTGGAATAATATTGGAGCAATAAACAATTTTTTTAATGAAAGATTACAAGTTTGATGAGCGTAACCCCTAAATAGTCCTGTAAAATGATCGTGGTCCTTAACAATTATGTCTCTTTGATTAAAATGTTTCTCACAAATGTGACAAATATGAACATTTACATTTTCTATCGAATCTACTATAATTGGTATTATATTCACAATTTTGCTCTCAACAAATTGTGCAATCTTTTTAATTTCATTTGAAAACCAATCCATCCAATCTTCACCTTCATGATGATTGAAAAAAGAAAAATTGTTGTTATAAGTACATTTCATATAATATCCTGCGCAAAATGCTTTATGATGTTGATATTTATTCGTTGTTTTTGATAATTTTGTTTTACATGGTTCTAAAATAGCTTCAATATCAGCATAGATAAGGAAAGGTATTTTTTGTTTATAGACAAAATGTCTAAATTCAACAGCATCATATTTTGGGAATGAAATTTTACAGTTGTTTCTATTTTCACATAACAAATAATGCTTTTTCAACTTTTCCTCACTATAAAAATAATTTAAACAACGGTCACACAAGCTAATTGTAGCTCTATGCTTAGTGATTTGAGATCGAATAAGTCGTGAAAGATTTTTAATCAAACAATAATGAAATTTTATTTCAATATTTTTATCAACATCATCATTATTATATTATATATCATATATTCTGATTCTGCAAAATTATTCAACTTTGGAAAATACTTATTTTGAATGAATAACAAATTAACATGTTTCTCTAATTTTCGTTTGGTAAGTTTAGCAGGTACAACTTCATAATACGAACTTTGTTGTGTTCAATTTAATTCTAGAGTTTATACGTTTACGGAAATATTATTCGATTCCCCAAATTTTTTAGATTGATTTAATTTCATAGGTAATTCTAACCCTTTGATATTAAACACAAGACTATAATGTGGATATGATGAGGTGAGTCTATAATTACCCGTTGGTGGGTATAAAAAACTAACAATACTCCAAAAAAAGGATGCGTCATCTCTATTTTGGATGTTGATGCATGCTCTTTTATTTTCTATCTGAGGTGGTAATTTGATATAAGAGGTTCCATACCAATTTTATATTCGTTTATAGCTACCTCCAATGATAGAATTTTTTGTAGCGCCTAACCGCTTCATTCTTCCGAAAATTCTGACAGTTTATTTTAAATTTAATCTGTTACATGTTCTTGAAACCAAATAGCTAAATCAGTTGATTGATCTAATACTGCATTAGGTGTCACAAAATAATTTTGATCAATTACTTCTTGATCACCTGACGTTTTAACAAAATCTACCCACAGTGTAGTATTAATTTTTACAATTAACTTTTTTTTAATAATTTTGAGAACCTCAATTTTAAAGAGATCAAAAGCATCTGATAAAAATTCTTTTATTTCTTTATGATTCACATTTATAATCACTGCTGTCTGAACTCTACTTTTGAAACAAGAAATTATATTTTCCCAGTAAACTTTTCGATTTTGTTTTACACCAACATGTTTGTTTTTTAATTTCATTAAACATTTTAATCGTTTCAATTGACCAATTTTTGTTAATATCTTACGTTTTTGACCAACCTTTAAATGATATTTTTTCAATGCTATGTTAAATTTTTTAATATGTTCATTAATTAATTTTATTGATTTGTTTTCAGCAGAGTTCACTCTAATTAACTTAATAGATTCATCAATTTTGGATAATGTACCGGGATATTTGTCCATAATAATATATCATAACTATTTATAAAAATATAACTCACCAATAATTAGATTTCAATAATTTCAAAAGATGCTGTTGGATTCAGTTTTCCAATGTCCACCGCTCCTCTGAATATTATAGCGTACTTCCCTTCTTCAAAATATTTTATATAAGGTTTTTACGTCTCTGTTACCCTCTGCGGAAGGAACGTTATTTCTTTCTCCAGTTCCAGCAGCACCGTTTCCCCAAATTTACTCCGAACTAATTTAGCTGAAATGATTTTCTTGGGTTCCCCTAATATTAAATCTGTTAATTTTGTAGTTGGTTTTGGGTCTCTTCCTAAAAGTAAGGAAGAATTTATGGTTTTTAGATCCATTTTACTAAAAATAATAATAATATAATTAAATCATTTCAAATTCTGTTTGTTCACTTAATTAAACATTAGAACACATTACTAATTTAAATTCCAAGTAAAATAAAAATAAATGAAAACGTCTTACCTGTTGTTTATTGAAGGTTGATGATGCGATTGAAAACAAGAAACGAATGAATTTCACAAGAAAATCTTGAGCTTAAATACAAAATGAATCTAATGACCTTAATAATAATTGCATAGGTGTTTACTTAGTTTCCGCGGCTTACGTAAGACTTTCAACTGCATTAGTGGTCTCTGGTGGATTTAGTGTAACTATGTAGCTATGTTCCTTCTGAGTTAAACAACACTCAATATACGGTACATCCCCATATTTTGGTAGGACCATCCTGTAGATATAATGGAATGCGCTGTGTGTGTATACAAAGTATAGGAAACAAGTCCGCCCAAGGCTATAATGCATAAATTATATACGCAATGAATATATTTTCAATGGGATAGTGTATAATATTTTGCTATGACCATCCTGTTATTAAAAATCCGCCAGAGGCAACTAATGCAGTCGGGAGTCTTACGCAATAGTGCAAAGTATGCAATTATTATTAAGGTAATTTTAGATAGTTTATTATTTAAAAAAAATCTAAAATCTATAAGGTGATAATACATTAATTATACACGAATGAATATATTTTCAATGGGATAGTCTACGATGCATGTATAATACTTTGCTATGACCATCCTGATATTAAAAATCCACCAGAGACAACTAATGCAGTCGAAAGTCTTACGTAAGCCGCGGAAACTAAGTAAATACCTATGCAATTATTATTAAGCTCATCAGATTCATTTTGTATTTAATCTCAAGATTTTCTTGTGAAATTCATTCGTTTCTTGTTTTCAATCGCATCATCAACCTTCAATAAACAACAGGTAAGACGTTTTCATTTATTTTTATTTCACTTGGAATTTAAATTAGTAATGTGTTCTAATGTTTAATTAAGTGAACAAACAGAATTTGAAATGATTTAATTATATTATTATTATTTTTAGTAAAATGGATCTAAAAACCATAAATTCTTCTTCACTTTTAGAAAGATACCCAAAACCAATTACAAAATTAACAGATTTAATATTAGGGGAACCCAAGAAAATCATTTAAGCTAAATTAGTTCGGAGTAAATTTGGGGAAACGGTGATGCTGGAACTGGAGAAAGAAATAACGTTCCTTCCGCAGAGGGTAACAGGGACGTATAAACCTTATATAAAATATTTTGAAGAAGGGAAGTACGCTATAATATTCAGAGGAGCGGTGGACATTGGAAAACTGAATCCAACAGTATCTTTTGAAATTGTTGAAATCTAATTATTGGTGAGTTATATTTTCATAAATAGTTATGATATAATATTATGGACAAATATCACGGTACATTATCCAAAATTGATGAATCTATTAAGTTAATTAGAGTGAACTCTGCTGAAAACAAATCAATAAAATTAATTAATGAACATATTAAAAAATGTAACATAGCATTGAAAAAATATCATTTAAAGGTTGGTCAAAAACGTAAGATATTAACAAAAATTGGTCAATTGAAACGATTAAAATGTTTAATAAGATTAAAAAACAAACATGTTGGTGTAAAACAAAATCGAAAAGTTTACTGGGAAAATATAATTTCTTGCTTCAAAAGTAGAGTTCAGACAGCAGTGATTATAAATGAGAATCATAAAGAAATAAAAGAATTTTTATCAGATGCTTTTGATCTCTTTAAAATTAAGGTTCTCAAAATTATTAAAAAAAAGTTAATTGTAAAAATTAATACCACACTGTGGGCAGATTTTGTTAAAACGTCAGGGGATCAAGAAGTAATTGATCAAAATTATTTTGTGACACCTAATGCAGTATTAGATCAATCAACTGATTTAGCTATTTGGTTTCAAGAACATGTAACAGATTATATTTTAAATAAACTGTCAGAATTTTCATAAGAATGAAGCAGTTGGGCGCTACAAAAAATTCTATTATTGGAGGTAGCTATAAACGAATATAAAATTGGTAATGGAACCTCTCATATCAAATTACCACCTCAGATAGAAAATAAAAGAGCATGCATCAACATTCAAAATAGAGATGACGCATGCTTTTTTGGAGTATTGTTAGTTTTTTATACCAACCAACGGGTAATTATAGACTCACCTCATCATATCCACACTATAGTCTCGTGTTTAATATCAAAGGGTTAGATTTACCTATGAAATTAAATCAAATTAACAAATTTGGGGAATTGAATATTTCCGTAAACGTATACGCTCTAGAATTAAATTGAACACAACAAAGTTCGTATTATGAAGTTGTACCTGCTAAACTTACCAAACGAAAATTAGAGAAACATGTTAATTTGTTATTAATTCAAAATAAGTATTTTCCAAAGTTGAATAATTTTGCAGAATCAGGATATATAATATAATAATGATGATGATAAAAATATTGAAATAAAATTTCATTATTGTTTAATTAAAAATCTTTCACGACTTATTCGATCTCAAATCACTAAGCATAGAGCTACAATTAGCTTGTGTGACCGTTGTTTAAATTATTTTTATAGTGAGGAAAAGTTGAAAAAGCATTATTTGTTATGTGAAAATAGAAACAACTGTAAAATTTCATTCCCAAAATATGATGCTGTTGAATTTAGACATTTTGTCTATAAACAAAAAATACCTTTCCTTATCTATGCTGATATTGAAGCTATTTTAGAACCATGTAAAACAAAATTATCAAAAACAACGAATAATACCAACATTATAAAGCATTTTGCGCAGGATATTATATGAAATGTACTTATAACAACAATTTTTCTTTTTTCAATCATCATGAAGGTGAAGATTGTATGGATTGGTTTTCAAATGAAATTAAAAAGATTGCACAATTTGTTAAGAGCAAAATTGTGAATATAATACCAATTATAGTAGATTCGATAGAAAATGTTAATGTTTATATTTGTCACATTTGTGAGAAACATTTTAATCAAAGAGACATAATTGTTAAGGACCACGATCATTTTACAGGACTATTTAGGGGTTACGCTCATCAAACTTGTAATCTTTCATTAAAAAAATTGTTTATTGTTCCAATATTATTCCACAACCTTTCAAATTATGATGCACATTTTATCATAAAAGACATTGCTAAGCGTGGACACGTATCTGCTCTTCCACTAAATAAAGAAAAGTACATATCTTTCACTCTAACAGATAATGATAGTAGAATTAAATTTAGGTTTATAGATTCTTTTAGATTTATGGGTTGTAGTCTTAATAAACTTGTTTCGACTTTGAGCTTAGACAATTTTCAGAATTTAAAACATGAGTTTAAGAATTTAGATCATAATAAATTTCAACTTCTAACTAGAAAAGGGGTGTTTCCCTATGATTATGTAGATAGTGTTGATAAATTGAAGGAGAAAGAGCTACCACCCATTGAAAAATTCTATAATAAACTAAATGATGTGGAATTGTGCAAGACTGATTACACTCATGCACAAAATGTTTGGACCGCTTTCAACATACATCACCTTGGAGAATACAGTAGTTTGTATATGAAGATAGATATTCTGTTACTAGCAGATGTTATGGATAATTTCAGAGAAACAGCATTGAAAACATATGGTTTAGATCCTGCATGGTATTAAACAATGCCAAGCTACACATGGGATGCTATGTTAAAATACGTTTTATTTACTACAAACTGTTGAGTAAAACTTATAAAGTGTAAATACTCTTACCATTTTAAGTAAGTTATATATAACAATAATAATTAATAAAATTAATACTTTATATGTTAAAATGTACAATTTATCAACTTTTTCACTTATGTTTGTCTTGTCCATAGAAATATCATCTATAATCACATTCTGCCATTGGGTTTGATCACCTTCGGAATTGTCATTAAATATTATTTTTAATTTGTAACTAAAATATGATAAATTCGTTACTGGAATTTCAATATGGTATACAGAGAGGTGACCATTATTTGATTTTGTTATACTTAACAAACTCCATGTTGTTCGATTACAATCTTCTCTTATATTTTTCATACCAAAACATATTGCAACATGTTTTGCATTCTCTGGTACATTTGTGTACAGCATATTATTTGAAACGGCAACCAAAATAATAAAGTTTAAATTTAAGGAAGTCATTCTTTTTAGATTTATGTTACCTTCTTCTTATTCTGAGGATGTTGTAAGACTGACGGTCTTATAATTATTTTCTTCTAATATTCTAATCTCGTTGTCGTGGAGGTAAAAAATATCCGCAATATATCTCTCTTTCATCTAATGGGTCTAATTCATGAAACCAATTACTATCTCTGTAGTCCGGAAATTTTCTCAGTGGTCTTGTTTGATAACATTCAGCCGTACACAAACCAATTATTAATTTTTGTTTGCAACTCCAAATTTTTTCAAGTTTAAAAGTTTTACGTAACACTTTTCTACAAACTAAACAAACTATTGTTTCAAAAATTCTACAGTTAGGTGGATCAAATAGATTATTCATTCTGCAAACTATTATACTAACATTTTTTTCAACAGTATGTTTACAATTTTAATGATTTCCTTCACTACTTACATACACTTAGAGATAACATAAATTACTATATTACTTCAACCAATATAATATTAATTATATGAATTCAAGATGAAGATCCAAAACCATTTTCACCTCTCTCTGTAAAACTTAAATTATCCACCTTTTCAATAATCGGAATAGAACATTTTCCACAAATTAGTTGAGCGACTTTGTCTCCTCTCCCAAATTTAACTATGTTTGTTGACGAATTATATAATAAGATTTCAATTGTACCTCTATAATTAGCATCAATTACACCTGCAAACACTTCTATTCCATTTTTAAGTGCTATGCCAGATCGTGGTGCTATCCTTCCATAAACTCCCTGTGGTAGTTCTAATTTTAACCCACTATCCACAAGGAATCTTTCTCTTGAACCTATAGTAAAATTTATAGGTGTTTGTAAATCACATCCCGCAGATTGCGATGTAGCTCTTGTTGGAATAAAAGCGTTTGGACTTATTCTCAACACTTTTAAAACCTTAAATATTTCAAAATTAATAAAAAAATAAATTAAACGAAATTTCAATCTTACCACATTTTCTGGTTTCTTCCTATTCATGTTTTCTTCTTCTTACGTTTTCAGGTAGTCATACTTTATTAGAAACAAACAGCCTCCTATCGGTATACATATATACACAAATTTAAGATTTTTTCAAAATAATAAACTATCTAATGACCTTGCATACTTACATTATTAACACTAATTTGCGACTGCATTAATTGGCTCTGGCGGATAGGATTTTTATAACAGGATGGTCATAGCAAAGTATTATACATGCATCGTAGACTATCCCATTGAAAATATATTCATTCGTATATAATTAATGTATTATCACCTTATAGATTTTAGATTTTTTTTTAAATAATAAACTATCTAAAATGACCTTAATAATAATTGCATACTTTGCACTATTGCGTAAGACTCCCGACTGCATTAGTTGCCTCTGGCGGATTTTGAATAACAGGATGGTCATAGCAAAGTATTATACACTATCCCATTGAAAATATATTAATTGCGTATATAATTTATGCATTATAGCCTTGGGAGGGCTTGTTTCCTATACTTTGTATACACACACAGCGCATTCCATTATATCTACAGGATGGTCCTACCAAAATATGGGGATGTACCATATACTGAGTGTTGTTTAACTCAGAAGGAACATAGTTACACTACTAAAATTTATAGATGCTCATGTTAAAAAATGCGTTTTAGCGTTAAAGAAAATAAAATTTTCTGTTGGTCATAAAAGGAAAATTCAAACAAAAATTGGGGAACTTAAGCGAATGCGTCACCAAATTAAATTATTTCAAAAACAAGTAGGGTATGGGTTAAAAAGAAGGAGTAGAAGGGTAAAGTGGTTAGACATTGGAGTTTATTTTAAAAAAAGAATTAGGACGGGGATTATTGTGAATTTAACGCATAAAGAGATTGAAGATGTTTTTAAAGATGCGCTTTATTTATTCAAAGTTAAAATTTCAAAAATATTGAAGCAATTAAAAATGATAAAAGTTAATACTACTATAATTGGGGATTATGTAAAGCAATCAAATGATCGGGAAGAAGTTGATCAAAAACATTTTAGTACAGCTAATGCAATCATTGACGAAGGAACTGATTTAGAAGAATGGTTTAAAAATAATGTTGTAGATCAAATTTTAAATAAAATGTCTGAATTTCAAGAGGAAAAAAGTGGGTGGGCCATAAGCAAAATAATATCTTTGGAAGTAGCTATTAACAAATACGAAATGGGTAATGGTTAATCTTTTATTAAATTGCCTGAGCCGATTTGGAGAAAAAAAGCTTGCATTAACATCAAGAACGATGACGATGCGTGCCTTTTTTGGAGTGTTAATGCTAGTTTACATCCTATTGAAAGAAATAAATTTCGGGCAACAGCATATCCGCACTATTCCTCCGTCTTGAAAACTCAAGGATTTAATATGCCAATGAAATTACCTCAAATTAAGAAATTTGAAAAAATTAATGATATTTCTGTAAATGTTTACATGTTAGAGTATAATGTAGTGAATGAAAAATCATTTTATGTAGTAGTACCAGCACGATTAGCTGAAAAAAAATTAAATCATCACTTTAATTTATTACTTACCAATATTTTCAAAAATTAAATGATTATGATGCTCCTCCTACCGATGATGAAAATGTTGATGTTAATATTAAATATCATTATTGTTTGATATCAGATTTATCTCGTTTAGTTGGTTCGCAGTTAAGTAAGAGTAGAAACAAGAAGCATATTTGTGATAGATGTCTCAATTATTTTTCTTCACAAGAAAGGCTAAATAAGCATTTTGAACTTTGCGAGAATTTAAATAACGAAAAAATTTCCTTCCCCAAATACGGCTTTGTTGAATTTAAAAATTTCTCATATAAGCAAAAAATGTCCTTTCATTATTTATGCTGATTTCGAATCCCAATTGGAGACATGTAACAAAAAAATTCCACGAACAACACGCAAGTATCAACATCATAAGGCATACAGTGCAGGCTACTACATGAAATGTTCTTTCGATGACTCTCTATCGTTTTATAAAAGCTACAGAGGTGATGATTGTATGGATTGGTTCGCTAGCGAAATGAGCAATATAGCTGAATTTGTAGAATCAAAAATTGTAACAATTACGCCGATGGTAGTGAAACCAAGTACTGTCGGTGCAACTGTTTGTCAGATTTGCGAAAAAAAGTTTAAAGACCGGGATATAATAGTACGTGATTATGATCATTTTACCGGTAAGTTTAGATATTTTGCGCACCAATACTGCAATTTAAACTTTAGAAAACTATTTGTTGTACCAATATCGTTTCACAATCTGTCTGGATACGATTCACATTTAATTATTAGAGACATTGCCAAACGTGGGAAAGTTAGTCTTTTGCCAGTCAATAAGGAAAAATACATTTCATTCACGCAACATGACTCAAAAACAGGTATAAGATTTAGATTCATTGATTCATTTCGTTTCTTGGGAGCAGGCCTCGATTATATCGTTAAAACTTTGAACGTCGATGATTTGAAAATTTTAAAAAAGGAAAATAGCAATCTAAGCATTATCTTCTATAAGTTCCTTGTGGCATTACTTGTTATATTTTCTTATTTTCTTGGGAATGAAACCACAATATGTTTTTTTATTTTTTATTTCAACGTTTCGGTAGCGTTCCAGCTACCGTTGTCAAGATTAACTAATAATGAATTAATGAAAAATTTTTTGGTCCCTATCTGACACAACGAAAAAAATTTGACAACCAGACAATCAATAATATTTTTTTTTTTTTTTTTTTTTATTGATTGTCTGGTTGTCAAATTTTTTTCGTTGTGTCAGATAGGGACCAAAAAATTTTTCATTAATTCATTATTAGTTAATCTTGACAACGGTAGCTGGAACGCTACCGAAACGTTGAAATAAAAAATAAAAAAACATATTGTGGTTTCATTCCCAAGAAAATAAGAAAATATAATCTAAGCATTGATCAATTTACATTATTAACACGAAAAGGTATATTTCCATATGACTATATTAATAGCTCAGAAAAATTAAACGATGATAAATTACCACCAATTGAATGTTTTTACAGTAAGCTAAACGATGCGAACGTAACTGATGATGACTATGCTCACGCTAGAAACGTTTGGAAGTATTTCAATGTAAAAACACTTGGAGAATATAGCGATATATACATGCGCACTGATATCCTTCTTCTAGCAGATGCTTTCGAAAACTTTAGAGAAACAGCTTTAAAAACGTATGATTTAGACCCAGCTTGGTACTACACTATGCCTGGATATACTTGGGATGCAATGCTAAAGTTTACAAAATGTAAACTACAAATTTTAAAAGATATAGATATGATAATGTTTGTTGAAAATGCTATTAGAGGTGGAATATCGCAGTGCTGCAATAGATACAGCGAATCGAACAACAAATATATGCTGGAATATGATGCTGAAAAGCCCTCAAAGTACATACTCTATACGGATGTGAACAATTTGTATGGTAAAGCGATGTGTGAACCTTTGCCCTACGGAGGCTTCGAATGGGTTGAAAATAATATCGATAAATTTGATGTTGATTTCATACAATCCATTGTGGACGATTCTCCCGAAGGTTATATTCTCCAAGTTGATTTGGAATATCCTAACGGTTTGCATAATTTGCACAAAGACTTCCCCATGTGTCCTGAACATCTCAAGCCACCCGGTTCAAAATTATCAAAGTTAATGACTACTCTACATGATAAAAGACATTACACTCTACATTACAGAAATTTAAAGCAGGCTTTAAAACATGGTCTAGTGTTGAAAAAAGTACATAAAGTTTTAAAATTTAAACAGTCCTACATCGAATTAAACAATCGGTTGCGGACTGTAGCTACCAGCGACTTTGAAAAAGATTTGAGGAAACTCATGAATAATGCGGTTTTCGGGAAATGTATGGAATGTATACGTAAACATAGAATTTGTAAATTAGTGTCTTCATATGAAGGTCGTTATGGGGCCAAAAATCTTATTGCTAGTCCGCGTTATCAAAATAAAACAGTTTTCGATAATAATACGTTATCACTTTTGTTGGCAATCGAGTTGAAAAAATCTGAACTTATTTTTAATAAACCGATGTATGTGGGTATGGCTATTCTTGACATTTCCAAAACCGTTATGTATGATTTTCATTACAATTTTATGCTTCCAAAGATGGGGGACAATTGTAAACTAATGTACACAGACACTGATAGTTTTATTTACGAACTGACTTGTGACGATATGTACAAACAGCTAATCAAGGCAAATATTGATAAATTTGATACATCAGACTATCCCGCCGATAATCCATACAATATACCAAAAGTTAATAAAAAAGTGTTGGGTTTAATGAAAGATGAGGCGAATGGTCAAATAATTACTCATTTCGTTGGCTTAAGGTTCAAAATGTATAGCTACAAAGTTCAGGGAGGTAAAGTTATCAAAAAATCGAAAGGCATTAAAAAATGTATTGTAAAAAATAAACTAACTTTTGAAGATTATGTGGACTGTTTGAAAAAATGGAAGCAAATGGAAATAAGTCAAAATACGATACGTTCGTTCGCCCACGATGTTTATAGCATTGAACAGACTAAAATAGCTTCAAGTCCTCACGATGATAAAAGAAAATTACTTCCCGATTCATTTGATACGCTTCCTTGGGGACATTATAGTGTTTCAGAATAAGTTTTGTTTTGTTGTAGGGATGGCTACACTAGAAGACATTTGCATAAGAAACATTTGTAAAAACATAGATTCAATTCTTATACCTTTATAGTTGAAGTTCGTGTACCTCATACTTTATTATTAAAAATAGTCAAAAATTATGTTGAAAATAGATGGAATGTTCTGAATAAAATAGCGTTTTCAAAAAACAAAACCGTAAGTTTTTGGGAACATGATTTGTCATCACGATATGTTACACCAAAGATTAGGGGCGCTTTGCTAGCACGTCCTAGTTTTGAATTGGCTTACAATTTCTTATCGGGAGAAGATACATATTGTGTCTGGTTCCAACAATATTTCATTAAAAACTTGAATATTGTATTATGTCACCGCTGTTATAAGCAGTTGGTTTGTATTTTGGAAAAAGAAAAAATAGATATAAAGCTTCATGTTCTACGAGATCATTGGCATGAGAGATATACCTATAGCAATGTACCCTTTCTTTACAAATCGCGGGATATGTGGTGTCAAAATGAATTCAAAAAAGTACTGTTTGAATTGAAAACTAGATCAGAATGTGGTGGTGATCTACATCAAAAACGATCTTTATCAAGTGAGCATACATATAAACGTCACCCAAATCGGTTCATTTCTGTTCATAGTGAGGAGGATGATAGCGATATTGATTTGTGAAAATAACGTATCACTTTTCATAATATATAAAATATAACTCATACCTATATTGTGAATGTTTTTGATTGAATGTTGTGATTGTACTACAAATAAAGAATTGAAATAAAAATAAAAGTGTTGTTTATTATTCATAAATAGAAAGTACACGTGTAAGAAGTGATTTAAGCTGCTCCTTCAAACTTGTATTGGGACATGGTATGCCAAAGATGTTCCATTCAAATGGTCCGGAAGCTACAACATTTTTCGTATATTCGCTGAATTTGTAGTAGGTATCTTTGGTGAAAAAATATATATAACCATCTGTGTGTCTAAAAGCGGAAGTGATACCTTTAAGGAGCACAAATTGATCCCTAACATACCCTCTGTTCAGGACTTGCTCAAAAGCATCGTTAAGTTCAATATATCGAGTCATCTTGTCATAAAACAAGTAAATTTGTCCACTATTTGTTTGAAAAATAAAGTCAACTTTGGAATTGAGCGGTGCTTCTTGTTTGCAAAATATTTTATTCTGGGAATGAAACAGTATAGTAAATGTTGGTAGTTTTGTTAAACGCGACAGCGACAGCGTAGATGTTGGTCTGAAAGGATTATTTGCAAATTTATTGATTGGTCCATAAAGAGCTTCTATCGCCATTTTGTCATCTTCATCAAGAGTTGTAATGTTTGTTTGATATCATGGATACATCACTGCAGACGACACGTTGCTGTGACCAATTCCCAAAGCATGACTGATTTCATGAGTTAGCACCATGTGGAAGCTAGAATCACCATCCGGTATATCCCCATCTAGATTAGTATTCCACCGCACATCAGCATCTAGATGAATTTCTATACATCCATCTTTTGATGGAAAATAAGCATGAGCTAATACTCTTCCAGGACCATCAAAATTATATTCACAATCATGAGCGCCCTGACAGCTAGCTCTAAATTGATGTTTTTTGCGTAAAACAGTTATTGTGATATCTGGTGTAGGTGATGATAGTATAACTCGTTTGAATGTAAATTTGGAGTTTCGTTCCCATATATCAAAAGCCCTCGTAGCTGCATTTGCATATTCGGGCGTTGACTGAGGGAAATACCAAGTAATGTTAGTTTTAGTCCATTTGTATTTAATTGTGTAAAAGTGATCGCTATGATCGTTTTCTCCTACCATACATCGAGACCACTGCAATAGGTGAATTGTATCAGGATTAAGGGTCCCATCTACAGGTAGATTGTATCTTTCTTGAAAATTTGCTAAAACTGTTGTAGGGTTGGCTATATCATGTGTTGTAACATATCCATATTGTTCCAAATATGTTAATGCATAATTTTGATTAATGTCCTCCAAATATGTTGTGTTATTTAGATTAATTTCCTCAAGTGCAGCTAGAGGAAGAATTAATAACGGCAGCAGCAGCGGTAGCGTGTCTTTACTCTTCAACATTTACTTCAATAATAACCTGAGATGCTCGTTTCAGTGAAATAAAAACAAAAACATTTATGTATTGTTTATTAAAATTCCAAGTCGTTTAGAACTTTAAACTTATAGTAATGTATATATTCTCTAAGTGCAATTGACAGTATGCTATTACTACAATCACAAAAAGCATATAATAATTCTAATTCACTTAAATGTCCATTTGTAATGTGTGTATCCTAGTATGGATACTTCGGGTATTAGGATTGTAGAAGGGCCTCTGAATAGGTGGTGCTGCTGGTCACTCGGTGGGTCATCTCACAGGAATAAAACAACTACCTGTACCACTGGGACATGTTCTATTTATTACTTAATATACATTAACTACTAACACTAAATGAATACTCTTAGATTACTACTTAGAATGAATCGCATGATATGAACTGAATTATAATGACCTCCTCAAATACTATCGTTACATATTTATATATCAAGAGTCAAGTTCATCGTAAGTAAATATACATGATACTAGTTAATATTTATTTGCTTTGACATTGACTCGTACGTGCAACCTTTATATTTATTATTTATAAAACAATTCGTGGTTTATTGGAATTAGCTGAAGGGAATTTATTCTATAATAATTTAAATAATTAATAACTTAATATTTAGGCCAAAAGGCATCACACATTATGTTCGGAGAAATTCCTAATAGTTTCTATTAAATTTTTGTAGAATTCATAGAAACTTAGAGAGTCTAAATATGCTATACCTTGTTTTTAAACTAAGAGGAGCATTTTAGGAAACCTCAACCACACCACTAAAAGTTACTAGATTGGGAGTGTGTTCCGAAAGGGTCGTGTTCAGACTTTTTGAACTAAATGAAAATTACGTGAAATATGTATTGTACTGCTCGCTGTTGCCGTGGCCAATGAGGGATCAAGGCATGTCTAAATATCGAATGATGATTGGCCACAGGTCATTGCGAAAGTAGTAACCAAATGTCACATTATTGTGAAAAGATGTAAGGTTATAATAAGTAGTTTATGTAAAATGTTTTGAGAATTTGAGGATTAATGAGAATAGAGAAATGCAATTGTATGATTAAATTTTTAACTTTATTTGAGGCTTTGGTGTAGCTAAACTAAAAGTGAACAGAAGTTTTGTTATCGAAAAATACCATAATAATATAGTACTACTTGATGTGAAACTTATATTAAAGCATATATTTTTTTCATGAAAGGGAATAAATAATAAAAATAGCAAATACCTTGGTTAAAATATAATACTTTGTTAAAAATAAACAATAAACAACAAACGTGGTAGTAATGATTGAGCTAATGACTATTTTTATATAAATAAACACAAAACCGACAAATGTCAGTGTCAGTGGTATCAAAAGAGCTGTGTGAAACTGGTGGCAATCTGACCAATCACTAGGCAGCAGAAATGCCAACTTAAATTCAAATCGCTCCTCTTAGTTTAAAAACAAGGTATAGGTGATGTGAAAGAAGGATCTGATCAACTTGAAGTATTTGCGAAACATCTCCTTGAGTACACTCGAAAGTAACACCATGCTTGCTAATATCCAAAAACTTCGTGTCATCGTAAATTAATTGTCGAACTTGACAGTAGTCTCCACATTGAATTTCTACGGGCTCGTTTTCATCAGCCAATTCAGACATCGGATCATCAAAAAATGTATTATTTCTCAATATATCAATTAGCGTTGACCATTCGAAAGTGCTGAAGGATATTCTTTTAAATTTATTCCAGGATGATAGAATAACGGCGGAACTGAAGCTTCTTGCTGGACTTATACCACACTGAATTTGAAGTTACGTCAAATGGCTCGGCTTGGACAAAAAACATAACAGTTGGATAGAAAACGTAGATGTTTTGTAGCACTACTTTTTGCTCTGCCGCGTATGAATACAGTTACAGTTCTTCTTCGTAAAAGCCTCCACTTATAGGTGTGCCATACATGTCTTCGAGCAAGTACGTTGTGGGGTTGGTTATTTTAACTTTGATGACCTTGAAGAGTTCGGTTGTGTAATTTGGAGTGTAACCTTTTTCAAAGACATGCTTCGACTTACTTATGCGCACAATATCACCCACTTTGAATTTTTGTAGACAGGCTTTTTTTATATGATTATAGACTGTATTTAAAATTGCTTTTTCGTTGGATTTGGAAATCTGGGAAGGCTTATACTTTGTTTTTGTATGCTTAGTATTGTTGTATTCTTGAGTGATTTTAGGTAGGATATCCAACCATTTGTAGGTGCCATTTAAACTGAAATACTTGTACAGTTTTGATTTCAGCGTTCTTATAACACGTTCTGCCATAGAAGCTTTCACTGTACTAAATACACTATAATGATTTATATTGTGTTTTTTCATTAAATTTTGAAATTTGTTGTTATAAAATTCCTTCCCCTGATCAGATTGTAGATTTTTCGGTATTCGTCTGGTATGAGCGAGAATGTCTGAGAATGCTCGAGTAATCTCCTCACCAGTCTTCGTCTTTAACGGACGCGTCCACAAGAACTTTGAAAAACAATCAATGACAACTAGAATCATTTTATGATTTCTATTTTGATGTGCAAAATTTCTTAATTCCGCGAGGTCTAAGTGCCAAAGGTAATCCAAGCCCTTAATACGTGGAAATTTTTTTCTAATTGGCTTATGAAGTTCACAAGTTGAATTTTTCTTTGGATGACATGTTTCAGCTGACAGTTTCTCGTTCCTTCTAGTGCATAAGGTCATTGTTTCTAAAAATGTATATTTGTATTCATATCAGTAGTGTGGGGAGCCAGACTCGTTGAAGCTTGTAAGAAAAATAAACATATAACTTGAATGCATGGTTTTATATTCAATTTCTAGTTGAATTAACCCCTCTCCACTCTGGATTTGTTAGTCAATAGGTGAATGTCTTTTGTTGGACCTGTTAATTTACCTTCTAGAGCTGTTAGTCGATCGGTAATTTCACGAATGTTTTTCATTAAAGGATTTAAATCTATACGAGGGATGTTCGTGTTTGTATCGATATTGTTATCCGTCTCCTTTTTCAAACTGTTCATTATTTGTGTAGTAACATCAGACTTAGCATTCTGAATGTCTTTTCGAAGAAAAGTTTTTACTGTAACAATGGCATCATCAACATATTTCTTAGTCGATAGATGTTTACTAGCGGTTGGAGGATCCCTTGAAATAAATTGCGAAATACCGTCAACTTTTGTAACCAAGTTACTAACATTATTCCTTACTGTATTTAGTGGAATTATTGCTGAATCCACATATTTTTTAGTAGCAACATCACTGTCGTTCGTCGGCTCTTGAACATTACAAAATTTCAAATTGTCAGCTTCAATATTACCGTCAGAGGTATGTGGAAATGTGAGTTTAGGTAGTTGCAACTTTTTTTGATCGCTTTGAGATCGATGACCGAATTTATCCACAGACATCTCGCCAATGAGAAAGATTTGACTTGTTATTTTATTATATCTGCTTCCTTGAGCTCATTGATAATGGCCACTATTTCGTTGTTGTGTGACGTGTTGCCTGCATCTTTTGATGCAATCAGCAGCTTTAAACGATCAACTAATTCATTGGGATCGTCCCAATAAATATACTCCATAGACTTGTCATTGTACGTTAAACGGTCTAGGACACCTTTTCCTTTTCGACAAAGGAATGGATTTTAGTCGAGTTTGCACCTGAGACAATCTGCTCGATGATGGCACGGAATTTGTTTTAAATAGAGGTTTTATGATGTAGTGATATTTTTCAGTACTTGAGCCTTTAAGTCGATCTAGAGTGTCTAAATGAACACCAGTCTTCGTCAAAATAGCTTTATAGTTTTTAAAATCTTGATCATTGTAGCTGGGTTTGAGGTAAAATAAAAGCTGATATAAGCCCGGTGTTCCAATTATATATGCTCCTGCGTTTTTCTCGGGTAGTATGTTTATATTACCAGTTTTTCCATCAAACGCAATTCGACGTTTGCCTAATGACCAACCAATTTCGTCATTGTATATCGGACCATAATTTTTAACAATTTTATCATCTTTTTGGAAATAATCTTCAATATCTTGACAACGGTAGCTGGAACGCTACCGAAACGTTGAAATAAAAAAATAAAAAAACATATTGTGGTTTGATTCCCAAGAAAATAAGAAAAAATAATAATCTTCAATGAACTGTTGACTGATGGTGGGATATTGATCTAAATAGTCTGTGATAGCTTCCTGGGAAATATCGGGACGCATCCTTTCTGGAGATTCAAAACGTGTAACATTGCCGGCTTCATCAGTTTGAGCCACTGTCTTCGTTTTAAGAAAGGGTGTAAACACATCATCTGCCATATCTTCTTCTTCTTCTTCATTCTTCACTTCCTCTTTTTTAACTGGGTTTAGATTTAAAAATGTTTTTTGTAATGATTTTGATGATTCGGAAAGTTCTTTTAGTGGCTTCGTTACCGGCTTAAATAGTTTATTAAGAGACTCATCTTCTTCAGATTTTCCCAACTTTAACGCTAAATATTTTTTCCGAATTGATCTAGCCAATTCTGTTACTTTTCTCTTACGTAAAGCTATTGCGACCTTATCGTCCGACATATTGGTGTTAACTGAAGTTATGTGTATCTCACAATTTTATATATTTATCAAATCCTTTGCGATATCTTCCATTGTTGTGGGGAAAATCCTTTACAATCACTAAAGTACCGAAACGGTCCTCCGCCTCCTAGCATTTTGAGCACATTTTCTTGAATATATCAAAAGTCATGTCTGGAGATACGTTTTCCTCAAATATATGCTTCAAGTTGACCTCATACTGCTTAAATTGCACAATCACATTACAATTGTCACGTATAAACTTTATTGTTAACTGTTTTTCTAGAACTCCTGGTATTATTACAAATCGGAAGAGATTAAAAGTTTCTCACCTCCTAACGGCATTTAGAGGTGTAGGTATCGCTGGGTCGTGGGAAATGTCAATTTGTCGAGTCAAAAGGGTCCTAATGTGGCTGTCTGAAAGAGTGAGAACTTTCTGTGACCACTTCCGAGCTTTTTTTGGGTTTTGCTGTGGAATATAAAATTAAAATTCTAACAACAATGAAAAAAAAGGGGGAGTAACAAATATCTAGATATCAAGGAAACCTATAAGAAGCTGATGTGAACATTATACAGAGTGAAAAATCAAAGTATTAAGATGTAACTGTATTACAAAAGACCCCTTTCTGCGAAGAAATAAAACAGAGAATTTTGGGTTTGAACAGTTAATAATGCAACTTACATCACTAATCACTCTTCTGAGGGCTCAGAGCTGATGAAACCTTCACTCAAAGATATAGTAGGTGTCATAATTACAGTAAATGAGCAGCACCGATTCACGACCAAATTGGTTCTTTTAACATTGGAATCTCCATGAGGAAATCCAAGGTCCCGAAAAGCAATAATTGGCTCCTTTTTTTGCGTGAATGCGATACTGGACCACGGCAGGATTTGAACATGGGATTCTCTATAAGGAAATCATCGAAAATGCTAAGATTCACAAAACCCCGAGATTGGCTCTTTTTGTGCGGGGGTAATCCCTTTAATCTACCACTTTTTACATATACAGAGAGTATCAAAAAGTTTATAGTGTTGATATATAAAGTACATTTTAAAAATTAGATTTCATCGTTCAGGATATTGAAAATTCAACGTATACAGAGGGCATCAAAAAAATTAGATTGTAAATATACTTCATAGTTCAGGATATTAAAATTCGATACATACAAATGAAACCACAAAGGTATTTACGGGGGAGATAGATAAAAACAAATAGACACTTGTAATAATTTTTATTTCATTGATTTTATTTATACATCAACATTGTTTTCAATTGCTTTGATATATTCAGTCAGCCAGGAGACAAGTAATTGGTTTCGAACCTCGAACCTCAAACATTTTTTTTCGATAACTGTAGCCTTTTTGTTGGTGGATCGGAAAAAATTTGGGGTTGCTAGCTAATTTAAATATGAAAGACGCAAATGTTTTAGCGCTTCACTTTGACCAGTTTCAGAATAACTTCCCTATTCATTCGTTGAGTTAGACATTCCCACAAAGATAGGAAGATCACACTGAGCTGGAATTGTTCTTCGATCATTTCTGTTATCAATCCAAGCGGGATTGATGTGATGGTCGGGACTGGGAGTGATGCAGCACCAGGAGTCTGGAGAATTATCGAAATTCTCCTTCCATAGTTGGAGTCCGAAAGCGACGGACATTCGAAAGGAACCAGGTGTCTCAGCGTTGAGACAACGAGGTATGACTGTTGCAGTCGTGGCGCGAGATGTCGCGTCATTATCGATCGTTGGGTGGGTCGGAATTGTCTGGCAAATTGTACCTTGCTCAGCCATGGCCGAGAAGTGAATCGGTTGGACACGAAATGTGTCTGTGTCAGTGCCAGCGAGTATTGATGAAATGGCTTTCAGCAAAACGAAATTGAATCCGGTATTTGCTGGGTAACACGGAAAGTGTGTCAGTCATCTTCTGCGGCTTTCTGCTGTACCTATAGAAAAAAGTAAATATGATCAGATACTACTAATAATGGTCATCAAATTTACATAATAGTTCTAAAAAGATAAATGTAACATATAAAAAAATCGGTTTGGAATACTTTGAGCGTTTTGTCTATTTCCACACCACCTTTAAGCCCCCCTTTAAAGACTTATGAGATAAGACAACGGCGCGTAGACTTTTTTTTATTTGTGGAAAGGCAACCCCAATAGGCCTACGGAAAACCACTTTCACCCCTGTTCAATATATAAAAATTTTATTAGCTATTATTACATTTAATCAAGACGGTCCAGATAGTCGAGGAGCATCGCAGAATTGATGTTCATGTCAATTTAAAGACTCGCAGTTGTGGGGTATCCCCCCAAATCCTTTAAGTCCATTTTTTCAACAATGATACCGAAAAAAATCCTTCAACCATAAATTATTTATTTAGTATTCTGAAAAAAAAAATTAGTGTGAAATATACATTTTAAAAATCTTTGAACCCTCCAACACAACTTAGCGGCCTTTGATAGCTTAGGTGGCATATTTCTGATCACATCCCTCCCCTCTACGTTGGGTACGTATGTGGGACAATCATCATTTTCCCACCTATCCTCGGGAGGGACGTATGTGGGACTGCTTTCATCTTCATCTCCCAAATTTGGTCTTCCAATCATATTCTAAAAACAGTGTGAAATATACATTTAAAAAATCTATAATTTTAATCATCCATCACACTTACTTTTCTCGCCACCTCAGCCAATCTAGCTCGCTCACTATCCCGCCAACACTTCTTAGCGGCCTTTGGTAGCTTAGGTGGCATATTTCTGATCACATCCCTCCCCTCTACGTTGGGTACGTATGTGGGACAATCATCATTGTCCCACCTATCCTCGGGAGGGACGTATGTGGGACTGCTTTTATCTTCATCTCCCAAATTTGGTCTTCCAATCATATTCTAAAAACAGTGTGAAGTATACATTTAAAAAATCTATAATTTTAATCATCCATCACACTTACTTTTCTCGCCACCTCAGCCAATCTAGCTCGCTCACTATCCCACCAACACTTCTTAGCGGCCTTTGGTAGCTTAGGTGGCATATTTCTGATCACATCCCTCCCCTCTACGTTGGGTACGTATGTGGGACAATCATCATTGTCCCACCTATCCTCGGGAGGGACGTATGTGGGACTGCTTTCATCTTCATCTCCCAAATTTGGGCTTTCAAACATATTCTAAAAACAGTGTGAAATATACATTTAAAAAATCTATAATTTTAATCATCCATCACACTTACTTTTCTCGCCACCTCAGCCAATCTAGCTCGCTCACTATCCCGCCAACACTTCTTAGCGGCCTTTGGTAGCTTAGGTGGCATATTTCTGATCACATCCCTCCCCTCTACGTTGAGTACGTATGTGGGACAATCATCATTGTCCCACCTATCCTCGGGAGGGACGTATGTGGGACTGCTTTCATCTTCATCTCCCAAATTTGGGCTTTCAAACATATTCTAAAAACAGTGTGAAATATACATTTAAAAAATCTATAATTTTAATCATCCATCACACTTACTTTTCTCGCCACCTCAGCCAATCTAGCTCGCTCACTATCCCGCCAACACTTCTTAGCGGCCTTTGGTAGCTTAGGTGGCATATTTCTGATCACATCCCTCCCCTCTACGTTGGGTACGTATGTGGGACAATCATCATTGTCCCACCTATCCTCGGGAGGGACGTATGTGGGACTGCTTTCATCTTCATCTCCCAAATTTGGGCTTTCAAACATATTCTAAAAACAGTGTGAAATATACATTTAAAAAATCTATAATTTTAATCATCCATCACACTTACTTTTCTCGCCACCTCAGCCAATCTAGCTCGCTCACTATCCCGCCAACACTTCTTAGCGGCCTTTGGTAGCTTAGGTGGCATATTTCTGATCACATCCCTCCCCTCTACGTTGGGTACGTATGTGGGACAATCATCATTGTCCCACCTATCCTCGGGAGGGACGTATGTGGGACTGCTTTCATCTTCATCTCCCAAATTTGGGCTTTCAAACATATTATAAAAACAGTGTGAAATATACATTTAAAAAATCTATAATTTTAATCATCCATCACACTTACTTTTCTCGCCACCTCAGCCAATCTAGCTCGCTCACTATCCCGCCAACACTTCTTAGCGGCCTTTGGTAGCTTAGGTGGCATATTTCTGATCACATCCCTCCCCACTACGTTGGGTACGTATGTGGGACAATCATCATTGTCCCACCTATCCTCGGGAGGGACGTATGTGGGACTGCTTTCATCTTCATCTCCCAAATTTGGTCTTCCAATCATATTCTAAAAACAGTGTGAAATATACATTTAAAAAATCTATAATTTTAATCATCCATCACACTTACTTTTCTCGCCACCTCAGCCAATCTAGCTCGTTCACTATCCCGCCAACACTTCTTAGCGGCCTTTGGTAGCTTGGGTGGCATATTTCTGATCACATCCCTCCCCTCTACGTTGGGTACGTATGTGGGACAATCATCATTGTCCCACCTATCCTCGGGAGGGACGTATGTGGGACTGCTTTTATCTTCATCTCCCAAATTTGGTCTTCCAATTATATTCTAAAAACAGTGTGAAATATACATTTAAAAAATCTATAATTTTAATCATCCATCACACTTACTTTTCTCGCCACCTCAGCCAATCTAGCTTGCTCACTATCCCACCAACACTTTTTAGCGGCCTTTGGTAGCTTAGGTGGCATATTTCTGATCACATCCCTCCCCTCTACGTTGGGTACGTATGTGGGACAATCATAATTGTCCCACCTATCCTCGGGAGGGACGTATGTGGGACTGCTTTCATCTTCATCTCCCAAATTAAGTCTTTCAATCATATTCTAAAAACAAATTAGCGGGAAATAAAACATTTATCTAAAACCTAAAAATCACACTAACAGTATTGGATGTTGAACTACCCCAAGCTTCATCAACCATTACACCTGTACTGTATGCCATTGTAGTGAGTCTTAATTGCAACTATACACTGCTCTAGTACTCAGAGTTCATTATAATATACCTACATACAGACAAACGAAAGTCATAAATTGGGCTGCGGTTATCTGAATTTTTATTATAAAGTTGATGGGCATTTATCATCATGAGCTGTAGAATATGAACAAAAATTTTAGAGGGCCATCTGATCGTTTTTCTTTCACAAGGGGGGCTAGATATAAAACCACAAAACTAGAAATAATGCATTGGTGTAGATATAAAAATTAATAATTTTATGTGGGAATCAAAGTAATTAAACAAAAAATTTGTATATATCTGTTTATTTAGTTTTTTTTTTTTTTTCGGCGTTAGTGGAGTCCGGAATCTCCTCCTCCTCCTCAGACTCATACCATTCATCATCATCCGATAGACATGTACAGTCTCCTGCACATTTACAATTTTCCAAAATTTTCCTATCCCTCGCCGCCTGTTCCTCCTCATAATTCTCAAAACATATGCATTCTCCTTTGCATTTGCACATCTGTAGAAAAACAGTTGTATTTAGCAAACACTCGGATAGGTATATGATTTTTTGATAAATATATTTTATAGACAATACTTTTTACACGAATTATGGGAGTAAAGCAAATATCGAAATAATCGAAAGCAAATATCAACTGATGATAAATCGTAGTTTAGAGGAATCTTAGATTTTAGACAATTTTTCATAAATTCACTTCACAAGAGTTCGTTATTGAATAGTGTCCCCAGGGTAAGGTGTTATCTGTTCCAGGAACCAAGTAACGTTTATCATCCTCAGGGCTGAGGGCAACCTTATATTGGACTGTGGAGTACACCTGATGTTTTTCAGAACGAATCAGACTTTATTTCATCCTCATCATACCCTTCATCAATCAACTTCTTCCGTTTCTTAGCGACATCCTCATCAGTTGTCAACACCTTAGTTGTGTAGAGTTTCGAACGAAGGCCCACGTACTCAGTCATTGGAACACCATTATTTTCATCCTTCATCATTCCCAAGACTTTCTTATTCACCAGAGGAATGCTATATATATTTCCGGGAGCATAGTCGCTTGTATCAAAGCGCCGATGACAGTCACGCTTCATAACTTCATAAGGGTCTTGATGGAGCTCATAAATCAGAGAGTCAGTGTCCGTATATATGACTGAGCAGCAGGGGAAAGCATCAATCATGTATCCATAGTGAAAATCATAAATTGTAGTTTTAGCAAGATCTAAAATTGCCTGCCCCACATATATTGGCTTGTTTAACCAGATCTTAAGCTTCCGCAATTCTACTGCTACTAGATCGGGGTTTTCACTGAAAATAGTGCTGTTTTTGAATTCAGGCTTGGCGATATAAGCCTCCGCACCATACCTCCCCTTCCACTCTGTTAAAAGCCTAACATCAACTCTCTTCCGAACGTTTTCCATTGTTTTACCTGAAACAAAGGGACACATTAATATTTCGGAGGATTTATCTTTAATATTGGAACTTACCAAACACTGCATTGTTCATTAATTTGAATAGGTTCTTTTCAAACTCATTCGTGGCCTTTGTTCTCAGCTCAGTATTCAAATCTATGTAAGACTTCAACCAAGGTGCCTGTTTGAATTTGAGAACTCGATGAATTTTCTTCAATACCAACCCATGCGCAAGTGCCTGCTTCAGCGTTCGGTAATGGATAACATACTTGGTTTTATTGTGGAGGGTAGCCATTAACTTGGTCAACTCTTTTGCATCCCGGGGAGGCTCCATAGTCTTAGGATTTATATGTAGCGGGAGGAACGGGATATCTTGATGTTTATCATGCAGATGCTGAGGATATTCAATATCAACCTCAAGGATATATCCGACATCGGCATCATCGGGTACTGTGGTGACGTCAATGTTGCTATCACACCATTCAAAACCGTCGTAGGGAAGGTACTGAGACATTGCCCAACCATACTAAAAACAAACCCTAGTAAAACACTTATTTTTAGTGGATAAGGATTAACATACCTGATTATTAATATCAAAATAGATCATAAATGTCCTTGGCTTAGAGGGATCGTAGTTGTTAACATACTGGTTGTTAGCTTTAGCTCTCCTCTTACTACAAACTTGACTAAGACCACCGCGAATGCCACGTTCAACGAAGATAAACATATCCAAGTCTGTTAGAAGCTCTAATTTAACGCCAGTATATTTCAACATAGCATCCCAAGTAAATCCCGGAAGTGTGTAATAGTGAGCAGGATCTAAGCCGTACGTCTTATGACAACTCTCTGTAAATTTCTCATAGACGTCAGCAAGCAGAAGAATGTCGGTCTTCATATACAGATCCACGTATTCTCCCAAGCTCTGACAATTGAAGGTAGTCCATACTTGTTGTGAACGCCGGTAGAGATGACGGGGGCAGGACTTATTATTCAATTTATTATAAAAAGCATCTTGTGAGGGTAAAGATGTTTCGTTGAATCGCTCGAAGGATGAAATATAATCATAAGGCATCACGCCCTTTTTTGTTAGCATATTAAAGCGATCTTCAGATAGCTCAGCGAACTGGGATTTCAAATTTGGAAATTCCGATAGATATGACGCTAATTTATCGAGACTAGATGCCATAAATCGAAAGCTATCAATGAAGCGAAACTGTATGGGGTAATCATCAATGTGCTTAGTGAATGATATATATTTCTCCTTGGTGATTGGTAGCAAGTCGATGGACCCCCTCATCCGCGTAGCAATATCCGTTATGATGAAGTGTGCATCATAACCACTAAGATTGTGGAAGATAACAGGGATAGTATGAGTATCTTTATAGTTAATATTACATGATTCATGAGCAGCACCACGATAGTTGTTGTCAGGAATCAAGTGGTTGTGATCTCGAACCTTCTTATCTTCATCGGTAAATGCCTGTTTACAAATGTGACAGTGTGTAGCTCTTCGGTGCTCAACTTCCTGCAAACACGTCATATCTATATCGTACGGGCACCAAAACACTGTAGCCACATCCTCAGCAAGACTACCCATCTCATCTGCAAACCATGTCATACAGTCCTGCCCTCGGTAGGATCGATAAAAAGAGATAGTGTCATCATAGCTGCATTTGAGATAATACCCAACGGCAGCTGGAACATGATGCTGCGGTTTCTTCGGATCTTCAACAGGCTTCAAGACGCTTTCCAAGTCAGCATACACTATGAATGGTGCTTTTTCCTGATTCTTGAAATTTTTAAATTCTAAAATGTTCTTCCCCGGCTCAGGCATCTTAATGGCAGTCTCATTTATTCTTACGCAATCCCCGACATGCTTATACAATTTTTCCTGTGACCTGAAATAGTGGAGGCATCGGTCACAGAAGTATTTTGCATGATCCTCTTTACTAAGTTGTTTCGAGAGCAGACGAGACAAATTTTTAATCCAGACGTAGTGGTATCTAGCAGGGGCTTCGGTATCATCATATCTATCTTGGATTAGAAGAAGGTTAACATGACGATCCTTTTTATCTTTCGTGAGGTATGTGGGAAGCGTTTCAAAGCTCTTCTTATTCTTCTGGAGGAGGTATACATTAATGGAGACAGCATTCTGTTTTTCAAAATTTGGGATTTGTCTAACAGTCATCGGAAACTGAATTCCCTTCAACTTCAAAACGGTGGAGTAATGGGGGTATGATGATATTCTATGTGAATTTTTGTTTCCGCAGAAATATAATGCTGACGTTACAGCCCATGCAAAGCATGCATCATCATCATTTTTAACGTTGATGCATGCATGCTTCTTCTTAATTTGTGCGGGTAGCTCAATGTAGGATGAGCCAAGTTGAAGTGTGTATTTGTTAATGTTGACACCAAGATTCACCACTTTCTTTAGCGCCCAGCCTGAGTCTCGTTCCTGAAACTCCTCAAGTTCTCTCAATATTGGTGCAGTAACCTTGGAATCGAACCAGTCGGTTACATCGGTCTCTCTATAGATTGCAGAGTTCGAGGTAGTGAAGTACTTATAATCATTCTGAACCAAGTCTCCCTTCACTATTTCAAATTCACCACAAAACACCGCATTCACCTTGACTGCTGCATCTTTCTTCAAGACGTTTCGAATGCGCCGTGTAAATATCGATCTAGCATCAATCAAAAAAGACTTGGGATCTTAATGCTTCAAGTTCGATATTACGCTCGAAGTGATGCGGGACTTGAATACAGAGTCTGAATCTTCCCAACGAACACGATCCCTCGCAGTGTTTTTTCGTGGAGAAAGCCCTGCCCCCTTCTTCTGAGCCGCTTTGAATTGTGCTCTAAGACTTTTGATGTTTCTCAAGCAGGCCTCCAAATGCTGCTTCTCCCCCATCGATTTAGCATACCTCATTGAATTCAATATCCTCTTTATCCCCTTCTGACATTCAATCAGCCCTTCTTGAATCTTCACATCATCGTGCTTGGCTTCTACCAATCCCAACAACGTTGCAATGTAGCGAACCAAATCCGCGAAAAGACTCATACTAAAAAATGAGAATAACTAGTAATTGATAGTACAACATAACCTCAAACTTACTTTTAAATTAATTAAAAACTTTCCAAACAAATAGGATGTTTCTTAAAGTTTCTAAAAAGAATGAAAAAAATAATTATTGAAAGGTATAACAAACATAAAACATAACCTCAAATATTATGTTAGAGAAAAAATGGATATAATTAATAACTTTAAAATTAATAGAAATCCAAATTGATATCAAAGTTCTGGAACAGAATGATAAAAATAATTATTGATTGGTACACTTCACATGAACGTATGCGCTGTTTTTTATATATAAGAGCATATAGGTATGAATCCTAAGAATGATCCATAAAGAGCTTTATCTATACTTTTGTGTGTTAGAAGGGTAAGTAAAAAGTGTAAAGATTATATATATAAATATATTCAAAAAATGATATGATAATTTAAACTCAGTACAAACATACAATAATAATGATGTGCAAAAAATAAGAATCATACATAAGAATGATCCATGAACAGCTTTATCTATAAGTTTAAATAAGCCATAATGCTTGCCCCTTCCAACATAAACTAGGTAGTATGATGCATTGGAGAAATAATTTTATACATTTTAAGCTAAGTCATATAAACTCATATAAACTCATGATTTACCCTCAAACTAATGAAAGTATTATTATGCACATTCCAAAACTGATAATGAACGCTTGTTGGGGAGAAGCTAGGTAGTATGATGCATTGGAGAAACAATTTCATACATTTTAAGCTAAGTCATATAAACTCATGATTTACCCTCAAGATGAGTGTGACATCAAGTCAGTTATTGTGTGTAGATTTTAATAGAACCGAACATTTATGGTTATGGAATGAGGCAATATATCGATATTTCTTTTGACACAGACCACAATATAAATGATTAGTTTTTACGTGTTTAGTATAATGAATAGGAAGTATAGGGTGATAACAAAATTCGCAGACTATAACTTTATGGACTTTCTTTAAAATCAATAAATCCATAATGGAATCCTAACTAGTAGAAACAATCTTCAATATCACCACCACCTCCACTACCTACATCATCATAAGATAACATTAGAAATAAGTAGCGGATAAGAACAAGAAGCATACAATTCGTTGAAATTTAGTACTGAGTCTAATCATTCTAAAGCGATAAATCCTATATAAACTCTATGAATTTGTTAAAATTTAAATGATGCTATGGTTGAGAACTTAATCAGTATATTCAAAAAAGGATTTTATCGATCTATCTTTTATAGATGATAAATATTACTTTTCCTCATCATGCAGCTCTAATCTCAAACACAAACCGCATATGATTGCTACAGGCACAGCTGCTAAGTTGGAGTATGTATCATTATTTATATGAAGTTTGCCTCATTTTAAGAAGTAGTGTACAATAAAAACAGGATGAGAAAGTTTACCTCCCACATTCTAAAGAAAATTGTAAATTTAAAATCATCGAAGCATACAATAAGAAAAAAAGATTCTAAGCATATCATTCTCACAATGAAGAAGCACCCAGAAAATCAGATAGTGGCATTATATAGTAATCTATACTCACTGCGGTGTGTTGATAAAACGGTGGCTAAAATCTGGAGCAACGTCTCAATCGTATACAGGTGAAAAGGATACAAATCTGGAGCAACCCAAGTAACAATTTAAGTTTTAACTTGGTATACAGGATACCTATAAAGCTTATTTTATTCCATTTTCATAAAACGTTTTTCTCTACAGGATACTTATAAAGCTGTCACAAGTAGGCTTTAAGAGAAAAGGGAGAATCCTAAGAGGGTTTTCAGGAGTAATTTGAAAGATCTTTTTAAAACCCACTAGCTGAATTATGAAGCCTTGCATAACGTTTTTAGAATAACCATAAAACTTATTATTAAAACTTTTATAAGAGTAACAAATACCAGAACTGCTTTAGGAGTGTGATAAAATGTGTTTGCTCTTAAAAAAGTTTAAAAAAAATATTTCATAATATTATTCGGTTTTATGGTACTCTTATTTCCAGTTTATTTCCAGATGTCCTGAACATAAACAAATTATTTGAAGAATGTATTCGATAACATAAATGGCTGCTAAAATTATTTCCAAAAGCTTACTGGTTCCATAAATTTTTAAACGAACACTACTTTTCTGTTAAAACTTAGTATGATGGGACATATATTTTGACGCGCCCGGTGAAATATTGATTTTTATAAAATTTAAAAAAAAAAGTTTCCGCAGTAACATTTTTTTACTGCTATTTTTGCAAGTATTTCTGTTTATTTACTTATGTTATATTATATTATATGTATGTTTACAACTAATTTACGTTGCAACACTATTTTTGTTGTTTTCTTTAATCAAAATTGATAAAAAGTTGAAATATTTTTTACTGAAGAAATTATTAGTAGTGGCTAGTAAATCATCAGAAATCTGACGGAACTATAAATATTTGTCAATGGTCGTTAAAACTGAGAGGAGGAAGGTAATTTAATCGGAAGTGTTTGTTATTAAAAAAAAATGTCGAAAAATATATTCGGTCATTTCCACATTCCGACGCCCCTAAAAGCCACCCCCATCCAAAAATTTTCTCGTAGTACAATTCGACTCGACATAAAAAAACACATATACCGAAGTTTCAACAGTAGGTAATACAAATATTCTTACAAGGCATGTGCCTGAGGACTATCATCTTTGTTACAAAAATAAGCAGAAAAATTTATAAAGATTAACTTTTGTCATAAAATCGGACAAAAAATAAATAGTCTTCTGCGTGCATAGAATAATATTCATAATAGTTATGAACTCTTATGAACGATTTTAAATTTGTGATTTTATAACGGTAAATTAAAATAACTCTAAAATACAATAGTTGGGAGCAATAGCCACTACCACAAAAAATGTCGACTCCCAACCTTCTAACGCCAGAACGAGTAAAAACCATTTGGCATAAATATAAACCTTCTTAAAACTGTTTACTCTAAAAATGTATTTATTTTATGCAATTTGAAGGTAATTTTGACTAAGAAAAGAATGTATTCACTTATTCGATTACTTAAAAAGTTGGGTTATCTATTGAAGAGTACTTTTTAAAACCATACTGCCGTATTCACCTCTTATAATTTACTTATTTATACCAGTTTTAAGATTACAACTCTTAAGTGTTGATTATCTAGAAAACTAAGCATATTGTACTTTTAAAAACTAGCTTTTAAAACTTCCATAAGGGAACTACAACGAATCTAACGTTATTAAAACAAAATGATCTCTAGGAGTATTATAAGAGTAAACTGCCCTATTACTATAAGTTGTAAGATACTAATAGGAGAGTAATAAGAATACAATATTTTTAAGATCATTTGGATTTAAGACTGTACTTTGGAGTTCTTCTTAAAGCTATACTATAAAACAATATTGTCTTTAAGTCATAAAAGTATATATCATAATCTTTTTAAAACAAGAGTATATAATTCTGCTTTTATAAAACTCTAATAAAACATAAATAAAACTTGCTTGACTTAAAAATGTTACTTGGGAACGTCACAATCGTATACTGGTGAAAAGGATGCAAATCTGGAGCAGCGCCACAATCGTTTACAGGTGCGAAGGATGTAAATCAACGTAGATACTACAACTAATAGGTAAACTATGAAAAATTAGCAAAAAAATAAGATGATATATATTATACTTACATATGAAAAATTATTTGTAGATCTATAAAGGATGGCTGCTGGCAAGAAAAGTATGATACAATTGTTATAACGAAAGACTTTGATTTCTTTAGGATGATTTTAATCTGAAGCAACGTCTCAATCGTATACAGGTGCAAAGGATGCAAATCTGGAGCAACGTCTCAATCGTATACGGATGCAAAGGATGTAAATCAACGTGGATACTACAACTATTAGGTAAACTATGAAAAATTAGCAAAAAATTAAGATAATATATTATACTTACATATGAAAAATTATTTGTAGATCTATAAAGGATGGCTGCTGGCAAGAAAAGTATGGCACAATTGTTATAACGAAAGACTCTGAAGCAACGTCTCAATCGTATACAGGTGCAAAGGATGCAAATCTGTAGCAACGTCTCAATCGTATACGGGTGCAAAGGATGTAAATCAACGTAGATGCTACAACTAATAGGTAAACTATTAAAAATTATTTGTAGATCTATGGAAGATGGCTGCTGGCAAGAAAAGTATGATACAATTGTTATAACGAAAGACTTTGATTTCTTTGGAATGATTTCATTAATTTACATGGGGGTATTTATATTGAAAATTTTTATCAAAAATTACGTAGTTTGTTGTTTTGTTTAACCCATATTGGTATTCAAACCGAATATTGGTTAAAACTTTATCTATATGATTGTTTTTCAAAATTGTTATTAGACTAACCGCAGAGGTATACCTTATAGAAAAAATATCACCTGTTATACTCATATTGATTTTTGCTGTTAACTTGAACAGACCTGATATTTTATTTTTTCGATTTTACTAGTGGTTTGTGACCACTTGGAAATTGTAAGTATATTTTTATAATTTAATTAATTTAATTTACTTCTGCTTTTAATTTTATTAGAATTTATATGGATATTTATTTTGAAATCGTTTATTTCTTATGGAAAAACATCATTTCAAAGTGACAAAAAAAGAAAGTAAATATATCACCTATTTTTTTCCTTAATTTAACGTCAAGATTCCCCTGTTGTAGTTTATTCTTCTGAAACATAAAAAAGACCTTGTTACAACATTTTCATAATTATTATTTTCATGATTTTACCTTTAATTTTCCATACATATACAACCGTGGGTGCAGTTCTCATATAGATAAAGAACCACCCTACGGTCCCCAATGCCCAACAGTTTGGTGGTCTCTTAGACGGGTACGGGGATGTCCCATCTAAAATTATTATTGGAAGATTCTAAAATAATGATTGTTTTACTTTTTTATTAGAACTGTAACCCTCCGTATGGGTAGTTACGTTTTGCCGGGTAGGTACGTACAGTCAGAGACAGGATTCCCAGATAAAATAAAAGTTTATTCTTAAAAACACTATGTACAGTTGATATTTACAAACAGGACATTCGGATTAAACAGCTAATTAGAAATGAAGGCTTCTGCTCCTGGGATTTCGCCGAAGATGACGTCTTCTGTTGGTGGGGTTTCGATCGGAGGAGTGTCTAACGGTTCAAACAGTAAACGCAGCGGAATATCCCTAAGTCAATACCTTAGAGACGAGAAATTCAGGAGAGGGCGAAAGTCAATACCTTCCGCTCTCTATCGGGTTACTGGATGTACGCTGAAGTCAATACCTTCAGCGAGGGTGGAGTATCCCTAAGTCAGTACCTTAGGGACAGGAGCTTCAGAGGAGTACAAAAGTCAATACCTTTCGCACGTTAGCAGGTTCAGGTCAATACCTTCAGCGCGGACAGGTTTATTCAGACAGGTCAATACCCTGCTGAACGAGGAGAGGGATTGTCGACAAGTCAGTACCTTGCCAACCGGAGAGGGGAGCCCACCGAGTCAATACCTCGCTAGACTGCCTGCTACGATTCTCGGTCGTCCTTTTATATCTACACTGGCTTGGTAAAAACAGCTTTGTATCGAACCATAGTCGTCTCTAGAACGATGTTTCAGGGGGACATCGTTACACCCCCTCTTCGTGGAAAAAAAAAATTTGAAAAAATTTTTTTCCTCTTGCCTGGAAATTGGATCTATCTGGACCCTAAAAATAAAACCTAAAACAAAATTCTTTCCATGGGATATCTTCCTTGGTACTTAAAATAAAATATTCTTCTTGAAAAAAAAAAAAAACCTAAAAATTAAACTTTTCCGACGGTGTAAGATTTGTGTCCCCTTCAAAAAACTAAGCGTCTCCGCCTCTGGTCTGTTTGATTCTGATGACCTTGCCGTCTGCTAAATGTAAACGGTATTTCTTTCCACTATGCCCTGGTGGTACTAATTTTGCGAGTGGAATAGACACTTTCATCGTCGGGTCGTCGAATCGATGTATGCCTCTTTGTGGAGTCGTCGGTAAAGGCGATATCTGCAACAATTCTGACTGCACCTCGTGTAAAATTTGGTCGATGGGTGTTTCTGGGCGGTGGTCGATAGGTGTTTCTGGGCGGTGGTCGATGCGAAAGTTACTTAAAGGACTCATGTCTTCCGTAATATTTAAAATATGGTCTTGATACATATTTTCTTTCGCAAAGCGATGTTTACTAACTGTTCACATATACTTATGTATTACAATGTGTTGACGGGGTGGGTCGTGGAAAGGATTGGTTTATTCTAAGGAGGGGTTAAATCGTCATAGGCTGGTTTCAGGTCTTTGATGTGTGCTTTTACTGTACGATTATTTTGTGTGTCTCGTAGTTGGAAAATGACTTTGGAGCATACCTTACTGATGGTGTATGGTCCGGAAAATTTTGGTGCCAGTTTAGCATTAAAGCTTTTAGCTGCGTTTGATAGATTGTATTCCTTTTTCATCACCTTGTCATTAATTGTTGGTCTCCAATCTCTGTGTCGTAGATTATAGTAGTGTCGCTGGGTCGTGAATGCTTTGGCTAGGTTTGTTCTTACTAACTCGAAAGTTTCTTTTAGTTTGTTCCATTTTAGGGTGCTTTCGGGATGCTGTGTAGTCATTGTATTTTCTAAAACTTTACTGGGGAGTTCTAATTCGTGTCCAAAATTTATGAAGGCCGGTGAAAAACCCGTTGAGTCGTGTTTGGCGGTGTTGTAAGCGAAGACTAATTCTGGTAAGTTAGCGTCCCATTTTTTGTGATTGTTATTGCAGAATTGAGCTATCATTGTTTTTATGACCCTGTTTGTTCGTTCTACTGGATTGTTTTGAGGGGAGTATGGTGGGATGTCTTTTTTTGCTATTTGAAATTCTGTCAATAGCTTCTTCAGTTCTCTGTTCTCATAAATTCTTGCGTTATCTGATATCAGTTCTTTGGGGCATCCGAACCTCATTATGATTTTGTCTTTTAGATTTTGACATATTGTGTTTGCTGTTGTTTTCCTCACGGGTATGGCTTCTAACCATTTTGAGAAGGTGTCCTGGAAAGTTATTATGTAGTTATTCCCTTTGCTGGATGTCGGTAGTGGTCCAATAACGTCTGTAGATACTGTATGCCATGGATGTGCTGGAATACATGTTGAGTGCATGAGTCCTGGAGTCTGGTTTTGTTGTACTTTGTACTGTTGACAGTTTTTGCAGCCTCTTACAAATGCTGCGGCGTCTTTAAACATGCCTGGCCAGTAGTATTTCCTGGCTAGTCGCGTTATTGTTTTTGCTACTCCTAGGTGTCCTGCTGTGGCTTGTTCGTGGTTCTCTGCGATGAGTTGTTTTCTTTTGCTACTAGGAATGCAGAGTTTCCAGGGGTTTGAGAGTTCCGTTTCTTTTAGATCGTATTTATCCCAGAAGTGTCTGTATAGTTGACCGTCCTTGATAGCGTAGTCTGGAAAGAATTTGGGGTTGTGTTGTACTTCTTTCATTTTTTTGTTGTACCATTCGTTTGTCTGTATGTCTTCTGTGTTTATTGTGCATATTAAATCTACTGGTTCTCTGGACAGTGCGTCGGCTAGTACATTTTGGTTGCCTTTCCGGTATATTACATCGAAGTCGAATTGTTGTAATGTCATTGCCCATCTAGCTATACGTCCTGAGGGGTTTTCCATAGACTGAAGGTATTTTAAACTTTGATGATCTGTGATAACTGAGAATGGGTATCCCTCAATATAAGGCTTCATTTTTTCTATTCCGAAGACAACAGCGAGTAATTCTTTTTCGGTTACGCTATAATTTTGTTCTGCTTTTGACAACGTCCTGCTTGCGTACGCTATTACTTGTTCTTGACCTGAATCGTCTTTCTGTAAGAGAGCCACACCTAATCCGTGATTGGATGCGTCGGTTTGTAAATAGAATCTTCTCGAAAAATCTGGGCAAATTAGTATTGGGGCCTGCGTGAGAAGTGATTTAAGATTTTTGAATGCTTCTTCCTGTTCCTGTTCCCAACTCCACCGGTATTTTTTCTTGAGCAGTTTTGTCAGAGGGGCCGTTGTTTTAGAAAAATCTCTTATGAATCTTCTGTACCACGACGTTATCCCTAGGAATCGGCGGAGCTGTTTGACTGTTTTAGGTGCGGGGTATTCGATTATCGCTTTTGTTTTATTTTCGTCTACTTTGGTTCCTGTTTTGTTAACCACATGTCCTAAGTATGTAATTTCTTCTCTGCAGAACTTACATTTTTCGATGTTAACCCTTAGCTTGGCTTCTTGTAGTCTATGTAGAACTTCTTTTAAGTTTCTTAGGTGTTCATCGAATGTGGCTCCCAGGACTATGATATCATCCAAGTAGGCGAAAGCGTGTGGTTCCATATCTGAGCCAATTATTGTGTCTAATAGGCGTTGAAAAGTTGCGGAGGCTGCGTGGAGTCCAAATGGTAGTACTTTGAACTGGAAAAGCCCTTTCCCTGGTGCTATAAAAGCTGTTATGGGTTTGCTGTCTTCTGCGAGTGGTACTTGCCAATATCCGTTCTTTAGGTCTATTGTGGTGAAATATTTGGCTGACTTTAGTTTTTCCAGTATGTGGTTGATGTATGGTAACGGGTAAGCATCTTTTTCTGAGATTTCATTAATTTTCCTGAAATCTATGCGAAATCGGTAGCCTTTGTTATCCTTCTTTTTCACCAAAACGATCGGGGAGCTGTATGGACTGTTGGATCTTTCTATTTCTCCTTCTTCTAACATCTTGTCTATCTCGTCCTCTATTATCTTTTGCATTGCTGGGTTTCTCGGTCTGTATCTTTGTTTGATCGGTGTGTTGTGTTTCAGTTTGATTTTGTGTTCTATAAGAGATGTAATCCCTTTGATTTGTTTGAACTTGTCGAGTTCTACTTGAAGTAGGTTTTGCAGTTCCTGTTTTTCGGTACAGCTTAAAGTTGGATTTATATCAATCTTGTCAGTCGAGGGAACGTTTGAGTATTCCGGTGTTATGGTCGGTATTTCTTCGGGTATTGGATCGGTCTGTCGGTTGGTAGCAGGGTTGATTTTCCTGTAGCACGGTCGGTGTTCGGTTGTTGTATTTATCTCGTTTATAATATTTGTCAAATTCAGTCCCCATCTTTGTATCTCTTGTATTCCTATAACTGCTTCGGATGATAAATTTGGAGAAAATGTAATTTAGCTTTGATCCATTTGTTGTTTATGGAACAGTCTACCACGTAACTGTATTCTGTGTTGCTGGATCTGCCGTCTGCTAATGTTATTTTCATGTTTTGGTAGGTAACATTTCTCCTGTATTCTTCTAAGATATTTTTCCCTTTTTCTCCTATAAATGAATGCTGGGCTCCTGTGTCCAATAATGCTCTGAGTGATTTCCCGTTTCTAAAAGTTAACGTTACGTGTGGCCGTTGGTCTGTTGAATATTGGTTGTGACAGGTTGTTAAGGAGGTCTCTATGCGTCGGCTGGGTTCTCTCCCCTGTACTCGACATCTGCAGTTATTAGATGTAGTGCCCATAGTTCCGCAGTGGCTGCAGAAAAGGATAGGAGTTGAACGGCATAGTCTACGGCTGTGTCCATTTTTCCCGCATTTCCAGCAGCATGTTTGTCTGTCGTAGTTTGGTATTTTATCGTTGTTTGTCCGTCTTGTTTGTCTCCAATTTGGTCTGTGATTATCTGTAGTATCTTTTTTTCGAATATCCGCCTGTATCATATCGTATTCTTCTGTCAATCTGATGAGGTCCTGGACTGATGAGATGTCTTGTCTTTTTACGTACAGTTTGTATTGTGGTTTCATGTTTGTGTATATTCTGTTTACTTCTTCTTGGTAGTCAAAACTGCCATGTCTCCGGATGAGTGTCTGGATATCTATGATATACTCCTGAGTTCTTTCGTTTCCTCTCTGTATTCGGTCGCGTATCTGGGCCTCTAGTACCTGTGTTTTATTTGTGGCTGCGAAGAAGTTGATGAAGTCTCTTGTGAAATCCCTCAAATTGTCCCAGTATTTTTTGTTATTGCGATACCAAAGTATCGCTTTTCCTTTTAGGGTTTCTGGCAGGGCCCTTAACATAACGTTATCTTGTATTTCGTATGCAGTTTGGAGTTCTTCGAGACGTTCTAGGAATTCTATGGGATCTCTGGTACCGTCGTAATGTAGTCCCCATTTTCTGATGGAGTCTATCTGTTTGCACATGTCATCGTTTGTCGTGACTGTGCTGGTGGTCTGATTGGAGGTGAGAGGTGCGGTGCTTTTCTGTTTAGTTGATCTGACTTCATTCACCAGTTTTGATCTTAATTCTTCTACGGTACCATCTGTTGAAATTTTTCGGTTGCTCAGTTCTGTTATTAATTTTTCTTTATTCAACTTGTAGACCCAACCTACTTTGACGGATCCGTCTTGGCTCAAAGTTTCCTCGTCGTCTGACATAATAAAATATTATCAATCTTTGTCTTACCCTAGATCCTCCTCCTTTCGTGTGCTATCTTTCCTGTCTATCTTTCCTGCTCGGGCGCCATTTGTAACCCTCCGTATGGGTAGTTACGTTTTGCCGGGTAGGTACGTACAGTCAGAGACAGGATTCCCAGATAAAATAAAAGTTTATTCTTAAAAACACTATGTACAGTTGATATTTACAAACAGGACATTCGGATTAAACAGCTAATTAGAAATGAAGGCTTCTGCTCCTGGGATTTCGCCGAAGATGACGTCTTCTGTTGGTGGGGTTTCGATCGGAGGAGTGTCTAACGGTTCAAACAGTAAACGCAGCGGAATATCCCTAAGTCAATACCTTAGAGACGAGAAATTCAGGAGAGGGCGAAAGTCAATACCTTCCGCTCTCTATCGGGTTACTGGATGTACGCTGAAGTCAATACCTTCAGCGAGGGTGGAGTATCCCTAAGTCAGTACCTTAGGGACAGGAGCTTCAGAGGAGTACGAAAGTCAATACCTTTCGCACGTTAGCAGGTTCAGGATTTTCGCTGAAGTCAATACCTTCAGCGCGGTCAGGTTTATTCAGACAGGTCAATACCCTGCTGAACGAGGAGAGGGATTGTCGACAAGTCAGTACCTTGCCAACCGGAGAGGGGAGCCCACCGAGTCAATACCTCGCTAGACTGCCTGCTACGATTCTCGGTCGTCCTTTTATATCTACACTGGCTTGGTAAAAACAGCTTTGTATCGAACCATAGTCGTCTCTAGAACGATGTTTCAGGGGGACATCGTTACAGAACTATATTTAAACTTACTCGCTCAAACCCTGCGACGTGGTTTCTCACACGCCTTCTTATTATTTCATCTAAAAAATATATTGTTTTTTAGAGTTGAGCCATATCTTTTTTGTATGATCACTTAATAATATTATTTTTAAAGCTCCAGTATAAACCATAAACTTTCGATTTCATAGCGGGCGTATTTATTTTTTTTATAAACGCTTTTTATAAATATATTAACCCATAAGTAAAGGAGCAGCACCGGTTCGGCCTCATGGTGGAGGCGCTAACATGGGAATCTCCATAAGAAAATCATCAAAAAAGCTAAGGTCTGAAAAACGTCGGAAATGTACTCGAAAAGTGGAAACGCGCTCGAAAGGCAGGGTTGATAAAAAGTAACATGAGGGCCTTATACAGGGAGGATGAAAAGTAACATAAGGGTCTTATACAGGGTGAGGCTCGAAAATACGGGGCGGATGAAAAGTAACAAATACGGGGTAGATCAAAAGTAACATGAGGGTCTTATTATATACAAGGTGGATCAAAAGTATCTTAGGCTTAACGAGTGGTGTGGAGAGAGTGAAGTGGAAATGTCAAAACGAGTCCATATACAGGGAAGTCGACAATGACCAAAGAAGAGATAAGTTTTGCATATATACAAGGGGTATTGAAAAGGCGCCCTCTATGAGACATTATGAATACCAAGCGAGAATGGCCCAGTATCCAAAACATTCTTTTAACTGGCCAAGGGAAGTTACAAAATTGAAGCAGAGAGCGACCTCTATGACACATTATGAATATCAAGCGAGTTTATGAATGGCTTAGTATTTGAAACATTCTTAGAGCATAACATAAACGTGATATGTCGAACGTCATATGTGAAGAGAAATTCTATTCTTGTGATAGGAAATATTCAATTTCAATAAAAACCAATTACCTACTCTGAAATTTTTATTAAATCTACAGTATTGATAATGTTGGAACTATTAAGGCTGTAAAATTTACATAAGTTTTTTTGCACACTAGACTCAAAAGACACATATATAATCGAAAGCAAATATCAACTGATGATAAATCGTAGTTTGGAGGAATCTTAGATTTTAGACAATTTTTCATAAATCCACTTCACAAGAGTTCGTTATTGAATAGTGTCCCCAGGGTAAGGTGTTATCTGTTCCAGGCAATGACCAGAAACGTTGAACAGCCCTTTAAAGCTACTGGCGTCACGTTAAATGTCACGTTGTCACATCAAACGTTTCGCTATCACGTCAAAACGTCACGTTGTCACGTCAAATGTCATGTTGTCACGTCAAATGTCATGTTGTCACGACAAACGTCACGCTATCACGTCAAACGTCACGTTATCGCGTCAAATGTCGCGTTGTCACGTCAAATGGAACTTCATATTTGATGATGATGAAAAGTTTAAGTTTGAATGGATCAAGTTCAGACGATCGAACTAGTCTATGGTATTAATTCATGAAATTAGGCATATACTAGGTATTACCCACAGTGATGTTGGTACAGTAGTCAAACGTCACGCGTCCACTATCCTTGTGAGTGTTAGGGTATATACAAGGTGTATGTATTATATATAAAATGGATATATTTTCAATGGGATAGTCTATGATGGTCAATCTTTGTTTAAGTTTTCAAAATTTAAATGTTTTATGAATTCCCTTGATTATAAAAGAGATTTAGCCTATTTACCATCTTGGAGGTACCGGATGTACAGAATTGGAAGAAAAAACGGCGGCTATGGCCGTTGTGGCGATGGAAGCGGACAGTGTGAAAATTCTAGCGTAAATGTAAAAACTATATCCAAATGTTGGCTGAACACAAAAAAAAACACCCAGGCTATAAGATATTATATAACATAAATATTTTAGCTACAGCTTCATGAATATTGTCACGCGCTATCGATAGATGTTTCGGAGCTTTAGCGAAGTATTCAATCGTAGACTCGTTCGCCATAAATTTTTCAAAAATACCCACCATGACTATATCTTCGAGGGTTTTGCATCCAAATTCATCTATGGCCGTTGTGGCGATGGAAGCGGACAGTGTGAAAATTCTAGCGTAAATGTAAAAACTATATCCAAATGTTGGCTGAACACAAAAAAAAACACCCAGGCTATAAGATATTATATTACATAAATATTTTAGCTACAGTTTCATGAATATTGTCACGCACTATCGATAGATGTTTCGGAGCTTTAGCGAAGTATTCAATCGTAAACTCGTTCACCATACATTTTTCAAAAATACCCACCATGACTATATCTTCGAGGGTTTTGCATCCAAATTCATCTTTTTTATGAGTAACTTCTAGATTATGGGGTATGTGGTGTTGTATAACAGCTAGGGTGGTGTTCGTTTGCGTAACTATTTCATCCAGAAAATTGTCTGTCAATATATGCAGAAAATAATCAATTGGGTCATTTCCAGTAGTACACCAATATTTTTTTCCGCCATGTGTAATTCTATAATACGTTTCAATCAAAATTCAAAAATCAAATCCAAACGCGTAAATCACTCACCTATACCCTTCCCGTAATGCCGACACAACTACACTGGCTGGCGTCTAACGCCGATCTAAATATATCGCTTAGAAACAAGACTAGACTAAAACGCGCTTGCGCGTAATCGGCACCCAGCGAAAGTACCGCATCACGCTCTAGCGCGTTATCGGCAGCGAACGAGTTAATGGCAAGTTTTATTCTATTAACGGCAATTGTAAACAATGACTTGTATGTGAACAACCCCAATAATGTGAAGAATATGGCTGTATGTTTCAATAATTTGAAAGCTGAGTGTAACCGAACCGAATGGGCTTTGATGAGCCATAAAATAGTGAATGATGGGCAGCTACGAGTATTCTCCAGGACAATACCCAAAACAGGAGCATTCTACAAAATCAAACTGATATTCCCGGATAATAGTGAAAGTGATCAAGCAGATTGGCAGAAGACTATTATTTATAATGAGGAGGTTGATGCAAGATTTACCATATTATGTATTATTCTTTCTGGAATGATAATATATACGTTGATTATAATTTTTTTTAAAGTAAAACGCAAGTGTAAGACATCTTACAGTTGAATATAAAATTTTAAAACGCAAGTGTAGGACATCTTAGATAAAGGAATGTTTTAAAATTTACTTTTATTCATCCTCAAACATTCTTAAAGTTAAAATTAGTTACATTATAGTAGAGGGGCTAGGAGAGTTCAACGACAAGTATAGGGAAAACAGTGTGTTAGAGAGAGAGTCATGGAGTCAATGAGTGTGAGAGAGACAGCCCGCCTTCGCGCACCCCGCCGTGCGCATCATGAGGCGTCCGTTATTTGCCGCTCGCAAATAATTTAATTAAAAAAACTTTGACTTGAGTGTGGATCGAACCCCGAACCTACGCGTTCATAGCAATACATCTAACATAGTCCGCCATGATCTCTCATGCATATCATTGGCGAAGAAAGGTATATTACATGCTACAATGTGAATAGCGCGCGCACCGTACGCTTCTTGCTGTAAAATGTGACGTAGTCGAGAAAGATCCATTAGGATGATAAGGCGGCGCGCCTACATCGACGGTCGAGCGCGCGCACCGTACGCTTCTTGCTGTAAAATGTGACGTAGTCGAGAAAGATACGTTAGGATGATAAGGCGGCGCGCGGGAATATACCGGGGGGCTTAAAAGTAACTTATGTTGAAGTATTACTAAGAATTTCGTAATATACCGAGTGGCTTAAAAGTAACATGCTATATTTGAACTATGCGTGACACGTCGTGTGCTACGTCAAACGCAACGTGTCACGTGTAACGGTGAACGTTACGTACTACGCCAAACTTCACGTGTCACGTCAAACGTCACGTGTCACGTCAAACGTCACGTGTCACGTCAAACGTCACGTGTCACGTCAAACGTTACGTGTCACGTCAAACGTCACGTGTCACATCAAACGTCACGTGTAACGGCTAACCGTACTACGCCAAACGTCACGTGCTACGTCACGTGTCACGTCAAACAGCTCATTTGTAATATGGCTTCGGAAGCGTACAGTCATCGAATTGAAGAGGTTATAAAGAAAATTGGTAAATTAAATGAAGAAATTGCTTTTTATGAGGATAAAAGTGAGGTTATGAGGCAAATAGAGAATCTCAGTTTATCTGGTGGGGAAGAAGAAGTACGACAGACGTGGTGCAGTCTTAGTATAAACTGGTTACCTAAAGAGCGCAGACAATTACCGCAAATTACTTATCCGTTAAGACGTATTCAACCATGTTCAACAGAACAGAAAAGGATATAAAAAATGAAATTAATAATGTTTTTGTCATGTCATGTGTAATATTAGTATTTGTCTTTGTTTTAATTTTAAAAATTGTGAAACGAAAATTTGAATCTTCATGTAATATAAAAGTTGATGAATATACAGAGTGTTTCAATAAAAACCCTTGTTACTTAAAAAAGTTTATTTATAATGGTAATACAGTATTTGAAAACCAGTGGCGGAGGCGTTGTACATTTCGTTCGGTACACGAATATACTCCAGACGCGTGACAGGGGTTTGGATCTTGAACAAAGTTTCCTGTTGCACTCGGCGTACCATCAAATTTACAAACGTCAATAATGTGTGGAAAAACACCAAATACGTGACATTTCTTCAGCAGAAATTCCGCTTTTTGTTGCCCTCGAATGTAAATATAATCTGCAGCATACAATAGCTTGCTTTCCAATATTTCGTTTACTTTGGAATATTCTACATCTCCCGAAAAGTATCGAATGCCATGTACCTTCCTTTCCAAGTATGATGTAGTCTTTTTATCATCGTTACTTAATGTGGAGAACGGTTGCGGCGGCAAAAATATGTAATGTGATTTTTTGAAGCCGATTTCTATGGTGAGTTCTTTGGCAACGAAAATCCCATCTACGACAAAGCCTTGAATGTCTACAAATGCTACTCTCATGTTGACGTCTGCTCGAATACTAACTCTAATCAACATCTAGTTTAGGCTTTTAACAATTTCGGTAAGGGGGAAGTATTTGGTATTTTCGGGGAAGCCTATGTTTGCTTCAATGTCGAGTTTCACATCGACTGTGGACGCCTCCATGCTTTCCTCCTGCTTCGAACAATCGATAACAAACAATGCTCGTTTCTTGAAAGAAGAATAATCCAGCAGGGGGCGCTTCTGTGTGGAGTTTGCGTAGTTGGGATAGAATTCAGAATAGTTAAAATAGGCTTCATTGTAGTCCGTTTTCGCGAAATCCAATTGCATTCTTTCATTAGGCCAATATTCACCGTTAAGTGACAGTCTTATACTTTGCACGTCGGCATTGTCAAATAAAGTAGGATCGGCTGTAGTCACGTTACGTTTGTCGGTTTGGAAGAAGACAATAACAAAACGGGGTCTTTCAACTGAAGTGGATGTCTTAACAGCCCAAACTTCACGTCTTGCACCTTTAGTAATTGAGGGTAATTCGTGTAACTCCCACTTCCTAAATGGAATAACTATAGGTTGATCTTTTTGAATGGATTTCATGAGATTTATCTTTATATCATCAATGGGAAAGATATGTTTAACTTTTAGTTCAACACTTGTAATATTAATTTTAGCGGTTGTTTGGGAGAGCGTACCAGAGACATTCTTTTCCGTAATATATATGCAATCATTATCGTTTCGTGCTCGAACTAATCGTATTGTTTGACGTCCACATGTAATCATGGAATAATCGTTGAAAATGTTAAAAATATGTTTGAAAGGTATTTGAAGGTTGAAGGACTTGTCGCTGGCATTGAGAATGGGATCTTTCGGGTAATTCCAGCCTGCTATAGCCATATGATTGGAATCTTCTTGGTTATAACAAGTCATAGCACGTACGGCACTTATTATTCCAGGATCCCGAACTGTTTCCATTTCCCTGGCACTTTCACTGTACGTACATGAATCGAATAGGAAGGCTCCAACATTATTTGCTAATTTTACATCACCAGCTCCATGCGTTTCAAGCGACCCTTTAATGCACAACAAAGTATCGCTCATTGCAAAAAACGAATCAACTTGATTAATGCTAAACTCCACAATGTCACTGCAATTGAATGATTTTATAAATGGAGCATAGGTTTTATATTCAGCCTTTCTAGTTGAATCGTCAAACATTGGCTTACGATAGATATCAAACATCGAAGGCATGTTGTCGTTTTGACGAAGCCGTTTTCCATACGTGGTTGTCATTTTTCAATTTAAACCCCAGCGATTGAGCTGTTTTAGCTTTGGCGACTGCTTAGCTAATGAAGTTGAAAGCTCTGCAGACTGTCTTTTATGATTGATTATTAGACCCATCTGCTTCGCACTCTAAGCTTCAACACCAAAGTACTAAGTTCTCCACGGAAGTTTACAGGCTGACCGTCCTGGTCTAAGGCTATGACAGTGGTGTTGGTTATTTCACGTTGTGGTATAACGGGTAAGTAGAGCAAATTATGAGGAATTTCGTCAATGGAATATCCTGGATCTACTTGTATGACGAATTCGTAAATGGTATGAGCAGGTCTGTTTGCATCGAAGGCTCCAGTGGTAATGTTACAATCGAAGCGGATACTGGATACTTTAATGATTTTGACGGGGAGATCTGAAGAGTGCGTTTTGTTAGCGTCAAGTATTTTCGGTGAAAATCCCAATATTCTCCCAAGACTATCAGTTTGCATAAAGGAAATTTTGTATTTACTTGAAATTTCACATTTCAACGTATTGTGATTGGGTTTTAGTGAAAATACCGGTTTAGTTGAATTGCTCGCACCCAACTTATCACAGATAAACTCTTCAAGGTCAGCAATTTCATAACATCCTGCGGGAAAATTGAAACTTTGAAGCTTGTCTTTGGTATCGTAGTAGTAAAACGTACAATTTTCAATGTTTGGTACACTGTGATATGAATGAAAAGAACGTAGAGCTATTTCGTAATCATTCTTTGGATCGAGGACAATAGGGGTAGGAGGTTGAAAGGTGAACACGTGATTGGTGCTGTTAACTCTCAGCAACTGTGACATGATGACTAATGAAATTCGGGAGATGTATGAATTTAAATAACACACACACACACACGACATGTTCAATTATTTATTTTTACAAAGAAAACATGTGGCTTGAGAACTCGGAGGGCCGTCACAATGTGTCGTCCAATCAGGTCGGTTGTAATGGATGAAACAAGGCAGTCGTATTTGTAGTTCAAAATTTGCTCAATATTAATTGGGAAGTTTATGCCACATATCAAGCAATTCAGAAGGCCTTACACACTCTATTAGATGCTCAAGGGGAAAGTGCTTAAGTTCTTCGGCAGTGAAACTACTCAATGTTTTTCCATGGTAGATATGTTCCGTCATTGTTGTAGAAATTTCAAACACAAATGACCGCAATTGATTTGATCGTAGTTTTGATATTGGGTATTGTTGTAGAAAATTCTCGCACTCTTTCCCAGATATTTAACAACTTCTTTCGGCGGCTTCAAGTTACCAAATGAATCGAAATACTCTACATTGTTGTTTATCTTTCTGTAAGCTACCCAATGACTTCTGCTATTCTTAGAGGTATCCAAATTAACCACTGCGCATTCTTGTTTTCGGGGACCGGCTTTGGGGAGAGTGTCTCGCATGAAAACTCCTCGAAAATGTGGTATTTTAAGCGATTTTGCGTAATGTGTTATGTCAAAGTTGGTTAGTGCGTGATTGGGTAGCTTTATTATTTTTTTTTTAAATACAATCCAAAACCGCCTTTTGGATACTTTTTCAGATACAGACCAGATCCTACACGTTCCATAGCCTTATTATGCCGTACATCTTCTTCCAATTTCTTTTGCGCATGCTTTGCGTCAATGACAGTTTTAGCAATCCCAGCAGCACCACCTGACAAACCTCCAAGTGCTGAAAGGCCAGCAAACAAAGGAATAAGTGGTAGGAAACCTCCGGATTTCGCTACAGGTATTACTCGAGGAACCTCGACTTCTTTTCTCCCACCAAATTCTTTAATAAGTGCTTTGGCTGCTCGTAAGGCAAACGTTGCAGTGTCTTTCAAAGATGCCCCTTTTTTCATGGACTTTCCCACTTTTAGAATGACATCTCGATGCAAGGAACGACGTTTGCGACATCCCATCCCCAGCTTTCTTTTCGCCTTCATTCCGCCTGTCACAAGTAATGCAGCAGTTTTCTCTGCCAAAGTAGCGTCTTTTGATTTGACGTGAGCACAAGCTTTATCTTCAAGTATCTGATCGGCTTTGTGTCGTTCTTCGAGAGACTTATTCTTCCAGTAAGAAATATCGTGTTGTTTACAAGCAGCGTCCAAGGGGTTAATGCCTGGATCTCCGCGATCAAGACGTTTTTCCAACTTTGTACCGGCTACCAAAAAAACAATTAATTTTTTATAAAAAGAGTGGGGGGGAGTACTTACGTCCACAGTACTGATAGCTAGGTAAGTGAAGTTCAATAGGTAGTTTATTGATGAGGGAATTTAAGAGACCTTCTCCTTCAAACACCAACATTAAGACTGATACGCGTAAGTGGTGACACCTATATTTAAAGAGTAGTACGACGAAAAACGACACACACAATGAAAATAATTCAACAAGAGCAGACGATACCCATTGAAAATCTAGATTTCACCTCAACGCCTGTTTAGGTTATAAATGCCATGATTACATGTTTCAGTTTATTTTTTAATTTTGTTATATTTGAATCAATGTTATGGCAGCACTGCCGTGCGTCTTTTAATAGTTTTAATGTGGCAGCACTGCCGTGCCAGTCTTCTAAAAGTTCTCGATGTAGCAGCACGTCTTAACTATTAAAGTTTTTAAAATTAAAGAAATACAGTCCACAAAGGTTTTATTATTAAAATAAAAGTGCCTACATCAACCAGCCCGAAACATGGTCCAATCGAGCCAAATAATATATCAACAAGAACCTGTAAGTTCGTTTTATTCTATTATTTCCTTTGTTTCTTGTCTTCTATTTGAAATTAGGTATGGAGGATGAGCTTCGTAAGTTAAGAACAAAAAAAAAGAGTAATTAAGACTCGTTTAACTAAATTTAAAACCTATTTTGAGGGTATTAATACGAATGAATTATCTGACGGTATATGTAAGAGTCTACAGGATAGACTGGAAAAGTTCGAACCCGTCTATCATGAATTTTTAGAGATTGATACGAATATTCAAATACTTACGGAAGAGGAGATCGGGGAGGATTCTGAGGAAATCCAAGAATTTGAAGATAACTATTTCGAGTTAGTAGGTAACATAAAAGCAGTAATAGATAAATATTTTGAGGATTCTAGTAGTTCCCATTCAGCAAATAGATCTTTGGCAGTAGGTTCAGTGATAGATAATAGTAATAATAATGTGACATATCGGGAATCTGTAAAATTGCCTCCGATTCAATTGCCGCGTTTTGATGGACAGTACAGCTCTTGGTATGAATTTAGGGACGCGTTTGTGGGCCTAGTAGACACTAATGTTCAATTAACGAATTATCAAAAGTTTTATTACCTTCGTCAGGCTTTATCACCTCCTCAAAACTATCAAGTCTCTTAAAGTTACAGATGCAAATTATGTAATTGCGTGGTCTAAAATGGTAGAAAGATACGAAAATGAAAATTTAATAACGCATAATCACATTCAAGAAATTTTTGATTGTCCATCAATATCAAAAGAATCTTCCACCGCTTTGCGAAATTTGTACGAACAAATAACAAACAATTTATCTGCTCTTAAAGCACTAGGCGAGGAGGTAAAAGCATGGGACAGACTTATTATTTATATACTCGTATCTAAATTTGACGTTGTTACGAAAAGAGAGTGGGAATCTTACAAAATTGCGGGTACAAAAGCTACAATGCAGGATATAGAAACGTTTATAAAAAATAAATGTGAAATTTTAGAAAAGATGTCAGCGGATAAAAACAGTAAACAGAATATAAGAAAAATTTCAGCTTCATTTGTTGCATCAACTTCCAGTCTAACAAATTCTTTAGAATGTCATTTGTGTCACCAACCTCATTCAATATATAAATGCGAACAATTGTTAAAAATGAATACTCAGGAACGGTGGTTAAAAATCAAAGAAAGTAAATTATGCACCAATTGTTTAAAACCAAATCATCCGTTTTGGAAATGCAAATCTAAAGGATGTCCAAAATGTCATAAACCCCATAATTCTTTATTGCACAACGAAAAATCAAATATTACCACGGGTGGAAGAGTTCGTTTCAGTAACGGACCCTCTGAAATTCCGACTAGCAATAGCTGCGGCAGCAGTATCGGCGGAAAAGTACAAAGTCAAAGTAGTCAAAACATTTTTTATGGTAACGAAGATAATCCGTCTCCGTCTAGCCAGCGCGGAACTATTGAAAATGAAAACCAACAAATATCACTAGTTAGTCAAGAAGTAAAGGGTATTTATACATCACAAGTATTATTGCCGACTGCCATAATAAAAATAAAAAATAATAACAACGAATTTATTCAGGCCAGGGCTTTGTTAGACAGTTGTTCTCAAAGTAATTTTATATCGGAAAAAATGTATCGTAAATTAGGAATTACAGCGCGGTCGGTGGATTTCGCCGTAAAAGGAGTCGGTCAAGCTCTCGAAAATATAAACAAACAAATTCAAATTCAAGTACACTCGTGTTTTAATGATTTTCAAGCTCAGTTGGATTGTCTCGTGTTACCGAATATTACAGATAAATTACCATTAGTATCATTCAATAAAACATTGCTAAATATACCGGACGTACAATTAGCTGACCCTAATTTTAATAAAAATGGCGAAGTAGATATTTTGATAGGATCGGGACTTTTTTGGAATCTATTATGTACGGGTCAAATGGAATTAGGTACTAACTTACCTATATTAAGGAATACCCAATTTGGGTGGATAGTTGCGGGAAATTTGTTAGCTACAACCAATAACAATAAACATAAAACAGTAGCGTGTTTAAATGTAAATTCTGAAATTTTGAGCCAACAACTTGTTCAGTTCTGGAACATAGAAGAAATACAAGGGGATCGACCAAAATTATCTCCTTCGGAAGAATATTGCGAAAAGTATTTCCACCAAACTACGCGTAGAGATAAAAACGGTCGGTTCGTTGTAAAAATTCCGTTCAACGAAAAAATACAAACTTTAGGTGCCTCTAGGGAGATGGCGATAACTAGATTCAAATCATTAGAAAAGAAATTAAACAATAATCCCGGCATCAAAAAAGATTATATTAAATTTATGGATGATTATGCCACACAAGGCTATATGTCAAAAATCACGGAAAATAACGACAACCATTCACAAAAGGTTTTTTATTTGCCGCATCACGCTGTGATAAAAACATCTAGTTTAACTACTAAGTTGCGCGTAGTTTTTGACGCCTCAGCGAACTCAGATACGGGGGTCAGTCTCAACGACGCTCAATATACGGGACCAAAACTACAAAACGATTTATTAGAAATTATTTTGAGATTTAGAAAATATTATTTCGTATTAACCGGGGACATCTCGAAGATGTATTGTCAGGTGTTAATTGATGAAAATGAGCGTAGTTTTCAACGAATACTATGGCGACCGGACCAGTCAAAAAACATCGACGTCTATGAGCTTAATACGGTAACATTTGGCATGGCGGCATCACCGTACTTGGCCATAAAATGTTTACATTCTTTAGCAGAACAGCATGTAAATTCACATCCTGCAGCAAGTAAAGTAATTAAAAACGATTTTTATATCGATGATTTGTTGACCGGAACGGATTCAAAGATTGAATTACTCAAAATTCATAAAGATATAATAGAAATCTTAAGTAGTGCGGGTTTTGATCTCAGAAAATGGCTTAGTAACGACTTAGATATATTAGAAAATATAAAAAATAATAAAGGTCTAGAGATGAACATTTTACCGTTCGGAGAAAACGAATTGAACAAAACCTTGGGAATTTTTTGGAATGCGCAAAACGATTGTATTATGTATTCAATAACTGATAATAAGCAAATTCATAATACGAAGAGATTAATTTTATCGGCTATAAGTCAAATATTTGACCCTTTGGGGTTGTTGGGACCGTTTATAATACGAGCAAAAATGTTCATGCAAGAAATGTGGTCTTTAAATATTTCGTGGGACACCATAATACCAACACATTTGCAATCAAAATGGAACGACTTTAAAAATGATTTAATATACTTGAAGACTTTACAAGTACCTAGACAAGTCTTATTTTCTGATTGTAGTAGCATAGAGCTCCATATTTTCTGCGACGCCTCTGAGAAGGCTTATGGCGCTTGCGCGTTTATTCGTTGTGTAAATGCAAACGGGAATATATCGAGTAATCTGCTTTGTGCGAAAACTCATGTAGCACCCTTAAAAAAGATATCGTTGCCGCGATTGGAATTATGTGCAGCCTTGTTAGCAGCCCAACTCAAGCAAACTATAATTATTGCTCTACATGTAAATTTCGACAAGATTTATTGTTATTCTGATTCCACGATAGCACTCGCGTGGATAAAAGGAGAGCCACATCGGTGGAAAACATTCGTGTCTAATCGTACAAGCGAGATACAAACTTTAACTGACAAATCAAAGTGGTACCACGTTAGATCCGCGGAAAATCCTGCCGATATTTTATCTCGCGGATGCTCGATGAGTAGTCTCATATCTAGCAAGTTATGGTGGAATGGTCCACCCTGGTTTTTTACGGATATATCGTCCTGGAATTTGTCTGATGGTTTTGATAATACTGTGACAATACCAGAATCCAAGGTTATTAGTAATAAGGTTACAACCTTTATGCTAAATGAATTGGTTGATAATTTGCTAAATAAGTTTTCTAGTTTTGTAAAGATACTACGAGTCACGGCATATATAATAAGGTTTTGCGACAACCTTAAAGCAAAAGTTAGAAACAGTACTATCAAAGAAACTAAAATTTTACAGCCTTGCGAATTAGAAAACGCAGAACATTTTTTGATAAAAGAGGTTCAAAAATGTCAATTTCCGGTAGAATATACATGCTTGAAAAATAATGTTTCCTTACCTAAGAAAAGTTCGATTCTTTCTTTAAATCCGTTTTTAAACGACGAAATCATCCGAGTAGGCGGCCGTTTGACTAAGTCAAATCAATCGTTTGATAAGAAACACCCTATAATTCTTCCACGATCCCATATTCTAACCGACCGTATTATAACTCATATGCATAAAAAATTGTTTCATGGTGGCGTCCAACTGATTCTATCTAACGTTAGAGAAAAATATTGGCCTATCTCCTCTAGGCATGCGGTCAAAAGAATAGTAAAAAGGTGTATTATTTGTTTTAAAGCCCGACCCAAAGTGGCTACATATCTGATGGGTGATCTCCCTGACGTTCGCATCAATGCCTTCTCTCCATTTATGAACGTAGGAATTGATTTCGGAGGTCCATTTTTAATAAAAGATAGAAAAACTCGCTTTCCCAAATTAATTAAAGCTTATTTATGCCTTTTTATATGCATGAGCACAAAGGCAATTCATTTAGATCTTGTCACTGAACTTACTTCTGAGGGTTTCATGGCTGTATTTAAGCGGTTTATTAGTAGAAGGGGACAACCTGTAAACGTTTACTCTGATAACGGAACTAATTTTATCGGCGTTAGTAGAGAGTTGTCACATTTGTATAAGTTTCTTGAGGAGCATCAAGAAAACATAGCCAATGACTTAAGTTCACGTCGCATAACATGGCATTTTATTCCTGCGCGAGCTCCCAATTTCGGCGGTTTGTGGGAAGCAGGTATTAAGGCCGTGAAATCACATTTAAAAAGAGTCATCGGGAGCAATAGTCTTACTTACGAGGATTATCTTACTGTCCTTATTCAAATAGAAGGTATCCTGAATTCTCGACCTTTATCCCCTCTTACTGCTGACCCAGAAGATCTGACCCCTCTCACCCCGGGGCATTTTCTGACAGGCAGAAACATCCAATCAATACCAGAACCGTTTCTTCTGCACGTGCCAATGAATAGATTGAAAAGGTTCCAACATCTGCAATCATTAGTCCACCATTATTGGATCCGTTGGCAGAAGGAATATCTATCCCAACTCCAGTATCGTGTGAAATGGAAAACCAAGGGTCCAGCCCTCCTGAAAATAGGCTCCTTAGTATTGGTACAAGGAGATAATCACACTTTCGTCGCCGATTGGCAGCTAGGAAGAATAATCCAGTTGCACCCTGGACAAGATGGTGTAGTTCGTGTGGTTGATTTAAAAACGAGCAAGGGTAAGATTAAACGTTCAGTTAACAAAATATGTGTCTTACCCACAGAAGAATGACTTTCATATTAACATTAATAGTGAACCCGAGTGCCAATAACTCTTTTTTATATATATAAATATGTTTAGTTTATGTATTTATTTCAGTTTTTATTTTGCAAGAACTTCATTCTTTCAAGGCCGGCGGAATGTTTAGGTTATAAATGCCATGATTACATGTTTCAGTTTATTTTTTAATTTTGTTATATTTGAATCAATGTTATGGCAGCACTGCCGTGCGTCTTTTAATAGTTTTAATGTGGCAGCACTGCCGTGCCAGTCTTCTAAAAGTTCTCGATGTAGCAGCACGTCTTAACTATTAAAGTTTTTAAAATTAAAGAAATACAGTCCACAAAGGTTTTATTATTAAAATAAAAGTGCCTACATCAACCAGCCCGAAACAACGCCATCGATCGGCAAACATGGTAAATTGTTACCAAATTCTTTCCGCGCCATTATATGCGGTCCCAGTGGGTGTGGAAAGACGAATGTCGTGCTGGCGCTCCTATTTAATCCGAATGGTGCGAAATTCAAAAACGTTTATGTTTATTCAAAATCGTTATTCCAACCAAAGTACCAATTGCTGCAAGAAGTTATAGCACAAGTCAAGGGCGTTGGCTATTTTCCATTTAAAGACAATGAGGAAATAATAAGTCCAGATAAAGCTCGGCCTAATTCTGTCTTTTTATTCGATGACGTTGCATGTGATGGTCAACAGAAAATTCGTGAATATTACTCCATGTGCAGACATAAAGATATCGATGCTGCATATCTTTGTCAAACATATTCAAAAATACCGAAACAGCTTATACGCGACAATTGTAATGTAATTGTGTTATTCAAGCAAGATGAGGTGAACTTGAAACATATATTCGACGAACACGTATCTCCAGACATGACATTCGACACATTTAAAAATGTGTGTTCAACGTGCTGGTGTGACCGTTATGGTACTTTGGTAATTGTGAAGGATTTCCCCTTCAATGAAGGTAGGTATCGCAAAGTATTCGATATGTATATAAAATTGTAAGCTGCGCCTTTAGCCTATACCAATATGTCTGATGATAAGGTTGCTACTGCATTGCGCAAGAAAAGAGTGTCTGAACTTACCAGATCGATTCGCAAAAAATACTTGGCGTTGAAATTGGGTACATCAGAGCAAGATGAGTCTATCAATAAACTATTCAAGCCAATATCCAAACCACTTGAAGAAATTGTGCAATCCTCAAAGACACTACAAAAAACGATTACAAATTTAAATCCAAAAGAGGAAATAAAGAAGGAAGAAGAAGAACCTGATGATGTGTTTACACCTTTTCTCGAAACGGTGGCCGAAACCGATGAATCCGGCAATATTACACGTTCTCCAGAACAGATGCGTCCCGAAATTTCTCAGGAAGCTTTCGCAGACTATTTGGATCAATATCCTGCCATCAGTCATCAGTTCATTGAAGATTACTTCCAAAAAGATGATAAAATTGATAAAAATTATGGTCCGATATACAATGATGAAATCGGTTGGTCATTAGGCAAACGTCGAATTGCGTTCGATGGAAAAACCGGTAATATAAACATACTACCTGAGAAAAACAAAGGAGGAAGATATGTAATTGAAACACCAGGCTTGTATGAGCTTCTATTTTACCGAGACCCCAGTTACAATGATCAAGATTTACAGAACTATAAAAATCTTTTGACAACAACTGAAGTTCATTTAGACACTTTAGATCGTCTTAAGGGGTCAAGTACTGAAAAATATCACTACATCATAAAACCTTTATTCAAAACAAAATCTCTAACGACGAATAGATCGTCTCAGGTATTGACTCGTCTAAAATCGATTCCTTTAGCAAAAGGAAAAGGTATCGATCGTTTAACATATAATGATAAACCTATGGAGTATATTTATTGGGACGATGCCAATGAATTAGTGGATCGTTTGAAGTTGTTGATTGCTTCGAAAGAGGCAGGTAATACGTCACACGGCAACGAAATAGTAGCAATTATCAATGAGCTCAGGGAGGCTGATATAATAGAATAATACAAGTTGAAACTTGTTCATTTCAATTATGCCAGTCGATAAATTCGGACATAGACATCAAACGCCCTATGCGCGTTTACCGGCGAAAATCACGTTTCCTCATACACCGGACGGTAATATTGATATTGAAAATGTGAAAATTTGTAATGTTAAGGAACCGACAACAAATAGTGATGCTGCAACAAAAAAATATGTTGATGTGCAATTGAATGACCTACGTACTATCAACTCGCCATTAATTCAAACTCATGGTGTGGTGCTGCAGCAACAGGATCATGATATAAAGGATTTAGCGGTAGGATTGAACGAAATAAGAAATGAGCTTCATAAGACGAAAATCCCCATATTACATGCGCATATTGCCAACTTACAAAATAAAACTAACGAAATGGCTGCATTTATTTCGCGAAATCCCCCTGTAGCAGGTAGGGATATGGCTACGAAGAAATATGTTGATGATTCAATTGGCGCAGCCAAAGTATTAATTCGAAAAGAATTCACTGCTTCTATTAACATGTGTGTTGAAAGCATACGTGAGTTACAAAAAGAAATTACAGAAAATATCAGATCCGTCTCTGATATGAAAACTAACGTTTCGGGCATTGTAGACAATATTAAGGTTATGAATACGAATACCGTTAACCGCATTGACAGTCTGGAGCTGAAGCTAGCTGGTAGTAAGTCATAATATGTATTCTAAAGAAAAAATTCAGCTTGTAAACGAGCTCCACAAACCGATACGGAAGAAATTCCCTCGGAGACGCACTATCATTAAGGGCCTTGACGATCTTTGGCAAATGGATCTTGCGGAGATGAGGAATTTTGCTCCACAAAATAGGAATCATAAAATGATACTAGTTATTATTGATTGTTTTTCAAAGTTTGTGTGGACACGCCCACTAAAGACGAAGACCGGAGAGGAGATTACTCGGGCATTCTCGGACATTCTCGCTCACACTAGACAAATACCAAAAAATCTGCAATCTGATCAGGGAAAGGAATTTTACAACAGCAAATTTCAAAATTTAATGGGAAAACACAACATAAATCATTATAGCGTATTTAGCACAATGAAAGCTTCTATGGCAGAGCGTGTTATAAGAACTTTGAAATCGAAACTCTACAAGTATTTCAGTTTAAATGGCACCCACAAACGGATTGATATTCTGCCTGAAATTACTCAAAACTATAACAATACAAAACATTCCACAACAAAATATAAACCTTCTCAAGTCAACAAATCCAACGAAAAATCTATTTTGAATAACACCTATAGTCATTTAAAGATAGCCGGTCCACGAAAATTTAAAGTTGGCGACATTGTGCGCATATCCAAGGCAAAACATGTCTTTGAAAAAGGATATACACCCAATTGGACTACAGAACTATTCAAAATCACCAAAGTTAAAATTACCAATCCTGCTACGTATTTACTTGAAGACATGCAAGGGACACCGATCAGCGGCTGCTTCTATGATGAAGAACTACAGAAAACATCGAATCCGGACGTTTACTTGGTGGAAAAAGTTCTTAGACGTAAAGGCAAGAAACTGCTCGTGAAATGGTTGGGCTTAGACAAAAAACATAACAGCTGGATTAATGGAGTTGATGTTTTATGACGTAAAAGGTCACACACACGCTATAAATTGGAGTCGTTTCAGATCTCAAACTCAGTTAGCAACATGAGTTATCAAGGTGTCAGTAGTGGTTACGACAGTAGTAGTAGTAGTAGTAGTGGCATTAACTATACTGCAGAGGTGGATAGAATTTTGAAAAACTATGAGTTTGCTGCAAAGTCTGAAAATGTGTACCTGCTTTCAACACAATATTCAATTTCCAGTTATGAAGTAAAATGCGGAATTAGTCCGGCAAGATCTTTTACGCCTGCTGTTATTCTATCTCAGCAGCTCAAGTTCAGCAAAATATCTTTCAGCACTTACAAATGGCAGAACTTTATTTCAATAATGACGCAACAGATGAATTTCTTTCGTACCGGAGACGAGTTCATACCTGATTCAATTCCATGTGGAGACTACTGCACCATTACCCCATTAAATTACGATGATTGTAAGGTAATTTTTGTTAGAAAACATGACGTTGAGTATTACATGGATGAAGAAGAAGTATCCCAAATTTTAGAAGTAAATAATTTGATTATACAACGTATATCGGTGTTGGAAAATTTGGATTTTTGTCAATATTATTATAATGTTTTGGATTTCTGTAAAAATATCACCCCCGGAAGTTCTCTACAAATTTTATATGCATTTTGTTCCATAACACCAAACGATATGTTAAACAATGCTCTTAGGGAATTTGTATACTTTTATAAACTCAAAGTCATCAATGATTTGAATAAATAGTTATATGTGTTTGTGTGTTTTCTTCCTCCCAACCGACGACGAAAAAAAACAACTATTCAAAATAATGTTTTTCATTTTAAAAAGAAATACATTTAAAGCTACAAAAGCGAAATACAAAAGATTTGAAAAAAGAAATACATAGCAATATACAAAATACAGGTAAGTCATATTTTAGTCAATTATATATATTACCGCTCTCGGTGTTAATTAAATGTGGGGACTTGAAAGAAAAATTTTGCATCCTGGATATTTATCATGTTCAGTATCACTATCATCAGAATCTATAAATCTGTAACTTTTAGGGGGGTACGTATGTAGTGCATTTACACATGATTCGCTGCTTTTAACTGTAAACAGCACTTCATGATAGCAACTTTGGCACCAATAAAAATGAGCTTGATATTTATCTGTGAGAAGAGAATCTTTATCTGTTGTTTCATGAAAATTATCAAATCCCGCTAATAATGATTTATCTTTGCTCTTGTGAGCTTCTACTAAAATTTCAAAACAATGCTTGCAAACGTTAATTTTATAATTGAAGATTCTATAATATGAAACCCATAGACAATATTCAGCCTCATCGTGATCATGTTCCCAATTTTTAAGTGACAACACAGTATTTCTTCTGGGTATCGATATATATCTACTACAATCGATATACTCCAAAGGATAAGGGTAAGGCTGATTTTGAGCTAGAACATTTACTGATTTCCATTTCCAGTATGAGAATATTTTTGCAATATTACATGTCATTGACCATGGTAACGGTGACTCATTAATAAAATTAGTTAATATATTAATATTTTCACAAATTGCTTTTATGCATGATTGACGTAATTGGCGAGGCTGCTGCTGCATCTACAACAATGAAATTAAATTTTATAATGTCCCCAAGGTGGCGTATCGAAAGTATTTGGTATTAAATAGCGTTTATCATCATAAGGACTCAAACCGATTTTTGATTGCTCTACACTATAAACATTATGTCCAAATGACCTAATGCAGCGTTGTGTGGTTATTTTATTTTTCCATTCTCTCAAACATTCCACATAGTCATCAAACGTAATGTTATTTTTAACAACATTATATTTAACACCCTTGGACTTCTTAAAGCCGGGTCCAGACTATGTAACCAAATATGTTAAATAACAAATTATACAACAAATCTGTTGTTTAACTTTGTTTTATAACTTGTTATAAAATAGCAGAGACATCCAGACTATGTAACAAAACAAAATTAAACAAAACAGTAGTATTTAAAATGACCTCAAACGTAGAAGATGTAATTTTGGCAGCAGCAGCTTGCGTGATTTTATGTAGGCGACGAGTGAAGTCTAAACGAAGATTTTGGGTACGACCATCGTTAAGAGCTCGAGGAACATATAGTGGAACAACTCTTTTGAAGGATCTAGCAATGGATGACATAGACCCATTGACAGGAGACATTAAATGTGATGGTAGTTTTAAAAACTTTTTAAGGATGGCAAGTTCTGATTTCGAATACCTTATAAATAAAGTTGGCCATAAAATAGGCAAAAAAGACACAACATTTAGAGATGCTATACCAGTAAAAGAAAGATTGGCGGTTACGTTGAGATTCTTAGCAAGTGGAGATTCCTACCAAAGTTTAAGTTATTTATTCAAATTTTCTAAGCAGATTATTTCGAATATTGTGCCAGAAGTGTGCGACGCTCTCATCGATTGTTTAAGCGACAAAATCAAAGTAAGTACATAGAGTTTTTCCAAACCTCTTTATTCATTAGAAAAGTTACAAATAGAAAAAAATCAGAACATTTACAAATTCAGAAGCATTTGTGTAAAGTCTTCTGCGCCTCCGTATGACTGAGTCTCAGTGTCTGTTTGAATTGGTGAAGTATCGGATATATTTATAGCGGTCGGCGTGGTAGATGACCCAGGTCTATTATATGATTGATCCTCAGTGTCTGTTGTAGATGGGGAAAATGGAATAGAAGCAGGTGGTTCGGACGCCGGAGTAGTGGATGGCTCAGGTGTATTTGTAGGTATGTCTGCCATCTCCGCTCGGTAGAGAGCATTATTTATTTCGTATTTTGCGAAAGCTAGAACCGACTTGCTTTTGAGATTCCGCAAGATCCCTGCTACATATTCACCGTACACATCGAAGTCATCTCGTTTTTTTACGTTACTTGAAAGTTGTTTCATTACCGTGTAAGCTTCTTCGGATTTTGTATCTAACACTCTTCTCTTGGTACCTTTTGTGGTAGGAACACGTGCAATGGTTTTTATTGCAGTTTTTTCTTGACTTTGACTTGACTTTTCTCTATCGCCTTGCACTTCTTGTTCTTGATGTGACTCTGGTTGATCTTCTTCCTACAACAACAAAAAAACTGTAAAGCAATTTTTTTTAGGTGCCTAAACATCAAGAAGCATGGCTACAAATTGCAGAAGATTTTAACCAGAAGTGGAATTACTCTCACTGTTGTGGTAGTATGGATGGAAAACACATATGTTTACAAGCTCCAATGAACACTGGAAGCGACTATTTCAACTACAAGGGATTTTTCAGTATAGTTCTTTTAGCAATAGTTGACGCTAACTATTGTTTTACCTATGTAAATGTAGGTTGACAAGGACGTTTGTCTGATGGCGGAGTATATGCTAACACAACATTTAAACAGTTACTTGAAACGTCTTCCTTAAATCTCCCACCAATGAAAGTATTACCAGGAAGAACATCACCTTCACCGTTCGTATTTCTAGGTGATGAGGCATTTGCTTTGCAACCGCATATTATGACACCCTTCCCAGGCACTCAACAGAAAGGTTCACAGGGGCGAATTTACAATTATAGACACAGTAGAGCTAGGCGTGTAGTCGAAAATTCATTTGGAATTGTATCTGTCGTATTCAGGGTGTTACGAAAACCAATGCTTCTTGAGCCCGAAAGAGCAGAAAAGATAGTTTTAGGATGCTGTTATCTCCACAATTTTCTTAGGAAAGGTCAGTCAATTTCATCCTACTGTCCACCAGGTACTTTTGATTCGGAAGACACGTCTACCAGGGAGCTAATACCCGGTACATGGAGAGTCGAAGGTCAGCCAAATGGTACTTTGCTAAGACTTAAGGATTCCCAGAAAACCCAGTGTACTAGGCAAGGAAATACGAGAAGAATTTTCTTTATTCTTTACCAGTGAGGAGGGAAAAGTACCGTGGCAGAATAATTACTGACTTCAAATTGGTTATTAATTTAAAATGTAAGGTACTTACCTCTGCTATTTTGTTGTCACTAGCATCTTGTGTATCCTGTTCGGGGGATACACCACCTTCAGTAGAATGTCGTGGCTTATTTTTGTCTTTTAAAAATAAAAGCATTTTAAAAAAAATCCATTTTGTTTTATACGGAGCATCAGCTCCATCACCACTCCTCCCTTTTTTTAACTCCCGCTGGAACTGCCCAATAAGCATACGCATTTTTTTTTCAACTTCACTTGCATTTGTTTTCAATTCTGCACCTAGTTCAGTCCATGCGTCGTGTTTTTTATTTCTGTTTTTGAAATCCATGAAGGTAGGATCCCATAATACTCGATACTCACGAAATAACTTAATCAAGTGAGTGGTAAGTTCTTTTGACCATTCCATCGCGTGAAAAAAAAATAGAAAAACCAGTTTGTGCAAAGCGACAGTTCTGGCAATACTAAATTCAAACGCCACTGGTGCTGCAGTAAATGTTAATAAAACAAGTGTGGACAAGTCGTGGCGTGTTATAAAACAAAGTTTTATAACTTTCTTTGATCTTTACCGACACCTAATGGATAACATAAAACATGTTGTATAGCAAGAAAATTGTTTTATAACATTGTGTTTTATAACTTTTTTACTTGAATTTCTCTAACAAGTTACAAAACTTTGTTATTTAACGTGTTATGTTACATAGTCTGGACCCGGCTTAACAACTTTACCACCCTGAACCTTGTAACTATACATTTTAGAGCGAAGCCCTACGAAATGAGTCATAATTTTTCCATTATTTTCGTCTTTCATTAAACCTAAAACTTTTTTATTAACTTTAGGAATTCCATATGGATTATCATCACTATAATCAGATGTATCAAATTGAGATAAATCTGCTTTTATCACCTCCTCATAAGCATCATTACATCGCAATTCGAGGATAAAACTATCTGTGTCCATATACATTATCTTACAACGATCTAGACCCATTTTTGGCAACATATAATTATAATGAAAATTGTACATAAAATTTTTAGATAAATCTAGTATTGCCTGTCCTATGTACAAGGGTTTATTGAAAATAATTTCAGACTTTTTTAGTTCGATAACCACCAAATTTTCCTCCAAAATTGTGCGGCTATGAAATCGAAAACTTGAAATTAAATTTTTAGCCCCATAACGGCCCTCCCATGATTTTACTAGCTTAACTACGCGGTGTTTGCGTATATTTTCCATTGTTTTACCAAACACAGCGTTGTTCATTAACTTGAAAAGGTTTTTTTCAAAGTCATTATTGGCTGCTGTCCTCAATCGCGTATTTAGCTCGATGTAGGGCTTCAACCAAGCGGCCTGGCGAAACTTCAAAATTTTATGTATTTTAGTTAAAATTAAACCATTGGCCAACATTTGTTTCAAGTTTTTGTAGTGTACTGTATATTCTTTTTTATCTGTTAGAGTTGTGATTAATTTCGGCAATTTAGCTCCCCCAGGTGGTATGCTGTGTTCAGATGCAAATGGAAAGTCCTTGTGTTTGTCGTGCAGTTCTTGCGGATATGATAAATCAACCTGAAGAACGTACCCTTCTTCAGATTCGTCGGGTATTGACATTACGTCAAAATTCGTAAAATCTTCTACCCATTCAAACTTCTCGTAGGGTAGTAGTTCACTCATAGCTTTGCCATATAAATTGTTTATGTCAAAATGCATGAGGTACGTCGAGGGTTTTGTGGGATCATATTCTGACATGTATTTATTGTTAGCTTTTGAAAATCTGTTGCTGCAAACAGAAATTCCTCCTCTTATGGCGTTTTCCAAAAACAGCACCATGTCCAGATCCTTAAGTATCTCCAATTTACATCGGGTGTATTTGAGCATGCAATCCCACGTATAACCGGGCATAGTGTAGTACCATGCAGGGTCTAGACCGTATATGGAAAAACATTTTTTGCGAAACTGCTCGAAAACATCCGCAAGAAGTAAAATATCTGTTTTTAAATACAAGTCTGCATATTCCCCCAACGTTTTAATACCAAAATTTTGCCACACTGCTTGGGCATGAGCATACTTTTTATCATCTATATTTTCATCGGTAAGTTTACTGTAAAAATGCTTAATTGGAGGTAGAGAAGTTTCATTTAGTTTGTCCAAACAATCAATATATTCATAACAAAAAACCCCTTTACCCGTCAATAAATTAAATTTGGCATTATCTAAATTTTGGAACTCTTGCTTTAAAATTTTCTTCTCCGACTGATCTAAAATTGATGCTAATTCGTCGAGAGAAGCTCCCAAGAATCGTAAAGAGTCTATAAACGGCAATTTAATATTATTTTCATCTGAATGTAGAGTGAAGGAGATGTATTTATCTTTGTTGATTGGAAGTACGCTCAATTGGCCTTTCTTACATAAATTTGAAATTAAAAAATGGCTGTCATATCCGCTTAAGTTATGAAATATGACGGGTATAACGAATAATTTTTTAAAATTTAAATTGCATGCTTGATGTGCAAATCCCCTAAAATCCCCCGAAAAATGATCGTGATCTCTGACAATCACGTCTTTAATTGCAAATTGTTTATTACATATATGGCAAGCTTTTGCTGCTGCTGTACATTGGTCTTCAATAATAGGAACGATTGTTTTAATTTTTGAATGAACAAATTTGGCAACGTCTGACATTTTATTTGCAAACCAATCCATGCAATCCGCACCGCGATAGCTATCGACATAAGAAAGACTATTGTCGTAAGAACACTTTACATAGTAGCCAGCACTGTATGGAACATGTTTCTGATATTTATTCATTGCAGATTGGCAACAAGGGTCAGTAAATTTTTCCAATTGACACTCAAAATCAGCATAAACGACAAACGGAGCCGTTTGTTGATATGTGAAATTTTTAAATTCTACATGGCTATATTTAGGTACACTCATTTTATATTTATTCAATTTACTACACAATTTTTCATGTTCAGTTAATTTATCTTTTATTTGAAAATAATTCAGACATCTATCACAAATAAATTTTTTGCCATAATGTTTGTTTAACTGTGAGGAAACTAGTCTTGATAAATTTTTAATCCAGCAGTAATGAAATTTGATTTCTTCGTTATTATCATCTACAGGTGGTGCATCATAATCATTCAATTTTGGATGATATTTGTTTTGAATTAAAAGTAAATTTACATGTTTATTCAACTTATTTTTTGTCAATCTAGCTGGTACTACTACATAAAATGATTTCTTTTCCATTTCAATAAGTTCTAAAGCGTAAACGTTTACAGAAATATCATTAAGTTTTTCAAATTTGGTTATTTTTGATAATTCCATTGGACAATCTAAATCCTCTGTTTTCAAAACTGTACTATAATATGGATAGGAGCCAGTCTGGTTCACATGCGCATGTGCAGGATAAAGGGCACTAACAATGGACCAGTAAAAGCAAAATTGATCGGTATTTTTAATATTTATACAACTGTGTTTCTTCAAAATTTGTTCTGGAAGTTTAATGTAAGACTAACCGTTTCCAATTTCAAATTTATTCATATTTACTGCTAATGATATAATTTTAAATAATGCGCTACCCGACTCTTTTTCCGAAAATTCCGACAATTTATTCAATAGTTTATCTTTGATGTGTTCTTTGAACCACTCTAATACATCAATCGATTTATCAATTACATCGTTTTTGGTATTGAAGTACTTTATGTCTGACATTTCATTTTCACCGGTTTTTTTTAAAAATTCACCACAAAATGTCGTATTCACTTTCAATGCAGAGTGTTCTGTCAAAAGTTTCCTAATTTTATTTTGAAAAATAACCACACAATCTTCTAAAAATCGATTCAAATCTTTATGAAGTAAATTGACTATAGCCCCCGTCTTAATCCTACTCTTAAAACTCGATTCTACATTCACCCATTTAACTCTACTCTGTAATTTGGAATTTAAACCTGACCCTACATGTCTATTTAAAATTAATTTCCTAAAATGTTTAAAGCGCCCCACGTAAGTTTCTAATTTTCTCAAAGTTCCCATAGATAATTTATTAGGTAACTTTCTACGAATCGCCGCATTACATAATTTTATTTGTCTATGCATTCGTTTTAGCCAAATCTCAGCGTCCCTACTGGTAAATTTATCAAAAAGTATTTTTCTCAATTTTTTCATTGAAAGTAATAAACGGTCAGATTGTTCAATTAAAGTGTTAACAGACTTCATTGGAGCGGTAAATATATAAATTGAACAAAAATATCACTCACCCTTTTTAATTTAATTTATTGGGCTTTCCAACATCTATTTTGCCTCTATAAATGATGTTGTACTTCTTTAGACTGAACTCCGCCAAGTGTGGTCGATAAACTTCGGTAGTCCTCTGGGGTAGGAACACCGCTTTGTCGTCTTCAAGCTCAAGCAGGACCGCCTCCCCAAATTTTGTATTTACTATTTTCCCTACTTTTATTGGAAACGGTGTATCTTGTGGAAGGTCCGTCAGCTTGATAGACGTTTTTCTTTCTATAAGAAAGACTTTATTAAGTTTAGTCAGGTCCATCTATAAAAAAAATGAAATCATATAAAAAATGAAGACTCGGAAAAACAATTACTGCTTTTTAAAAATATTTACCCTTACCTTATTTTTTCTGCACACCGGTAATTTTGGTTGGTTGGTTGGTTGGTGGCTCTTGGCAAATTTTTTAACTATAAAGAAATCAAAAATAAATATAATAAAAAAAATTTAAATTAGAAGAACTCACCTCATCTTTGTTATCACACACACACAGTTGACAACTCAGCTACTGTTTTTAGTTGGTTGGTTGGATTCTCAGCAAAAACTACTCTCTCCCGGCTTGCGTTTGCTTATTTATGTGTGTCTTCCCACCGTATCAAAAATAAACACGTGTCGTGACTTTAGTGAGTTTTTGCAATGGGAATTGCGGTGTGCCTGTTATATCTTCTCACCATAAGTTTCCTTTTTTGTGTTTAAATTTTAGATTGTAACTTCCTATTTACAACGGGTATTGTAGATAAAAACTTCTTATCTCAAGGCTGTAGCTTGTTTTTCCCATTTTTGCGGTAGATTGTTACTTCCTGTTACAATGGGTATTGTAGATACAAAATTTCTTATCTGCAACGTTCGTAGGAATTTCAGAAAAACAATTTAATTATTTGCAAAGTTTATTTTAAAAAAATATTATTGATAAAAAGAAATTATTTTGTTAATAAAGTCTTGAGATGATTTAAAAGGTCTCCATTAGGACATGGGATATCAAATAGGTTCCAATTAAAGGGTCCGGCTGCAACAAGTTTTTTGGTAAACTCATTGTATTTGTAGTATGTGGTGTTTTTGAAAAAGTACATGTGACCGTCAATGTATTGGAATGCTCCTGTAACATCTGTTGGTAACCCGGGGAAAATATCTTTAATTTGTCCTCTATTCAAGGCATTTTTTAAGTTCTTATCATATTCAATATAATTATTGTTATTATAAAATACATAAATTTTTCCGTGGTTGCTTTGAAACATTGTGTGTTTATTTGAGAATTTTTCGGTATAAGTATAAGTATAAGTATTCGCAAACCTGGGAAATCTGCTATATAGTATTTACGAACATCTTTATTGACTGCTATTAAATTACCGGAAGAACTTTGAAAAATCTGAATTATGGAGCCAACTTCTTCGGGTAGATAATCATCGAGCATTTCTGGTTTTGAGGGAATACGTTTCGAGTTCAAATCAATTTTCCATAGAAAATCTTCATAAATAATATATAAGTGATAATTTTCAAATGCACCAGCCATCGCAGTAAACATATACTCCGGCGTTATGGCTCATACATTTTTATTTGGTGGATGGGGTCTATGATGACCTGTAGTCGGTGGCGTAGGTTTGAAAGGATTATTTGCATATTTATTGATTGGTCCATAAAGAGCTTCAAGGGCCATTTTATCATCTTCATCCAATTTTGGGGTCACGTTTTGTTGATACCATGAATACATTATTGCTTTTTTATTATCACTATGGGATATACCTAGGATATGTCCAGTTTCATGAATTAATACCATAAGTAGACTAGTCCTATCATCTGAACTTGATCCATCTAAACTTAAATCCCACTTTTCATCGGCATCAATATGAAGTTCTATACAGCTGTTGCCATTTGGGAAATGAGCATGTGCCAACACCTTTCCAGGGCCATCAAATGTACTGGGGCATTCATCTCTACCTTGGCAATCTGCACGAAAATAGTGTTTTCCATGTACAACAGTGATAGTTATATCGGGAGCATAAGGTCTTGTTTTGTGTATTAATTTAAATTTGAACTTTGAACTGTTACTCCACACTTCAAAAGCCTTTTCGATTACATCAAGATATGCTTGATTTGCCTGAGGGAAGAACCATTTCAAATCAAATTTGGTCCATTTTGATCTAACTCTAAAAGAATGATCATCGTCGGAAGCTGCTTCACTTACAGAACATCTTGGCCTATCCAGAAGTTGTATTGTATCTTCATCTAATTCTCCCGTTGCAGGAATATTATATTTTTCTTGAAAACTCAACAAATAATCCTCAAGTTTAGTCAAATCATTTTCATTTGCGTATCCGAAGCGTTGTAAATACTCCATAGCATACTGCTGGTCGACAACACAAAGTGCTGGACATAGCGCTGCAGCTAATATAATTATTAACATGATCTTCACCCTTCTGTTATCCTCAAGAAACTAATCCCCAAACACATTATTAACAACATATATATTTTTTTTAAAAAACCTCCCAACGTTCACCGTTACACGTTTGACGTAGCACGCGACGTGTCACGCATATATTATATGTTACTTTCAAGCCACCCGGTATATTACGAAATTCTTAGTAATATTTCAACATAAGTTACTTTTAAGCCCCCCGGTATATTCCCGCGCGCCGCCTTATCATCCTAACGTATCTTTCTCGACTACGTCACATTTTACAGCAAGAAGCGTACGGTGCGCGCGCTCGACCGTCGATGTAGGAACCAGCGCCGCCTTATCATCCTAACGTATCGTGAATATGTAATGTGATCTCTTACCTCCAATTTCAATTGATAGCTCCTTTGGAGTGAATTCGCTATTTACTACTATGCCTTGTACAGGGTGTTTCGTAAGTAATCTAAAATATTGTAGTGGGCGCTTTGTCACTCCATTTTAAGACGAACAGTTCTTATAAACATCTTTGATAAGTCTTGTCGTTACTGGGATACAGGGTGTTGAATTGTTTTATTATTTTATTGAAAGCAGCAGCATGTGTTAAACATAACGGAAAAATAGTACATTTCAGAGCATATGTTCAAAATGTGTACCTCCAGCGAAAATGGTTCGTCTAATTGGTTGGCGAATGCGTTCGAAGATACCAGGATTGTTATGAATAACACTACAGCCTTGTATGATACGATTTTGAAGATCGGGGTTTTGTAAATGAGCGATTTCAGATATCCCCACACACAAAAATCCAGAGGATTGTGTCCAGGTGACCTAGGGGGCCACGGGTGTGGAGATCCTCGTCCGAACCAATGGTCTGGAAAAACGTTATTTAAAAACTCGCGTACAATCACTGCAAAATGTGGAGGAGCACCGTCATGCATGAACCACAAAGCCTTCTACAAATGAGAGGTACATCTTCTAAAAGAACTAGAAGTTCATTTTCTAGATAATGAAGATATGTCTCACCGGTCAACCGTGCAGGACATAAAAATGGTTCTATTAAATAATCTTTGATGGTGCCAAGCCAGACATTGACCGAAAATGTTTGTTGGAATATAGTTTTACACGTATGGAACGTGGATTTACATCTTCCCATATGTGGTCATTATGAAATTCATAATGCCATGTCTTGAAAAGTTAACTTCATCCGTAAACTGAATATTGGCAGCAAAATTGGGTTTGTTTGCGATTTTGTTTAAAATCCATTGGCAATATTGTTTACGGAGCGGATAGTCAGTAGGTAGCAAATGTTGAACACGTTGAACGTGATATGGATACAATAAATTATCTTTTATAATATTCCAAACAGTTCTGTTATTAACATTTACTTCATCAGCAATTTTTCTGGTACTCGTTTCTGGATGTTGGTCAATAACTTGAAGAATCTGGATTGTGGAGTTCTCACATTTCTGGGTCGTCCAATAATATTCTTTGATTTAGCAAAAGTTCCAGTTTCTTGTAAACGAATATGTATCTTAATAAACGTATCAGAACATGGTAAACGATTATTTGGATAACTCTGGGCATATACATACGTTTAGCCTCTAAAGCAGGACGCGCACTGAATTCGCTCGACTCGGATCGACACGGCACAGCATTGCCGAACGTTTTGCATTGTTCTTATTTCAATATATCACCGCGCACTCATTCGGATCGGCACTGCAGTGACCGTTCGACTCGACTACGGCGGAGATTCCTTGGGATAGCAACTTTTGCTGAACCGAACCCCCAGTTGATTATTTGCAATCCAATATTGGTGTAAATACTGTATTTACCATGGAGGAAAAGTAATTGGTAGGATAGATAACATGTTGCTAGTCGATTCAGTGCGCGGGTAATAGTTATGCCGATCCGATCCGTTCCGTGTCCATCCGAGTCGAGCGGATTCAGTGCGCGTCCTGCTTAAGGCTAATCCATACAAAAAGTGCATATTAGCCATTTCAGCATTAGTAAGCGCAGGCATCGTTGTTAACTCAACACAAACGAGAAAACTGGTGTTACAACAAAACTAAAATGGTAAAAATTTCTTATTCGTTTTTTGCGTTGGTTTTTAGGTTTGACACAGTATTTGTCAACATTATTTCAAAGTCCACGTAGAAAAAGCACGTTCTTACGTATTACTTATAAAAACCAGTAGCGTCACCGGGAAAAATAAATTTCACTTACAGAGCTCATTTATTACAAACAATTCAACACCCTGTATCTCATCTCAACGACAAGACTTATCACACATGTTTATAAGAACTTTTCGTCTTAAAATGGAGTGACGAAGCGCCCGCTACAATATTTTAGATTACTTAGGAAACACCCTGTATATCTACTACTGCTATTCTCATTTTGAAAGTGTTGTTTCGAATTGAACTTGAATACTGACTGCGGTCAGAGCAGCGCAGCGGTTCATTTATACTGTTAACCGATGCGCTGAGGGGGAAGTATCCTATTACGCATGTATAAATTATTATGCGGCTGACCTCGGTATGTTGAAGAAATGTGGCTTGAACGTAGTTAATTTAAACTCTTAACAATTTCGGTAAGAGAAAAGTATTCCATTAAACAATCGTGAATGATTATGCAGTATACTTTAGTATTTTGTGGAAATGCCATGTTTGCTTCAATGTCGAGTTTTACATCGACTGTAGATGCCTTCATACTTTCTTCTTGTTTCGAGCAATCTATTACAAATAATGCACGTTTTTTAAAAGCAGAATAATCAAGCAGGGGACGCTTTTGGGTGGAATTAGTGTAGCTAATTAAGTATAGTTGAAGTAGGCTTCATTGTAGTCTGTTTTACCAAAATCCAATCGCATTCTTTCATTAGGCCAATATTCACCATTCAATGACAGCCTGATACTTTGAACATCGGCATTATCAAACAAAGTAGAATCAGTTTTGCTGTTGTCGTCACGTCTATTTGTTTGAAAGAACACGATGACATAACGAGGTCTTTCGACGGATGTCGTCGTTTTAACAGCCCAAACCTCACGTCTTGCCCCCGTAGTGATTGCAGGTAATTCATGTAGTTCCCACTTTCTGAATGGAATAACTATTGGCTGATCTATTTGAATTGATTTCATAAGTTCCAATTTAATGTCATCATTAGGATATATATGCTTAATTTTTAGCTCAACGCTAGTAATTGTAATTGTCAAATCACCCGAACCGTTCAAGGTTGAGACTTGTTGGAAAACGTCCCACTCATCCTCGCAAACTATTTTTTCTTAATAAGCAGCGAGTGGCTAGGAAGAATGTGAATTGATGGTTTTATATGACGCCATTTTGCGGTGGATCGATTGTAGTGCTATCTAGCGGCACGTGTTGAAAGTAGGTATAAGGTAGAAAACTGGGAAATCAGAAACTGTAATTAGTGTACTGGGCCCGTATTCTTAAGGGACTAGTGAGAATCTCACCAATGAGATAGGTGTATTGCATGGTTGCCTAAAACATGAGAGTTTCAAATTTGTCGTATTTTCAAAGGAAATGGTGAGATCTGCACTGTTGTCAGACTTCTACGTAAATTTAAAAAAGTTAAAATGTTCTTACTCGTTTTAGACCGGTTTTATCGGTATCATATATTATTATACAAGCATGCAAGTTATAGTTTTGTATGTTTTGTAAAGTAGTTATGTATAATAATGAAAAGTAAAATTCAGCCTTCCAGACGGCAACATCGCTAAGCAAATTTAACCACACTTTTCTTGTTGACAGTTGATTAATGCACAATTACACTGTTTACAGTTTACTTGTTTACTAGAGTCTCATATTTATTCGTGTAGTATAATTACCTTGTGTAAGACAATCCTATTCACTCAAATCAATAATGGATTTAAATAATTTGTTGGATCCCCTCAATGTGAACATGATCAACCAAGTTATGGGTGATCTCCAAGAACTTGAAGAGGATGTTTTGGATCAGCCAGATGAAAATGTGCAATTTGTTGGAATAGATCCTTTCGAAACATTAAGTGGAGATCAATTTCAAAAAGTATATCGGCTAAGTAAACCATTAGTCATAGACTTGATTGAACTCCTTCAACCATACATGAAGCCACCAAAAAATGAATATTCCTTGAGCTTAAGGATGAAGGTAATTAAACTGATTTTTCCTAATATATACAGCCCTCCAAATATCTTTGTGCTGTAGATAGTTATAGTTTCTGAAGGACTATTTACGTTAATGATTGAAATATTCTAGGTACTTATGGCACTTCATTTCTATGCTAGTGGTAGTTATCAGGCCATAATTGGTTCCAGTATGTTTTATGGAGTTAGTCAAAGCTCAATGAGTAGAACCATTTTAGAAGTGGCCCTGGCTCTAAATCATCCAAATATATTTGATGAATGGGTTTCCCTTCCACAAAATATGGAACAATTAAATTCTGTTAGTCAAAGGTTGGTATAATAACTTATTTATATATAATACCAATGGAATTATATATTAGTGAGTTAAATTATGTGTTTGAGTATTAATGTTTCCTTCTTAATTTATTAGGTTTTTTGAAAAATATGCTTTTCCTGGCATTGTGGGATGTCTCGACTGCACACATGTTGCCATTGTCAGACCTATGGAAGATGAACATGTTTATGTAAATAGAAAGACATATCATTCCATAAATGTGCAACTTGTAAGTATAGTTATTAAACACATGTAAGTAATTAATTAATTTTTTCCCATTTCTATAGATCTGTGATGATAATTTACGCATTTTAAATATAAATGCCAGGTTTCCTGGAAGTGCACATGACACTAGAATATGGAATGAATCCCATATTTCAAATTTAATGGAGGAAATACACAACCATCACCCAAATAAATATCATTTATTGGGAGATTCTGGTAGGTATTGTTATTATTATTTAGAATAATAATAATAAATAGGAATAATTTGTTGTTTAAGGATACCCAACTAGACCATGGCTATTAACTCCAATACAGAATCCACATCCAGGCTCACCCGAAGAGCGGTACAACAATGCTCAGATGAGTATCCGAAGCCTAATTGAAAGGTGCAATGGGGTGCTTAAAAATAGATTTAGATGTCTATTAAAACACAGAGTTCTCCATTATTCCCCAGAACGAGCATCTCTTATTACAAATGCATGTGTGGTACTACATAATATGTGCATTGCACATAACATACAAATGTTGTATGGTGATGGAGAGGAGGAAGTTAATGGTGAGGAACTTGGGGTCATTATCTTCAGGAATGATGCCAATGGACAGCCTGCTGCTAATCCAGGTTTAGCTGCTGGTTTGGCTAAAAGAAGGCACATCATTCAAACCTATTTTTAGATATATTTTTTCATTATTTTGATATCACTTCCTCATATCCATGCTATATATTAATTAAAATTATTCAAAATAATATTTAGTTTTATTTTTAATAAAATGTACTCAAACACAATCATTCAAACAACAAAAATGAATTTGTTAGGAAGCAATACAAGTTGATGGAATAAAAAAATATTTCTATTCCATTTATTTGTTAATCAGGAGAAGTGTGAAATAAAGAAATGCAATATAGAGATTAAATATATATATTATATTTCAAAAGTAGTAACATATTTAAATTAATAAAATATTGACAAAACACAAAAAGGAAAACCACTATTATTCAGAAGGTTGCAAGGCATTTTTTATTTCTCCAAGTTCAAAGCATATTTGTCTTAACAAACTAAGTTTTTCATTTCTATAATTTCTTGTCTCATTTGCCTGCTCTTTTGACATTTCCAATAGTCTAGCAGATTGTTCTTGAGAAACTTTTAATCTATTGAGTTTAGTTTGTGTTCTGTTTCGTATTTTTCTTTTAAGTGGCTGTCTTTTAATTGAGTAGGAATGATCTGAACATAATAAAATCAAAATATATAAGTAACACAATAACTATCTAGTACCAACTTCCGGATCTAATTGAATGCAATACAATATTTCAACTACAGTTATAAAACTTGGATGGAAAAAATAATTATGTTCAAAATAACATTAATACATGAAAACATACCACCAGTAGCTCCTGCTTGAACCAAAGGTGTGTCACTGCGCACCTGTCCTTCGCTGGGTAAATGAGTTTCTGACAATCAAAGATTGAATTTGGTTTAAGTTAAAACTATCAAAAAGTATAAAAATATCAGATTTACCTTCTACGAAAAAATCTTCATTGTGAAGCTCCATTGGTTCATCACTGTTTAATGTTGGTATTTCAGACTATAAAATAAGCAAGTATTTATAATTATTTTTTTCTACAAACTTCCCCAAATTCATACCTGTTTTTCTAATGGATCTGCTTCAAAATTAAAAGTTAGCTTTGACCCTGACTCTCGAACACTTCAACCAGTCTTTCTTGGCCCCTCCAATCACTGAGTTTAATTGATCAGCAACTTGTTCCCACAATTTTTTGTTAACCTGCCTGGTAAATTCTCCTGTAAATACCCCGCTAATCAATTCAGGATGCTCTGATAAAAACTCAACCAGAATGAGCTTTTGCTCATCCGTTGGATATTTTTTATCTCCCATTTAATATAAAAAGGGGTTCTTAACAAAAAATTTAACTTAAAACGAAAAAAGGGGTTCTTAACAAAAAATTTAACTCAAAACGAAAAAAGGTAGCAACACAAACGTTATACTAGATGAAAAAAATTAAAAAATCATACGAAAAATAATGGCGAGATGCAAACATAAAATAACTTTGGATGCAAAATGATAAGAAGTGCATAGAATAATTAAACGTAGACCCATAGAATAATAAATTATTTGCTACTCTATGCGTAGACCCAACCTTCCTTATCTCTGAACGAGGTGATAAAAATTTCAATATCACCGGACGAAATCCAATACGCATGTTTCTAAGCTTCTCACCGCTTTTTGCGAGATTCTCTATCGGTCCGAACCATGAGAGATTGAATCTCTCTCGTTTCAGGCAACCCGTAATGCATCAATCTCATTGGTGAGATTCTCACTAGTCCCTTAAGAATACGGGCCCAGCTATCTACTTTTAACTCACTTAATAATGTCAATTGTGCCATGTTTCAATTATAAACTAACTAGATATTTCAGAGTTCCTTTAATCATAAGTTCTTTGTCAGATATTCTTCCTGGATATAAGTCAGAGATAAATGTTGTGAAGCCATTTGGACTTATTCCGAGTAATACTTTAACAGTGTTATGTGCTTTGTATTCTGAATATGTTGATGATTGCACAATGCAATCACCTGGTACTTCAATAAATATTTCCGTGGCATCAAAAATTATTTTTGTGCTAGGATATGTTTGCTTAAAGCATTCAGGTAGATCTACTATTAGCTGTTCACTGGCCCAAATTGGAATTTGTGTGAAATAAACAAATATAATGTTTATCCAAAACCTGAAAATTTTTGATATGGTGGCTGGACTTACATTATATTTATTTGCCAGGTCGACAACTAGTAGCCCAACTCTAAGCCTACTAATTGTCATGAACAGCTGAGTGTCCATTTCTAAAATATGCAACGATTCATTAAAATTTGGATTGCTGTTTTCCAAAAATTTCTTCCCTTCCTGAATTATAAAACTGGCAAACATTTTATATTTTTTCGGATTTTTAAAACCAGTATAAAAATTTAGACGATCAGGGTTTTCTACTATTCGTTTGGGGGTGTTATGTTCCTGCATGTTTTTAATTGTTTGCTCAAGTTCAGCATTCTCTCTTTCCAAATGATGAGTGTACTTCTGCACATTTTTATGTAGCTCACTATGATTGTCGATACTACCTACATATGCATAAGAATGCTTATATCATATATTTGATATTCTAAAATAATAAATATTATAACTAGGATATTTATAGAGAGATCAAAACACCTACTATTTTTGTCCGGTTTTTCCTTCACTTGATTAAAATGGACATGACATATCCTCTTGTAACATGTCTATCGACCTGTTTCGATTTGACGAAATAATTTCGATTTGACGAAATAATTTCGATTTGACGAAATAATTTCGATTTTACCGCTTGCCGTCATAGTAACCACTTCCAATATAGTTCTGTGATCTAAATTCCTCTTATCGTTGACCGTTACGACAATTGACATATGATGTCAACGCTCGATCCTATGGGGTGATTTTCATCCCTTTCCGTTACCTACCCTCGAGTTGAAAGGACTTATCGTCTACCGTCTCTTAAATTTATTTAAGTTTTTACCTTAAATTGCTGTGGTAAGTACAAAATTATAATTTATATTTATCAAGCTTTTTCTAAAGTAGTGGCTGATATAATTTTTTTGTGCATTTCTTATTTTTTTACAGAGATAGACGAATATACACATACCACGTGGTCAACTACATTTCTTTTATACTTGTACATTACTTTTAAACTAAATCTTTTATCGCAGTTGTGGGGTATCCCCCCAAATCCTTTAATTCCATGTTCTCAACAATGATACCGAAAAAAATCGATAGTTGTAGTATATAGCCCAGAAAAGAGCTATTTTCCCCCCATTTCTTCAACCATAAATTATTTATTTGGTATTCTGAAAAAAAAATTAGTGTGAAATATACATTTTAAAAATCTTTAATCCCGCCAACACTTCTTAGTGGCCTTTGGTAGCTTAGGTGGCATATTACGTTGGGTACTTACTTTTCTCGCCACCTCAGCCAATCTAGCTCGCTCACTATCCCGCCAACACTTCTTAGCGGCCTTTGGTAGCTTAGGTGGCATATTTCTGATCACATCCCTCCCCTCTACGTTGGGTACGTATGTGGGACAATCATCATTGTCTCACCTATCCTCGGGAGGGACGTATGTGGGACTGCTTTCATCTTCATCTCCCAAATTTGGTCTTCCAATCATATTCTAAAAACAGTGTGAAATATACATTTAAAAAATCTATAATTTTAAACATCCATCACACTTTTCTCTCCACCTCAGCCACCTCAGCTCGCTCACTATCCCGCCAACACTTCTTAGCGGCCTTTGGTAGCTTAGGTGGCATATTTCTGATCACATCCCTCCCCTCCACGTTGGGTACGTATGTGGGACAATCATCATTGTCTCACCTATCCTCGGGAGGGACGTATGTGGGACTGCTTTCATCTTCATCTCCCAAATTAAGTCTTTCAATCATATTCTAAAAACAAATTAGCGGGAAATAAAACATTTATCTAAAAACTAAAAATCACACTTACAGTATTGGATGTTGAACTACCCCAAGCTTCATCAACCATTACACCTGTACTGTATGCCATTGTAGTAAGTCTTAATTGCAACTATACACTGCTCTAGTACTCAGTTCATTATATATACCTACATACCGCTTCCCACCAGTAGTGTAACAAAGGGGATTCAAGCACACCATGGGCGTCCGGTTCTTTTTTGTTGAGGGGGGCTAGTGTGAGGTGTGATCGCCAGCGCTAAAATAATGTGAATGTTATTCTCTGTCGTTAGATCATTTTACGCGTGAGACGGTCAAACTCGACCTGACGTCGTACATTCAGGAATTTGTCGAGACTTGTTAGAAAAGATATGACGTCACCGGGTCACCCGAACCGTTCAAGGTTGAGACTTGTTGGAAAACGCCCCACTCATCCTCGCAAACTATTTTTTCTTAATAACAAATCCAAAAGTTCTGAAATTTAAACAGTATACCTAAGTCTGTAGGATAGTACGTTTCACTCTAGGAAGCAACGACGGATTCTGCATATAAAATGTCCACATTAATGGCAAGTTTTATTATATTAACGGCAATTGTAAACAATGACTTGTATGTGAACAGTCTCAATAATGTGAACTATAAATGATAAATTTTAATCTTAATTGTACTATCTTTAAAAATAAACCTAATCATTCCTAGCACTACAGGCCATGATTTACCGTCCAAGCCACAAGCAATTTTGGGTAAAGATATTGTCCTTACCATATTGCTTGTCGCATGGACTTTCATGTCCTGTAATGCCATGAAAATGAATTTATAATTAGGTTTATGGAAAAATAGTTGCTTAGTTATTAGATAGTATATGTATCTCTGTTGTACATATAGTACACCCACACTACCCTTTTTTTTTCTGGGATTTTAAGTAGTCCGTGTGATTAAACTTTCGCCTAAAAAAAATATTTATTTGAAAAACCATATATTATCAAAAGTGCCCAAAAAACCAATAACTCACCGAAATTGAAGAGCAATTCCTTTAGACATCTGGAAATCTTCGGACACACAATGTCCTATAGCACCGCCAGCTTGTAGCAAATCCCCACGAACAAAATCAATATGTGATGTGGGGATTTTTTTTTGGTTGAATTTCTTCCAAAATGCTCGGTACTCCCTGAAAATAGTTACGAAGTGAAATATGAAGAAGAACCAAATAAAGATACTTACATTTCTACGAAACTAATCACACAACTGAAAAATAAAATAAAATAATGCAAAGACAAAATCACAAACAAAAATGCAACACTATATCTGACAAAGATTGTAAGCAAACTAAAAACTCCAAACTCTTACAGTTTGCTGGATCACAGATTAATCTAAACCTACAGAAGGGGTATTTATTTCAAACGAATCGTTCCTAGTACCTCCTTCTGCTTGGGTATTATATTTTTGGGGACTACCTTTGTTAATCCATTTCCGCCTTTATTGGGGATTATACTGAACATCAAGGTGGATCATTACGCAATTACACATAAGCCGTAATTATTGATGGAATACCCAGTACCACTAATAATAAATTGTCTTTAGGCGCATATTTGTTTTTATTTTCTCAGTAATTTTACCCAATAAGTGAACAGTAAAAGTTTTAAGGTAGGTCCGTTTTCAGATGTATGAAATAAGAAATAGTTATAAATGTTTTATGTTTGGCACTCTCACACGCTATTACTTTAGTAACCTACCCTAATCCACTAGCCACCCCAATAGGTTATTCAACTTATTTCATTTTTCGATTCGTGGATTTATGTAACCGCAATCCACGTTTTATTAAACAAATTATGTTTTCATACCCAAATGGTTCAGTCAAAATTGCAGATACTAAATTAATGAAAATCCTCACTGCAATCTACAGAAGCTGCAAGACCGAATTGGAGGAGACAAAGTTAATAGAATTACTCCGGAAGTTATTCGTAATGTGGAAGAGGAATGTGCTCATCGATTGGCTTTTTGAGCATTCATATCAGCTGAATATTATTGTGTATTAATTAACTTTAATTAATTCGTTTATTGTAAAATTACTCTCTGATTAAATTAAATTACTTTTTTTTGCCTTGTATAAGCATAATCCTGTTAAATGAGGTATTATAAGAACCACATCTCAATTTAAAATCAAATCAACGATTAGGTACGTCACTGTGTCAAAACTGGTGACGTCATAATTTTCGCCCACTATTAAAAAAATCGGCATTTGAAATTGAAAATCGACCCATTTTCAGAATTTGGTAAAAAGTAAATTGTTTGCGAAATAGTTACTGAATTTGTTCCATCATTAGTCGCGCATTATCCTGTTGGGTATTCGTTTCAAATAAATTAATTTGACATAATTATTTGAAATACAAAATCATTATTTGTTATTTCAAATACTCTTTCAAAAAACATTTTGCGCTTTAAAGTGTAAGAAAAATACACGGTATTATAACTATATAAAGGCCTATCTTTATACAATGGTATTATCTATATAGTCTATATAGAAAGGACAAGGAGTAATAAATCATTCATTTAAGTAGATTTCATAGACGTACCAAAATATATTTTAAGGGGGTATACCGTAAGGTACATTTTGTATTGAACAACCCAGTTTTCTTAGAAACATTATCGGGAATATTATTTTAAAAGAAAGTAGGTACATTAAATCAGTACTTAGTATTAGTTCTTTGAGTAAAGTTTTCTTAGAAACATTATCGGGAATATTATTTTAAAAGAAAGTAGGTACATTAAATCAGTACTTAGTATTAGTATTAGTATTAGTACTTAGTATTAGTTTGTCGTTAGGTTTGCAGCCACCATCCGGAAAAGGAAAAAGTCTTATCATTGTCCATGTTGGAAGTTCTGAAGGTTTTGTTGATGGTGGATTATTAACTTTTATTTCAAAACGCACGGGGGACTATCACGAAGATATGAATGGGGATGTCTTCGAGGAATGGTTTGTTCAAATGTTGGATCTGATTTCAAAAGGGGCTGTTATTGTTATGGACAACGCAAGTTACCATTCACGGTTACGAGAAGCATTGCCCACAAGTCGTTGGCGTAAAGCAGAGCTTTTGGAGTGGCTTATTTCGAAAAATATTAAGTTTCCAAAAGATCCACTAAGGAAAGAACTTTACAGAATTGCAAAAATGAACAAGAATAAATACAAAACCTACATTGTAGAAGAAATGGCTTCTTCTCGTGGTATATCAGTTCTTCGACTTCCCCCTTATCATTGTGAACTTAATCCCATAGAATTAATATGGGCTCAGGTAAAGGGGGAAGTTGGAAAAAAAATACTACTTTTAAAATAAACGATGTTGTGAAATTGTTTGAGAGTGCTGTAAGTCATGTTAGTAAGGAACATTGGACAAACTGTATCGAGCATGTTATCAAAGTAGAGGCAAATATGTGGAAAATTGACAATATTTGTGATGATTTAATCGACCCTATTATTATTAATGTCAACAACGATTCTTCCTCTTCCGAGTCGGATATAGAATAAAATGTAAGTAATAAATGTATTCCAATAATTATTTCGTTTCATTTTTTATTATATTATAATTTGAAACGTATTTTTTTCCCAAAATACACACCACTGCATTGCGTTATTGCTTATCTGCTAATCCTTTAACAACGAAGAAACCCTAAACTTTGCTACAACTGAAACAAATACGGGGTCGATCTACCTGGTTTTTAGATTTACGGAAGAAATGTAATTTAAAGTAAGAGATTTATCAAAAATTTCATGGTGCTCCCTGTAAAGGTTTTGCATACTTAATTAGGGTTTATTACTCCTCGTACTTTTTGTACATACTATACCCCTATTAAATATTCTCAATCTTACCTGATCCACCGATAACAGTCGAGAAGGGTTTTTTTTGGGTTTGTGCCAATATCTTATCTTAAGACCGACGACTAGAATATATCCATAAAAAAATTTAGAGATCTATTTGAAGACGTTTGCGAAATATCAACATTTATATTTTACTTTCTTACTTAGATTAGAATAACCGCCTTTTTTTTATTAGTTTCTTGCTTTCGTTTTTGTAATTTTGAAATTTTATGTAGGTACCAAGGTTGTATGAGATCGTTGAGAAAGGAGATAATAACAATAACAAGTTGTAACAATATGCTTGATTTATTTGACGATAGGATTTTTCATTTCATGATAAGACTGAGAAAATATTAGAAGACAATTGATATCAAAATGATCATATACTATAATGATATTATGTTAGAACTAATTCCTTTTGCAAAAAAATTATCAGAATTTAAAAAGCTTCTCTTAATTGAATTTGGAAGCAACTGTAGATACAAAACTAATATTTTTATAGTAATTATAATTTCAAAATATCTATCACTAGAGTACTGTTTAATAATAACACAAATCTGAGAGTAGTGCGAATGCATGTTTACCTTACAGGGCTGGTGCACAAGTAATTGATACACTTCTAACCGTACCACGAGTTTATTTAATAAAAACAGGCTACCTTTAACGATAGAAAATGTAGTACCTACTTCAGTTTTTTTCCAGATATGAAAAAACTAAGCGGTTTATATTAATGAGGATATCTGCTTTTGTCACCATGTCACTATAGTAGGCATGATGACTGATTTTGAAAAATTGCTTCACGATGTTTGTACGCATAACCTTTATCAAAAAAATCTTTTTTTGTTAATAAAGACTAGGGGAAATTTACGTTTTTAAAAATACAACCAACCAAAACGTTAAAGTAGTATAATGGCGTCTCTATAAATAAATACCTACTTCAATAATATTTCAGTTTACAAATTAAATTTTTTTTGGTTACTTTGAATGTGAATTAATTTGTGTGATAGTAATGAATTCTATAACGAGTAAATATCATTTAAGCGATTCAAAACTAGAAGATACGATAAAAGTTAGAACAATATACAAAGGTATCAGCTTTATCAGAAAACTATAAAAATAACATTAAAAGAGTACAAAACTGCTATGTCAATTTAGTATGTGGCGGCATAGAAGTCGTAATTCAACGTTACATTATTACTCTAGCCTGAATATCAAATATCGCCTGTTCAGCCCTGTAAACCTTCCTTTCCTCACTCTTATACAGAATAGATCAGCATACATAAAAACAAACACACAATATTCGGCAATCAATAGGTTTTTGGAAATTGCTCGGTGTGTGTGTTCAGCTAATTTGTGGTTTATGTGAACAATTATCAGACATATCTAAAAATCTTTTTTACTATTTATATTTCAATATTTTGTTGACATAGCTTGCATGCAATTCGTAGAAATTGTTGTTATAAGGTAGTTTTGAATTTTACTACTAATAATAAACAACGCTATATATATTTTTTTCAATTTTGTGGTTTCTGTAGAAATTTTTATTCTGTTTGATTGAAATTCGCTTTTATTTCTTTAAATTGTTTGAACTTTGAATTTTATGGGAAATATTTTAATATTTTTGCTTCAATATGCCACGTAAAACTGTAATTGATTGCGAAAAACTTTCGGAGTGTCTTTTGCAAGTGGCGCCCGGCGCCTCTTATCAATATTTTTCGGGTTTAAAGCTAGACGACAAAATTTTAACTCAAGCTACTCAACTATATTTTAAAAACTGTTCACTTCGTAATGTTTATAAAATTCAACGACTTTTAATAAGAAACACGGGTAATATAAAACAATTCTTTGTTAGAAACGGCAACAGAGAATGCGGATCCGATGAGGAAATAGAAAAAATTCGGCTTTTTATTAATCAATCTAAAATTTTCTTATTAAATGATTTGCTCGGTAGCTATGTTTCATCGGACGGAGTGTATGGGTCATTATGTTTTCATTTCGGCATTCGTAATCGTTACCGCTTAAATAAAAAATGGCTCCGTAATTTTAATAAAAGCTGTGAAAAAAACGCCTCTAGTATTCGTGAAAGTAGTTTTATAAATCGGGAAAATTCTGTAATGGAATCTATTTCAGTTTCGGATAACTTAAATTTGGTAGGAGCAACCGATAGTTACAACGTAGACGTAGAGGATCAACAGGAACACGATGCTTCAGTTGTGTCCGTTGATTCCAACAATCCGGATATAGGAAATGTCTCAACAAATATTACGGATATTTTAAATGTAACTCCGCCAACTTCACACAATATCCCAGTCACAATAAGAAATATACATTATGAGAAAGTAAATGAGTCGCCGAGACAACTGGAAAATTTGTTCGACGTTCATTCCAAAAATACAAGGAAAAATTTAAATTTTGGTAATTGCGCGTATTTCGAGGGATCGTTTGAATTGTCATTACAAGAATTGTTAGAAATAAATAATAATGGCAAATTGGAAAAGTACTATAGTACTATAAGACATAAATTTAAAACTGTGAACGGTTCCTGCGTTTTAAATTTCAAAAAATCATTTGCTAATAGATCTAAAACAACATACACTATATATGCTTACTGTAGCCATAGACAGTGTAAGACATTTGTAATTCGTCTCCAAACACAACATTCAAATGTTGTCGGTACGGTTCATAGCACTTTTCCCGGTATTCGTCACAATCCTGATGAAAAATATACAACATACGTACGTGCTTATGAGCGGCAATTGTTGTCAAATGAATTAGTTTCGTCAACTAGTTCTTCTGTCAGGATGACAGATGTTAATTCTACTCCTATTAACGGCATAGTGAGTGGAAATTTAGGGAATATTAAGGCTAACGAAGTATACCGAAAAATCAAATCCGAGGCGATGTCGCAATTAGATAGAGATAAGGACGATTTCATTGATTTAAGATTGATGAAAATAGAGCATCCAGAATATATTTTGAGGTTAATGGATGACTTTGCTGTTTACGTTTCTAGTAGAGAGCAACTAGATATACTGCAAACAGCTAGTGTAACGACACCCTCCGTTACGTTACATTTGGACGCGACGGGAAGCTTAGTCAGAAATGCTGACAAAGATAACAAGAAACGGGTTTATTATTATGCGGCAGTAATTCATATTGCGGAAAAACAATTTGTTTGCCCGATCTTTGAAATGGTTACTGACCAACATGATGCACGGAGCATCGGTTATTGGTTAGAATACGTCAAGGACTATGCAATTATTAATAATTGTAAATGGCCTTCATTTTCCACAATTGTCACCGATTTTATTTTCGCGCTCATGAACGCGGTTATTCGTCAATTGATAGGTATGGAATCATTGACTGAATATATCAATATTTGTTACGCCTCTAGCACTACCTCTTCGAAACCAACCGTTTTTTTAAAAGTTTGCTGCTGCCATTTTATAAAAATTATAGTAAATGACATAAATAAAATCGTAAAGAATAATAAACATAAATTTTTTTTTAAGAGTACTTTGGCATCACTATTCTTGGTCGATTCTCTGGAAGAAGCGGCAATTTGGTTTAAGAACTTTTTAATTATTTGTTTAACAAAAACTAAATCAACAGATGTAGAAACTAGTTTAAATTTCTTAAGTAACAATAGTAACGAATTGTTTGACGATACAATAGAGGTAAATATTAATATCGAAGAGAAAGGCAAAACTAATTTTGAAAATAGTAATTATTATAAATATTTTAAAAGTATTTTTGATGAATTTGTTGAATCTTTTAGCGTCTCTAAAACTGAAAACGAGTATTTTAATCCAGAAATCATTAATATAGTATTGAAAAAATAGTTGCCTTTCCTTCCATTATGGTCCAACATCATAAGCGATGAAAGTAGAAACAGATTTAGTAACGCACCCGTAGAGAATTGGTTCGGGCAGCTTAAGAATAATTATAAATTACCGCGTAGTCAAAAATGCAGTCGATTTATACGGGCATCTCGCGAAATTGTTTTAGCGAAGTACAAAGAAATTAAACTTAATATTCCGAAATCGGGGTGTGCTAGAGGTAACAAACGAAAATTGAACCCAAAAGTAAATTCAATGCTCGCGACGGAAAAATGGGCCAAGAAGCGGAAAATAAATCAAACATATTTTAATAATGCCGTTAATTTACCAAAAATTCCTCGTTCGTGTAATAATAATAAAACACTGAACATCCAATCACCAACGAATTTTACTTTGGATATTCGCGGTAATAATACGGTTAAAAATCAAAATTATTATTTCGATTTCGGCGTGCGTTACGCTGTTGGTATTTTTGAGGGGGCTACACCTTTTCATTACCTAGAAATAGGGGATTACGTTACACTCGCGGATCATCATGATATTAGTAAAATGTGGTTATCGAATTTTTTAATTGATATATCTCTTTTTTTGTTCGCGAAAGGTCGTACAAACAGAATATGCGTGATATCCAGTATAGATTCTCTCAACATTTTCAACAATCCTAATCAGGACATTAAAAACCCCCAATTATCATGCTACGGCATAACTTTGATTCCTGTTTTAATAAATTCTAACCATTGGTGTTTAGCTATCGCGGATGTCGAAAATAAAGCGTTTTCTTTTTTGAATCCATCAGGAAGTACTTCTCAAGAGTCAATTAAGTTCATGAATATTTTCTTAGATTTTTTTAATTTCGATAAGCCATCGTGGAATACGTTCCAGATCATCCATCCAGTTCAAACGGACGATTTTAATTGCGGAGTTTTCGTTTTAATGTTTTCTCAAAAAATTATTAATAGTCTTAGTTTCAATTTGGAAAATTTACAGCCCCCAAAACAGTTCCGGGAATACCTTGAATCTTACATATTAGAAAGTTCGGATAATTTAGAAGAATATTGTTTGTGCGGAAATCTACATCGGGCTAGTGTGGGGAGAGGAAATTCGTTTGATGATTGGGTGCAGTGTTCGTTTTGCAATCGATGGGTATATTATTTATGTATCAAAAATGTAAATGTTGATAAAACGCGACGATTCGACGTGCAATTTCCGGAAGATTTTATTTGTGCGGTTTGCGAAAACTATAAGAATCGTTTACCATAATCATAGTTGGCCGGGATTTCATTTTAGGAATATGCGTAACATTTAGATCTATTTTTGTACTCGTTATCGCGTAATCGTCAGACACTTGGAGAAAAAACTCCAGAAGTCTTGGACAACTATTGTTCAAGATAAATGCGCCAGTGTCTTCGTGTATAATTTTCGGAATGGCATATTATGTAGTCGTCACTAAAAGTTTTAAATATTTCTTATAAACGCGTAATCGTCAGACACTTGGAGAAAAAACTCCAGAAGTCTTGGACAACTATTGTTCAAGATAAAAGCGCCAGTGTCTTCGTGTATAATTTTTGGAATGGCATATTATGTAGTCGTCACTAAAAGTTTTATATTCCTTATAAACGCGTAATCGTCAGACACTTGGAGAAAAAACTCCAGAAGTCTTGGACAACTATTGTTCAAGATAAATGCGCCAGTGTCTTCGTGTATAATTTTAGTACTCGTCGTGCATGACTATTCAATAAGATTCTTCAAATCGCTCTTTCTAGTTAATTATATACTTAATGCACTATAAATCTGTTATTCCAGTTTAACACTAATTTAATTTTTCAATAACTAACGAATGCATGTTTTTAATAATCGTGGATTAGGCCTTAAAGGGGAACCCACGTTAAAAAAACGCATCGAATCCTCTACCTCCTGGGTGATGTGGAAACGAGGATACTTTAATCTGTCATGCTAAGGACCAAATTGTATTGGACATTAATAAACTCGTGTATGTAGATCAACGAGAGAAAATAAAGTAAAGTATAATTTTTAAAAAAACTTATTTTTATTTTTTTTCTCACCCTTGGAACGTTTGTCAGTAATTTTTGAATATGTCACGTTAAAGACTATCGGTTTATCAATCTATTTCTGATTTTTTTTTCCATGGACATCATTATATGTAGATACAGGAGAGAAAATAAAGTAAAGTATAATTTTAAAAAAAACTGATTTTTATTTTTTTTCTCACCCTTGGAACGTTTGTCAGTAATTTTCGAATGTCACGTTAAAGACTATCGGTTTATCAATCTATTTCTGATTTTTTTTTCCATGGACATCATTATATGTAGATACAGGAGAGAAAATAAAGTAAAGTATAATTTTTAAAAAAACTGATTTTTATTTTTTTTCTCATCCTTGGAACGTTTGTCAGTAATTTTTGAATATGTCACGTTAAAGACTATCGGTTTATCAATCTATTTCTGATTTTTTTTTCCATGGACATCATTATATGTAGATACAGGAGAGAAAATAAAGTAAAGTATAATTTTTAAAAAAACTGATTTTTATTTTTTTTCTCACCCTTGGAACGTTTGTCAGTAATTTTTTAATATGTCACGTTAAAGACTATCGGTTTATCAATCTATTTCTGATGTTTTTTTCAATGGACATCAACAATATACGTAGATACAGGAGAGAAACATTTTTTTGCTGTTAAAATATAACGTTTTATAGGTAAAAACACAATTTGTTTCATATATAATATCATTGATTTAATACTTAAATAAAATAAGTGCTGCAATATAGGTTTTGTTTATTGTGAGAATTCGATTCCCCCCGTATAGTTCACTGCTAATCATCAGTTGACTATTATAAACCAGCACATCTGTGCGCTGTTGCCGGTTCAGTCACTTGTCGCAGATCTGCGTTTGGAGCTAGGAGCTAGCTTCACGTCGATAGAAATTTCTTGTTTCAGTTAGGTTTACAGCCAAAATGACGTGGACAGGCAGTGTTCAAACACTACCACGAATTATGTAGTTAGGTAGGTATTTTCTGCTTGTTAGAGGCGAGCTAGGGTTAAGAATTTCAGGGTTGCTGGTAACATTTGACCAGTTGTCGGTAAATTTATTTATTTATTTATTTCAACTTTGAAAAGAAACTAAATAGGTAGGTACCGATTTAAACTATATAGAAATAAGTACCTACCTATTTCAAAAATTATAAAATGTTAAGCTTTGGAAATAGTCCTTTCCTTAATTTCTAGATTTTATCATTAACAATTTTTCACTCAACGATTTTATAAAGCAGTTCAGAAGACTACTTGTGAATATATATGAACTTCTTTGATTTTCGTTTTTATGGGATATCAGTTAAAATTAAAAAGTATATACTAGGTACCTACTTAAATATTCAGTTTTTCTTTTAAATTAGATTTTTTATAAATATTCCTTTGTGTTCGAAAACTCACTTTGCTCACCGAGACAATACCTACATTTTTATTTTGTGTGGCTCAACTAAATTGAAGTTCAGTTGGGAGGCTATAACAAATGTATTTTAACTTTGGGAGAATTGTTTATATAAAGCAAAAATCAAAGATAAACCAAAATTTGTTAGGTAATGAACAACTATAATATAAATGATAGTCTTTTTAAATATTGAAAATGAATGTTAGGTATTACTGTAGAATAGATAAAAAGAAAATGGATTTCAATAGGTTTTCATCGTGAGAAGGTTTTTATAAATCTCTTGCTAATAAATGCGAAGACGGTGTAGACATAATTCCAGTAAATAGGTGTTGCCAGATTGACTTAGGAATTTTGTAGCTTGGTAAAATCGTTTTCTTTTGGTAATTAAACAAAACTTCCTACTATGTTAAGCGTATAATCTACAGTTTTATAAAACAAGTCTACATCATACAAATTTACATGAAATTAATAATGACAGATGGAAAAATGAACTTGAATTATTTTTCGTATCGTAAAAAATCGTATTAAGGTTTTTTTTTGTAAACCTCTTGCTAATAACTAGTGGTATTTTTCATGTTGAAACATTTAAGCTCCGTACATAAACAGGCAGTGGTTTATGTACGTTGGTTTAAGACAGTAATTGGATGTTGCCAGATCGACAAAAATATAATATTATAAATATTTTTCTAAAAATTTAAATTCAAGTGTTTTTATAATGGGTTATGATATGAATTTGGATTTTTTTCTCGAAAGTTTGAATTGAATTTCTTTTTTTTTTACAGATTTTAACTTTCATTTCGGTTGGTAAAAAGCGGTATGCCTAAAGGTAGGTGGTTGTTGTGTTGAATAACAAAAATAGACGAAATTGTGATAATAATAATAATAGTTTAAATTTCACCTTTCAAACGTTGACTTTTATAACAATTACGTAATAATGATATATTTTTTTTATTGTTGACTGTTTTTTGATTATATTTTTCTATATATCTACCAATTTTTTTATTTAAATATTTTCTATTTTTGCTATTCAAAAAGCATGCCTGAAATGTTTGCTATTTTTTCATATAGGTTGTTTCACTTTTAATAATTTTATAAATATATTAAATATTGGAAACACCCCGGTCAAGAGGATATTTTTATGTGGATTTTGTTTGTGTTTCTTCTTTTTCAGGTAAAGTTTTTTCATACAGCAACGTTCTGTGAGCAAATCGGTCAATAATTTTAATTATTTTTTTTAAATTTAATATTTTTTATTATTTAAAAAGAAAGATCAACACAAGAATAATAAAATAATACAAATACAAAATTTTTTTTCAACTGTAGAATATTAAAAAAAAATTCCTTAAAATTATTTTTTTTCAGATTGAACTTGGATTAAAAAAACTTTTTTTGTTTCGTTAACTTGAAATATTTATAATTTTTGAAAAATCAAGACATTCTAGAAATTCTCTAGGTAAAACCGATTGCTCCAGACATCTCAAAAAGGATAATTTAAGAAGGAAAAAGCGAAAGGATTCCTGGTACAACGTTCTGGGGGTTAATACGTTAGGTTTTACATAATTTAAAATTTTTTTCAGCTTTAATAGGAAATAAAAAAAATACAAAAAGAAATTACTTAAAAAATTAATATTTTTCACTATCTACTGATATTTTAAGGTTCCTCAAAGTTTTCCGTAATTTAAAACATTTATTTACTTTATCATATTTTATAATAAAAAAATTGCTTAAAAAATTTATTATTTTTCCAAATTTAAAACTCTTATTCAGTCAAGCATATTATTAAATGAAAAAATAAATATAAAGAAAAATTAACTTTTCTTACAACTCATCTAAAATTAAGAAATATTTTAAAAAACACATTTTTTTTCCAAATTCAAAACAATTATTTAGACTAGATTTCGTTGGGAAATTTTTATTTTTTAAATATTAAAAGACTCCCTGAACGCACTAGGTACAACGAGATCTTCTAGACGACTCGGATGAAGTGACAACAATTATTATTATTATTATTATTATTTTGGGTGTTTCCAATTCTTTACAGTTTAATTTGTTGCAAATTTATCATATTCAAGGTGTATACTGTTACATCATGAATATATTTTTTTTATCAACTGAAAAATGTTTCTTGTGGTTACACACATTTTCCTATTGTTGTATGCCTGTATATATTGTAGTATGTGATCACAGAAATTTCCTTGTGGACAAGATAAGACTTGTAGTTTTGCAGAATCTTTTTTTCAACGTAATCATTTCAAACTAGTTTTTATATTTCCAGTACAAATTAATTTTTTTATTTTTAATCTCTTAATTTCTTTAAAAAATTTAATATTTCACTAAAGACACTTCTTGTGTCCAGATTACTAGAACTACTCGCTAACTTAAGGTACTTTGGTTAACAAGTTTTTCCAAAATTAGATTAATACTTAGTTTTTTTTTTAAATTAGATTTTTTATAAATATTCCTTTGTTTAATAATTTAAATCTGGATACTGCACCCGATTGGAGTTCAAAAATGTACATTTCAGTTAAATTTTCAAGACAATCTACTCATTATAACAGTTGTAAATTTTAAAATAATTTTCATTTGCATAATTTTCCCCATTAAAATTTTGCTGAAACTTGTTAATATTTGGATTACTTAAAAGAGAGTTTGGGTAATATGGTAAGATTTCATGAACTACATGGGTTACGCTCATCTTCTCTATATTAATCGAATTGTATTCTTTATTTAATTTAGTAAATTACAACGTGAGATGTGTATTTATACAGTACTCTAGGATGTAATCTATTTTGAATGATATGCAACCGATTTTTATAGATAGGTGAGTTACTCTATCAACACGGGTACTGGCTCGAAGTTGCTCTAACGTAGTGGACTTAGAGCCTGTATCATAGGGAAATTTATGTGATGTATGCCTTTGACTAAGAGATAAATGTGGTGGCATCCGCCGGTCGGTAAATGGAAATGGTCGATTTTAGTTATTAGTTCTTCAAAATGGTGCAGTACAAATAGTATTGGGATGAAAACTACGACATGAAGTTAACTTTAAAATGTAAGTTATTTATTTTACTTTTACTTATTGGAAAATATTCTTAAATATTTGTACAAATAAAATTATGTATGTATGCTTTTTAATATAAAAGTTGATATAATAGACCAGGGTTGATAATTTTTGAAACTAAAAAAATAGTAGTAGGATGAAACCCATTGGGAAAGGAAGAGAATATTATAAAAATGAAAGGAAAAATAATTTACGGGCGATCTGAGGTCGGGTAGGGAAAGGGGGTGAGTTTTTAAGGTGAAAATCGGTGTATTTCGATTTCCGGCAAAACTACAAGTCCTATGGAAAAAAGTCATATGGCAGAGTTGTAGGTAATAAAAAGATCTATAACTTTTGTATTCACACTTTTTTCACATAACCTCCAAATTTATGTGGAAAATTTAAAAAAAAAACAAGTTTTTGGTTTTTTATTTTTATCTTTTACAAACAAATATTTTTTTTCACGAAATTTCGTGCAAAATTACCTTCTTATGTCCCAAAAACACTGTAATTTATTTTCACCTTATTTTGACAAACTGACAAACGTTCCAAGAGTGAAAAATAAAAAAAAAATCAGTTTTCTTGAAAAAGATATTTTCTTTATTTTCTCTCCTGTATCTACATTTATTCATGTCAACTGGAAAAAAAATCAGAAATAGATCGATAAATTGGTAGTCTTTAGCAGGTTATATTCAAAAATTACTGACAAATGTTCCAGGGGTGAGAAAAAAATAAATTTTATTATTGATAAATAAACTCCAATGTTAAAATGTCATATACCTGGAAATGTTATTGTCACTTTGACATCGATAAAAAAGGTGCATCCTTTTTTATCGGATAAAAACTTCTCTTCCTCAATATCTAGTAAGCGGACGTCACTTTTACACAATGACAATGAGTCGCAAGTTTGGTTACTTATAGTTTCACAGCAATTAGGTGTTGGGAAAACTGCAAAAACTGTCAATTAGTCTGTCAGATTTTTGAATTTTAAACATATAGTGCTTTTATTTTGAATCGGTGTGGTAATTATTTAACTTTGTTGTATTAATAAAGATAATTATTGTTGTTGTTCATCCATATATTCGGTCGTTAATTTATCTTGCCAAAAAACACTCGAGCTTTTCTTTTATCAGATAAATTTCTCTTTAACTCAAAGTTTTGCCAATCACTAAATTTGCTCGAAAAACTGACATTAGATAAAATCGCGACACCGAAGGTGGAGCGATTTTATCATGTCAGTTTTTCTCGTAAAATTAGTGATTGGCAAAACTGTTTTGTTGCAAAGAGAAATTTATCCGATAAAAAAAAAGCTCTTGTGTTTTTACTGTTGATACTATACTCGTCGGTCTAAAGACAATACACTGTGGCGAACCCCACTAAAACCCTTCTTGACTGTTATCGGTGGGTCAGGTTACACTGATAAGATTGAGAATATTGAATAGGGGTAGGTATATACCGCCTACTTTTTTACACTGTTCCATTTAAAACGCAAAATTTTTAAAAAACATTTGAAATATCAAATGGCATTCTGTATTTTAAATAGATATTTCAATTATTGAATTTATTGGAAACGGAACCCAACAGGGTAATTCAAGCTATCCGACTTTGGTGATCTACAGTATCCATTGTTCTCACATGAATTTATATTTCCTTTTCCTCGAAAACTGCAAATACTGCACTATCAGATTCCTAATAAATAGATCCATTGTACTATTGAAATGTAACTTAACTTTGTTATTGGGAACATCTTTTTTGAGGTTCAACTAAAATCCATGTTGTGAAATAATTAATACGTAGGTACACAGTAGATTTGACTTCTTAAATTATATACATTAATTCTTTGTAAAAGTTTATCCAAATAAATTTCAGGTTTTACTTACGCAGGACACGGCTTCAGTGCGTTACTTTTCAGGTATACATGAAAGTCCTTTTTGATAAAATCGACAAAACATTATACAAACAATTATATAGATATTTTCACATTTTGTATCCCATTATGGGTTATCTAAGAATATGTTTCTTTTACATTTTAAAGTAGTTTTTGCATCGTTTAGGAACCTAACCAAATAATAGATTGCGGGATGCCAAAATTAGTTTGAGAAAGTATTTTAAAATTATTGAAACGTTGTTATAGCTTTCCAACTAAACCTTCAGAGCCGAATCTAGGTACTGTTGCGCCTGTGGCAACATACTAGACAGCGCCCCGCATTTGCGTAGATTTTTTTAACCAGTATTTTTTTTTTATTGTTGGTCATATATTGTGGTTACTATTTTAAAATAATACGCAGTATTATGGATATTTACTTATTTTTATTGCTAACATTGAAATAGACATTTCAAATGAAATGCATTAAAATTAAACAATCTTGAAAAACAATACAAAAACTTTTATATACTAAAAATTTAAAAATATAACAAATAAAGTAAAAATTTTTTTGGTTAATTGACCAGAAAATAATAATTATGTAGGTAAGTAACGTACAGTGTTCAAAATCTCACTTTTCTTGCTTTCACATCTGCAAACATATCAACCAATTCAGAGTAATCTAGGGTACATGTCACTTCTTTTTCGATGGCGAGGATTGACATATTTGATAATCTCTCTTGTCCCAAAGTGGAACGAAGGTACGACTTTATAAGTTTCAGTTTGCTAAAGGAACGTTCACAAGTAGCAGTTGTCACTGGCAAACTCAGAAATATTCTCAACGCCGTTTGAAGATTTGGATAAATATTTTCAAGATTCAGATCATATATACCATTTAATATTTGTAATGATCCCATTTCAGAAAAATTGTGTAAAATTAAGTTACTCTGAAATTTAAAACTTTCAATTTCCAATGAAAATTCATGTGCATTTAAATCTAAAGGATACTTTAATGCAAGATCTGCAGCACTTTTTATTAAATCGTCAATAGTCATAGTTTGAATAACACTTCCTTTCAAAAAACTGAAGTCGTCTGCCACTTCGTTCAAAGCAACAAATCTTTTTTCAATTTGTATTATTATTTTATCAATCACTTGTAACAGTCCAATTCTTAGTTTTGCATTCGCATCAAAAAGATAAGCTTCATCACTGGCTAGTTCTCCTGACATTTTGGGTGTTTTTCGTTTTCTTGACTCCTGTAATTTTGGTTCAATTCCAATTTTATTTGCTTCAGTTTTAGAAAGTTCCATCAATGGTGTAAAAAGTTTTCTCTATACGCTTTTAATTCGTTTAATAGTCCAAGTCACATTTGTGAGCCTTTAGAAATATCTAGTTGCTTTTCTTGCAAAGATAGATTAATTCTATTTATTTTACCCAACAGAATATCCCAGAAGTTAAGATATATGATAAATTCGTAAGTTGTTATCAAATTTATCAGGGACGATTCTTTAAGCTCGTTAAGAATTTTAATAATTTTTTCTAATTGTGACTTCACTGAATGCACAGCGTTTGCTTTTGAGGACCAGCGAGTATCGCTAGAACCCTTTAGAGTGATGTTGATTTCTGTTTTGAGTAATTCCCACCTTGAAGAAGATCCAACAAAAAAAGTATATATTTGTTGAACAGTTGCAAAGAATGTTTCCATTTGTGGGGTTACTTCAGCAGCATGAACGCCAACTAAATTTAGACTGTGGGCAGTGCAAGGAATAAATTTTGCTTTGTCATTTATGTTCAAAATTTGAGCTTGTACACCCTTGTATTTTCCAGCCATATTAGCCCCATTATCATAGGACTGTCCTCTTACGTTCTTAATATCCAAGCCATCTGCCACCAATTTTTCTAGAATTTCTCTTGCAAGCCCTTCACCTGTTTTTTCTTTCCTTAATACTGCATTTTCTATTGCCATCAATATGCACGTAACGTATTATTTGGACCATCTGTTCTTGATGAGCTACATCTGTGGTACAGTCAAACATTATTGAAAAATATTTCGCGTCTTTTATATCTTGAATAATATGTCTTCGTACTTTAGTAGCTGCTAAACCAATCAGCTCATTTTGTATTCCAGATGAAAAATAGGAGAGTTGGCCTTTGTTGTGAGTTTCAATGTGGGTCTTGATAACATTATCATAATGACTTAGTAGTTCAATTGTGTTAAGAAATCTACCACAATTTGGATGTCCGATTATTTCAGAGGTTCCTCTCAAGGCATCATTATTTTTTATACAGTGTAAAATTGCATCAATGATCACTTTTAATATATGTCTCCACTTATTTTTCTCTTTTTCTATTGTTTTCAGTAGCTCATCATCAATAAAACCACCAATTTTTAATCTCTTTTCAAAAGCTTTCCACTTTATATAATTTTCTCTATGACTGAATTTTCGTGACGAGGTAACACAGGATTCAAATGTTTCCAATCATTGAAACCAGTAGTCCAAATGTTATTTGTATCATTAAAAAGTTTACATGGAAAACAAAATAATGAGTCTAGATCTTTGCAATAAATAAGCCAATTTCTAAAAATTCTTTCTCCATTTTTCTTCATGTTCGTGAACCAATGTTTTTCAAAACGCCTATTATTCGTCAAAGGATAACATTCAATGTCATCGCCACAAATTGGACCATGTTCAACTTACCACGCAATAGTATTGTTATTTACTTTCCACGTGGTTGGATTATTAAAGTCAATCTCAATGTTTTTTTGGAGTTCATGATTTTGTTGCAATTTTTTTTTTCTGGTTCTTGACTAGATTTAAGTTCTATGTTTTTCGTTTGTTCATCTTCACTATCTGTAGAACTTAAATCAGAATGAGTAGGACTGACAGTTGTGGACACTTCGCTAGTACAGAGTTTTTTTGGCAATAAAAACTTTGATATGATACTAGTATTGGGTTTTAAGGCAGCAGCTTTTTGAGCTCGCAGTGCTTTATTCTGCGCCCCTGATAACTTTTTTGGTGGCATATCTACAAAGAAAAACAATCATAAATTCTGTTTTTTAACCTCTTGAAGCACGAACGTTTGAAAAATACAATAAACCTTAATCTTAATACAATATAGATTATACCTAACTATAATATAGAATTTAATTAAATTATTTGAAGTCTTACCTCAATATTAACTATATTAATACGTAACTTAATGATTTTTCCCAGTTTTAATATTTATTGCACAATTCTTTACTAAAATCTAGTAGACACAACACAACTTCATAAATCACATAAGAATTAATCCTACCCGTTTCGCTATTTACGCTAGGCACAAAACGCATCAAATCATTCGAATTTACTTGTTTAACCCTCCGTTACCCTCAACCCTCCGATAGGCGCGCGCGGCTTCCGGCTTCGTTTTAGGCAAATTTCTCAGAAATTTTTAGAATTACGAATCTGAAATTTTAAGTAATCCTTGGTGAACATGTTTTAAGGGTTTTTCCAAAATTATATTTTTTAACAATATCTAAATCATGTTTTATTGACCTGAAAATGACCGCCGGTCGGATTTGTATCTGTGAGATACACGTGCGACCAAATTTGTTAGTTTTATTACATTTTATTATCGGTATTACCTATTTGAAATATTTATGGAAAGATTTTAGACACATTACATCTTAGAGAATTATTTGTATTTTTGTGTTTTTGTAAAATTTTGGTAATTTAAGACAATTTTATTTACAATTTTTGGGTTTTCTTTTTGTGTTGCCACATATAATGGATAATTCTCGCCATCGCCCCTCGCGCGAAAAACGTCTTTCGAATTACTTTGCTTGGCTCTTCTATTTCTTTATTTTTTGATATTTTCTGGCGCCCCTGCGGACTTTGCGCCCGTGGCAAGTGCCACCTTTGCCACGCCCTAGATACGGCCCTGGTTGATGTGAAAATTTATTTTTGCAATTTTATACCTCCAGGGCTCTGAATCAGAAAGGTAGTCTTGCTCAACAGCCCAGGCGCTTAAATTTGAGGCGGGCAAAAGCAAAGGGGTGTATAAGATCTATAAGAAAATCACAGGAATTTGAAAACAATCAATTTCATTTTCTTTACTTAGAGGAAAGACACCTAATTACGGACAGCTTTTTTGATTAAATCAAATTTCTGCGAAAAAAATGTTTGTGGTAGTTTACTTTGGTAATTTTAATTACTGGACTAGTATCTAGATACTTACAATCTAATTCTGACTGTTCTGCGGTATCAGTGGCGCATCCAGAGTTTGAGTCTGGGGGGGGGGGGGGGTAGAGGCAAGTGAGACTTTAAAAAATTTTGTGATGAAAAGTATTGTGTCTGTGATAAGAAAACTTGGATAAATAAGGATTTGATCTTCTTTAAAAAAATGTTAGAAATGGAGCCAGTATAATAATAATAATAAATAAACTTTATTCACCATCATTTTCCTGTCTAACATTTATAAATATAATCGAATTTTCTCTAAAAAGAACATTACCTTTAACATGTAGACCTATACAGATTATGTATCGAAAGATTACACCGGCAACTTCGCGCTCAAGTCTCGCTGCTATGCTGCTGCTGTCTGTTACAATTTATTCTACCTAATGAGTAATCTTTCGATACATAATCTGTATGCCTACATATAAATAAATACCTACATATTTTAATACATTAAAGGAATAACAAAAAACAGTAAAAAAATAAAAAGGTACCTTTCTACCTTTTGTAAGAAATTAAAATTAAACACATGTTAAAGCAAAAAAGAAAAAAATAAATATATATTTTCATGAGCAAAACATACTCGCAAGGCCAGAAAAAATAAAAAAATTATAAAGTGAAATCAAGTCGTCTTTTTTTATTATTTGCAAATCTATTTATGACATGGTCTACATTTACTTGAATGTTTCTATGTATAAACAGAAGTGATAGACCAACTAATCTGTCCTGACCCATTGTTGAACGAAGCCAGGTTTTAAGGCGCCGCAGAGAGGAGAAACTTCTTTCAGCTGAGGCTACACTAACGGGTAGAGTAACCAAAACTTGTAGGCATTTTTTTATCATAGGAAAGATATTTTCATCGCAAGAGGAATATAAACCTATACCATCTGTATCGCTTATTTTTACGTTTTTCCAAATACTAAATTCTGATTTTAATTTTAAAAATATTAAGTCCTTATTTTGGGTATTTTCAAGTTTGCTTATATACTCCGCAACTACTTCAATCGACTGAGTAATTTCAGTCTCCGTTTTTGAAACGAAAATAGAAGGAAAAAATATATTGAACTCAAAAGTATTTAGAGATTCCTCGTTAACCTTTTCGCTGCGGCGAGATCGAACCGGCTTTGATTCCCTCAGTGCTGCGCTAATAGACGTCATCCGCAGTGAAGCGTCAAATTTGTCATTTAAGCTATTATTTATTTATTAATAATCACAGCTTAATTAATTTTGGTATTTTATGGTTAATTTAATATCAAACAATAAAATAAAAAATAAATAAAAAAAAATTATCAAGAAAACTTTTATTACCTACAAGAAAAATAACAAGGCTCTTATTCTAAAAAACAAAACAGACTGTAAAAGCATAACCAAAACGAAAGTATGAATCAAAATGTTTATGTACTTATCTATTTAAGGTTACGTAACGTGTGATACTTTTCGAAACAAGGTGTCACACATAAGCCGACATCACATTGTTCACACATATAAACTGTCTCTTTCCGTACCTTATTCTGAGTACAAACAAAACATCTTTTTCTAGCGATCAAGTTATTTTGGTTTCTTGGCGGAATTTTTCTAGGAAAATGTCTAGCTGTCATTCGAAATGGAGCTGGATCATGCGCCCTTCGTGCTGTGTAAACGTAGTCATCTAAATTTAATTCTATCATTTGAGAAATCAAATTTAGCTGAAACTTAGCCAGTGGTATCTTCTTTTTTGTCGCATCTTGAAATAATACATGACTGTTGAGCAGGCCCATGTCCAATATATGGAAGAAGACTTTTTTATACCACTTAGTTGTTCTTCGTACACTTTCGACAGAGCTCAGCAGCATATCAGTCTTGTCTACTGCTCCCATTCTTTTGTTGTACTCAATAATACACTCTGGTTTCATAATTTGTCTGTTAGTCGTTCTATCAGTTTTACCTGTAGCTGCGACATTATTGTCACGGGATGTACTAAGCATAAATACTTCACGCTTGTCACACCATTTTATGGCTATTAGTTTGTTTCCAGTAGTACGAAACGAAAACTCGCCCCTTTTTAATTTTTCTTCCATTTTAGGCATTTGCTTTCTGCTCTTGCGCACAGTACCACAAGCGTTAGTGCACCGGTCATATAACCATAAAAATAAATCAGGACTGCTATACCAATTGTCAACAAAGAGTCCAAGAAGGGCTGAAGGAGTGTAACAACTACATCTCCAGATTTTCCGAAACGCGATTGCGCAGTTTCTGTGGTTGCTCCGGTATATATGATAAAATCTAATATGTACCCGGTTACTGCGTCACACAAGACAAAAAATTTTACTCCAAATCGGTGTCGCTTTGAAGGTATATACTGTTTAAAAAATAGCCTTCCCTTGAAAAGCATTAGACTCTCGTCAATGCATAACTCTTTATATGGGGTAAAAGATTCTCTAAATGTCGCTCTTGCATGATTTACAATTTTACGAATTTTGCGTAATGTATCATCGCCTCTTGCCAAATTGTTGTCGGAAAAATGCATCATACTCAGGATCCCCAAAAACCGATCTCGTGACATTGTTTTCTTAAAAGCAGGTGTTTCTAAAAACGCATTTGTAGACCAGTACTCTTGTATCTGAAGCTTTCTTACTCGCGCCATGAGAAAATTTAGTGCAAAAAAACGATGCAATTCCTTTGCGTCAATGTCGTTCCATAGGTTCAATCTAGAATGTGGCCGAAGGCGCTCCTTGTGATCCACAACGTACTTATGAAATTTATTAGTTTCGCTTACTATAAAACCTGTGATGTCCTCCCCAAAAAAAACTTGAAAACAATCGTACTCGGAACAGTTATCAAAAAGATCCGGAATATTATGTCCAGACTTACTAGGGTCAAAAGGGTATATATGCGGCACAATGTTCACCTGTTCCCAACTCAAGTTTTCGTTTATGTTCTCTGGTTCTTCCTCTGCCCGTTCTTCCGCCTCAGCGTCATCTGGTGAGGTTGATAGCTGTTCCAAAACTTGACCTTCAATCTCGTCAGCGGAATTATCCGATACATCTCCGGCTATAAAATCATCTTCAGAGTCACTTTGTGTCAGGATTTCCTCTAATTCGGCAGTGGTATAATATGCCCCTCTTTTAGGTGGCAGGGGTATATTTGACATAGTTATTACTGAAAAAATGAATGAATATTATAACTATTCCAGCTCTATCCAACCAACATAATTACCTTTTATGCAATAATCACTGTACCGGTACAATTCGCCCACAATAACTACGTTTTATTCCAATAATATTACTTTATTATTACTAAACGTGCAACACAACACGCCCACAGCTTCACCACCGGCCACTGACTAGCTCAAACACGTCAAAACTAGTAAATAAATAACTGACATTCGTTATACACAAATATGCGCCCACAGCAGCGCAACGGCAAGACCTTTCGCAAAAATGCGTTATCCGCAGAGGTGACACGAAAATGAAATGACGCGAAAGGGTTAAAACGAAATTGGAGGTCTTGTAATATATTATCTAACATAGGAATATAAATGTTTATTCTGAAATACGATTCGTTATTTTCTGCAGATATATTGGGGCGATGCGTTTGTCTCTGACTCACTCTTGGTTTGATAATTTCCAAGTCTAATTTTTCATGGATTTTTGAAACTAAAGAAAAAACGGTGCTAAAATAAGTTTCAGAATTTTGACGGCTTTCTTTTAAAACTGTGATGATATTTTGTGTAAGCCTAGTTGCATACTCTTCATCAATCGACTTCGTTTGCAATATTTTACTTAAATTTACGGTCAAAGCCAAAATATCAGATAGAGAGCATAAGGAGACGATAAAAACGGTGGAACCAATAGCATTTTTCAAACATTCTGCTTTTGTAGCAGCTTCCCGATCTTTCCAGTGAGAAATAATATCCAGAAAGTTGACAATTATTCCAATACTACTTTGGAATTGAAGCACAGATTCGTGACGTTCAACCCATCTAGTCTCACAAAGACTTTTAAGCTGACTATGGCCTTCTAACTTTTGCTTAAGAAGACAATTTCTTTTAGCGGAAGCTTTAAAAAACGCACATACCTCTTTTATAACGCCAATAGCATTCCTTACACCTTGAACACTTGAGGTTTTTGAAATAGATAAATTTAATGCGTGGCTGGTACAAGGACTTTTAAGAGCATTATGTAATTTTTTTTTCAATTCAGTAACAGCTCCTTTTTGTTCACCAAGCATTAAATTGCAAGTATCAGTTCCAATTCCTGTACACATATCGGGATTTAAATTAATTTTTTTAATAAAATTAAATACGACTTTAGCCAAAATTTCACCAGTAACTGTTGGTTCCAATGTCTCCTCATCAAATATTGCATGACAATCAACAAAACCTACGAAATCTTCATACACACAATTTTCGTGACAGTATCTTAAGACTATTGACATTTGTGACTTATATCTGTGGTTTCATCAAATATTACACTATACAATTGACTTTCGTTTACTCGCTGTAAAATGGTCTCTAAAATCTCCTCTCCACAGTATTCAATTATTTCGTTTTGAGTATAGCTACTAATATATGTTGCACGAGATGAAGTGTTTTCTAAATGTTTTTTTAATACAACATCGCCACTCTCTATTCTAAATTTAATTAGTTCACGAAAGTTGCCTTCATTGTTTACAAGACTACCATCATCTTCAGAAGTAACGGCAAGAGATCCTCGATCTCTATGACCTCTAAAGGGAATATTTTGACGACCCGAAAATATTACTGACTTGATAATGGGTGCCAATCTAAGTTTATTTTCCAAAACCTGCCTTTGTCTGTCTTGATCTAAAGCATTCCTGATATCCATCTCTGGGTTTTCATAAACTTTAATAAAATTATGTCCCTCTGTAACAGCTTTGATGTGATATTCCGACTTATCATGTGTTACCAAATCTCCATCTTTTCCGAATAGTTTGGAATACTTATTTAATGGAGTGGTAACAAGACGACCTAACTTAGTTGACTGATTTACACCACCCACTTTTGAAAAAATAACGCAAAATTTACAGAAAATACCTTCTAGACTTTGTGAATATGATAGCCAATAAAAAGTGTCAAAATGTCGTTTTGATAAAAAGCATTTAATATCTTTATTATTTTTTCTATGAATTGAAAATGGGTACGTAAAATTTTGTCCCGGTACCATAGCGTACATCAAAATTGAATATTTTTCCTGCGGTGTTATACTTTTAGACCTATTGAGAAATGGGGCAATGTCTATCGATTTTTTATAACCATGTACATGTAAAATATTTAAAGTAGTATTGGCAATACTGTGATCACTGCTGCTGCTAGTGGCGGCGCTAGTTTCGGTTGTCATACTCGGACCTGCTTCCGCTTCCTGAGGTCCATGAGGGGGTTCCCCGACTGGAGATACATTCACGACCTCCGAAATTATTTGTCCCCTATTTTGTTTTGGTTTTGAGAAATAGTTCTGTAAGGTATTCAGCTTTCTCTTGCTCATTGTTAATTTCTACTATTTTCAGTTACTGCAAGTGCAAGAATAAAAAATAATTTTCAACTGCTAATCTATTTATAACTTGCCATATTTTTTCTCAAGAATTAGCTTCATAATTTTTGTTGGCTTCCTTGTATTCTTTTCTTAAATGAATTGTTAGGGTACATGCAATTAGATTAGTATTAACTTCATAAAAATACCTGTGAAGTGAAACTTGTGTGTGATGTATCAACAAAATTTCCCCTATACACACTCTATAAACACACTACACAGCCTGACGCTGAGTGCAGACTAACCTAACGCTTGCACGCTTGTGCGTGTGATTGGTCCTTGTAGCTAGTGGCGCTCAGTCGTTGAAAGTAAGAAAGCGCTGGTGCCGGATCGAACAAAAAATCACTGCAGTTCATCTGTATTCCTGGGGTGGGGGGGGTAATTACCCCCCCACCCCGTATATGCGCCCCTGTGCGGTATGGGCGTGATATTAACACGTTCGCGGACAAACACGAAAAATTGTGACTGCGAAAAAGCCATGACAATATTTGATGAACTACAGAGACTAGGATCATTTTGAAAACACGTATGTGTTGCAAAAATGGTGGGGATAAACCTTACGTCAAAAAAACAACCAGCGGCAAATACCGTCTTGTCCCAGTGCAAGCGTAAATGTGTTCAGTTGGGACAAAGACGGCAAATGCCGTCGCATAATTAAAGCACAGAAAACCTTTATTTATTGAAAACTAAATGGAACAAAGAAGTAGTTACTAGTTCTTCAACTTATGAAACTCCTCGAAGCATGGCACTACACAAAGAGGAGGCTTTTCGGGACAGGTTTTGCATAAGAACTTGGTCTCTTTTCGTTTTTTCTGCGCTGCACAGTGTCTACATCTCATATGGTGACTCTTTTGAGAATTATTAGCATTAGGAATTGTATCAGGAAAATGCATTGCGTGATGTTGAAGTTGTTCATCTCTCCTTTCTGGGTGAAGCAGCTCATCATTGCGTCTTCTTTTTCCTCCACGCATGGGCCCAGCATGAACTATATTTCTGCCATCAACAATTGTATTTGGTATGCCTAGGTAGTGTTTTATAACTTCTTCGCGAAACTGTAGGAAGGTTTGTTTTTTATCAAACTTTCTACGTATGTAGTACGAATTCCAAAGTGTTATGTCCAATAGGTGGAACATTACTTTCTTGTACCATCTTATACTTTTTCTGGGCGAAGAGTAATAACTGATCATTTGATCATTGCGATCGATTCCTGACATATTGTTATTATAATGGGAGATTTCCACAGGCTTCACTTTATCTTTTCCATATCTATTTTGAACAGTCACTAACTGAGGGTGATATTTAGTAGTAATCGCTAAAACTTCCCGCCTATCCTTCCACTTTGAGACGTAGACATTTTTATTTCTTTTCCACACATGCTGCCCTTTCTTTAGTTTGGCGCCAGTAATATGCGTGGGATTTTTTTGCGACTTTTTCTCAGAGTTCCTGTAACATGCTTTCTTCTTTTTAGAAGCTTTTTTAGACAGACCAACACTGTTGTAGAAGTTATCCATAAAAACATGATGCCCACGATCCGGGAATGGTTCCAGCAAAGAATGTACTAGAGTTTTAATTTTATAAAGCCCCTCATCCTCATCACTTTTTCCAGAGTAGATTTGAAGATTCAAAACGTAGCCATCAGTTGTGCAAACAGAATACAATTTCACTCCATATCGTGCTCTTTTTCCCTTTATGTATTGTCTGAAACCTAATCTTCCTCGAAAAAGCCCAGAGACAAATTTTCTTCAGGAAAATAGGCATTTCTAAATTTCAGAAGTAAAGTATCCATAAGTGGCTTTATTCGGTATAGTTTATCAAGTTTATCGTTAGGGTGGTAGTAACCGTGAGCACAACTAAAACATCTCAGCAGCTATTCAAAACGTCTGCCCGGAAGTGTCTGGTGAAATACAGGAGCATAATAAAGCGGGTCCATAGAGAACATTTTTCTGATGGATGGAAACTTTTTTTGACCTTGTAAGATGTACAAAGCAAGGAACTGTTTTACTTCGGCCGTAGATATAATTTTTATGTTGGCAAACCTTCCATATTTTCTCTGTGGACGATTGGTGTTCTGGAGAACTAATCGATAATTGTTCATTGAATTGGTAATCAATTGCATCACTTCATCATCCCACAATTTCTCGAAACATTCAACAGCACTTGGAACCAAATTTCCAAAATCAATTTGTAAACCACCTCCGGTACCATCAAAATTGAAATTTGGAATGTCCGCTACGTCATCCTCCCATTCATCTTCACTAGAGTCTTGTGAGTCTGTATCGCCTACATCTTGTCTCGTGTTATTCAAATTCTGTGCAGGAATGTCCTGCACATCGGCATATATTTGTTCCTGGGCTTCACTCACCTCACTAGCGCTCACTAGCATAGTGTAATTTGGGTCTTTGATATCATCATCGCTGCTGTATGCTTCTGACTGAGATGACGGCTCAGACTCCCCTGAGCTTACTTCGTCCATGAGTCGTCGTAACCTGGCTTCTTCTCGAGGGTCCATTTCTCCTGGAAGAGAATAAAGAACCGTCAGATCCATATAACATGCCAAATTTCAAAAAAATTAAAGGCGGATCCGCAGATTTTCATTTATTCATCGGAATATCGATTTGTTTGGTTTTTTAGCAAAAACATAAAAGAGTAAGGTTAGGTCATAAGAAACGTGGCAAGGAATTTCAATTTTAGCAAGGTAAATACATTTTTGATACTTACCACAATTATACACAACAACACAATAGTTATCTTGCATAAAACGAACGCAACGTTCTATATGCACGTGTGGCTCGTAAACATGTCTGAACAAAACTGTCGTGAAAACTTAACTGGGAACATTTTTCGTGTTTTTTTCATTTCTGCTGGGACACTAAACTTGTACGCATTGAAAATGCCATATAAACCGAGCGGCAAACGGCGCGTCGGCGTTGCAAGCAGATTTTAGTTTGGACTGCGTATGCCGCTTTGTCCCTCCACTTGGAGCGGCATATGCCGCTTTGTCCGCGAACGTGTTAACATTTGAAACGGGTACCTGATTAGATGGTCCCGGCTGAGAATGGATATATTTCTCAAAAGCACCTTTTTGTGACGCAATAAACTGTTCACGTTTTTGTTTTCTCTTTTTGACTACCACTCAGATACTTTCTAAACTTGTCACGATCACGGCCCGACATATAATAATATTTACAAGAACATTTACAATCAATAGTCTACCATTTAAAATAAACTGAACAAACTGTTATAGAACAGCAGAGTCCACCACAGACACAAACAATAAATAACTACAAAATATTCAAGAAATTACTAAAACATAAATGTTGAAAGATTTCAGTGGACTGGACTTGGGCAATGTAAACTGGACAAGTGATGACAGGCGTGTGGGGTCGGGGTGGCTCCACTGCGACCGCGCAGGGCGGGGCCAGTCGGTCGGTCTCTCTCTCTGGCCACTGCGTTCTATCGTTGAGTGAAAAATACAAGAAGAGGCGCAACGCAATGTAAAATTTTGTGTCTTATGGAGATTCCAGCGTACCCCCCACTATCAGTGCCGCGTTTAGGAATTTTCGGGCCCTAGGCAAATTTTCAACTGCGGGCCAACTGACCCGCAGGCTTTGAGGCAAAATTTTCTTTATGCAATAAAATATAGGCGATTCCACATAACTGACCAGCGCCCTCGATGGCAATAAAGTGAACCTTAGGAGGACGGTAATTGTATTATGAGTTGCCTATATGACGTATGTCATGTCATATAGGCAACTCTCATTGCCATCGAGGGCGCTGATCAGTTATGTGGAATCGCCTATACTTTATATGTACATAAAATAAACATATGTATGTATATGTACTTTTATACTTACCTATTACCTACAATATAATATGTGTAATTAAAAGGTAGTCAAGAAAATAAATTAAACTATTAATTAGGTATGTAAGACAAAAAACATCAGTTATTATTTAAAACTTCTTTTTTCTAATTTTATTCTCTATAAAAACAGTAATTATTTCATCGTATTTTACAGATTTAAAAGATTCTTGTTCTATATATAAAATTGCCAAAGAATTTAGTTTTTCTTGTGACATCACACTTCTTAAATAATTTTTGATATTTTTTAAAACTGAGAAGGACCGTTCTCCCTCTGAATTACTAATAGCTAATGTTAGATATAATCGTAATAAAATTTGTACATTTGGAAAGGCCGATACAATTTTATTTTCTTCTATAAAAAGTAATTTTTCTGAAGCAGTTTTCAAATTTTCTGCAGCAGCAAGCAGAGAAAATTGTCTTAGTTCCATTTTCAGATCTTCTGCATCCAAGTCCTGCCCATAAGCTTCTTTGATCAAGTTAAAACTTTTCTCAAACTCGCTATCATCACAATTATCTAATATTACACAAAATTTATTTTTTAAGTTTTTGTAAATTTGACTTCTTTTTGAAATTTCAAAAATAATTTTATCACATATTGTTAAAAATATATTGATTCTAAAATTTTCGCGGTCTTCTAAAATTGTATCGTTTTCTACATTTTCGTCAAAAAATAACTTCCTCGTTTTTCGTCGTTTTTCTTTGTTGTTATATTTGCGAGGTAATAATTTTTCAGCATCTTCTTCGAACGTATTAAAATTATATCTAATTTTCGATATATAGGTACTAATGCTGTTGTATAGAGTAACGGCAGTGTCCAAGGTGCTTCTATTTGCTTGAAGAGTCTTACTGACTGCGTTAATTCTACTTAAAATGCTTTCCCATATGCAAATCAGTAAGACAAACTCAAACTCATCCAGCTTAGACAACAAACCACCAGCTTCCACACGAACTGTAGATTTTTCGGTTGAATCTAACGAGGTGGTTTTTAAAGCTTCCATTATTTCAGCATAATTTTCTTTCAGAGCTTTAATAGCATCAGCTCGGGCAGACCATCTGGTATTCGATAACTGTTTCAAAGTAATTTTTTTCTTAGCAGCACATTTTTCTAAAATGCCCCATCTCCGGGTTGAAGCCGAAAAAAAAACGTATAGCTCTTGAACTACATTGAAAAATATTGTTACCTCCAAAGAACTTTCTGCGGCAGCATTTCCAATCAGATTGAGGCTGTGAGCTGCGCATGGAACGAACTCTGCAGTCGGACTGTGGTGTTTAATATGACTTTGTAGTCCATTATAACAACCCGACATGTTCGCCGCATTATCGTAACTTTGACCACGACAGTTATTTATGTCAAGACCCAAATTTTTCAAGTATTCAATAATAATATTTTCAAGACTTTTCGCAGTATGCGATGTTATTGGTATAAAATTTAAAAACCTTTCATTCACTGCTCCATTCAAATAGTAAGTTGATCAATGTGAAATACATCGGGCGTGGAGTCAATTATAATAGAAAAAAATTTCGCCAATTTAATTTCTTCAATAATAGTTGTCCTTATATGGTTTCCTATTAGTATAATAAATTCGTCGCAAATTGTTGAGGACAAGTAATGGACGTTTCCTTTACCTAAATTGGCATATTTATTTAAATGATTTTTGAGGAAAGGATCGAACTCTGCGAGGTATTCCAACGCAACAATATAATTTCCGTTATGCTCTTTGTTAAAAGTTTGATTTTTCCCTCGAAAAGCAAGTCCATAACTCCCTAAGAATTTTACTGTCGCAATGACTCTTTTCAAAACTTCTCGCCAATATTGTCTCTCATCTTCTTCAGCTTTAATTAGACCAGTATCTATACGTCCTACTGATTTACTCCTCGAAATGAATATCCGAATCGAAGATATGTGGTCCACTGAATTTTCGTGTTCGGACAATTTTCTTGAAATATTTTTCCAATCGTTGGTTCCTCGAGATAGCTGAGTCTCCTTGTTGGAAAAAAGTTTGCAAATGTAGCAGTAAGCCATTTTACTGGTCTCACTATAAACAAGCCATTCGCGTGGAATTTTTTCTTGATTTTTATTTATTCTATAAAACGCAGACAAATTCAACGTTCTTTGTAATTGTCTAGATCCCTCTTTGCAGGTTATTACTGAAGAATCCAGCGAACCAAAAATAGTGTTTGGTTTAATTTTAATCACCCGATCTTGAATTTCGGTAGTGATTACTTTCGGCCACAGAGCAATGTCTCGTGTTACATATTCTTCATCTTCAATGATTTCTTCGGCAGGAGTTGCCAGCTCTTCTGAAGAATGAAATTCTGCGTTATCTTCGTTTTCGTTTTCCGGCGACATTTTAACTAAAAACGTCGACAAAGAGTTTTTCATTTTCTTTTGTGCTTCTTCTCGATGAGCTTTCCTTTTGCGCTTCTCACTGCCGCTAGCATATTTATAAGTAGACATCGTAACTATTACTGCGAAAAAAAAAACATAATTACTTATTATACTATATATGTTTTTTAATAAAAAAAAATATATGTATGCATAAATATTAAAATTTTATTAAAGCCAAATTACCGAAAGGTTGATGAAAATTGAAAATAAAATGATTAAAAACAAAATTCCTAAAAAGTTTGACAACAAAATTTAACGATTTTGACTAAAAAAAATGCGCCTTTTAATTATTAATAACACATTTGTTTAGGTTAGTTACTTAGGGTATTCCCCTAATCGTCTAGCTTAAATATGTAGTTGCATTCTACATTCTCGTAAAATCGTTAGATATTAAAAAGAGTTTTCTGATGGAAGTCGGCATTTAGGTATCCATTTAATAAACCATATCCAATTAATAAACAGATTTTCTTACCTTATTTGTGTCCAATAAAATTTAATTCCGGAGTTAAAAACTATCCAATTAAAAATTACTTAAACAATCACTTCACATCAACACCACTCGAGTGGACATCAGCTTATAAAATAAATATTTTTTTTACGCCTACAGGACAGGAAGATATTAAAATTTACCTAAACTCTAGGGGGTAAAAAACCCATCCTTCTAATAAAATTTTCTTAGAAAGGAATCGATTCGTTACACTCCCGCAAACATGTGCAATGCACATTGTGCATTTAGAGATTTTAGACCAACATTCCAAAAAATAAAATATTCAGGGTGCAGAGTTCTAAAAAAAAACCCAACAGAAAACAACCAATAAAATATTTCTAAAGGGGCATATCTTTTAAACGAAATAGTTTCAATTTGGTTAAGGGATCTATAAAATAATACTTGTGGACCGGGCCCCAATTTTATACGGGCCCTAGGCACGTGCCTCCCGTGCCTAGGCCAAAACGAGGCCCTGTCCACTATTCATTAAAATTGGTACTGTATTTAGGCGACGCGGTGTTTAAACATCGAACTATTCCTTGCTCTTCTCCCCACCACGCCTCGAATCTAATCGCACCGCTTGTTTCGGACGGCTTTTGACTGTTGATTTGTGAAATTTATTTCTTTTAGAAGCGGGCAGTTTTTTTCGCTCACTACATACAATATTTACAAATTTATATCGTTCGATATAAAGAAATATGAAACAAACTTAGTGTAAACAGTTTATAAATTTATAAATAATTCTCTTTAATTAAGAAAAACGAACACAGAACTTCAAAAACTATATTCGAAAAGTATTATTTTACAAAGAAATGTAATCACGACCGACTCAAAAGAGAGCAAAGATATTGTATCTAAAACATACTTTTACAGTTTTAAACAGTCTTTTAACAAAACGTGTATGTGACAGAGACGGCTTCAAATACAATGGTGAATTATTATCTCTAAAATATAAATTCTAATAGACAAGCAATTTGACGTTTTTTTATACAAATTCTTTCTTTGATTTGTCACTTAGTTTTCACGGGACTTTGTTATCTGGTCAATTTTCTAAAACAGCATTATTCATTACTTCCTATCGAAAACAATATTATTACGGTCAGCGAGAATATAAGTAGGTACATACATAAACATATTTTATTTCATTAATGAACATAAAGTATATTTCACAATATTTTGTTAACTCGGTATCTGATCTTAAAGGGATTTAATAATAAGTAAACAGTGGCAGATCCGTAGTCGATAAAATTTAGATACTAAAACTAAACAATGTCTTACCAGCCAAACATTTCAGTGGTAAAATAATCATACTATTAGGCATTGTTATCGGATTAACGACTACCTGCTGTGGATTTTTCTCTTGAATCAGTTATGTTGCAATGAAGTATGCATAAAAATTAAAGTCTGAAGAGAGTACCTACGTAAACTAATTTTTTTCAAGTGTTATATTAATATAAATATTTATTTAAAAATTCCAAAAAATTATTGTATTTATGGCAAGTTCCCGCTGAAAAAAACTCTTAAAGTTGATTTTTCAACAGGCTAGGCAATCGCCAATTTATAAAATTTTATCCGACTTCCGCCTTCATTAAAGGCAACAAAACATATTTAAATAAATGGGCTAAAAATGTTTCTGTTCATGGAACCCTTCTTATATACACGCTTAACAGGAACACGTCATAAGTGTTTTTCAATATTTTGTTTATTACAATTTTTTTAATTAACAAAAAATCTTTAATATTGATAGTTTCGGAGTTGTTGACCAAAAACTAAATACATTGTTTTTCATCTTATTTTGTTAATAACTTTTGCAGTTTTTTTCGTACTGGAAAATCTTTTGAATGCATTTTTCTAGACATCATTCCGAATCCAATAATAAGATCGCTCAATTTTTAGCTTTATCACTATTTATCACGGACTTGAATTTGTGAACTAGGCTGAATCCGCGCGAGTTAAATCGTCGAGTGAAAATTGAAAGTAAAGTTTTTTCTTGACGATGCAAATGTTACTTGTGAAACCGGACAAGTAATATATATCTTATATCTCTGTTGTGGAATTTGTTATTTATTGATTTTCTTTAACCGTTGAGAGGAAAACACTTGTAGTTTTTCACAGTAAATTTACTCCTGACAATGTAAATGTTATTTGTGAAACCTGTCGAGTGATATAATATATTAACATATCATTATGTTAAATTTCTGTTGTGGAATTTATTATTTATTGATTTTATTTAATAATTATAGAAAGATTCCACGTAGTAAGGGTTGAAACAAACAATTTGGTTAAATAAAACATGGTGAAAACAAACGAAAAACTCTTATTAGTTTTCCAATATCCTAAGTTTTCTATGTTTTTTATTAGTTTTCGTCTTTTGAAATTTTTCAGATTCCCATCTGAAGGATCTGTAAATCATAATTTTCATAAAAATGTCCAAAAAATGTTTTTTATGATTTGTACAAATATTTAAAAATATTTTTCCCTACGTAACACACAACAAAGTCTTTCAATGCCTAGATTAACAAACTACACACTTGTTTAATCGTATACAAAAACAAAACACTCGAGAGAGTCGAGAGCTAGAAATTCCGTTCACAGTTCTTACCGCTGCTACGGTCAGTATAAGACTACTAATTCCTAGAGAAAATCAGAAAATGCGAGTGGCGACATCTCTCCGCCAACACCATTTTGCGGCACAAAATCTTTTACGAGGCTGCGCCTCTTCTTGTATTTTTCACTCAACGGTTCTATCAAGTACCCCGCGCTTGATCACGCTAAGATTACTATGTATCCCAGTTTGTTTATTAGCGCTACATTTTAACTAGCAGAAGGTCGAGTACCGATTTAAAAATGTGTTTTTATTAAAATATGAAGAAATGTGTAATAGAAATACGAGTATAGTATAACTAAAGTCAGTGTGAAGACCCATATATTTAATCCCCTTGAAGGAAAAAGCCGCCCAATGGCGTGCATAAAATTTTTTTATAAATTCGAGTATTCTGAAATACTGTATGTTCCGTTATACCCTTTTTAAGAAGGGAAGTAACTGGAGAATTCCACGAAATGGAACTAGTGCAGACATAATTGAATGAAGCCATGAATATACCCCAACTGTAAAATATTAGGCAATAAAATATAATTTACTGTCGTTTTTAGCCTCACTGTATAAATGAGGGAAATTCCGCTAGTTTTCTTATCAGACCTCACCTACATTAATAAACCGTTTTCCTTATCTCCGACCTTTCGTCACGACAGATCACGCTTTGCACACGTGACATTTCTTCATTTTTGCTCTTAAATATTACACGAAAATTTTGAATACCTAAGAAATCCTGTAATTTTCAATTAAATCTCTTAAAAGGTACACAAGGATCGCTTTTATAAACAGCTTATATAGCTTATCACAAAAGTGAGGTTATCTAATCACACACACTATTTAGTTGTAAACTCGGAAAGTAACACCTTTAACCCTTAGCCACCGTAGTGCAAATACTGTAACGCTTTCACCGTGGTGCGGTCTTGGTGACCGCACCTAATTAACAACAACTAATTAACAAAAATATTTTTTTTTACCTAATGGGAACACTTTTATTGGATCGGGTGTAGCTTGAAGTAACAATAAACATTTTGCAACCGCAAAAGTTCAATTCCGCTCCATTTTTGACAGAAATGGCAGAATTTTTTTTTACAAAATTCTATCCAAAAATAATAACAAATTCTCAAAAATAAATGGACAGGTAATTAAAATAACCAATAATATAAGAAATAACCTAGAAAGAAATAAAAAAACGCAAATGGTATAATAGTCACAGATTGTGTTTACAGTTTTTACAAATTTTTTACGCACATTCTAAACAGGTAGGCTTATGACAAATTTTGCACAAATAAAAAGTTTTTCTTTTGATTCTTGGTGGACAGGTGTAACACGTTTTACGTTTTTCAAGTTTATCTTCTGGAATCTCCGCCTCCTCAGGGTCAGGAAGAGATAGGATTCTACGAATTGTAGCTCGAAGGTCACATTTTAATTTTTTGTTTTTTGCACGTCTATAAAGTTGTGGTCTTACTAATTCATCCGCAAGTACTTTCAGAAAATCTGCTTTTTGTATTTTTAGATTGTCTTTGACACACTGATGAACGACATGTCCATTGACACCAGCAAATAATGCCATGGACCATCTTTGGGTGCGACGACTAGTTGAATGTTTGGCGCATTTTTTATCAAGTGCGTCAACTCCTCCCTTAGTTGAATTATAGAAGGATATAATTTCTGGTTTTCCCACATCCTCATCGAAGCTTGGTGTATGATGCATCGAAGATATCAACAGGACTACCTTGTTTTTCTTGGGTACATAGGGAACTAAGGTGGTATTTTTGGTGAACCCATATAAAGCTGAATCAACTTCTTTTTTTTGTGTGTTAAGAAGAATGGTGGTATTTCTCGCTTGTTTTTCTTGATGGTTCCGACATATGTTAGTCCTTTTTCTCTTAATTTGTCTGATAATTCCAACGACGAAAACCAGTTGTCCGCAGTAATGTTCCTATTCGTGTTCTGTATGGGTTTGGAGAGTCTCATAACAGATTGCGTCGGTTTGGAAAGCCTTTTCTCTCCTTCTGTAAGACCTATGCCATCAGAGTCCTTTCCACAATATAGGTAGCCATTATAAAAATAATGATTCCTAGCGTCGGTTAGACTCATCATCTTCAAGCCATAATTGCACGGCTTATTTGGCATATACATTTTATATTTGCATCTACCTGTGAAAGAAATAAGTTTTTCATCAATAGTCATATTGACACCAGGTGAGTAGACACTTTGAGAGTTGAACACAAATTTGTAAAAAACTTCTGAAATTGGTGCCAGCAAATCATTCTGTCGCCGTTCAGCTCTATCAGTAGGATTATCGAAGCGCAAAGCAATAAGTGAAGTTGCAAATCTATTTCTGCTCATCACACACCGAAAAATTTCACGACCTGTTCCGTCAGTCGTGAAAATTCTTTCAATTTTTTCATGGTTGGAATTGAATGCAGCGGTATAGTACAATAATCCGATAAAAGCTGTTAGCTCAATTATGACTAAATCTTGCAGTTCGGATCTCTGAATATTTTTGTACTTAATTCTGATGCTTTGTAATTTCAAATTTGTCCATTGTAATACAACTTGTAGCAAGTCGTCTGTAAATAAGAGATTCCAGCACGTAACTGGATCAGCTTTATTTCCTAACGCGGTCCACCGTCGCAAGCCTGGATATTGTGCTTTTGGGTTCTCGTACAAGAGACAAAACTTTGCGCCGACCAGTTGTAGCGATTTTTCCCATAATAGGTTTTCACATTAGTGTTGTAATTAGTTTCAGTTTCGTCCGGATGTTCGTTAGTTTCTTCCGTTTCTTCTGTTTGTTCTCTATCACTAAGTTCAATTTCTGAGTCTGTTTCATGTTCACTTTCTTCATAGAAGTCCTCATTTACACTCTCTTGGTCACTGATATCTTCACCTTCTGCCTCTTCATTCCAAGCCAATAAAGTGGTCTCATAATCAGGATCACCCAGCCGAACCCGTTTTGATGTGGTAGGACTTCTACTCATCATTTCGTATAAAAAGCTCAACTCAAATACTTGCTTATGCACCGTAGTCCGGTCACTGTGACCGCTTCGTAAATTTAGCCGTGTTTATATTGCACACCGGTACAAGTACAGACTTCAACAATTCACAACGTACTAACAATCAGAGATAATATACACAAGTAGATCGGCCACTGTGTAGAAAAAAATGGCCACGCCATCGAAACTAGTGACATCTATATTTGGAGCCGAGTAATACTAATATTAATTTCGCTAAAGGTTCAGATCCAGGCTAAACCCGTCATTTAGCGGGAGATTCAAAAATGAAATAGCGCGGGAAATTCAAAAATAAAATAGCGCGGGAAATTCAAAAATAAAATAACGCGGGAAATTCAAAAATAAAATAGTGCGGGATATTCAAAAATAAATTTACGTGGGAAATTCAAATTGTTGTATTCGTAATAATTCTGTAATAGTGAGGTAAACAGTTGTAACTAAAAGCTATATTAGTAGAGTTATTGTCTTTGCATTACACTCTTTATTTTGCTATCATAGTCAAATAAAACCACTTAGGTATGGGACATTCAATGTACAATTACTTTTGAAAAATCACACTTTATTTAATATACTTGGATAAATATAAAAACACAATAAGAAAACAGATAATTCATTGAAAATTTAACAAGTAATTTATTTATAAGAGACAATTCATTGAAAATTTAATAAGTAATTTATTTAAAGCGGAAAATACATTAAAAGTTTAATAAGTATTTTATTTATAACAGAAAATTCATTGAAAACTTAATAAGTAATTTATTTAAAGCAGAAAATACATTGAAAATTTAATAAGTAATTTTTGTGAAACACTAATTTTAAAATTTTAATATTGTCTATAACCATGTAGATGTAGTTTTCAATATTTATGTAAGTTTTAAAATATTATGCAGACGATGAAATTGTGATATCAATATGTAAAAATTAAATTTAAATAGTAATAAATCTATTACTGAATATAATTTTAATGTTGAAGCTTTGATATCACAATTTCATCCTCTGCACAATATTTATTTTATTCCAAGAATACTTTAATATAAAAATGTGTTCAATTATTAAAATTAAAACAAAAGATCTTGGGTGTATGAAAACTATAAAAAATGTTGTACACTTAATGTTTAACACTGCCTACTTTACACTTTTCATTATATTTCGCAAACGCCATACTCATTATGATATCGTAATCTTTACAGCGAAGGTCTTTTCCTTTTAAAATTTTATTAACTGTGTCCACATAATGAAAAATACAAACATTGAAAACAATATTAATAAATGTATCTACAAAATTTTTATGATCTATACAAAAAATAGAAGAAATTTCTGCTAAATCCTCTGAACGAAAAACGTGTTTTTTTATGTCATACGAATTTATCAAATGTGGCAATCTTTCAAAAAGTTTAGTAGATATACTCTTAAAAATATTATTGTAGTTAACTGATGGTGCACATAAAACATTTTTTTTATGTTCCCTTAAGTAAATTAATGAATTCCCCTTGACAAATTCATTTGACAATATGAGATTCTTACATGAATCACATTTCAACCTTTTAAATAATTTTTTTGCCACCGCACCAGCAACATAAGGAGTCACCAAATCTATTTGTGTACAATTAAAAACTTTTGCAAACGGTTTGAATACGGGAGCGTTAACTTTTGGTGATATGTGTTGAGCAGGATTTTGACTGAGAAAGTTTTTAAATGTGTCCAATGCACCTGCAGAAAAATCGTCTTCACAATTGAACCCGGGCGAGTGCGAAGACATAAAATTATTGACCATTAAAGATTTCGTGGATGAAATAAACGCTGAACACGAGGGATTTGTATTACGAATGCCATGACTTCTTACAAGGCCAAAAAAATTTTCGATAGCATCCTGATTAAAATTTCGAGAGCTTAAAAATTTGAAGCCCTCTTGTTTTAATTTCTGCCAAATGTACACAAAACCTTTAATGGTAAATGGTAATTTTTTCAAAGAAGGTGTTACACATCTGCCACTCTTTTTAGACGGATCTAAAAAACAAAATGAATTTAATACTGAGAGTGAATTGTTCCACAGAGTTACATGTTTGGATGTAGCAGTGATAACAGTAGTATAGCTATACGGATTCTGGGACAGTCCATCAGGGTCCATCAGGGTCTCAGCTATAGCCGAAGAACAAGCCCGAAGAAGTATCGACAATGACCAGAGGGTGTACAAGAAGACGTTCTTGCCCGAAGAAGTATCGACAATGACCAGAGGGTGTACAAGAAGACGTTCTTGCCCGAAGAAGTATCGACAATGACCATAGGGTGTACAAGAAGACGTTGAAAGAAGAAGAGATCAAGAGATAAGCGATAAGTTTTACAATTATACAGGGGAATATTGAAAGTGTGTACAAGAAGTGCCGACAATGACCAGAGGGTTGAGAAGAAGAAGACAAGAAGTATCTAAAGTATCATCCGAAAAAGTCGACAATGACCAGAAGGTCAGAAGAAGAGATCAAGAGATAACCAATAAGTTTTACAAACATACAAGGAGTATCGAAAGTATCATCCGAAGAAGAAGAAGAAGAAGAAGAAGTCGACAATGACCAGAAGGTCGAACTAGAAGACCGTTTTACTCATCCATAGAAATTTACCATTTTAAAAAATTTTTTGTTTTCAATTGGCATCTGTGGGTATTGAACCCGGGACTCCTATTTCCAAGTCCTGCATACATACCACTGTGCTACCAAAGCAACTTATATGACACGTCTAAGATATGCAATGCAAGAAGCGAGAACGTGTGTGTTGTCTACCCGTGAGACGAGCCTCGCCTAGCCTCAAAAAATATTTAAAGAAAAATCATTCTATTCATTATTTTTTTTTTATTCATATTTTAAATAAAACATTTCATTCATTATACAATTATTCAATACAAATAAATTCATCAATTATTCCAAAATAAAATTGTTTTTCCAACAGTCTACATACATACACTTCATTTTATTATATGCTCTTCACGCAATTCTTCAATAATCGAATTTATTTCATTGGTATGACCAGTATGTCCAGCAGCTTGTGATGCAATCAATAGTCGCAATCTGTCTACTAGTTCATTAATGTCATTCCAATGTATGTAATCTATATTATTACTATTCACTTCCATCATTACACCTTTTCCTTCCGTAATAGGTGCAATAATTTTTTTATATTTTTCCAGTTTACTACCATCGATTTGTTTATCAGGTTTATAATGTCTTCTATGAGCATTTGTTTTCACTACAATTTTTTTGTAATTATTCTCATCTTCGGCTGTAAAATTATCAGGATATTTCTTGAACAATAATTCATACAAGCCAGAGGTCCCCTTGTATCTTTTATTTCTTAGGATTATGTCAGAACCGTCTATTTTAATTTCAGAATCGCCAATGAAAAATTTTTCACTAGTATCATCAAACCGTATTCCATATTTGTGGTCAAATTCCCTATTTTGACTGTCACTTATCATAGTACTAATGTATTTTCTCGGTAGTATATCATATTGTTCTAAATAATCTTGCACCGATTGTTTTGCAATGTCAGTAAATCGATCACTTGTTGACGGCTGTAAATCAATTTGTTGTTGATCTTGTTGGTTAGTCTCATCATCATTTTGAATTTGTTGATTTATATCATCCAATTGAATATTTTCAATTATGGCTTTTTTCAAGTCACTTGTATCATGATAGTCGTTTCCTTCTTTTTCTTCTTTTACCATAAATTGTGACATAGTATTTTGATTCGCATCAGAAGACGTTCGAGTTTGATTGTTTTTTTGAGAACTATCTAATTTGTTTTCAATATTTTTCAAATATTTGGTAATAGGATTAAACATATCTTCCTGAACGACTTCACCTTGTTTTAATTGTTTCAATTTATTTTTTATTATGTTACGTTTTATTATGAGACGTCTTTTTAAATCTTTATTGACCATTATTTACAAGAAATCGAAATTATCAGAAAGGTATTGATTAGGTCTCGAACAGGTCACGAACAGGTATCGAACAGGTCTCGAACAGGTCTCGAACAGGTCTCGAACAGGTTTGAACAGGTCTCGAACAGGTCGAGAACAGGTTTTAAGTTCACAGTTAAAACTGACTGGAATAAAAAACAAAACTTCTTTTATACATTTTATTGAAACAAAAAATCTTAGACAATCGAATATAATTTCAAGGTTCTGGAACGTAATCTACCAATTCCATATTCACTATGTTGTTGGTTGTATGGAATATAAGTTGAATTTAGTTGATGTTGTGGTTTTATGGTTCCATTTTTATAAAGGTATTCAACTCCATTAATGTCATCGTAACTAGGTTCATAACCCAATTTATCCATGTAATGTTTATTCATTACTGAATTATAATTATTATTGTCGAGTAATCCAAGAAAATGTCCTATTTGATGAACAAGAACCAACTTTAGATTATAATCATTTGGGGTGTTATTTTTCAAATTCATATCCCATACTACATTTTTCATTATGTGTATTTCACCACATTGTATATGATTCAATATTCTTGATCTAGGTACTATTGTATGAGCAACTTCATTGACATCATTTTGGATATCGAAAAAGAGTTTACATTGATAATCAGGTAAACATGTACCACTCAAACGATGTGCATGTGTATCAAAAACAAAGGTAAGTAGCGGTGTCTTTGTATAACAATCAATTTCACAAAACACAATACCAGTATTATTGCTCCAAGTATCAGTAGCGGCATGAATCACTTCCATTTTTGCTGGACTAGCGTTCATTGCATACCAAGTTATCATTTGTTTTGCAAATGGTCTTCGATATACATTGTAAAAAAGACCTTCACTCACCACCAACACAAGAAAAAAAATTGAGTGTAAGATATACATGTTTATTGATTGAATGAATGAATGATTCACGCTCATCAGCTTATATATGATAAAATATGCATATTCAGCAATATTTGACAGTTATTTTAAAACATTTTTACTACATTTGTTAAAGGATTATAATTCACTATACGATCATGTATAATAACACAATAAGCACATGTATTTGCTGGTATATTTTTACTTGTTTCAAATTCTAATCTGATATCTACACTGCCAGATTTCAATGATTCATTTTGTCTGCTACAATCAATAGCAAAAATTGTTGCGAGTTCCTTGAATTTCAACATGCTAAGACACGGATCACTAACATACTTGTTGTAATATGATTCTTGGAATCGTGCATACATTTCATACAATACAGCATAGTAGTTTTTATCAAAATTCAAATTCAAATTATCGTAGGGATACATTTCTGAATTAAGGTATAATTTCATGTTTGTAACATTACAGTGATCGAATCGACTTAAATTCTTCACAATATCATTCTTTTTGCTAGATTGAAATCCAACTAAAACGTAACGAGGTTTTTCCAACAGACTAGTAGTTTTAATATTCCAATTATATCTCATTGTTTGTGGTATCAAAGGTAATTCATGACACTCCCAACTGCGAAACGCAATTTCCAAGTTTTTTCCATTTTCAATAAATTTGAATAAACGTAATTTTTCACTATCTGATACTTGAATATGTGGCACTTTCCAAACAATTCTCGTTAAACTAATTTTTACTTTTTCTCCTGCCTTTGTAGAAACCACTGCATTAACATCACTTGACGCTCTAATTAGAACAAGCTCTTGACGTATATTGATGATTATTTTGGTGAAATCTTCGAAAAATCCCAATAAAAGTTTCAAGGGTAAGCAAACATTGAAATTCCCATCACTATCAATAATTTGTGGTGTTGTAGTAGGACTCCAACCTACACTATTGTATCTATTGCAATCCCTTTCTGATAATGAAACATAACCCTTCATAGTAGTTGTTATACCTGGATTCCGAACTCTGTCCACAACACATCCTCCAATTTCATAACGAATTTCATCAAACAAATAAGAAATTCCATTATTAATAAAATTCAAGGTTGCACTTTCTTTTCCATCTCCGTCAGTTAAACGACCTTCGATGTATAAAAAACTTTCTGAGGGTAAAGTGTAAAGATCTTGTGTTTGAATAGGTATACGTATTTCGTCGGAATTGTTGAATGTTGTATTTGCATACGGAATATGACTATGCATTTCACGATTTATAACTGAATTGTCCTCCAGAACCTGATCTCCAATATTTAAAATATTAAAACTCATCTTCAGTATGTTGGCTACCACAATTGAAATTAAGTAGAAAATTTACTCCTGTTCTAAAAACAACTTTTAAATTACACCAATATCTTCTTATTCTAGTGGCACCACGTAGTCGTTTCGTTATGATTATAGTAATTTAAATCCCAGAGATATTAAAAATAACTTGTTTTCCGGTGTCAACTCTTGCAAATTTTTCTTTGAACTAAAAGCTGTGTTTGATTGTTGAGTATTTATACTTATTCGAGGAGTATTGTAGATAAAAACCATAACTAATATTTTCTCAAGTGTAATCTTACCGTGACAACTTCTTTGTTAAAATTAACTGGATTTCCATCTTGATCAACTATTTTAAGGTAAATCTCATCGATATATCTACTGATTACTGGTAGATAGATAACATTTTTTGGGATTTCAACAATTTTGTAGCCTGGTGGTACATTTGGATAGAACATGTGTATAATGTGTACCTGATTGTCGTTACTGTATGAATTCGTCACCAAGTTACATTCAATACAAATTGAATTCACTTTCGTAATGTTAATAGGATAGTCTCCTATGTGTCTCTTATTTGCTTTCAATTTTTGTTTTTTGAAACCCAATAACAGACCTATGGTATTGGGCATATCAAAATTTATTGCTCTATTGCTCTTCACCTCACACTTGAGTGTATTATTATTCACTTCCATTATTAGCACAGTAGGATCATCGGATTTATTTGCGTCCCTTTTTTGTATGGTACTCTCTTCCATAAATTTACGACGATCACTAGTTGTTGTTGTGCCTTTAGTTATAACATTTACACTTTCTTGCATATGTTTATCACCGTCAGATTTCATCTCGAGTTCAACAATTCTTGAATTAATATATCGGTTTAGGTCGTTAACTTCGTATGAACCACTGGGTATTTCAATATTGTAACCATTTATGTGAAAATTATTGTTGGTTTCATCTACATTAGGAATTGTATTGTATGTCATAAAATCAATCAAACCTATAACATACTGATCATTTTCATTCAATGAAAGGGGAGGATAGATTTTAGTTGATAATAAGGAATTTCTATCAGATAATACAAATGTATACGACATTATCACTACGGAAAGGTTATAAATTGAATGAAAGAATACATCTTTAAACAATTTTATTTATTTAAAAAATTCAAACACAAGTGTCCACAATTATAACTATTTTTTTTTTGATAAATTTCATGATTGTATAATATTTGACATGATCCACTTGAATGAAAGTATGACAAAGCTTCCAGTGGAGGTCTCAAATTACCATAACTATCAAAGTAAACTAGTTGTGATCCAATTTTTTTATAAGCTGTCCAGTGCGTTCCCGAACTATTCTTATCATCCAAATTGATGATTCCACTTTCATTGATTCTTATTTTTTTGGGTAGTGAATCTCTCATGAAAACTCCACGAAAATATGGAATTTTTAAATGTTTTGCATACTTGACTAATTCTATATTTGTTAGTGCACGTTGTGGTAATTTGAGGTTATTCATAAAAAAAGACCCAAACCATTTTTGTAAGGTTTCAAATATAATCCTTTACCCATTGCTATAGATTCCATTTGTTTGTTGTGTCGCTGTTTTTCAAACAATTGATCTTTTGCTGATTTTGCATCATTGACAGCTTTTGCAATAGCTGCTGCTCCCCCACCCAGTGTACCAAGAGTGCTTAAAGCAGCAAAAATTGGTATCAAAGGTAATATACCTCCGGTTTTTGGAACTGGTATGATACGAGGTTTGGAAACTGTCTTACTCTTTTTACTAGACTTTGCCACTTTTACTGCCATACTGATTGCTTCCCCCATTGTTTTTGGTTTGTTTTGTAGGAGATATTTTTTTATTTTTTGAATTATCTTTGGAAGACTTGTAGACTCATAGGGTTTTTCTTATTGACTTTTCCCTTTGTTCTCCTCTTACCCTTTTTCTGTTTGCGTTTCGTCGATGCCATTGTGTTGATCTCTAACAACAAACTAATATTGAAGACACTATTGTGTTGATATTTAACAACTGGAAAATATTAATTTGAACACACGCTATTGGTTTTTATACTAAAATATTTTTTGTTTCTTAACATCATCATCGTCATCATCATCATCATCACTGAATTTACGTTTTTTATGCAGTTCATTTGAAGTATTCACCAAAAGTTGTTCTTCACGTTTTCTTTTTGTATTTGACACACCATCGTCATCATCATCATCAAAATTAAGTTTTCTTTTGGCTCGTTTTTTCGGTTTAGCTCCCAAGTTTGAAAGTTGTTCTCCAATATTACGTTTCCTTTTTGTATTTGACACACCATCATCATCATCATCATCATCATCATCAAAATTAAGTTTTCTTTTGGTTTGTTTTTTTGATTCTAAGTCATTCGTGGAAGTTTTGTTCATTGGATAATCGTCTGCAATGTCAACATCCATGTTTTTAATTTTTTTATAGTTTTTTAGAGTTTTGGACTTTTTTTGATGTTTTGTTCTGCGATTCTTGGTTGGAATGATTCCTTTAAGTATCATTGTGCATTTATTTATACCATCTGTAACTTTTTCTAAAGACTTACTGATTTTGTTTATTTCTTTGACACAGTTGTTTATTGTCAACTTATAATTATTAAATTTCAAACCCATACCCAATTTTACTTTTGCCTTCATAGCACCAGCGACACCAAGAGCAGCCAGCTTCTCGGAAAATGCACTGTTTTTTGATCGAAATTGATTTAGCGCTTTTTCTGCTAAAATCTTGTCTGCTGCGTGTCGTTGTTGTAGGTTGCTATTTTGTGAATAAACAATATCATGTTCCCGACATGCTTCATCTAATCCATTGATTCCTTTATCCCCTCTTGATAATCGTTTATTTAACTTTGTTCCAGGACCACAAAATTTATAACCCGGTATATGCATTTCAAATGGTAATCTATTAATTGCACTATTCAACATAATGACCACCCAAAGTTCAACTACAAAATGAACAACAAACTTAAAAGTAATAAACATTTATTTTCGTTGTAAGAGATACATTTTTTCTTAATTTTTACGGATAAATCTTGGATCCTTGATTGTTGGATTGCAAATATTCATAGAATTCATTTCGGATCTCTTCAGTTTTGCGCTGCAGCTTGAACAGGTTATCCAAATTGTATCTCGAGTACAACCAACTAAATGTCTGATAGTTGTAGAAAAACATAGAGCACAGATAACTTTAACTTCACCCATATTTCAAATCACAGGTATTGACATAATAAACTAATCAAATAATTTCTTATGTGACTCTTCCTGCTTCTTACACCAAATGAACACTTTTCCCATTAACTATTATTTTTTCTTGCAAAATTCCTACTTGAAATATTTTTATCGCCCCCATCATATCTGTAAAATTCTTTTAGTGCACAATTCAAACACTTTTCATTTGGTTTTCCATTATCCCCACCACATTTTATACACTTGTATTGAACACGTACAGGCATCGCGTTTAGTTGCACACTAAGGTTTAATAAATAAAACAAAAAAATATATATGAAATATCTCTTATATACTGAATTAAAAAAAAATCAAAATCTTTCTTTTTGGCCACAAACGGGAAAGCCAAACTCATCCTCATCATCACAATTATCATCAATAGTGATAGCTTCCCCTTCTCCTTCTTTTCTCTTCTTCCGACTCTCATCCTCTTCCTCCACCACCTCATCTATGGTTGGTCCGTCCAAGTAAAATTTTCTCTTACTCGAACCAGGTGCCTCCAATCTATTACGATCCAGCTCTTCCTGATCTTCGTCCAATAGATTATATTTATATCGTTTTATGATATTTTCCAAAACTCGAAATTCTTCTTGACTGTCGATTTTAGATCGTAAATATCTTAGAGGCAGGTTACCAAATTTCCTTTTCAGAGTTGCTGCCTTCGGTGAATAGGACAAGGATATGAAGACCTTGTCGCCTTTCACCTCCATTTTCTTAACTCCATATCTGAACAAGAAAATAGGAATTGGAAAAAATCATTACCAAAAATTAAGAAAAAAAAAAAAAACTTACTGAAATAATTGTTTCATAACTATCAAGACGTGCTTGATAGGAAGATGGATGGGATCTTCAGTGAAGATTACGAGAGTCGTTGGAGTGCTGGCCATTTCCACTTGTTTTACACATAAAACAAAAAAACTGAATGTCTTGAATTCGAAAATTTCTCCTTATTATAGTTGAAATCTTGCATATATGAGTGTTTGTTGTAGTTGCTGACAATGCTTTGACCTATTGACCCCACGTGGTGTTTTGATTAAAATGTTGCACTGATGTAAATATGATTGGAAATGAGTGTTTGTTGTAGTTGCTGACAATGCTTTGACCTATTGACCCCACGTGGTGTTTTGATTAAAATGTTGCACTGATGTAAATATGATTGGAAAAAAAAAATCACAACACGTGGTTATCTAAATGATGCATATTGATTTCAATGGGATTGACGTAGTTGAAAATGTACATAAAAGCACACTACTCTCTCTCTTCCAAATCATTTGTCTGTAGTTAAAATCACAGCAACATAAAATGTCAACTAGTGCCAGTTCTTCTTCAACTTCTACTCCTTCACAAAAAGTGCTTGACGATATTTCCAGTGAAGCCATCAGTAAAATCGAATTGGTGAGTAGATTAGTTAAATCAAAAAATGATTTACGCAGAGATATTTCAATATTGAAGAAAACCATTTTTTTGTTGAAAAAAGGACTAAAGTGTAAGTTAGACAGTGTAAAAAATGTTTCCAAAGTTGAATCAAATTTGGCTATACTTCAAACGTATCTTGAAAAATTGAAAATCAAATTAAATGGAAAAACCAAAAGACAATTGGTCTGGCAAGATGTAGAGTCCTGTTTTAATGGACGTATCAAATCTGGAATTATAACTAATGTTAATATTAAAGATCCAGTGTTGTTTCTTAAAAAGGCATTCAGAAGTTTCTCCATTCAAATAAATAAGCAATTGAAAACATCTATGTTGAAAGTAAATGTAATTTTTTCTTGTATATTTATTAAACCTCAAAATGCTGAAACTTCTATCAAACATTTTAATACAAAGAACCAAATTATTGACTATAATACAAATTTGAAAGACTGGTACAAATCCTATGTTAGCGATAGAATGTTTGTAAATCTTGAAGAGTTTGAACAAAAAGATAGCGGGTGGGCTCTATTGGAGATATTACATTTGAAAATTAATATAAACGAATACAGACCGATAACTGTTGGTGTTTCAACTTATGTTGAAGTACCAACATTTATTAAAAAAACAAAAAGTATTATCAATATAAAAAACAATGATCCCTATTGCTTTTTGTGGTCGATTGTATGTGCTTTATATCCAGCTGATGGAAATAAAAATGTTTGTAGAGTTTCATCCTACCCTCATTTTAGTAGAGTATTGAAATATGATGATATTAAATTTCCCATAACAATTAAAGATATTCCATTATTTGAAAAATTGAATAAAATTTCCATAAATATTTTCACATTAGTCAATAAAGAAGTGTTACCTTTGTTACTAAGCAAAGAAGATTATAATCCACGAATTAATTTATTAATGTTATCATGTGATGTTGTTGATAATAATAATAGTAGTACTATTTTCTATCATTTTGTTTATATAAAAAATTTGTCACGTTTAATAGGTAAGCAAGTGAGTAAAACACATTCTAAAACTTGGTTTTGCGACAGATGTTTAAATCATTTTTATAGAGAATCGAGTTTATTGAATCACTTGGAGGATTGTAAAAATATGAATAATACGAAGGTAGTTTTTCCTAATAAAAACAATTCTATTATGAAATTTAAAAATTTTAAACATAAACAAGTAGTTCCATTCGTTATATATGCTGACCTTGAAAGTATTTTAAAAAACTTTGACGACACACCATCAACAACACATACCAACACTGAAAAATATCAAAAACATGAAGCATTTAGTATCGCCTATTATTTGAAATCTTCATATGATGAAACTTTGTCAGAATTCAAAATGTATACTGGTAGAGATTGTCAGGATTGGTTTGCATATCAATTAAAAGATTTAGGTAAAAGAATACATCACATCATTCACAATCCCAAGTCTATGTTACCTTTGACTATTGAAGAAAAAAATAATTTTTCATCCTGTAACATTTGTCATATTTGTGAGAATGAAATATCCGATTTGGAACTGAAAGTAATGGATCACGATCATTTTACAGGTAAATATCGTGGTCCGGCACATAATTCATGCAATCTTAATTACAAAAAGACTCATGTTATTCCTGTCCTGTTTCACAACCTGTCTGGCTACGATTCACACTTTCTAATTCGTTCTTTGAGTAAAAAAATTAAAGGCAACATGAATTTGTTGCCCATAAATAAAGAAAGGTATATTTCATTCACAAAATATATCAATGGAACTGACATTAGTTTTAGATTTCTGGATTCATTCAGGTTTATGGACAGTAGTCTTGGTAATTTAGCTTCATATTTGGACAATGACCAAAAAGTGATTACAAAATTATATTTTCCCAATGCCCAAGAGTTTGATTTAGTTTGTAGAAAAGGTGTTTTCCCGTATGAATACCTCAACTGTTGGGAAAAGTTGAAAGACACCTCGTTACCTAACAAAAACGAATTTTATAGTAAAATTAACAATGAAGGAATTTCAGATGTCGATTACACGCATGCTTGTAATGTGTGGAAATCATTCAACATTCATAATTTGCAAGAGTATGCCGAACTTTATTTAAAGACAGATGTTTTATTACTAGCGGATATTTTTGAAAATTTTAGGTCAATGTGTTTAAAAACCTATAAATTGGATGCTCTTCATTATTACACAGCACCTGGTTTAGCTTTTGATGCCATGTTGAAGATGACACAAATAAAATTGGAATTGATAACAGACAATGAAATTGCCATGTTTATTCAGAAAGGTATTCGAGGTGGAATTTCACAGTGCTCCAACAGATATGGGGAAGCTAATAACAAATATAAGTAGATAGTGCTAGACAGATTCTGGCTCACTACTTCAAAAATCTCCGCTGGTGGCGCTGGGGGCGCGCGCGTTGGCCGCCATTTTTAATTTTAAATTATTAAATTAAAAAAACTCGAGTGTGGATCGAACTCAGGTCCTTCGCATTCATAGCTATACGCCTAACCCACTCAGCCATGATCTCTCATGCATATCATAGGCGAAGAAGTGTATTATATGCTGTAATAAGTGTGACAAAGAAGGTAGGAGTTGGACAGAGAAAGTATTCGCATCGAAAGATCCCGCGCGCACCTTCTTGCTGTAAAATGTGACGTAGTCGAGAAAGATACGTTAGGATGATAAGGCGACGCGCTACGGTCAAAAAAGATTTAATAAAAATAACAGCGCGCGCACCGTACGCTTCTTGCTGTAAAATGTGACGTAGTCGAGAAAGATACGTTAGGATGATAAGGCGGCGCGCGGGAATATACCGGGGGGCTTAAAAGTAACTTATGTTGAAATATAACTAAGAATTTTTATACCGGGTGGCTTGAAAGTAACATATAATATTTGAACTATGCGTGTCACGTTGCGTGCTACGTCAAACGCAGCGTGTCACGTCAAACGTCACGTGTCACGTCAAACGTCACGTGTCACGTCAAACGTCACGTGTCACGTCAAACGTCACGTGTCACGTCAAACGCCACGTGTGACGGCTAACCGTACTACGCCAAACGTCACGTGTCACGTCAAACAGCTCATTTGTAATATGGCTTCGGAAGAGTACAGTCATCGAATTGAAGAGTTTATTAGGAAAGTTGGTAAATTAAATGAAGAAATTGCTTTTTATGAGGAAAAAAGTGAGGTTATGAGGCAAATAGAGAATCTCAGTTTATCTGGTGGGGAAGAAGTACGACAGACGTGGTGCAGTCTTAGTATAAACTGGTTACCTAAAGAGTTAGCATACAGACAATTACCGCAAATTACTTATCCGTTAAGACGTATTCAACCATGTTCAACAGAACAGAAAAGGATATAAAAAATGAAATTAATAATGTTTTTGTCATGTCGTGTGTAATATTAGTATTTGTCTTTGTTTTAATTTTAAAAATTATTTTAAAAATTGTAAAACGAAAATTTGAATCTTCATGTAATATAAAAGTTGATGAATATACAGAGTGTTTCAATAAAACCCATGTTTTTTTAAAAAACTTTATTTATAATGGTAATACAGTATTTGAAAACCAGTAGCGGAGGCGTTGTACATTTCTTTCGGTACACGAATATACTCCAGTGGCGTGGCAGGGGTTTGGATCGTGGTCAAAGTTTCCTGTTGCACACGGCGTACCATCAAATTTGCAAACGTCAATAATATGTGGAAAAATACCGAAAATGTGACATTTCTTTTGCAGAAACTCGGCTTTTTGTTGTCCTCGAACGTAAATGTAGTCTGCGGCATACAATAACTTGCTTTCTAATATTTCGTTTACTTTGGAATATTCTACATCTCCCGAAGAGTATCGAATGCCATGTACCTTCCTTTCCAAGTATGATGTGGTCTTTTTGTCCTCGTTACTTAATGTGGAAAACGGTTGCGGTGGTAAAAATATGTAATGTGAACTTTTGAAGCCAATTTCTATGGTGAGCTCTTTGGCAACGAAAATCCCATCTACGACAAAGCCTTGAATGTCTACGAATGCTACTCTCATGTTGACGTCTGCTCGAACACTAACTCCGATCAGCAACTAGTTCAAGCTTTTAACAATTTCGGTGAGGGGGAAGTATTCCATCACGCAATCGTGAATTATGATGCAATAGACTTTGGAATTTTCGGGGAAGCCTATGTTTGCTTCAATGTCGAGTTTCACATCGACTGTGGACGCCTTCATGCTTTCCTCCTGCTTTGAACAATCGATAACAAACAATGCTCGTTTCTTGAAAGAAGAATAATCCAGCAGGGGGCGCTTCTGTGTGGAGTTTGCGTAGTTGGGATAGAATTCAGTATAGTTAAAATAGGCTTCATTGTAGTCAGTTTTAGCGAAATCCAATTGCATTCTTTCATTAGGCCAATATTCACCGTTAAGTGACAGTCTTATACTTTGCACGTCGGCATTGTCAAATAAAGTAGGATCGGCTGTTGTCACGTTACGTTTGTCGGTTTGGAAGAAGACAATAACAAAACGGGGTCTTTCAACTGAAGTGGATGTCTTAACAGCCCAAACTTCACGTCTTGCACCTTTAGTAATTGAGGGTAATTCGTGTAACTCCCACTTCCTAAATGGAATAACTATAGGTTGATCTTTTTGAATGGATTTCATGAGATTTATCTTTATATCGTCATTAGGAAAGATATGTTTAACTTTTAGTTCAACACTTGTAATATTAATTTTAGCTGTTGTAGTGGAGAGCGTACCAGAGACATTCTTTTCCGTAATATATATGCAATCATTATCGTTTCGTGCTCGAACTAATCGTATGGTTTGACGTCCACATGTAATCATGGGATAATCGTTGAAAATGTTAAAAATATGTTTGAGAGGTATTTGAAGGTTGAAGGACTTGTCGCTGACATTTAGAATGGGATCTTTCGGGTAATTCCAGCCGGCTATAGCCATATGATTGGAATCTTCTTGGTTATAACAAGTCATGGCGCGTACGGCACTTATTATTCCAGGATCCCGAACTGTTTCCATTTCCCTGGCACTTTCACTGTACGTACATGAATCGAATAGGAAGGCACCAACATTATTTGCTAATTTTACGTCACCAGCTCCATGTGTTTCAAGCGACCCTTTAATGCACAACAAAGTATCGCTCATTGCAAAAAACGAATCAACTTGATTAATGCTAAACTCCACAATGTCACTGCAATTGAATGATTTTATAAATGGAGCATAGGTTCTATATTCAGCCTTTCTAATTGAATCGTCAAACATTGGCTTACGATAGATATCAAACATCGAAGACATGTTGTCGTTTTGACGAAGCCGTTTTCCATACGTGGTTGTCATTTTTCAATTTAAACCCCAGCGATTGCAGAACCAATTTGTTTGCGAACGTGAGCTGTTTTAGCTTTGGCGACTGCTTAGCTAATGAAGTTGAAAGCTCTGCAGACTGTCTTTTATGATTGATTATTAGTCCCATCTGCCTCGCACTCTAAGCTCCAACACCAAAGTACTAAGTTCTCCACGGAAGTTTACAGGCTGACCGTCCTGGTCTAAGGCTATGACGGTGATATTGGTTATTTCACGTTGTGGTATAACGGGTAAGTAGAGCAAATTATGAGGAATTTCGTCAATGGAATATCCTGGATCTACTTGTACGACGAATTCGTAAATGGTATGAGCAGGTCTGTTTGCATCGAATGCTCCAGTGGTAATGTTACAATCGAAGCGGATACTGGATACTTTAATGATTTTGACGGGGAGATCTGAAGAGTGCGTTTTGTTAGCGTCAAGTATTTTCGGTGAAAATCCTAATATTCTCCCAAGACTATCAGTTTGCATAGAGGAAATTTTGTATTTACTTGAAATTTCACATTTCAACGTATTGTGATTGGGTTTTAGTGAAAATACCGGTCTAGTTGAATTGCTCGCACCCAACTTATCACAGATAAACTCTTCAAGGTCAGCAATTTCATAACATCCTGTGGGAAAATTGAAACTTTGAAGCTTGTCTTTGGTATCGTAGTAGTAAAACGTGCAATTTTCAATGTTTGGTATACTGTGATATGAATGAAAAGAACGTAGAGCTATTTCGTAATCATTCTTTGGATCGAGGACAATAGGGGTAGGAGGTTGAAAGGTGAACACGTGATTGGTGCTGTTAACTCTCAGCAACTGCGACATGATGACTAATGAAATACGAGGCATGTTTGAATTTAAATATCATTTTTTATTTTTTTAATGTTTGTTTACAAAGGAAACAAGTAGCTTGCGAACTCGGAGGGCCGTCACAGTGTGTCGTCCAATCAGGTCGGTTGTAATGGATGAAACAAGGCAGTCGTATTTGTAGTTCAAAATTTGCTCGATATTCATTGGGAAGTTTATGCCACATATCAAGCAATTCCGAAGGCCTTACACACTCTATTAGATGCTCAAGGGGAAAGTGCTTTAGTTCTTCGGCAGTGAAACTACTCAATGTTTTTCCATGGTAGATATGTTGTAGTAATAGTTCCGTCATTGTTGTAGAAATTTCAAACACAAATGACCGCAATTGATTTGATCGTAGTTTTGATATTGGGTATTGTTGTAGAAAATTCTCACACTCTTTCCCAGATATTTAACAACTTCTTTCGGCGGCTTCAAGTTACCAAATGAATCGAAATACTCTACATTGTTGTTTATCTTTCTGTAAGCTACCCAATGACTTCCGCTATTCTTAGAGGTATCCAAATTAACCACTGCGCATTCTTGTCTTCGAGGACCGTCTTTGGGCAGAGTGTCTCGCATGAACACTCCTCGAAAATGTGGTATTTTAAGCGATTTTGCGTAATGTGTTATGTCAAAGTCGGATAGTGCGTGATTGGGTAGCTTTAGAAGTTTTTTTTCAAATACAATCCAAAACCGCCTTTTGGGTACTTTTTCAGATACAGGCCAGATCCTACACGTTCCATAGCCTTATTATGACGTACATCTTCTTCCAATTTCTTTTGCGCATGCTTTGCGTCAATAACAGTTTTAGCAATCCCAGCAGCACCACCTGACAAAGCTCCGAGTGCCGAAAGACCAGCAAACAAAGGGATAAGTGGTAGGAAACCTCCGGATTTCGCTACAGGTATTACTCGAGGAACCTCGACTTCTTTTCTCCCACCAAATTCTTTAATAAGTGCTTTGGCTGCTCGTAAGGCAAACGTTGCAGTGTCTTTCAAAGATGCCCCTTTTTTCATGGACTTTCCCACTTTTAGAATGACATCTCGATGCAAGGAACGACGTTTGCGACGACAACCCATTCCCAGCTTTCTTTTCGCCTTCATTCCGCCTGTCACAAGTAATGCAGCAGTTTTCTCTGCCAAAGAAGCGTCTTTTGATTTGACGCGAGCCCAAGCTTTATCTTCAAGTATCCGATCGGCTTTGTGTCGTTCTTCGAGAGACTTATTCTTCCAGTAAAAAATATCGTGTTGTTTACAAGCAGCGTCCAAGGGGTTAATGCCTGGATCTCCACGATCAAGACGTTTTTCCAATTTTGTACCGGCTAACAGAAAAACAATTAATTTTTTTACAAAAAGGGTGGGGTGGTTTACTTACGTCCACAGTACTGATAGCTAGGTAAGTGAAGTTCAATAGGTAGTTTATTGATGAGAGAATTTAAGAGACCTTCTCCTTCAAACACCAACATTAAGACTGATACGCGTAAGTGGTAACACCTATATTTAAAGAGTGGTACTACGAAAAACGACACACACAATGAAAATAATTCAACAAGAGCAGACGATACCCATTGAAAATCTAGATTTCACCTCAACGCCATCGATTGGCAAACATGGTAAATTGTTACCAAATTCTTTCCGTGCCATTATATGCGGTCCCAGCGGGTGTGGAAAGACGAACGTCGTGCTGGCGCTCCTATTTAATCCGAATGGCGCAAAATTCAAAAACGTTTATGTTTATTCAAAATCGTTATTCCAACCAAAGTACCAATTAGTGCAAGAAGTTATAGCACAAGTCAAGGGCGTTGGCTATTTTCCATTTAAAGACAACGATGAAATAATAAGTCCAGATAAAGCTCTTCCTAATTCTGTCTTTTTATTCGATGACGTTGCATGTGATGGTCAACAGAAAATTCGTGAATACTACTCCATGTGTAGACATAAAGATATTGATGCCGCTTATCTTTGTCAAACATACTCAAAAATACCGAAACAGCTTATTCGCGACAATTGTAATGTTATTGTGTTATTCAAGCAGGATGAGGTGAACTTGAAACATATATTTGACGAACACGTATCTCCAGACATGACATTCGACACATTTAAAAATGTGTGTTCAACGTGCTGGTGTGACCGTTATGGTACTTTGGTAATTGTGAAGGATTTCCCCTTCAATGATGGTAGGTATCGCAAAGGATTCGATAAATATATAAAATTGTAAGATGCGCCTTTAGTCTGCACCAATATGTCTGATGATAAGGTTGCTACTGCATTGCGCAAGAAAAAAGTGTCTGAACTTGCAAGATCGATTCGCAAAAAATACTTGGCGTTGAAATTGGGTAAATCAGAGCAAGATGAGTCTATCAATAAACTATTCAAGCCAATATCCAAACCACTTGAAGAAATTGTGCAATCCTCAAAGACATTACAAAAAACGATTACAAATTTAAATCCAAAAGAGGAAATAAAGAAGGAAGAAGAACCTGATGATGTGTTTACACCTTTTCTCGAAACGGAACCGGTGGCCGAAACCGATGAATCCGGCAATATTACACGTTCTCCAGAACAGATGCGTCCCGAAATTTCTCAGGAAGCTTTCGCAGACTATTTGGACCAATATCCTGCCATCAGTCATCAGTTCATTGAAGATTACTTCCAAAAAGATGATAAAATTGATAAAAATTATGGTCCGATATACAATGATGAAATCGGTTGGTCATTAGGCAAACGTCGAATTGCGTTCGATGGAAAAACCGGTAATATAAACATACTACCTGAGAAAAACAAAGGAGGAAGATATGTAATTGGAACACCAGGCTTGTATGAGCTTCTATTTTACCGAGACCCCAGTTACAATGATCAAGATTTACAGAACTATAAAAATCTTTTGACAACAACTGAAGTTCATTTAGACACGTTAGATCGTCTTAAGGGCTCAAATACTGAAAAATATCACTACATCATAAAACCTTTATTCAAAACAAAATCTCTAACGACGAATAGATCGTCTCAGGTATTGACTCGTCTAAAATCGATTCCTTTAGCAAAAGGAAAAGGTATTGATCGTTTAACATATAATGATAAACCTATGGAGTATATTTATTGGGATGATGCCAATGAATTAGTGGATCGTTTGAAGTTGTTGATTGCTTCGAAAGAGGCAGGTAATACGTCACACGGTAACGAAATAGTAGCAATTATCAATGAGCTCAAGGAGGCTGATATAATAGAATAATACCAGTTGAAACTTGTTCATTTCAATTATGCCAGTCGATAAATTCGGACATAGACATCAAACGCCCTATGCGCGTTTACCGGCGAAAATCACGTTTCCTCATACACCGGACGGTGATATCGATATTGAAAATGTGAAAATTTATAATGTTAAGGAACCGACAACAAATAGTGATGCTGCAACAAAAAAATATGTTGATGTGCAATTGAATGACCTACGTACTATCAACTCGCCATTAATTCAAACGCATGGTGTGGTGCTGCAGCAACAAGACCGTGATATAAAGGATTTAGCAGTAGGATTGAACGATATAAGAAATGAGCTTCATAAGACGAAAATCCCCATATTACAGGCGCATATTGCCAACTTACAAAATAAAACTAACGTCATTGATGCATTCATTTCGCGAAATCCCCCTGTAGCAGGTAGGGATATGGCTACGAAGAAATACGTCGACGAATCAATTGTCACAGCGAAAGCCTTTATTCGGAAAGAATTCACTGTTTCTATTAACATGTGTGTTGAAAGCATACGTGAGTTACAAAAAGAAATTACAGAAAATATCAGATCCGTCTCTGATATGAAAACTAACGTTTCAGGCATTGTAGACAATATTAAGGTTATGAATACGAATACCGTTAACCGCATTAACAGTCTGGAGCTGAAGCTAGCTGGTACATAATATGTATTCTAAAGAAAAAATTCAGCTTGTAAACGAGCTCCACAAACCGATACGGAAAAAATTCCCTCGGAGACGCACTATCATTAAGGGCCTTGACGATCTTTGGCAAATGGATCTTGCGGAGATGAGGAATTTTGCTCCACAAAATAGGAATCATAAAATGATACTAGTCGTTATTGATTGTTTTTCAAAGTTTGTGTGGACACGCCCACTAAAGACGAAGACCGGAGAGGAGATTACTCGGGCATTCTCGGACATTCTCGCTCACACTAGACGAATACCAAAAAATCTGCAATCTGATCAGGGAAAGGAATTTTACAACAGCAAATTCCAAAATTTAATGAAAAAACATGATATAAATCATTATAGCGTATTTAGTATAATGAAAGCTTCAATGGCTGAGCGTGTTATAAGAACGCTGAAATCGAAACTCTACAAGTATTTCAGTTTAAATGGTACCTACAAATGGATCGATATTCTCCCGAAAATTACTCAAGACTACAACAATACAAAACATTCCACAACAAAATATAAACCTTCTCAAGTCAATAAATCCAATGAAAAATCCATTTTGAATAACACCTATAGCCATTTGAAAATAGCAGGCCCGCGAAAATTTAAAGTTGGCGACATTGTGCGCATATCCAAGGCAAAACATGTCTTTGAAAAAGGATATACACCCAATTGGACTACAGAACTATTCAAAATCACCAAAGTGAAAATAACCAATCCCGCTACGTATTTACTCGAAGACATGCAAGGTACACCAATCAGCGGCTGCTTCTACGATGAAGAACTACAGAAAACATCGAATTCAGACATTTACTTGGTGGAAAAAGTTCTCAGAAGAAAGGGCAACAAAATGTATGTGAAATGGCTCGGACTAGACAAAAAACACAACAGTTGGATTGAAAACAAGGCCGTTTTGTAGCACTACTTTTCGCTTCGCTGCGTATGAATACCGAAGAAGATGGCTGACCGCAAAGAACGAAAACTATAAATTGAAGAGCGCTTCAGTACTTGAGCTTAGTTAGCAACATGACTTTTCAAGATAGTGGTTATTCTTCTTCTTCCAGTTACTTCGAATCCAGTTTATCTGACTGCAGTACAGAGTTGGATAGAATTTTGGAAAATTATGAAACTGCTGCAAAGTCCGAAAATGTATACCTACTTTCAACACAATATACAATTTCTGGTTATGAGATGAAATGTGGAATAAGTCCTGCAAGATCATTTACGCCTGCTGTTATTCTATCCCAACAGCTAAAGTGCAGCAAAATATCTTTCAGCACTTACGAATGGTATACCTTTATTTCAATAATGACGCAACAGATGAATGCTTTCTTTCATGCCACAGACGACGCCGACAAGTTCCAACCTGATTCGTTTCCATGTGGAGAGTACTGCACCATTACTCCATTAAATTATGACGGGTCTAAGTTGATTTTCGTCAAGAAATATGGAGTTGAATATTATATGGATGAAGAAGAAGTGTCCCAAATTTTAAAACTAAATAATTTGATTTTACAACGTATAGCTATGTTGGAAAATTTAAATTTTTGTCAATATTATTATAATGTTTTGGATTTCTGTAAAACTATCACCTCTGAAAGACCTTTACAAATTTTATATGCATTTTGTTCCATAACCCCAAACGATATGTTAAACAACGCTCTCAGAGAATATGTATACTTTTATAAACTTAAAGTTATCAATGACTTAAATAAATAATTGTGTATTATTGTTGTTTTCTTGAACTGGTTGTGTGTGCGAATAAGTTTTGAGTTCAAATCAATTTTCCATTTGAAAGATCAATATGAAGTTCCATTTGACGTGACAACGTGACATTTGACGTGAGAATGTGACATTTAACGTGACAACGCGACATTTGACGTGCCAACGTGACATTTAACGTGAGAATGGACATTTGACGTGACAACGTGACATTTGACGTGAGAATGTGACATTTGACGTGACAACGTGACATTTGACGTGACAACATGACATTTGACGTGAGAATGTGACATTTGACGTGACAAGTGTTTCGTACAGGATTACCATTTGGTCCTTTTGACAGCATGATAATTTTGTTATACTCAGTATATAATAAAATTCTCAAATAGCACTTTGAGTCTTCACATGAATGTAGGAAAAAGAAATAAAAAATGAATTTTATAATATATATATTTATGATAAACAATAACTATAAAACTTACACATCTTAAAATTCTAAATCACAAAAATTTGATTGAACCGGCAAAAGATCAATATATTTATGATAAACAATAACTATAAAACTTACACATCTTAAAAGTATAAATCACAAAATTTGATTGAACTGACAAAAGATTAAATTATAAAAATGAAAACAAAATAATGAATTGATAATACTAGAATCCGTCAAAATGGTCAATATCGCTATCACTATCATATGTTCCCCTAAATCTGAGAGTTCTAGGAGAATTATGAAGTTTCGCAATACAAGAATCTTTATCATTTGTTTCAAAAAGTACTGTTCTATAGCAACTTTGACACCACCAATCTTTATTGTGATACAAGTCACGAATTATATCTTCTGACTCGCAAACATCATGGTGATGATCATTGATTACAATCAAATGTTTCCTCAATCTTTTATGGCATCCTTTAATGCTATCAAAACATTCTTTACAAACATATATGTTATATCTATCAATCCTATAATAGTTAACCCATATGGAATATTCAGACTTGTCTTCAAATATGTAGTCCCAGTCAGATCTAGCAAGTACAGCATTTCGGTCTTTGTACAGAATGTCTCGTGAACAATGAACAAAATCGAGATTTCTACAAAACCGTGACTGATCATTTTGAGCGGTCTTATTTAAAAATCTCCATTTGTATTCTGCAAATTTTTTTGCGATTTGTTTGGTAAGAGTCCATGGTAATTTTGACGATTCGAAAAAATCTGCTAGACATTCTATATTTTCGCAAATTATTTTTATGCAGTTTTCGCTTAATGTATTCATATCTAAAACAATGAGAGTACATTTTTATATACATATACTCAACGAAAAATTAAAATATTACTCAGTGTTACTTAGTTTGTAATGACCCCAGGGAAGCGTATCAAACGACTCTGGAATTAGTGACCGCTTATCATCTTCAGGAGAAAGACCCACTTTCTTTTGTTCAATACTGAAAACGTTATGTGCATAGGACTGAATTGTGTTTTGGAAAATGTACTTTGACTTCCAGTTTTTTAAACAGTTCAAGTAATCTTCGAAAGTAATTTTATTTTTTACAACATTTTTCTTTACCCCCTTAGATTTTTTCACTATTTTCCCACCCTTAACTTTAAAAGCATACATTTTTGAACGTAGCCCTATGAAATGCGTCATAATAGAACCATTACATTCATCTTTCATCAAACCTAACACCTTTTTGTTTGCTAACGGAATGTTAAAGTGATTACCCTCTGCATAATCACTGGTATCAAACATGTGAATATCATCCTTTATCACTTCTTCGTATACGTCATTACAATGAAGTTCATACGTGAAACTATCTGTATACATTAATTTGCAATTTTTTTTTCCCAATTTAGGGATGATGTATGAATAATGGAAGTCATACATACAAGTTTTTGAAATGTCTAAAATGGCCATCCCAATGTACAGGGGCTTATTGAAAACAAGATTACTCTTTTTTAATTCTATTGCAACTAAATTTTCTTCAAAAATTGTTCTAGAATGAAACCAAGGACTAGCAATCAAGTTTTTAGCTCCATAACGTCCCAAATATGATCTTGATAATTTCACTATCCTATGATTTCGTATATTTTCCATGGTTTTACCAAACACCGCGTTATTAATCAATTTATACAAATTTTTGGCAAAAGCTGTAGTAGCTTCCGTTCTTAGTTTAGTATTTAAAGCGATGTAGGGTTTTAGCCATGCAGCTTGCTTAAATTTTAAAATTCTATGTATTTTTGTTAGAATTAAACCATTTGCTAAAGCTTGTTTTAAATTTCGATAGTGTAAGACATAATTATGTTTATTGTGTAGGGTAGCCATGAGTTTTTTTAATTTGGAATTGGGAGGCGTTTTGTGTTCAGGACAAAAAGGAAAATCTTGGTGTAGATCGTGTAGCTCCTTAGGGTACTCCAGGTCTACCTCAAGAATATACCCCTCTGGAGAGTCGTCTGCAATTTGATTGATATCAATGTTCGAGTTATCTTCCCATTTGAAGTCTGCATAAGGGAGGAATTCTGACATTGCCCACCCATAAAGGTTGTTCACATCTAGGTACAAAAGGTACTTAGAGGGTTTTTGAGGGTCATACTCCTCCTCCATGTATTTATTGTTGGCTTCGGAATATCGATTTGAGCAAACAGATATACCCCCCCGAATACCTCTCTCAATAAACATAATCATATCAATATCTTTAAGTAATTCTAATTTAATTTGGGTATACTTTAACATTGCATCCCACGTATACCCAGGAAGAGTATAGTACCACGCAGGATCTAGCTGATACGTTTGCAAACAATTACTTCGTAACTGCTCAAAAACGTCTGCTAATAACAGTATGTCTGTTTTCATATATAGCTGACTATACTCTCCCAGGTTAGCAGTATCAAAATACTCCCAAACATTTTTTGCATGGTTATATTGTTCCATGGAAATATTCGAATCATAAAGTTTATTGTAAAAACTTTCAATGGGCGGTAATTCTACGTCGTTGAGCTTTTCTATACAATCTATGTAATCGTATGGAAAAACCCCTTTTTTCATCAAAAGTTTCAGTTTTTGGTTATTTAAATCATGAAACTCGTGTTTTAAATTTTTAAAATCATCCTCCTTCAGTGTAGATACCAGTTCGTCTAGACTTGCTCCCATAAATCTAAAGGAGTCTATGAACCTAAACTTGATGCTAGTTTCAGAGTCATGTAGAGTAAAACTTATATATTTTTCCTTATTTATTGGTAGTATGGAAACCTTTCCACGTTTTGCAATTTCCTTAATAACAAAATGCGAGTCATAGCCGCTTAAGTTATGAAAAATCACGGGAACAACAAAAACTTTTTTAAAATTCAAATTGCATGCTTGATGAGCGTATCCACGAAATGTTCCAGTGAAATGATCATGATCTCTAACGACTATATCTTTATCAGTAAATTTATGTTCACAAATATGACAATTTAGTGCATTTACCAAGTTAGGTGTAACACCAAGGGGTATTATATCTAAAATTTTGGACTCTACAAATTTTGCTACATCAGTTAACTGATTGGTAAACCAATCTATGCAGTCTTCACCCTGATGGTATTTATAATATGAAAGCTGATCATCGTAAGCGCATTTTAAATAATATCCTGCAGAAAAAGCTACGTGTTGTTGATATTTTTTAGTTTTATCTGTTTTTTGTTGATCTGTA